>CM031376.1:23204794-23804794 GCA_018208015.1 Medicago ruthenica
TTTTTTTGAAGGGGACTAGGACAAATTAGTTGGCAATAGGCTTTTAACAATATTTAATTGAATACTTTATTTCAATAGAAGATCTTTTTGACCATTGTAACATTTTCTATGGGCAAGTTGCTTGCACTTTTGTTCCTTATTCTTTAATTACGTTTAATATATGAATGGCTGACTAAGCTAGGGAAAAAATATAATATGGTAAAGCAAAAGCAAATTGCTAATAGGATTTTAATATATGAATTGCTGACTAAGCTAGGGAAAAACGGGTACTCTTGTTATTTGCACCGTGACAAAAGCATTCATTCTCTTGAGATGAAAACAAATCAATAACAACGAATTGAGAAAAATAAGAGGGAAAACAAAAAAAAAAGTGATATATAGTTTTAATTAAATAAACAAAATTTGAATATACTTGTTATTTTTGTTTGAAAAAGTCTATCAACTATGAGCAAGACTCGCAAATAATTAAGTGCGAAGAATAGAAGTATATCACAGTTGTGAATTTACAATTTTACCATCTCAATTGTACTTACGAGACAATTTAAAATACATTTTTATCTATGAAGCCCGGATACGTAGTACGGGTGCGGGTACGATACGATTAGGGTACGTGGATATGTGAAATTTTAAAATTTAGGATACGATACGGCTAAGATACGTTAACAAAATATTTATATTAAAATTTATATGCATGTAAAATCCTTGAAAAAAAAATAAGCATTGATTACCTTCAATAATATATAATCATAAAAGTCACAATTTACAAAAAATAATACATGTCATCAAAATAAAAAATGAAACATTTTTTGTATAAATCATATTCTATTTTCATTCATATATTAGAATATCAACAAATGCATTAATAAAAGAACTCAAAACAAAGTTTGCTTAATGTTGATTGATTAAATCTCCTCTCTCTCATTACTTTCATCCACAAAAAACATAATTTTTAATTGGTTAATCAAAAAACAATTATAGTGATTCATATCTTAAATTGAATCATATACATCTCCATTGAATTTTCACAACACAGTCTCACTTTTTTACTCTTCATTTTTTTTCCAGGATACGTCGTTGGAAGTATCTAATAAGTATCTGTGTGTATATGTCGAGTATCTTATAAGTCCGATAAAATATATATTTTAAATTAAAATAATTAATTTTGATACTCAGTGGGTACGTATCCGAGAGTATCCGTGGAGTATCGGTATCCGATACGGGTGCGTCTCCATTTTGGAGTATCTGGGCTTCATAGATTTTTATCATTTGTTGACTTACTCATCTATTTTTTTTAGAGGAGAAACTCATCTGTTTGTAAGTATAAAATAATTAATATAATATAAATTCACAATAAAATACTTAATATAATATTGAAATCTATAACTAGCAGATACAGTAACAATTTTAGTTTTCAAAAATCGATAATTGCAAGAAACAGAGAATATATTGTTGATTTAAAAATATATCTATCTCAAGATTTTGTTTTTGTAAAGGTATTTAGACACAAATATATTGATAAATTAGGTAATATGTATTTTTTTTTGTTACAGGTAATATGTTGATAACTTGAAATTAAAACATGATATAAATTTTCATATTGTATTTTTATTTTTAGTTTTTTCTTCTTTAAAAGATAGAATAAAATAATCAAAATTTCATTTTTATCCAATTTCATCACATCATAATATATTTACATACATTCAAACAAATCATAAAAGTTAAATCTGCAGCCGCTCTCACCTTGATTCCTCAGTGGAAATATAATTCCAATATCTTCTGTCATCTATTCCAGTTATCTTGAAAGACTTTGATGAAATAAACAAACAAACTTGTCCACTGCATCTATCCAGCAAAATTTCCTACAATAATCACCATATAGAAACAAATTAAAACTTTTTCATACAGTGTAAAAGCAAAGTTTAAAAAATTGTTAGCAACCACAATCCCAACCAATAAGATTTTTATGCATATGCTACCACAAATGCAATCACAATTGACCATGATTATCCATAATATCAAAGATATATATCATTTTTTTTGCTACTATATTAAAGATATATATCTACGATAAAAAGTTAAAATAATGACAAAAATTAGAGAAAAATAAATAAAATTGTTCTACAAATTAAGCATCTTGATTATTTAACAAAAACTTTAGAGACAGATTGGTCTTTTTTCGTCCCTATATTTTTGTTTAAAAAAAGTGAGAATGATAGAACCAAAAAAAAAAAAGGGAGAAAAACTCAATTTTGTTAATTGGAAATAAACCTAGTATACAGATCCACTACCGATCAAGAATTTTAAGTTACTGACCTTTGTACCATCATCAAAGAAATTAGGTTGACATAGTTTAGCATAAATCTCTTTCTTGGTCATAAAATAAAGTTTGTCTTCACCAAGAATTTTTTTGATAAGAAACTTGTAGCTTGGAGGCAACTTAGATTCCCACACATAGTCATCTGAGGAAGCTCTATGAAAAGTTTTGTTCACTCTAGCCAATTTACAAATCTCTTGAGGATCCAACCTCATCATTATTGAAGAGATGCAGCTTTCTGGAATATCATCTAGACAAGTCTTTGAATAAGAAAGATCATCATTGGTAGAAATACCAGCCCCCATATCAATGAAAGATTTATGTTTTTTTTTTTTATTAATGAAATTGAGGAATTAAGAGCTGGAAATTAAAGGGGTTTGATTTGGTGATTTAGTGGAAGAGGAAAAATTGACAGAGAAGGTGCTTCAATAAAAAGGGTAGTTGTAGCACAAAACAAGCACAATATTTTGGATTTAAAGAAAGACAGAAACTAGTGTGGTGGGGATCTAGTGGGAAAAAGGCATAAAGGGAAATTTCTAATTAGGATCTTGTCAATAGCTGCAACCAAAAAAAAAAGAATTTGTAATTGAAGTGGACGTGTAAATGAGTGTGCATGAAATATAATATGTGGTTTTTTTAAGGGGATAATATGTGATTTCTTTGAGGTACTCCCTCTTCATTTTCTAAATTTATTGAATAATTAATGTATCTGGTCTACATTGTAAACCATATATATTAATTATTAATTATTTGATTGAATCTTTTATAAATATTTCATTCAATTACTCATTTCATTTGTGGATATTATGGGCCCTTTCTTTCCCTCCACGTATACATGATGTATTTATTCTTCCTTTTCTTTTTAGAAAAACTGTTCTTGTGGATATATATTACAAGTCAGTATGTTGATGGACAATCTTCCCTATGAGTTTCATCTCAATCATTTATAAGATACTCCCTCCGTTTCAAAATACATGTCCATTTTAGAGAAATTGGAGTAACCAAAAACAAACTAGTTTGACACAAAAGTTCTTATTATACCATTGTCTTTAATTTCCTACATTTTACATTTATTTACCTCATCTCATAATTACTCTCAATACCAATACCAAAATTAATTAAACAAATTAGTCCATCATTTAAACACCCTTAGAGAGTTCAGTAGTCATTTCTTGGGAGAGTGCATGAGTAAATCCACTTAAAATTGGGTCAACATTTATTAGTAGAAAATAATTGTTGTGGAGAAAATCTAGAATCCAATTAATTGGTAGGCAAGGGTAAAATAGACAAAATGTATCCTTAAACTATTAAATGGACATGTATTTTGAAACAAAAAATTTCTCCAAAATGAACATGTATTTTGAAACGGATGGAGTATTAAGTGAAAAATGTTAGAATCAAAGAGCCTTGGAAGTCTAATTAAATTTTGATGAGAATGGACATATTTCAAGGAAATAATTTTCATTTGATGGGCCTTTGGACCTCTTTTATACCCAAAAGGAAAATTTACATTTGCTATTTGATAATTAATTTTCTTGTAAATAGATTTTTTATACAAGGTCATGCACCTTTAATCACTTCGTCTACCATTGTTTGATCATGAAGAGATAAGTTTAAAATACTCCCTCCGATCTTTATTGTAAACAAATTTTTTAAAAAAATTTTGGTCCTATTTATAAAAAAAATTGACTGTCAACGTATTTTTTTTTTAAAAAAAAACATTCAATCAAATATGAGGAATGTGATTTATGATGTCTGAAGCAAAACAAAATGGGAGTTGATGAATACATGTTCTGTTCATACTTTTGCGCTGTGAAGTCGGTTGAATTGTTTAATCAATAGTTTAGTAGGCGATGGTTGGGTCAGTTTGTGTAACTGAGTGATGTGGCACATCTTGTGAAACCTTTGTGGATGACAATGTTATGCCCCCTTCCTCACTTAGACCTACCCACAAAAATTGCTCTATAGATGAAATTACCTCATAACTATCCTCTACCTCATCTCACCTTGGTGATGAATATTCAGATGCTAGTAGTTCATCTTTTATTGAAGATGTAACTCACATATTCAATCCAAATGCTCCACCTCCACCCATCCCTACACCAGAAACCACTTTCGATGTTGAACTTCCAATTAGCATTGAAAATCCAGAGAGTCTTTTAGCCTCTAATGAACCAGAGCAAGCCTTGTTAAATGCTAAAGTTTCCTTTGTTGTTACGAAGAATCTTGTAAATTTCAGGCATAACAAGCTTGTTGTTGTTGTTGTTGCTCTAAAAGCTAGCTTTGGAAGTGGTTTACCTAAACATCCAACCAAACTCATATCCAAACCAAAGACTGCACCTAACTACCCCTTCCATCACTCAAACTTCACAAAACAATTTGTCAACTCCTGTGCCCGCACCAGAAACTGTACCTATTCCTGTAATAGAAGTTGTACAAGAACCTCACCCTAACAATGCTCTGGATGTTGAAACTGACAACATTCGTTCTCCAGACATTGTTTATGATCCAACACTTGTTTCCTCTACCATTCATGTC
The DNA here is from genome assembly GCA_018208015.1 of Medicago ruthenica. Lineage (NCBI taxonomy): Eukaryota > Viridiplantae > Streptophyta > Magnoliopsida > Fabales > Fabaceae > Medicago > Medicago ruthenica. Next base: position 23,209,647 of record CM031376.1, read on the forward strand.
TCCTATATATTCAAATCTCTTCTGACCTCCCTCACCACTCAAACCTCGAGACCAAACCCTAAACCACAATTGACCAACCAAGAGCCTGATCAACATCAATTCATACCTGATTAGCCTCCATCCTCTCCCATAAGCACTGTCACTCCTAACAAAGGTCAGGAACCGTCTTGATCTGAAAGGATTTGGCACTTGAGAAGGAAAACGAAGAACTGAGAAACCAGATCAAAGAAATGTCTCAGTGTGTATCAGATCTTAATCAGACGTTAGACAATTTACAGTAGGATCAACTGGAGTTTGAAGAAAATTCGTGATGAATTAAGATTAAATGTGAGGATTTTGATGGAAATGCTACCCAAGATACTTCAAGACACCCCTTAGTTGCTTTAATTATTCTTTGCACACCGAGCTTTTGAAATTATGTACTTGTGCAAACTCTATTGCTCTATATAAATTTTCTTCTATTATATGTTTTCTTCCTTATTTTGCTGATGACAAAAGGGTGAGAAGGTATCAGTCAAGAAGAAGTAATATATAGTAATAATAAGGAGGAGTCTATGTACTCTTTGTCTAAAAGGAAGCAAGACTTGAGCATTCAATGTTAAATTCCAAGTCTCAACGGAGAAGTAAACCTGTTTTAACTGTGTATTTTTTTAGGATTTTGAATGGAATGAAATGCTTAAATACTCAATCTGAATTTAACGAGATTTAGTACTTGAGAAACTTATAATTTTATCCAGACTCTGAAAGAGTAATTCAAAATCACTTTTAACTCTGATACAAGTTTAAAATTCAGTTAATATGTATGTGTTCTGATGCATTTTATTATAATTAACAATGAATTTTATCCACCATGCTGAATGTTGCATGACCACTATGGGTCATTCTATATATGAAGGCACGTTTTGCTGCAGATGGGAAGTGATCATGGAAATACCACAAGCAGTTGCGTAGTAGAGCCCTGAAAATTGCTTTCTTGTTTGCCAATCTCCGGTGAGTGATAGAAGTTGCTTTGAAGTTGAGCAAGTTTTGGGTTCCTGTAGCAGCAATCTTTCAAGTGATTTGACTAGCAATTCTTCTGGAAGTTGATCCATTTTGGAGAAGAAAGGAAACAAAAGTTTTGTTCTTTTTCTAAACAGATGGAAGATAAAAGGTTCGAAGGAAAGAAGAAAAGTCTTTCTGAAAAGGTGAAAATGAAAGGAGTGAAATGAGATTTTATACTCATTAGTGAAGGGAAACTAAAAAGACTTTTGATTTGAAAAGTTGAAAAATCTAGCCACATGGCGAAAGAAGTCTGCAAATAGTCGTCGGATACTTCTCCCATTAACTGCAAAATCCCCGGACATAGTGCAGTATTGATGAAGACTTGGGGAAACCGTTCTAGTGGATGATGTCATCACTCAGAAGTCGTGGGGATATCTTTCAAAGAGGTCTTTCAAAAATGTCAGTTTTCTTCTACAGTTTTCTTCCGACAAAAGCAACATTTTTAGGGGGCAATTTGTTAGCTTGTATTTTCGACAAAGGATATTAAATGCGGTCAATAAGGTTTGACTGAACACGTGGAAGAAAAGTGGAGTTTTTGGGCTTAAAAAGGTTTCTAAGATTACGCGTTCGTTCGACACGATCGAAGGAATAAAGCTGGTCGAAGGACATCTTGACAACTCGAGAGTTGGTTGTTTTCTGAAGGGGTTCCTTTGCAAACTGTCGAAATTTGTGGCTGTCGAGGATAAGATTTGAATTTCAAATAGGTTATTCTCCTTGTTATTAAGCGTTAGTAGCAGTTATAGTTTGGATATGATTGTACGGTTATTTCCTTAAGTATAAATAAGAGTTTTCCATGAGGAAAACAGGGTCACAAATCAAATACATAACATTCTATACACTGAAGTATCCAAGTTACAGCGAGAAAAGAGTCATGAATCATGTATGATCCTTGTGAACAACCTTTATTTCGAATCAATGCAATTTACTTTCCTTTAAGTTAATTCTTGCAATTTACCTTTATTCTGCAATTTCCATTAGACAAGTTCAAGCAATCGAACTTGAAGATTATCTTTATTTTCATACATTCGAAACATATAAGATTCAACAAAAACATACAAAGATTTTCAAACAAACTTGACACACAATGACCTGAGATTACTAGTTGATCCCGCAAGTAATAAATATATAACCAGCGGTTGTTTATGAAAAACCAAGGTAAACAGCGACCTGATATTAAGTTTGATAAAACAAAAAAATCAGAAAAATCTTTTAAAACTGATTTTTTAAATAAGTTAAATTTCGTCACCCATATTGTCAACGCAAATCTTTAACGGTCAAGTGACGGAAGAGACTAACTTTTCTAATGTGAGTAACATTTTGAACCAACTTAAAACTTTTAAAACATAAGGGATCAACTTGAAACTTTTAAAACAAAAGAGACCAACTTGAAACTAAAATAAACTTAAGGAACTAAACATGCAATTAAACCTAAGTTATTACAATTAATAGTTGAGATTAATTTATATCAATTGACAATGTATATATTTTTTACACGCATCCAATTAAATCATGTCAACTAGATATTTGTAGGGATATTTTAAGAACTAACTTAAAAAAATAACATTATTGAGTGATTTGATAGGATGCATGTGTAAAAAAATTTATATTGTCAATGTATACAAATTTAATTCTTAAATATTTATATAAATTATTTGTCAATACAATTTTTTAGATACCTAGTAAAATTCTTAAATACCTAGTAAAAAATTTTTTTGGGTAATAATCACGTGTGGCTATAGCTACACTTAACTATATGGTGGATCCGCCCCTGCTCCAGACACCCCACTTATTCACCTTAAAGGTGAATTTCTAACTACTAGGTTCCTTGACGGAAAAACACATAAGAGTCGTTCGTTGCTGATTAAAAAATAATGATTTTGGTATTTAGTAATTTATATATTATTTTTGTAGATATTTTATAAAAAAAGGTGAAGTTATTTTATGTTTTTTTACCATGATAAAAATCACTTTTTTTAAAACAAGCGATTTTTAACTTGTTTGAAATAAAGTTTATTACTACATTATTTAGTTGGTTGATTGGATTGTTGTTATTGTTGATGTAGTTAGAGATTTATGGATCATTCTATAGTGTCGTTCTCAATCCCTACACTCTTTAACTCTGTCATCTAACTACCAAGTCAACTTTATAATCGCTAAACACAAGATTTATTTCTTTTTCTCTAAACCAAACACGCCTAGTAATAACTTCTCTTCTATTCTTCCGACAAATATACATATGTCATATTATTGGTCAAGTTGTCGTATCTCAATTTTTTATGACAAATGTCAATAGTGGTTGTTGGATTAACATTTATTCTTTGTTCGGGTTTAAAACTCTGGACCTTCAATTCATTAACCCTTTAACTTACAAGTTACACCAGTTGAACTGCCAAATTTTCCAGTTGTATATATCTTGATCTCTGGTCAATACTTTTTTTTTTTATGTAAATCTTAGGTCAATATTGATGAATGGTACACTTCACCTGTCGGATCTCATTTTATAACATTAATATCAACTAATTAAACAATATGAATACATGTGGTAGTCTAGCATATTAATCAGGAGTTGACAATGAACATAAATAATGAATTTGATCTCGATAGTAGTTGGCAAATCGAGAATCACATGGTCACTTCTAAAAAACTTCACAATATAAATTATTCACCCTGCATCAGTATCATGCGTACTATAAATTGTATAATCAATATTGTAATTAGTTGTCTCACTTTATCAATTCACATGAAAAATGCCAGACAAGTCTATTTTTTCATGCTAATAATACTTTATAAAAAATTTGGAGCACAAAGAGGAGATCTTAAGTTTAAATCCGGGTAACCACAAAAAATGTCTAGCTTAGCATTGTTTGTTGAATTACACTTTAGGAACATCATCCATTGAAATTAACAATGGCCAAATCTCGGATTTTTTTTTTTTTTTTTTGCTTCTTAATATTATTAGAGTGTTATAGTATCGAACTTAGATCACCAAAATTGAAAAGTGAATTTCAATCAAAAAAATTCTATAGTAACCGACAACAAAGGGAAAAACGTCAAGAGAATAATTATTGATTATGGAAATATTTTTAAACACGAGCATTAAGTTCCGGGTCTTAATGATGGAAGAAAAATATTGTTGAATACATAGAAGGAATTAGTCTCTCACAACATTACCCTTTTTGTAACACCCATACTAATTTTATCTAGAATATTAGCATGTGTATTAGACTGATACTGGGATACATAAATTTTTCAATAATAACAATAAATAATACAACTGAATGAGTACAATTTTCTCGTTATATAACTGTTCAAGTACCACTATAATTACTTATACAAGGACTGATAAAACTCCTGAGCTGGTACTTGACGAGCAACTGCACTCCATCCAGCATCATCCTGAAGAACTTCACCACGAAACATCCTGCTAACCTGTAAACCTGCACCAGAAAGATTGGGATGAGACATAATGTCTCAGTGAACTCCACTCAACCTACTGTTAGCAACCTCGAGGAAACCTAGGGTCGCCATGCACTAACTTATGGCAATCTTGGGGATATCTATGATCACCGTCATTCTCTACATATTTCGCGATCAAGGGAAAAACTAGGATCGCTATATGTCTTTATCTTATGTTGAACTTATGTTTAATCTCATACTTAGTGATCTGGGGACATCCTACGACCACTTTCTGTTCACTGGTGACTACTTGTCTTATCTCTTAGTATATAATATATATATACATATTCATCTTTCTCATAACATAAAGTTAGAAGTTAGCGTTTGAACAAACAATACATTATCTTGGTTCATTTTATGGAGTGCATCCAGGTGGAGTAACCCCAGAATACATCTCCCTGCTACCGGTGAAATTCCTATCATATCAGGCTAACACCGGACTCCTCTTACTTTTGTGTGGCTTGCCTCGCGGACGGTAACTTCACCATTCCAGCTTTTTCCGGAACTCCCTGTATTCTAACTAACGAGAAGACATGAGACACCATTTAAATTTCTTGGCTTTGATGTGTAGCTATCGTCACGGATGGTAACTTCACCATTCCAGCTTAGTCTGGAATCCCCTGCGTTCTAACTAGCGAGAAAACAGGAGGCACATCTAGTCCTTTAATTTACTTGTTTTTATTATTCTTTATATATATATATATACACACACATATAACTTATAAACTTACGTGTGGATATCCCTTTCGGAGAAATCCCATCCGGCATAATCCGGAGTCTGCTGAACACGTATAATCTTTAGCATAATTCTTATCTTAAGTACTTGTAAGTACATCTGATACTTTACTATAAGCTTTTGCATATCTGATGCATTCTTCAAGTAATTATTCTTGATACTTAACCTATAATATAAGGTTCTAGGCTTATCGTTCTCATAAGCCACTTACTTGGTTGCTGGAAATCAAACCCTTAATCTTATCTGGATCTAGACATATCGTTAGCATATGTCATGCCTTAGGGCTTGCTATCCCCACTTATAATAATTTCATGTTCCTCTTACCTTTACCATTTGTACCTCTAGTGCTTTGCCTAGTCCTGTTTACTCATACTTTCATTGTTGGAAGCCTTTAGGATATGTTAAATAGTGTTCCTTGAGAAAAATAGGGTTTTTAATGATGTACATGGCACTTGGACAGTTTGTACATTTATAAAAGAGTCAAAAAAACAAATGTTGTCAACTTAGCAGAGCAAAGTCTAACTTCGCGAGCTAAGTCTAGGCGAAGTGCGTTCAGACTCAACCTTCGCAGAGCAAAGTCTAGGCGCAAGTGGTCAGACTCAACTTCGCAGAGCAAAGTCCAACTTCGCAGAGCACCATGACGGACAGAAAAGGTTCAAAAACGTGATTTTTCAACCATTTAACTTATCCAAGCTTACCAAGCTTCCCAACAGCATGAGGAATGATTTCTAATGCAAATTGACTGATTAAAACATGAATTAACAAGGAAGTGGCAAGCAAAGGGATTAGGGCACAAAATCTCTAAACTTTGCTCAAATCATAAATCACACCCAACTCACTCAAAGTGGGTCTAAAACCCTAAGGAGCTTCACCTAGTAAAAGTTTTGATCCTTGCCCAAGCTTTCCTCTTCAAACCCTAGCTTGAAATCTTACTTCTTTTCTTGATCCTCTTTGCTTCCTTTGGCTCAAAATCACAAACCTTGCTGCTTGCATGGGATATGAGTAATTGGGAGGGAAGTTTGGATGATTATTGGAGGGGAGGAGAGGGCTTGGCGCAAGTGAGGAAGAAGAGAGAAGGGAGAGGAAAATGTTTAGAGAGAAGGAAAAATGAAAGAAATAAGGGAAATTATGGAGCTTTTCCCCTTTTTTAATTCCTTAGACGGAAATTTACCAAATTGCCCTTCTCTTAAATATCTCTGAAATGTCGTCTCGACACTGATAAATATTTAAGTCTGAAGCGGGATGTTACACTCTACCCCCCTTAAAGAAATTTCGTCCTCGAAATTTAGAATCCTCTTAAAGTCATATATGAAAGGATCTTTCATACTTCTTTCTCTACTATATAATTCTCCACTCAACTTGCTTATTGGAGTCCATGGCTATACTAGGGTCTGACATATGGATTACTCATGAACCTCGGTTAACTTGGATGGTTAGAACTATTCCACAGCCATGACTTCCATCACTGTAAGTCAAAAATATTTGACAATGTCTTCCTTAACTGAGAGACCTGATGCACAATTACATGATTCTCACATAATAGAGAGTGCGGTTATCTAAACCAATCTACCCGATCCACTTGACTAAGTTGCTTGTCCGGTTAACTTCTTGCAATTTCCAATTAAGGTTACTAAACTCGGATACTTTTATTGAATAATCTTATCCTTACAACATCGGGTCGATCTTATCCTCCTAAAATAATTCCATTGAATCCTTATCTTTGACTTTCGCCTCGCAAAACGGCATCTTACAGTTACAATCGTACCATTCTTCATATAGAATCACCCATACCCTGAAAACATCTGATTTGAGTATTCTCAAATGGAAGTAAGACTGCTGCAACTACCTCCATTAATCCAAATACAAGGAGGAGGTATCACTTATGGTACCTGCTCCTTTCTTTCTGACATCCTGGTGTAACGTTCATCACAATCATAAATATTGCTTCCATTATGAAATTCTCAAGAGTTCGCGGAATTCTTACAGATTACTCGTAGTCAGCTTCAAGTGGTCTACGACGCCACTTATCTTGACAACTTAGAAATCATTCTTCATTACTAGGAGTTTGCTAATCTTCTTTCATTCGTATCATAACTTATTCTCGAATTCTAGCCGTAGCGTAAATATTTTCTTTATCCAATTGTTCAAAGCTTATAGGGATTTAGTCCAAGTGATAAGTGGTATACATCGTCTCCCTCATCATCATATGATACAATTCATAGTACCAAATGTACACCACATTTTGAGTACATGTACACTACTAACGGGTAACAGTACGTCGCATCATCTCTGTCCAACTAACGGAACATCATTCTTAATCAAAAGAAATCTTTGAGATACTACCACATCAACTGGAGACCCTTTCCTTATTCTTAACTCATGTTTATTCTCTGAGTATACATTATCCCATAACATAAATCATGGTTACTTTTGTCGGTATTATAAACTCATTTCCCATTCTGAACGTCGAGTTAAGGGTCCTTGTTTTCGAAAAGAAAAACTCTACTCTGACCGCTACCACAGTTACTAATTTGTGACCCTCACTGGAAGAATATGTGGTACACTACTATCTGAGCAGTGTGAGTACTGGCTGACGAGTACAAAGCACTGAACATAACTTGGTACACGAGATACATTCTCATAACGTAGCTATAATGTGAAATAAACTCATATGCCACAACATTTGTCATCCTTAATCAATGCTTCATATCCAAAAATATTATTTCGCAAGTGCAACCTTTAATGTTGTTGATTCATACATAATTCTCTTTTGGTTAAACTTACTCTCTAAGCCCACTTGAAGCTACTGAACTGAAATGACTAGATTGTCGTATTAAGCGGTGACTTCCATTGCTTTAAGCTTAACGTGGTAGGAACACATCCTTCTTTTTTCTTATCACATATTCTTAAACTATTTTGATTTCAATTTCTCATGAGTTTCGAGGTTTAAAGTATCCCTCAGCTTAATCTTTAAGATTTCCTGTTAGAACTTATGATTTGTTCGAGTCAAAGCTGCTTACTACTACTCTGTGTTTCAAAAACTGTGTACTGAATACCATTTCTACATTTCATCTGGCCAGGGCTTCACAAACTCTCTTGTTTCCCTAAGCTTCAGCTTAGAATCGCTGGTTAACTCATGTTTGGATTACTTCTTTGCTGCGCGACTCTAATTTCAAACAACTCGCCTTGGAATCGGAGCATTGCACCACTTTTACCATATTAATCCTCTTGATCAATCTTGTTCTTTAATAACTTTATAGCTACCACAACAGAACTATTTTATGTTCGTTACTTCACTTGTGACTTAGACTACCTGATTGCCCAGGTGTTGTAATCGTCTTTCGAAACACTACCCGCCTTATTAACTGGTCATCTCTTGACTTGATGTTTCCTTTTGGGCATAAACAATACCCTTGTTTTCGTAAAGTGATTTTCCTTAGATACTCTTCCAGGTTCACATCTTTCGTATACTAAACCCACTGATGGCTCGCGTCTCGTTTTCATTCCTTTTTTCTTCTCCGTAAGGATTTCATACTTATACTCTTTTCCGAGGCAACTTCGGTCTCCAAACTTCATCATGTCCATTAGGTTACTCCTTGAGAACAATCCGTCCTAAATAGACTCAAACTCTTATTGGCCCTCTTGTAACCCATTCATAGGTTACGTCTCTTTAAATACCTAGATAATTTTAAACGTCAACATTTAATCATTACTATTAGATTCATCCAGTAACTCGTTACTGCATTGACGACTCAAATCTGATCTTGTTGTCTAAATAATTTTCGTTTATGCCGAGCAATTCCCATAGGCCTTCTCGACCATTGACTTCTTCATATATCTTTGAACAATTCAAAATCTGTACATTTTACCATCTTCGGAAGCATACCAACATTAGGTGATCACTTTTGGTTCTCCAGGATACTTGCGTAAGGAACCCATCAATTGAAAATATAAAACTTCTTAGCATCAATCACGTCCTTAACTTGTGCACTAGTGACAATCTTTCTGCTAGTAAAGCCTCAAATTAATTCTTGGCTAAATTCTGATTATTTCTCAACATATTGGTCCACCATAGTCTTGTGTTATCTTAACTTTCTTCTACATTCAATTAAAGAAGTTTGATATTGTTCGTCCACCAGAACACTAGATTCCGACGTCTTGTTATTCAATATCCTTTTTCCGATGAGTCATAATAAAGGAAGGTGGTCTGATCCATTTTTCTTTGTGAAACATTCCCGTTGAGCTTAGCTTACTTCCAATCTTCTTACCAATATGACCATATCCGAATCACGCTTCGATATGCAACAAGTCTTATCATTACCCACTTATTCATCCATTTTCTCTTCTTAATTCACAAATCTGGTACTTAAGGTTCAGAAAATGCAGCTGATCTAATGGGGTTAAACTTAATCTGTCCATATAATTAGCGCAATCCATAATTGAGTCTCTTAACTGTTTGGATATTAAAACCTCATTCGGTTCGAGTGCGCGTGTCCTTCGATTCTTACATACTCTATCTTTTCTGGGAGTCTGGAGCTTCCGATAATCGACTGATGATTCCTCATTTTAACTTTTATGCTACGATTCCCGTTAAGGTTCCAAATCTTTCTTAGAGTATTCCCTCTTCTTCCACAGATGAGACATCGCCTCCACGACGGGTCCAACTGGGTTAAGGTACTTCACCTTACTCTTAAACATCTCTTATGTTTCTGAAACTTTGCCATAAACGGATTATTTACATTACGGTTTGATGGCCACCATTTGGCATTGAATACTTCTTCGCCAATTCCGTCTTAAAAATCTAACGCCTTAATCTTCGCTCTTCATATACTTCATTCCTCCACGGTCGCACTTCAGCTCTCAAACATTTATCCTAACTGTCATGTACTAGAATAAGTTGATCAGGCCCTACTAGATGTTACATTTAGAACAATATCCGGAACCCAATGGTCCCACTACATTTATTGAATCTTTAACGACCCAAGGCACGGTCTGAATCGACCTGCTCTGATACCAATTGTAACACCCATACTAATTTTATCTAGAATATTAGCATGTGTATTAGACTGATACTAGATACATTAAATTTTTCAATAATAACAATAAATAATACAACTGAATGAGTACAATTTTCTCGTTATACAACTGTTCAAGTACCACTATAATTACTTATACAAGGACTGATAAACTCCTGAGCTGGTACTTGACGAGCAACTGCACTCCATCCAGCGTCATCCTGAAGAACTTCATCACGAACATCCTGCTAACCTGTAAACCTGCACCAGAAGGATTGGGATGAGACATAATGTCTCAGTGAGCTCCACCCAACCTACTGTTGGCAACCTCGGGGAAACCTAGGGTCGCCATGCACTAATTTCTGGCAATCTTGGGGATACCTATGATCACCGTCACTCTCTACATATTTCGCGATCAAGGGAAAACTAGGATCGCTATATGTCTTTATCTTATGTTGAACTTATGTTTAATCTCATACTTAGTGATCTGGGGACATCCTACGATCACTTTCTGTTCACTGGTGACTACTTTGTCTTATCTCTTAATATATAATATATATACATATTCATCTTTCTCATAACATAAAGTTAGAAGTTAGCGTTGAACAAACAATACATTATCTTGGTTCATTTTATGGAGTGCATCCAGGTGGAGTAACCCCAGAATACATCTCCCTGCTACCGGTGAAATTCCTATCATATCAGGCTAACACCGGACTCCTCTTACTTTTGTGTGGCTGCCCTCGCGGACGGTAACTTCACCATTCCAGCTTTATCTGGAACCCCCTGTATTCTAACTAACGAGAAGACAGGAGACACATTTAACTTTCATGACTTTGATGTGTAGCTATCCTCACGGATGGTAACTTCACCATTCCAGCTTAGTCTGCAATCCCCTGCGTTCTAACTAGCGAGAAAACAGGAGACACATCTAGTCCTTTAATTTACTTGTTCTTATTCTTCTTTATATATATACATACATATAACTTATAAACTTACGTGTGGATATCCCTTTCGGAGAAATCCCATCCGGCATAATCCGGAGTCTGCTGAACATGTATAATCTTTAGCATAATTCTTATCTTAAGTACTTGTAAGTACATCTAATACTTTACTATAAGCTTTTGCATATCTGATGCATTCTTCAAGTAATTATTCTTGATACTTAACCTATAATATAAGGTTCTAGGCTTATCGTTCTCATAAGCCACTTACTTGGATGCTGGAAATCCAACCCTTAATCTTATCTGGATCTAGACTGTCATACCCCATTTTTGACCCGTGTTCAATTCATTTCTCTCGTCTTTTAAGCCAGAAATTTTCGTCGTTTTAGACGAAATTTCGGCAGGGAGGTATTTTAAAATACCTCATATTTGTTCCGAAGGCAACTATTTTTATTTTGTTTTTATTATTATTTTTATTTATTATTTTCTTTATTTCTTTTTTTAAAATTCTTTTTATTATTAGGTATTTTCTTTTATTTTATTTTTCGTTTTATTTTATCTTTTTCCTTTATTTTTACTGTTCGCATTTTGCTTCTTTTTTTTCCTTTCTTCAGTCATTTTTTTTCCAGTCCATAACTATCCGGGGGCATTTTTGTCCACATATTTCAAATCCTAGTTTTTTATTGCACTATAAATAGTGCATTGATTGCTGTACAGTGTCAGAGTCAGTGATTAGTCAGAAAAGGAAACAGTCATAGAAACCCTAATTCAACCCACACTAGCGGCGGCACAGATCTACCACCTCTTCCTCTTCTCACTTTTCTTTTCCATTCCAAGAACAAGAGCCCAAACAGCAAGGAAATCAATCGGCCATAACCCATAACCACGGTTCCATACTCAAAGCATACCGAACCTGAACAACACATCAACAGCATCACCATAATCCCTCTACTGTAAAGTATAACCGGTTTAACTCCAAGATTAAGACCAAAAAACGCAAACCAAAGGTAGTTTTAAATCAAATTTAAAACTTAGATCTAAGTTTGTTTAAAAAGCTTTCGTTATTTTGGTTTACGGATTTGATGAGAGTGGAAAAAAGGATTCTCAAAAACGGTTTTCTTTTTAAAAAATAGTGGAGTTTTGAACTCCGGCGTGGTGGCGCCGCCGTCTAGGCCGGCCGGCCACCGCGCCGGAATTCTTTTCCGGCCGTGTACTCTTAGAGAGAAGGGAGAGCTTTTGAGTTTTTCTGAAACTTAGAGAGAGAAAGAAGATGGACTTGTGTTGTTTTTTGTGTTTATTTTCAATTTATATTACTGCCTTGCCAAGACTATGGTGCGCACGCGGATCTCTGTGTCCCCATGGACCATCAGGGTTGAACCGTTAGATCCTAGATCTAACGGCCAGCATTATCCCCTGTTTTGATCAGATGCGTCTCACCTTTTTGGTTTTTACTTTGTTCTTTCTCTCTTGTGACGTTTGATTAAGATCTGATGGCTGAGACTCTGTCTCCCCATGATCAAATCTGGACGCCTCGTTTAATCCGACGATCCAGATTTGATCTGTTAAGCCCACATTTCTTTTAAGCCCAACTTCTTCATTACTGCTTTACTGATCTCTTTTAATTCTGCACCCCCCTTTTTTTTCTTCTCTATTGCTATTTCTTTTATTTTATTTCTTTCTTTTATTTTTACATTTCTTTTTTATTTCTCTTGTTTATTTATTTCTCATGCACTTTATTTTACTGCCTTTTAATTTTCAGTCCATCATGCATTTTTTTTATTTTTTATTTTATGCATCATATTTATTTATTGTCTTGCATTTTTATTTTCTTTTATGCATCATATTTAATCTTATGCCTTGCATTCTTTTTATTTTCTTTATTTATTTTCCAGCATCATATTTACTTTATGTCTTGCATTTTATTTTCATTTTTTTATTTTATGCATCATATTTATTTTATTGTCTTGCATATTTTTATTTTTAGCATCATATTTATTTTATGTCTTGCATTTTTATTTTTCCTTTTATTTTTATTTTCAGCATCATTTTTATTTTATGTCTTGCATTTTTATTTTCTTTATTTATTTTATGCACCATATTTATTTATTGTTTTGCATTTCATGCATTTTTTTATTTCTTTTTAGCATATTTACTTTAGTGCAATTGCATTTTTATTTTATTATTTTGTCATTTATTTTATCGCCATTAGAATGTATCTAGGTCCAATGTAAAAATAAATGAGAATATCGCACCGACACCACATTTTTCTTTTATGCTTTATGTCGAGGACGATAACGTAATTTTGACCGTATCCAAGGAAAAGGACCCTCACTTGATCCAACGTCATTTGAGGGATCCGGCGCGCTTCAGTTTATCTCAGCTTACTCTAGTTTGGACCTTAGGACCTAATCAAAATTTTCTCAAAAAAAGTCAAAAAAGTCAAAAATCCAAAAACATTTTATAATCAAAATTTTCATAAAAAAATCAATCTTTATCCTTTCTTTCTTAATCAAATTTCAATCAACTTTTAATCAATTAAACTCCTTTTTCAATTTAAAATCAATCAAACTCACTTCTTTTAATTCTTCTATGCCTTTTCGGCCCCTTATCTTTCTTAAACTTTTTTCAAAACTTTAAAATCAATCAAAACCAATCACTCGGCTTTTTACCCCGAACTACATGATTTTGATCCCATTCGGGTATGTAGGCAAAAGACTTTGTCTTTCCAAATCAACAAAATAACAAAAACATTTTCCTTTTCTTTTAATCTCATCACTTTAACCTTTCACACTTAGGCATTTATTTTGCAAACAAATAATTAATTCAGCATAAAGATAAAAATAAGCAAGAGGTTCCTATAGAGTACTATAGACGTTTAGGGTGCTAATACCTTCCCTTTGTGTAACCAACCCCCGGACCTTGATCTCTAAAAAATAGGGTTTTTTTGAACTTTCTCCCTTTTCCTCGGAAAAATAAAAGATCGGTGGTGAATCTTAAAATTGCGAGTCAACGCTAATTAATAGCTTGATATCCAAAAATCACCGCGACAGAAAAATGGCGACTTCACTGGGGACCAAAATCCTAAGTGGGTTAAACCTATCTTACTTTTCTTTATCTTTATGCTTTATTATTATTTGTAATTGTAAATATGTGCTTAAATGTTTATCTTTTTACGTGAGTGGTGAGATAAGTCCTACACCCGAACTTGAGGGAAACATAAGATAGGACGGTGGTATAATCAAAGTGTCTTTCCGAGGGTAAATTTCGGATGTGGCACATGTGATAACCCCACTCAATGGAGGAATCTTGGAAGTATTACTATGTTGGCATGAGTAAGTCGTGTTCGGCATTGATATTTTCAAGTGACCTATGAAGTTGAGGACCTTTAGTTACCTTTAACCCATCTTGGCCTTTTAGGACGTAGTGCGGTGGCTAACCAAGAGTAATCTTGAATTAGTTGATACGCGATACTACACTCAAACGAGACTTTCTTACAAATATTATTGGATCGGGAGTCAATCTCGTAACCCGACGATATTTGGAAGGGGTTGAGGACTTTGGGAACTTGGTAGAACCCGTGATACAGGTACATGTGAAACCATAGTCCTTACCAAATGGCGTGTTTACCCTTGACTCCAACATTATGGACTTAACCTCACCATGTTTTCTCCGCTCTTTAGCATAATCATGCATACATGCATTCATTCATAAACATTTTTTTCATCAAGTATCAAAGGACTTAGACAAGTTTTGTTGTAAACATCGTAGGAATGAACTTCACAAAGAGAAACACTCAGAAATACAATTTCAAAAGCCCATATCTGACAAACTTAAGGAAGCTAGGATCTTTAGTGACTAGTCCGGAGGATGTTTCGAGCTTGTTATGGGAGTTCACTTGGCATCCTCAAGTTTGAAATATCGGGACTTTTTCAAGATTTCTACTGTTGAACTTTTGAGCATATCCCTTGGCTTTGTTCCTAAAAAGGGGATTGAATGTAATATTTTAAATGAAACGTTCAAACTATGGTGTTTACAATTACTCTAACAAGTCCTTCGATAATAAATTGTTTCTTTTCTTTCTTTTTGCATAAGCATAATCATGCATCATACTGCATCCATAGTTTCCAAATCGAGTCTCACACTGTGTTCACTACTTCAAAGGTTAGTCAGTCGCCGTCCAAAGAAAGTGGCCCGACGAATTCTCCGCAAACCAACACGCATTTACAACACCAGGGCTAATCGAAAAAGGATGGATCTCGTGGAACAAGAAAACCAGAACCTCCGGGAAGAGGTGGCCAATCTCCGGGAAGGGATGGAGAAGTTGACCTCCATGATGAATGCTCTGTTGGCTTCCCAAGCCCAGACGTCAATTCCTCAGCCTGCTGTCACTACTCTTGAGCAGCCAATCTTATTTGCTTTACCAACTTCTACCATACTTACTCCATTGCCCGGCACGTCTAGAGCTTACCCATGGGGATGTCATTTCTATCAGACGAAGGTTTTCGTCCCACCTCTTTTGGAACCCCAATTCCGGCTATCCAGAAATCAGCTCCAGCCCCAACAAAGGCCTCAGCAACAGTATCGACAACAGCCTCGACAACAAAATCGGGTTCAGCGGACTTCCCATTTTGATCCAATCCCCATGGCATATGCAGAGTTGCTCCCCGTTTTGCTTGATAAAAATCTTGTTCAAACTAGGGCACCTCCTAAGGTACCTGAAAGGTTGCCACAGGGGTATAAACCTGATCTCTCTTGTGCTTTCCATCAAGGGGCACCCAGTCATGACGTTGAGCATTGTTATGCTTTGAAAGCCGAAGTCCAGAAGTTGATCCAGGCCAACATCCTATCCTTCAAAGGGTCGAGTCCCGATGTGCAAGCTAATCTACTACCTGGCCATGAGACCCCATCTGTTAATTTGGTGCAAGTTTGCTCAGAAGCTCACCCTGGTGAAGAAGGTGGCAGTGAATTTTGTAACACATGGCAGAGGTTACTGCAATTGGATCGTTGTTGACATTCCCTCAGCTACTCATAGGTCCAAGTAATGTGTTTTGTTGTCTTGTCTTTTCAAAAAAAATCCTTTCGGTCCGCCCGAGACGAAAGTGAACTTGTGTAGGGATTTTGGTTTCATGCATTCCCATCATCAAATAAAAAGTCGTTTTGTCCTCGACTATGTCTGTTTTATATTTTGCTTTTTCTGGAAAATGGTAACACAAAAAACCAAAAAAAGTTAATTACTTTTCTTTTATTTGTTTTCTTTTTAATCATTTTCAAATGTCTGCATCAACTCATTTTCTCAAATCAATCATCAATCATATGCAGAGTAAGCATCAATAAACCCGTTGAACATTGTAACCCTATGCTCTCTCCCGACTTTGAGTTCCCTGTTTACGAAGCTGAAGAGGAGGAGGATGAAGGGATTCACGAAAAGATTTCTCTATTACTAAAATATGAAAATAACATCATTCAGTCTCATGAAGAAGCACAGGAAGTGATAAACTTGGGTTCCGAGGGACTGCTGCTACGGTATTCCTGATAAAATTTCAGATGAATGGTGCCATCGAGGCTGCAAAAAAAAAACAATAGCAAAAGCAAAAGCAAAAAAAATCAAAAGCAAAATCGAACAAAAATATCAAAAGAAAAAGAAAAACAAAAGCAAAAAAAAAGAAAAATATATCAAAAGATGGTGCAGCACATGGTAACCACCTACAAGGACTTACATGAGATGTTACCGTATGCTTTACATGGATATCGTACTTCAGTGCGTACCTCAACAGGGGCAACCCCCTCTTCTTTAGTGTATGGCATGGAAGCAGTACTCCCTGTGGAGATTGAGATTCCATCAATGAGAGTTTTAATGGAACCCAAGTTATCAGAGGTTGAATGATGTCAAAACAAATATGATCAGTTCAAACTTGATTGAAGAGAAACGCATGAATGCTTTGTGTCACGGGCAGTCCTCGTGTGCTCTAAGAAGGAGGTCTTGTGCTCAAGAAGATCCAATCTTTTCAACCCGATTCCAGGGGCAAGTGGACGCCTAATTATGAAGGTCCATATGTCGTCAAGAGAGCTTTCTCAGGTGGCACATTAACTCTTACGACTATGGATGGTGATGAGCTCCCTCGTCTTGTGAATGCGGATGCAGTCAAGAAATACTTTGTCTAAAAAATAAAAGAACAGCTCGGTAAGTCGAAAACCCGAAAGGGCGGCTTAGGCAAAAATGAGCGTCTCGGTGGACCGAAAACCCGAAAGGGCGGTCCAGGCAAAAATTAGAGACATAAAACAGAAAATAATCATCCTGATAGGTCGAAAACCCGAAAGGGCGATCTATGCAAAAGTTAAGGATCAAAAGACAAAGTAACTGCATTGGGTTGACCTTTACTCAATTGGGGCACATTAAATGTCAAAGAGACTCTGAATCTGAAGCATCCAAACAGTGAAATTCAAAGTTGTCAGGGAGAATAGCGGTTATTGTGTTCAATGTACCTTCCCTTTATATTTACCATTTTCCAAACTTTGTAAGATCCGTGGAGCCATGCCATTGGCGGGTCACCACTCTTTTAAATAAATTTGAGCCTGTGGCCTTTCATTTGGAATTCTCATTTATTCAGCTTATAAAACCTTTTCTATTTTTTGGTGGTAGCATTTGAAACAAAATATTTTTCAAAATCATAAATATTTTTCATGTCTTTTTGAAAAGCACAAACAACAAAACACATTTTTTCTTAACTCATGAATAAGTGAAGGGTACGTCAACCGCTATCCTGAGAACGGATAAACTCTGCAGTGCTGAACATGGTCAATTGCTTAAAAAAAAAAGAATACAAAAAAAGAAACATATGAAAAGAGAAAAAGAAAGAGCTCGGTAAGTCGAAAACCCGAAAGGGCGGCTTAGGCAAAAATGAGCGTCCCGGTGGATCGAAAAACCGAAAGGGCGGTCCAGGCAAAAATTAGGGGCATACAAAAGAATATTTTCCCGGTGGACTGAAAACCCGAAAGGGCGGTCCAGGCAAAAATTAGGGATTAAAAAAAAACAAAAAATAAGCATGACCATAGAAGCACCAGTTCTTCTACCTTGGCTTTGGGATTAGCACGCTCTTCCCAGGAAGTGTTTATTCCCCATCAGCCGCTGCCTATGTCGAGCTTTACCCCGTCTTTGTTTTGATGTGCCCCAGTGGCACCATCCCCATTGAAGATTGCCAAGTGTTTGTGATGCGACGTCAGGTCACTTTCCCTCTCACCTGTCTAACCTTGTCTCATCAAGTCCATCAGTTATACAATCCTACAAGTCAATCCTTCATACAATCACAAGTTAATCAGTCATCCAGTCACATAATTCAATCCTCCATACAGTCATACAAGTCGTGTCGTCATTCATGCATTCATACATTCATGCATATACACATTCATGCATATACAATAAAGACAATATCATGCATACATGGCTGCATTAACCATCATGAGTCTTGCTTCAATTATCTTTTCATTTCAATCAATCATGAATAATTTGTAACCGTCTTCCCCAGGAAGTGATTACTCCCCATCAATTGTTGCATATGTCGGGCCTTACCCCGTCAACGATTTGATGCATCTCCAATGGCATCATCCCCAATGAAGATTGCCGAGTGCTTGTACTGCGTCGTCGGTCCACTCCCCATCTTACTTGTCCAATCTTGTCTCATCCAATTCATCAATTACACTATCACACAAATCAATCCTTCGTATAGTCATACAGTCACATAAATCATACATGCATTCATACATTCATGCATATACACATTCATGCATACAAACAACATCATGGTTGCGTTAACCACCCTGAGTCTTGTTTTGAATATCTTTCCATATCAATCAATCATGAATAATTTGTAACCATCTCTTTCCCCAAATGTCATCCCCAGTATTTCATCCTGAGATGTCACCCTCTTTTCGCCAAGTAGCAGTTCCTTAACGAACAACTTGTGCATTGTCTTATCCAGTCTTTTGTCGTCAGTGACAAGTTCGGCAACAATCCGAACAGCTGACATTTATCTTTCATCCAGCTTTTATCTTTCATCCTGCTTTTATATTTCATCCTGCTTTTATATTTCATCCTGCTTTTAAATTTCATCCAGCTTTTAAATTTCATCCTGCTTTTAAATTTCATCCAGCTTTTTAAATTTCATCCTGCTTTTAAATTTCATCCAGCTTTTAAATTTCATTCAGCATTTAAATTTCATCCTGCTTTTAAATTTCATCCAGCATTTAAATTTCATCCTGCTTTTAAATTTCATCCAGCTTTTAAATTTCATCCTGCTTTTAAATTTCATCCAGCATTTAAATTTCATCCTGCTTTTAAATTTCATCCAGCATTTAAATTTCATCCTGCTTTTAAATTTCATCCAGCTTTTAAATTTCATCCTGCTTTTAAATTTCATCCAGCATTTAAATTTCATCCTGCTTTTAAATTTCATCCAGCATTTAAATTTCATCCTGCTTTTAAATTTCATCCAGCATTTAAATTTCATCCTGCTTTTAAATTTCATCCAGCTTTTAAATTTCATCCTGCTTTTAAATTTCATCCAGCTGTTAAATTTCATCCAGCTTTTACCTTTCATCCAGCATTTGCCTTTGTCTTTTGTCGTCAGTTGACTCGTTCGGCAATAACCCGAACAGCTGGCATTTACCTTTATTTTTTGTCGTCAGTTGACTAGTTCGGCAATAACCCGAACAGCTGACATTTACCTTTGTTTCTTGTCGTCAGTTGACTCGTTCGGCAATAACCCGAACAGCTGGCATTTACCTTTATTTTTTGTCGTCAGTTGACTAGTTCGGCAATAACCCGAACAGCTGACATTTACCTTTGTTTCTTGTCGTCAGTTGACTAGTTCGGCAATAACCCGAACAGCTGACATTTATCTTTACTTCTTGTCGTCAATGGCAGTTCGGCAATAACCCGAACAGTTGGCATTTACCTTTCTTGCTCATCGTCAATGACAGTTCGGCATTAACCTGAACGACTGACATTTATCCCCAGTGAAACCATGTTATCCCCAGTGGAGTCGGACCCCGTTTCTTTTAACAGACTAGGGTATCCTTTTGTTTTGTTATCCCCAGTCGAGCCATCTTCGCCGTCTTGCACTCATACTTGCATCGTGAGCATTCACAACTTTACATGCACAACATCACATGCAGCATCACATGCACAACATTGCATTCATAGCATTTTGCAGTTGAAGTCGGTCAAAAATGGTGTACTCTGTATTTAAGTCTCTTCGACCCGTCGATCTAAAAATTTCACTTTTAAATCTCCGTAACGAAGAAACTTAAATAGGGGCATCTGTCATACCCCATTTTTGACCCGTGTTCAATTCATTTCTCTCGTCTTTTAAGCCAGAAATTTTCGTCGTTTTAGACGAAATTTCGGCAGGGAGGTATTTTAAAATACCTCATATTTGTTCCGAAGGCAACTATTTTTATTTTGTTTTTATTATTATTTTTATTTATTACTTTCTTTATTTCTTTTTTTAAAATTCTTTTTATTATTAGGTATTTTCTTTTATTTTATTTTTCGTTTTATTTTATCTTTTTCCTTTATTTTTACTGTTCGCATTTTGCTTCTTTTTTTCCTTTCTTCAGTCATTTTTTTTCCAGTCCATAACTATCCGGGGGCATTTTTGTCCACATATTTCAAATCCTAGTTTTTTATTGCACTATAAATAGTGCATTGATTGCTGTACAGTGTCAGAGTCAGTGATTAGTCAGAAAAGGAACAGTCATAGAAACCCTAATTCAACCCACACTAGCGGCGGCACAGATCTACCACCTCTTCCTCTTCTCACTTTTCTTTTCCATTCCAAGAACAAGAGCCCAAACAGCAAGGAAATCAATCGGCCAGAACCCATAACCACGGTTCCATACTCAAAGCATACCGAACCTGAACAACACATCAACAGCATCACCATAATCCCTCTACTGTAAAGTATAACCGGTTTAACTCCAAGATTAAGACCAAAAAACGCAAACCAAAGGTAGTTTTAAATCAAATTTAAAACTTAGATCTAAGTTTGTTTAAAAAGCTTTCGTTATTTTGGTTTACGGATTTGATGAGAGTGGAAAAAAGGATTCTCAAAAACGGTTTTCTTTTTAAAAAAATAGTGGAGTTTTGAACTTCGGCGTGGTGGCGCCGCCGTCTAGGCCGTCCGGCCACCGCGCCGGAATTCTTTTCCGGCCGTGTACTCTTAGAGAGAAGGGAGAGCTTTTGAGTTTTTCTGAAACTTAGAGAGAGAAAGAAGATGGACTTGTGTTGTTTTTTGTGTTTATTTTCAATTTATATTACTGCCTTGCCAAGACTATGGTGCGCACGCGGATCTCTGTGTCCCCATGGACCATCAGGGTTGAACCGTTAGATCCTAGATCTAACGGCCAGCATTACCCCCTGTTTTGATCAGATGCGTCTCACCTTTTTTGGTTTTTACTTTGTTCTTTCTCTCTTGTGACGTTTGATTAAGATCTGATGGCTGAGACTCTGTCTCCCCATGATCAAATCTGGACGCCTCGTTTAATCCGACGATCCAGATTTGATCTGTTAAGCCCACATTTCTTTTTAAGCCCAACTTCTTCATTACTGCTTTACTGATCTCTTTTAATTCTGCACCCCCCTTTTTTTTTCTTCTCTATTGCTATTTCTTTTATTTTATTTCTTTCTTTTATTTTTACATTTCTTTTTTATTTCTCTTGTTTATTTATTTCTCATGCACTTTATTTTACTGCCTTTTAATTTTCAGTCCATCATGCATTTTTTTTTATTTTTTATTTTATGCATCATATTTATTTATTGTCTTGCATTTTTATTTTCTTTTATGCATCATATTTAATCTTATGCCTTGCATTCTTTTTATTTTCTTTGTTTATTTTCCAGCATCATATTTACTTTATGTCTTGCATTTTCTTTTCATTTTTTTATTTTATGCATCATATTTATTTTATTGTCTTGCATATTTTTATTTTTAGCATCATATTTATTTTATGTCTTGCATTTTTATTTTTCCTTTTATTTTTATTTTCAGCATCATTTTTATTTTATGTCTTGCATTTTTATTTTCTTTATTTATTTTATGCACCATATTTATTTATTGTTTTGCATTTCATGCATTTTTTTATTTCTTTTTAGCATATTTACTTTAGTGCAATTGCATTTTTATTTTATTATTTTGTCATTTATTTTATCGCCATTAGAATGTATCTAGGTCCAATGTAAAAATAAATGAGAATATCGCACCGACACCACATTTTTCTTTTATGCTTTATGTCGAGGACGATAACGTAATTTTGACCGTATCCAAGGAAAAGGACCCTCACTTGATCCAACGTCATTTTGAGGGATCCGGCGCGCTTCAGTTTATCTCAGCTTACTCTAGTTTTGGACCTTAGGACCTAATCAAAATTTTCTCAAAAAAAGTCAAAAAAGTCAAAAATCCAAAAACATTTTATAATCAAAATTTTCATAAAAAAATCAATCTTTATCCTTTCTTTCTTAATCAAATTTCAATCAACTTTTAATCAATTAAACTCCTTTTTCAATTTAAAATCAATCAAACTCACTTCTTTTAATTCTTCTATGCCTTTTCGGCCCCTTATCTTTCTTAAACTTTTTTCAAAACTTTAAAATCAATCAAAACCAATCACTCGGTTTTTTACCCCGAACTACATGATTTTGATCCCATTCGGGTATGTAGGCAAAAGACTTTGTCTTTCCAAATCAACAAAATAACAAAAACATTTTCCTTTTCTTTTAATCTCATCACTTTAACCTTTCACACTTAGGCATTTATTTTGCAAACAAATAATTAATTCAGCATAAAGATAAAAATAAGCAAGAGGTTCCTATAGAGTACTATAGACGTTTAGAGTGCTAATACCTTCCCTTTGCGTAACCAACCCCCGGACCTTGATCTCTAAAAAATAGGGTTTTTTCGAACTTTCTCCCTTTTCCTCGGAAAAATAAAAGATCGGTGGTGAATCTTAAAATTGCGAGTCAACGCTAATTAATAGCTTGATATCCAAAAATCACCGCGACATAGACATATCGTTATCATATGTCATGCTTAAGGCTTGCTATCCCACTTATAATAATTTCTTGTTCCTCTTACCTTTACCATTTGTACCTCTAGTGCTTTGCCTAGTCCTTGTTTACTCATACTTTCATTTGTTGGAAGCCTTTAGGATATGTTAAAATAGTGTTCCTTGAGAAAAATAGGGTTTTTAATGATGTACATGGCACTTGGACAGTTGGTACATTTATAAAAGAGTCAAAAAAACAAATGCTGTCAACTTAGCAGAGCAAAGTCTACTTCGCAGAGCAAAGTCTAACTTCGCAGAGCTAAGTCTAGGCGAAGTGGTTCAGACTCAACTTCGCAGAGCAAAGTCCAACTTCGCAGTGCCACCATGACAAGACACAAAAGGTTCAAAAACATGATTTTTCAACCATTTTAACTTATCCAAGCTTACCCAAGCTTCCCAACAGCATGAGGAATGATTTCTAATGCAAATTGACTGATTAAAACATGAATTAACAAGGAATTGGCAAGCAAAGGGATTAGGGCACAAAATCTCTAAACTTTGTTCAAATCATAAATCACACCCAACTCACTCAAAGTGGGTTCTAAAACCCTAAGGAGCTCTTCTAGTAAAAGTTTTGATCCTTGCCAAGCTTTCCTCTTCAAACCCTAGCTTGAAATCTTACTTCCTTTCTTGATCCTCTTTGCTTCCTTTGGCTCAAAATCACAAACCTTGCTTGCTTGCATGGAGATGGAGTAATTGGGAGGGAAGTTTGATGATTATTGGAGGGGAGGAGAGGGTGGCGCAAGTGAGGAAGAAGAGAGAAGGGAGAGGAAAATGTTTAGAGAGAAGGAAAAATGAAGAAATAAGGAAATTATGGAGCTTTTCCCCTTTTTTAATTCCTTGGACGGAAATTTACCAAATTGCCCTTCTTTTAAATATCTCTGAAACGTCGTCTCGACACTGATAAATATTTAAGTCTGAAGCTGGATGTTACACTCTATTTAACAATTCACCACTCTCTCTAACTCAAAAAGTTTTGCTTCCAAGTTTACTTTAGACTTACAAAAATATTGAACTAACTCTGTGTTACACGACACTTCTAATAGCGCTATGTTAGGATGAGATATGTAGTTTAAAAGAAATGGTCATTAATTCTGAAGGAAAGCTGTTTTGTTGCTTAATTTAGTCAATTGTTGACATATAATAAGAAAAAGGAAAAGAGAAAGCAGAAGACACATTACTATGAGTCTGTTTGTACGTTGTCTTCAAATAACAATCAAACCTCAATGGTTTTTTCTACGTTATCCCTTGATGAATTGAGGGTAATTTACCCATATTAAAGAAATATCTATGTTTCTTCAACTTTATTCTTATAATTAGTTACATTTTCATCCCAAGAACATCAAACTGTTTCATTTCCTTTATTCAACATGTGATATTCATCTTGTGTTCCAGAATCGAGTCATATTTGTCATTAGGGGTAAATTACCCCCAATTTATCAAGGAAAAATGTAAGTCTCACCGATAAATTTGTTTTCTTAGAATTAGTTACCATTTTCATCTCAAGAATATCAAACTTCTTCATCTCTTTCATTCAACATGTGATCTCCATCTCCTTTATTCCATAATCGAATCATATTTATCATTACAGGTAATTTACCATCAATTCATCAAGGGGTAATGCAGGCCTCACCAACCTCACTTAGTGACATAGACGTGTGGGGCTAAATCATTGATCCAAGAAGTTTAAATTGGGAAATGGAATTAATGAAATTGAAGCATTTGCTCCTTGTCATTATTCACCAATTTCATTTAGATAATAAGATATAAAATGTCACAACTAATTGTCTGAGCAAAACTATGATATAATATTTACTAGTTTTGACTCTGCCTCAATAATACTATCTTGAACAACTTAACAAGTCATTTCAGATAACTTTAACTTGTAAATCTTTCAAAATTTTATTGAATAAATATTTTAATTTGGTCATGCATAAGGTAAACATATTTGTTTGGTACACAAATGACTAATTGTTTCCACCACGAAAGAATTCCAATAGTGTGATTGTCACCACTATTTTCAGGATTTCTTGCTCTACTTGTCTACCACTTTACATAATGCATTGTTGCCGGAACACTGCACACCAACACACTCCTTCATGGGATAAACACCTCTATGTTTGGTGTGAAAAACATACTAAATAATATAAAGTTCTAACACTACCCCCTCAAGCTGAAGCTTCCTAAGCTTTAAGCTTCTTGCAAATTAACCCATACAAATAAACCAAATCAGCTGTTAGCAGAACCAATGGAGAGCAGCAACCAAAGTGAGTTATCTTCATAAAGAGAGCACCATCAACCAGTCAAAGAGAGAACCATTCAAACATAAGAACCAAGTCAAACTAAACACTACTAGAAAAAAGACTTTTAACATCTTGGTTTTGACTTCGATCAAACTATACCTAAGGTGAAATGCAACGCGGTGGCAACTTCGTAATTATTGTGAAATTAACAACATGTTTTGACATCGGTGCATTCAATAGCCGAAGAGAAAAAAAACATGTTGGCAAATTCGTTATTACGAGGAATTTAGATTTTTTTAGGTGTAACTTAAAAAACCCATGAAAAGTTACAATGGCAACACTTTAGTGTCTTTTGGGCACCAAAGACATATATATATGTCTTTTGCCCCAATCAAAATCTACCACCTGTTATTGCCTTATTTAAAAAATAAAAAATGGGTTTAAGTACATAAAAGAGAGAGAGAGAGAGAGAGAGAGAGAGAGAGAGAGAGAGAAGCGTGACAACGCTGCAATCAGAAACAGAACACAATTTCAGTTCGACTACCACCCACCATCAACAAGTCTTACCGCCGCCGCTCTCCAACGCCATCCTCCGCCGTCGCTCTCCAATGTTGTTTTCAAGTTTCAGGTTTCTTTCTTCTTTTAATTCCACTTTCCTTTATTCTTCTTTATTAAATCACTCAAACTCACGTTCACCTTTAGGGTTAAGGTTTTACTCTCACTTTAGATCCATTCCCAATGATTTTGATTTTGATGTTCATAATGCTGTTTCGTCGTTTAATCGCATGCTCCAAATGCGTCATACTCCATCCATTGTCGAATTCGGCAAAATATTAACTTCCCTTGTTAAGTTCAAGCGTTACCCTACTGCTATTTCCCTTTCTCACCAATTGGAATTACATGGAGTTACTCCAAGTTTTGTTACTTTGAATATTTTGATCAATTGTTACTGTCATGTTGGTCAAATCAGATTTTCCTTTTCTATTTTAGCCAAGATTCTCAAAATGGGTTATCAACCCAATACCATTACCTTAAATACACTTATCAAAGGTATGTGTCTTAATGGTAAGGTCAAAGAAGCTCTACACTTTCACGACCATGTGCTTGTACTTGGATTTCACTTGAACCAAGTTACTTATGGTACCTTGATCAATGGATTGTGTAAAATGGGGGAAACAAGACTCGCCTTGCAGATGTTGAGACAGATTGATGGGAAATTGGTCAACACCGATGTGGTAATGTATAGCATAGTCATTGATGGTTTGTGTAAAGATAAACTTGTAACTGATGCCTATGAGTTATACTTTCAAATGATTGCAAAGAGAATTTCTCCTACTGTTGTCACTTTGAGCTCTCTAATATATGGATTTTGCATCGTTGGTCGACTGAAAGAAGCATTTGGTTTGTTCCATGAATTGGTATTGAAAAACATCAACCCAGATGTTTATACTTTTAATATCTTGGTTGATGCTCTTTGTAAGGAAGGAAAGATCAAAGAAGCTAAAAATATGATTGCTATGATGATGAAAGAAGGTGTGGAACCTGATGTTGTTACATATAATACATTAATGGATGGGTATTGCCTAGTTAATCAAGTGAATAAGGCAAAGCATTTATTCAACATCATATGCAGATTGAGAGTGACACCTAATGTTAACAGCTACAGTATCATTATTAATGGCTTATGTAAGATTAAAATGGTTGATGAAGCTTTGAATCTCTTCACAGAAATGCATTGCAAACCCGATACAGTAACTTATAGTTCTCTTATTGATGGTTTATGCAAATCTGGGAGAGTTTCTCATGCTTGGGAGCTTCTTGATCAGATGCGTGATAGAGGCCAACCTCCCGATGTAATCACTTACAATTCCTTATTACATGCTTTATGTAAAAACCATGATGTTGACAAGGCAATTGCATTGGTCAAGAAAATTAAAGACCAAGGCATTCAACCAAATATTTACACATACAATATACTTATCGATGGACTATGCAAACAAGGAAGACTTAAGGACGCACAACTGATTTTTCAGGATCTTTTGATTAAAGGCTACAATGTAACAACCTGTACCTATAATATTATGATCAATGGTCTTTGTTTAGAGGGCTTGCTTGATGAAGCTGAGACCTTGCTGTCAAAAATGGAAAACAATGGATGCATACCTGATGCTATAACTTATCAAACGATTATTCACGCTCTATTTGAAAAGGATGAGAATGACAAAGCAGAGAAACTTGTACGTGAAATGATTGCTAGAGGTTTACTGTAAGAAAAGAACCAATTTGAGCTAAAGTTTCCATTGGTTCCAATGCAGGAATGGACATACATGGATTTCGGGCGTATTATATTCCCTAATCTTAACTCATCTCAAGGACTCTTGGTTTGCATCAGCAAATCATTTTTTCTCATCAAATTTCTAGCTTATCATGAGTATGACAATGGTTATATTGTTTCTTTTCTTGTTTTTCCAATAATTCAATTAGTTCAATTTCCTTTGTAAATTTGTACTTTTTTTTAGAAAACTAATTTGTAAATTTGTACTTGTTGGACCTCTGTATGTGAAATTTTGTGTGACGTGGTCATTGGCTATAAGTTTATTCCACGATGAGATTTTGCCGTTTTAATGGCTAATTTGCGAAAACCAAACACAAATACACTGTCTTAATTTGGTGATATGTTTAATCTGGTGTAGGGTGCATGAGTAGTTGGTGTAGTCCTTTAGTATTTTTAATCGATGATCTACAATATTTTATGATTACATATTTACATGTTATATTGGATTTTGAGATCCATGGTGATTCTTCATACTTCTATTATGTGCCATTCTGCCATCTAAGTTCTTCTCTCTTGCTACTTTAGTAATTAATTACCTTTTTCAATGTTCATACTTTTTGTTGTTTTAATTCTTCATATTCTAATTCTAATGCAATTTTCAGTTGTGTAAAATTGTATGCACATCAACTGTTGAATGCGGAAGGCCAAAAATCTGACATAACAGCTGATATATGGCGCCGTGGTGCCGCTATCCTGTTTTGCATAATAAATGCATAGCATACTGTTCTTTCTTATCATTTTTTGGGACTGGCTTGCTGCAAAACTGAAAAGTAGGAAGGTTTGATTGATTTTACCGCTCTATTTAATATGAACAATATGACTGTAGAAACTAGATGCAATTTGCAGAAAAATTATCCAGTTGAATTTAAGCTAGCATGATATAATTGGTTGATACCTTGTTTGTGTGGTAGTATATGTGGTGTGATACAGTTTCTAGGAAGTGTTTTTTAAGAACAGTTTTGAAAATATATTTAATTACTGCAAAGGTGAATTTTTTTATAAAGATGGTTTTGGCATATGATCGAGGTGAGGTTATTATGTAAGTATAATCAAGTTTAGGGACCTTTGACATACATTGGGACTGGTGAAGATCATGAAATGCAGTGAAGCAGTCTCAACTTTTGTGGAACATTTCGCCTTTTGATAAAGTATCTGAGAAGTTGGTTTTCTCAGAATGAAATGTAGCTTCTGAAGCAGAGGCCATGTTGGAATAACTGAATGGGTGTCGCTGGGTCTAAACCTCTACTGTAGAAAGCCAAATAAACTACCTCTCAGATAATAATTTATATTGTATGATGAGTCTATTCTCATGCTCTCTAGTGCACATTATATGCTATTCTAATTTTCCACCTCCTTCATTTCAATCTAGTTAGTTGACCTTCATTCCAATAAGGCATGATCCTAAAACATAGCCTGAAAATGGGATAAATGAGGGATGACTAGTGGCAATATTGCTTAGCCTGCATATTGAAGTCGTAATGCAAAAATAATAATAATAGTAATAATAATAATAATAATAATAATAATAATAATAATAATGTTTTTGGAAGTGCGCAGAGTCTGAGTTATCAAGGTTTTCTGCGCGTTTGTTTATAGTGTACGCTATGTTGCTAGGAGTTGGTACTGCACGGCTGTTTTTCTGCTGTATATTCGTGCAGTTTGTTTTCTCGTCGTTTTTGGCCTTCGATTTGGCCGAGCATTGTTTTGAGATTTTTTTTCCGTTGTATTGGCATGTTGATTCTGTCAGACTAAGCCAGTTATTCAGAGGATGAAAGTTGATTAGGTGTTATGTCCAGGTTGGACACACTATTATTGTGGGTAGGTTGTACTAAGCCAGTATGCCTTGGTTCCCTGTGTTGGGTTTTAATTACTGAGTCTGTTGAGGGTGTTCTTTGAATTGGTAGCTTGTCTGCATAATTATGCAATAGCTTGGAGGAGGTTCCTGGTTTACATTTCTTTGGTTAGTAGCTTTGTCTGTACTTTTCCCACTGTGCTGGCATCCTGTTGTGTTCACATGGTTCTAGTAGTCTCTACTTTCTACATGTCAATACTTGTAGCAAATTGTTACTGCAACTTTTAACCAATTTTAGTGAAGTTATGTAGTGAATTTAAATTTCGTTGATTTCAGATTATCAAAAGTTTAAACTAATTGAATGTGGATCTTTAAGCCTTTAACCAACTCAAAACAAATTGGCACTTGACAGTAGTAAAAATCTGTAAAATATCATGGCATCCACAACAACAACATATATGTTCTTATGTCATATTCCTCAACAATCAACAATAATATTAAGTGTGACACATGTCAGATATCTTATATTTACTTCACAACTTTAAATTTGACACATGTAAGTAGGCCTTTTGCGTAATAATTTGTCAAGATTTCTTTCATAGTAAAAGTTCACCTCAAAGTGTCCACAAGTCATAGCTCAACTGGCAAAAATATCGAAATTGCTAGGTTGGATTCCATGAGTGGGGTTCGAACCCCGACTCCATGTGTGTGACTTTCAATAGTTATTTGCAATTTCGTCTATTTACCAACAAAAAGCTCACCTCAAGGTTGTCTTTGCCTATTTTGGCTTTTACATGCTAAATTTATTCTGCTTAACAGGCATAAAAAGTTCACCTCAAAGTTGTCTTTACCTATTTTATCACAAGCAAATAGAGTAGCATGACTTAGTTAGCAACAGTTACTTGCAGAGCAAGTACCCTGTTTAGTTAGCTAGAGACTATGATCTTATGCTTTTAGCCTACTATAATTAGCATGAAGATAATCTTTTGTATATATACTTGATGTACAAGTCTCAATAATCAATGAATTCCATTATTTTCATTCAATCTTTTCTTTTTCATAATAGTATTGAACAATCAAATTGTAACTAGATATGATCAAATTGTTACTGCCATGTTGGTCAAATCAGATTTTCCTTTTCTATTTTAGCCAAGATTCTCAAAATGGGTTATCAACCTGATACCATTACCTTGACTACACTTATCAAAGGTATGTGTCTTAATGGTAAGGTCAAAGAAGCTCTACACTTTCACGACCATGTGCTTTCACTTAGATCAAGTTACTTATGGTACCTTGATCAATGGATTGTGTAAAATAGGGGAAACAAGACCCGCGCTGCAGTTGTTGAGACGGATCGAAGGGAAATTGGTCAACACCAATGTGGTAATGTATAACACAATCATTGATGGTATGTGCAAAGATAAACTTGTAAATGATGCATATGAGTTATATTCTGAAATGATTACAAAGAGAATTTCTCCTATGAGTTTAACTGAAGCAGTAAGTTTATACAAGTCTTTTATCTTGGCAAAATGGGTATTTCACAAGTCCTGTAGTTGTCATTTGCATTACCTTTCATTTGGAGAGGTCCAATTGTGGATCTAATTCGTCAATCAAATTTGTTTGCAAATCAAGATGTTTAAGTTGGTTATTGAATGTTGGTGACTGTGTCAATATCTATAGTGCGTATAAAATTACTTTATTTATCAATATAACAAGCTTGAATCTATCTTTTGACTTACGACAGTAAAATATCTTGAATCTATCTTGTACCTTTATGATAACATCCCTCAATACAAGCTCTTAGCAACAAGCTCAAATTTGGATATTGTTTTCTTTTATTATTTTGAGTTTTGACTTTGCTCTTATTTTTGGTTTGAGACCTCTATTGCACTAGCACCAAAGTGATCTTTATCTTCCTAATCACGAGAATCTAGTACAGGTCTATTGACTGGTCCTGATATATCATCTTATTTACATATTTGTTTGTTCTCAAATGGACTGCTCCTGTCAAAGAAAAAATGGATTGCTGCAAGTTCTGTTGTCGGAGTATATTTTAGGCCTTAATCAACATGAACATTAATAAAGGCTAACATATTGTTTCTGCAACCTCAAATGATAGTTGTTGTGTTGTTCATTTGTCTCTCTTTCTCGTTAGGCTATTATTAGTGTGGATTTGTTTCATTCTGTTAATTGTTAGCCACACCTGTCCATTGATGAGTTTAACTTTAACATGGTTTTTGATTCAATTGGTAACTGCTGTGTTGATTTATTGATCTTTTTTTGTGATGTTGGCTTATTCTGAATCTCCCATTATTCTTGTTGGTATAGATGTTGTTGTGTATGCTTCTGAAGGGCTACAAATGGTTTTGCATTTGGAATCTGAGGCTAAAGATTAAGAGAAATTTGGTAGGTAGGGCATTCAGTTTGGGGATGGGTTTGATTTCTCTTTTCTTTGGTGCTTTAGAATACTTTTCTTTTGGTGAGGAAACAAAGGATATTATGCTATCACTACTAATTTGGATCAAGGGTTGATAAGTGTTGTGGTTCAGTTGAGTCTTTGTATTAACTTGTTTATTATTTTTCTTTTAATGGTGAACCATGCTTGTGAGGTGTTTGAGAGAAGGTTTTGTGATTCTAGGTTTTGTTTTTGGTTTTGGTGGTGAGTTTGGCTGCTCTTTTGGTGCCTAATTTTGCTAATTTTTATGTCACTTGTTGGAAGCAGTGTATGCATTGTTGTTGGCTTTGTGTTGCATGCTTTGTTTTATTGTATGGTTTTGAAGGAGGAGTTGCGTTTGAGTGCATGGTTTCAGATGATTCATTTTTTAAAACTTCGTCTATGTTCAGTCCGACTACAGTGTTTGTGTTCTCATTTGTGAAAACATGTTCTTATTCTTAGAAAAAACTTAAAGTTATCAACACCAAATAAGTGTTTTGTTCTATTTCGATAATAGAAAAATTGTTCTGTTCATATAGAAAACAATTCGGTTCGTAAAGGTTAACAGTTTCGTTTTCCAAGGATTGATCAGTTCGGATTCAAAGTACAGAACCCTATTCATCGAACCATAAAACCGGTTCTTTTCGGACATATTATGAACGGTTGGGTTTAGCTAAACTGATTCTGATTTCGGTTCTGTTTTCTTCTTTAATAATAATAACCATAAAGAGTCCTAATTTGCGTGCTAAAAGTCCCTTGCATCACTTTGATGAATTTCCAATCTTGTTGCCAATTAGTTAGAAGGCTCACAATAAATTTTGATGGCAATATTCCAAAGTTTAACTGAAATGAATTTCTTGTTGTAGATTTGCCTGTCTGTTTTACAAGCTTATTGTGTGCACATCTTAATAGAAATTGCAATTAGCTAGCTGCCTGAATTGTGGTGTCATAATGTTGCAGAGATAAACTTTACAACAACAGCTCCCCTGAGTAGCCATGACCTAGATGGTAAGCTTTCACCAAAATTTATTCTTTGCGAAACCAAAAGTGATTCGTTTTACAAGACCTTAAACATATTTAACCCAAAAGGTATATTACCATGGTATAATATATGCATTACCTTCGGAAACAATACAACCAACAAAAGGAAAAAGGAACAACTTACTTTATTCATATTATAATTTGCAATCATTTAAAGTGTACAACCTTTTTGTATATCACATCTTATCTTATACTTCAACATTGGTAGTTAGTATATTGGTTTGCCAACTTATTTGCACAATTTTGTTGCAAAAGTTACCAAGTTGTTGGATTCCTACTTTGCAGATGCTCCAGGCCATGTATTGGCTTTTTGTGTATAGGATGGTGGTGGTATTGCATAAAGGTTGTTAATGATTGAACATACTGTCTGCCTTTGGAAAATAATGTGGGCAGATCAAGCAACAATTGAAGCAGGTATTGGGAAAGTCGCAGGAAGAAGAGTTCGGATTGATTGTTCTCTGCTCTTTTTTCTTCAAATTCTTTTTCAGACTCATCAATGAGCACCTTTACAAAAATAATTGGTGCTGGGTGAATGTAACCGATAGAACAGAAGTGGCTGAGATATTGTTGAAAATTGTTTATGTTGTCCTTTTTGACTGAACTTGAACTGAACTGAGAAGTACTTTGATTTTGTTAGATATTGACTAAGTAGCAATTATGTGAGTTTGAGAGGATATATAGTTGGTATGTATAGTTCCTTTAGTGGTATAAACAAAAGGCCACACAATTTGCCTACATATCTTAGTAAACAGGCCTATAAAAGTTACCTTATAATTCAACCATAATGCGTCAACACAGTCACCTTCTTTCACCTTGTTTCTTGTCATCTTGACAAGGTTGACCCAACATGTTTAGAGGTGCCTAAATTTCGTAGCCTTTGTCTTCAAATGTGAGTTTTACCCTCAAATTTATTATTAAACTCACTTTTTTTTTTAAAAAAAAGGCAATGCTAATATTAACTATTATGGAATAGAGACAATATTAACCAAGAAAAATTATTTATGATGCAAATCTTACATTTTTTTGAGAGGCAAATTTTATTTAAATAGTCATAATATAAGAAGATTAATTATGTTAATTTTTTATAAAAGATAAATAATTTTTTTTTGTAATAATAATAATAATAATAATAAGTGAAAAGTAAAGATAAGAAAATCAATATATATATATATATATATATATATATATATATATATATATATATATATATATATATAGTTTTTTTAGAGGATGATTAGAAAATCATGTTATTTACTTATAAAAGACTTATTTTCTTATAATCATGTAATTTCTAGGCCTTTATTTCCAAATTTAATTTTTACTAAACCAACCAATTGGGTTCTAGTGCTTAATGAGCTCCACTAATGACAAATTATTCAATAAAACCTGAATTCGATTTTTAGATAAAACAATTCTTCCCCACCTTTCCCCTAAGACGATTAACACAAAAAAAATGAAAATTTTTACTCTCAAATTTGTTATTCAATTTACTAATCCGAATGATTTTAGATTAAATTTGTTTTTGAACTTTTTTATTTTGTGAGATTTATTATAAGAGAGACTTATGAATGATTACACATGAATTTATTCATCTATCATGAAACTTTTTTTCCCCAGACTCTCTCTTGGAAATAAAACAATTTTCTCAAAATCTCTTTATTTCTAAGTGAAGAGGAGAGAAAAAAGGAAATGAAAGTAATAAAAAAAAAAGGTGACAACTTGTGTACCCATCAATAAAAGGTGGGTAACACAACCCATGTTGAGTTGACACCAATCAAAGTTATTTGTTTGTTTTCTATTATTTTTAATATTATATAAATACATTGTTTTGATTGGTCCAACTCAACATGGGTAGTATTACCCACCTTTTATTGATGGGTAAACAAGAATTTCCCAAAAAAAAAAACTAAAACAAACATTTTTTCTCTTTCAATACCCTAATTGTGGTTGCCGTCTTTCAACAACGTGTCGTTCCTCTTCTCCACCGCTTAAATGTTCAGGTTTCGTTCTTCTTCTTCTTCTTCTTTTGTTCCCTCTTTTCTTTTTCCCTTCTTAAGTAGAAGACTATACTCTCACTTTAGATTTGTTCCAAATGATGTTGATAATGCTATTTCTTCATTCAATCACATGCTTCGTATGAATCCCACCCCATCCATCATTGAATTTAATAAGATTTTAGGTTCCCTTGTTAAGGCTAACAACAAACATTACCCAACTGCTATTTCCCTTTCTCATCAATTGGAATTCCATGGAATTATGCCTGATATTTTTACTTTCAATATTCTCATTAATTGTTACTGCCACATGGGTCAAATGATTTCTGCCTTTTCTCTATTGGGGAAGATTCTCAAGGCGGGGTTTCTGCCGGATATTGTAACCCTCACAACACTTATCAAAGGTATGTGTCTTAACGGTAAGGTCAAGGAAGCTTTGAACTTTCATGATCATGTGCTTTCAGTTGGATTTCACTTAGATCAAGTTACTTATGGTACCTTGATCAATGGATTGTGTAAAATGGGAAAGACAAGAGCCGCCTTGCAAATGTTGAGACAAATCGAAGGGAAATTGGTCAACACCGATGTGGTAATGTATAACACAATCATTGATGGTTTGTGTAAAGATAAACTTGTAACTGATGCCTATGAGTTATACTCTCAAATGATTGCAAAGAGAATTTCTCCTACTGTTGTCACTTTAAGCTCTCTAATATATGGATTTTGCATCGTTGGTCGACTAAAAGAAGCATTTGGTTTGTTTCATGTAATGGTATTGAAAAACATCAACCCTGATGTTTATACTTTTAATATCTTGGTTGATGCTCTTTGTAAGGAAGGAAATGTTAAAGAAGCTAAAAATATGATAGCTATGATGATGAAAGAAGGTGTGGAACCTGATGTTGTTACATATAACTCTCTAATGGATGGGTATTGCTTAGTTAATCAAGTAAACAAGGCCAAGCATGTATTCAACATCATAGGGAAAAGGAAAGTTACACCTGATGTTCACAGCTACAATATCATTATTAATGGCTTATGTAAGATTAAAATGGTTGATGAAGCCTTGAATCTCTTTGAAGAAATGCATTGCAAACCCAATACAGTAACTTACAACTCTCTTATTGATGGTTTGTGCAAATCTGGGAGAGTTTCTCATGCTTGGGAGCTTCTTGATCAGATGCGTGATAGAGGCCAACCTCCCGATGTAATCACTTACAATTCCTTAATAGATGCTTTATGCAAAAGCCATCAGGTTGACAAAGCTATTGCATTAGTTAATAAAACTAATGATCAGGGGATTCAACCAAATATGTGGACATATAATATACTTATCGATGGACTATGCAAAGGGGGACGGCTTCAGAATGCACGAGATGTTTTTCAAGATCTTTTGATTAAGGGTTATAGTTTAAATATCCAAACTTATACTAGTATGATTAATGGACTTTGTAAAAAGGGGTTGTTTGATGAAGTAGAGGCCTTGTTGTCTAAAATGGAGGACAATGGTATCATTCCTAATGCTGTAACTTATGAAACTATCATCCGGGCTCTCTTTCATAAAGATGAGAATGAAAAGGCGGAGAAACTTCTTCGTGAAATGATTGGTAGAGGTCTACTATAATGGAAACACTAGGTAAGATGCTTTCTCATTATACATTTGGTTTTTGAATTTTGATGAGAGCTATCCAAATTTTATTTTTTATTTATTTTTGGTGCTTTTTTATTTGGTGTTATCAAGTTTGATTGATAAGAGACCATTGCAATGTTGTAATTTCTCTAACAATTTTCTTATACACTTGAAATCTTATGTAGCTCTATACTCCTTTTTCACGTGTTTATATGTTACTGATATCTTTTGGTTCTTCTGTTCTAGGAAGTGCATTTGTAAAACGATATCTTTGGATGCTGCTCATGTTTTAAAGTTTTTCTCCGAAGTAAAAAAGTACATTTCTTTGTTGGCATGACTATTTGTTGGTCCTAATCTGTTTTTCTGGCATAGAATACCATTCAATTCGAGTTTGTTAAATGACGATTTGTTAACATGCAATTGTGTTCTTCTGATTGACTAATCAGCACAAGTCGTAACATGCTATTGTCAAATTTCTTGTCTGATATATTAGACTCTTGTTGTTGTGTGCTCTAAGTTTGCGGGTGTAACACATACACCTTACATGAAATACATTTTAAAAGGATGGTTTTGTTGGAAACTCAAAATACATTTTAAAAGATGGTTTTGTTGGAAACTTAATGTTAACAAGGTTAGTACTACTCTCTCCGTTCTTTGATATATGCAACAAGAAAGACTAATTTATATATTGACTGCCCTCTGCGTGTTAATTCACTTATATAATTTAAGAAATATAGAT
The DNA here is from genome assembly GCA_018208015.1 of Medicago ruthenica. Classification (NCBI taxonomy): domain Eukaryota; kingdom Viridiplantae; phylum Streptophyta; class Magnoliopsida; order Fabales; family Fabaceae; genus Medicago; species Medicago ruthenica. Next base: position 23,247,149 of record CM031376.1, read on the forward strand.
AATAATAAATTGTTTGTTGATTGCTCAATGTGTATTGTTTTGTTTGGTTGTTTCGTAATTTCATTTGTTGAACGTTCTGTACTTGGACTGATTTTGTTTTACCCTCTGTTTGGACTTTGGACCGATTTTAATTGTTTTGATTCGTTGAACGTTTTGCTCTTTGTTAAGATGGATTTCATTTTGTTGATTTTGAGTGATTTCACATGTTGATTTTTTTGGACAGATTCAATTGTTGCTCTCTGATTTTTTGTCTGTTTGACCAATTCTGTTATGTGTTCAAAGGTGTGATGCCACTTTCCAAAATTGACGTTGCAGTAAAGCGGTGTCTTGTTTTTGATGAGGCGTGTTGCTGCTATTGGTTTGATGGAAGGATGTTGTTTGCTATTCTCCAGTGCTATTCTTGGTGTTGATAGTGTATGTAGCTTGGTGTTTATGTGATTTTGGTTTAGATTAGGTGGCTTCAGAGCTTTGTAATATGTGGAATTTGATGTACATTTTTTCCACAAGGTTGCAATAGTGCCTGAATTAATCAAATTACTTTTTTTTTGGTCAATAATTAATACTTTTAAGTATTTATTGCATACAGAAAAATAGGTAGAAAGAGATAAATATTTAAAGGTTTTATAAGAAATATAAAAATTTCATCAAAAATAACAAAATTGATTGTTTTTTTTTTTGGTAAATGTAAATAATCTTAAAACTGCAACTAAAAAATAATGGACATATAGTCATTTTCATCTCTGAATGTGTAACGAGTAGTCACAATAGTCCCTCAATTCATTGAAATTCCAAAGTAGTTTTTAATTGTGCACTACGTTAGTCAAAATAGTCATTGACATTAAAATAGTCTATCAATGCTACAATAACTATTTTCTTATATAAACTGATATGACAGTAAATACTCGGTGATTGATAATAAGTATATTGAGGGATTGATATGAGAGTATTAACGGAACATTTTAACGTTAGAGACTATTTTGACTAACAAAATGTACAATTAGAAACTATTCTAAAATTTCACTACATTGAATGACTGTTACACATTCAAAAACTAAAATGATTATTTATCAAAAAAAATTGGTGGATCCTTAAAATAAACGGTGGAGTAAAAGAAATGAACAAACATGTTAGAAAATGGCTACTGATAGGCCTCATTGATTTTTAGCACAAACTAATAGACAAAGATAACAATTCGGAGATAAGAGCTTAAAGTTGAACAACAAATTACTGAACGAAATTAAGATTTTCTTAAGAACTGTTGTAAAATGGTCATCAATACATTTTTAATTAATAAAGAATTTTTCTTGCCCAATTTATTTTTTTAATAGCCTATAATATTAATGGAGCAAGCCACCATTTTGATCCCTTAATGTGTAACCGGCTGTCACATTGGTATCTTATTGGACAAAATATCATCCTCCACTCTTCAATCCGTTAGTCACTTTAGTCTTTGAGGTTAACCAAAACGTTAACTAAGTCAAAAAATGTGCTAATGTGTTCCCATGAACCATTTTGACATAGAAAACAATACCCCTTAGGCTGATGTTGATGGGAACGGAGTGCTCGACGCTATGGAGAGTTTGTAGCTGTGACAATTCACTTATAAAGAATGGAGAATGACAATCATTTCACCAAAGTATTCAAGTTGACTTGGTGTTGGATGGTTGAAACATGCATTGGAAGATTGCATACTAAAAATTGTTTGATATAACTTGAAAGGATGTTATGCCAACGAAGAGAAAGGAAATATCATGTTTGGGAAATGAAGAATTTTTGTGGTTTTCTTTCATTTGGTCCCTGGGAATACATCAGCAGTCCATGTTGCTCTTTTCGTTTGCCACATCAGGGACTAAATGACTGACAAATTGAAGGATCTAATTGGGGTTTTGGGGACCAATGTGACAGTGAGTTATGCTTTTGATGACCAAAATGGTGGTTTGTTCAATATCTAACGACGACGTTAAACTAAAGCAAAGTATAAGCATCAATGAGACATAGACATCAAAAAATTAGTACCACGCGATTATCGGAGGTTATGATAGTGTACAAACATCAAATTATATGCATACATAGACATCCAACATTAGTGCCACACTACAAATCAAGTTTATGATTAGTGTATTTAAACGTCAAACTAAACTTGTCAGTTCTAGTTTCCACCATCAATCACCACCAACTTGCCTCTTCCATGAGTCTTCTACAATCAATTCATCAACTCCCCAATCTTCATAGCTGCACAATTTTGCAAAAACAGAAAACGCATGACATGAAGGAAAATTCAGCTTAAGTCTTAACATACCTCTCACCCCTTTCCAAAACTAAAAAAAAAAAAAAAAGGAATCAAACACAGTAATTACCTTCCATCAGGCAAGTAACGACGGATGGTAAAGGGTATCTTTTTCTCTCGAAGCTCTTTCATGGCAATATGTGAAGTTGAGTGAACAAGATATCAGACAGTTGTGTCCAAAATGTATCAAATGGTTAAGTGATAAGGCGCTTCCACGGGTTTTTCCTTTTCATTTTATCCTTATCGAAATTCTGAAATTCTTCTTGTGCCTCACCTTTTCTCTGTCTGTGCTCCTGAGCTGTAAAATAAGCTCATTCATTTTTTGTTGAAAACTTGCATAAATTTAATCCTTGCGCGCCCATTCAGTTATTCCAACATGGCTTCTGCTTCAGAAGCTACATTTCATCCGGAAAAAACCAACATACTTTATCAAAAGGCGAAATGTTCCACAAAAGTTGAGACTGCTTCACTGCATTTCATGATCTTCACCAGTCCCAATGTATGTCAAAGGTCCCTAAACTTGATTATACTTACATAATAACCTCACCTCGATCATATGCCAAAACCATCTTTATAAAAAATTCACCTTTGCAATAATTAAATATATTTTCAAAACTGTTCTTAAAAAACGCTTCCTAGAAACTGTATCACACAACATATACTACCACACAAACAAGGTATCAACCAATTATATCATGCTAGCTTAAATTCAACTGGATAATTTTTCTGCAAATTGCATCTAGTTTCTACACAGTCATATTGTTCATATTAAATAGAGCGGTAAAATCAATCAAACCTTCCTACTTTTCAGTTTTGCAGCAAGCCAGTCCCAAAAAATGATAAGAAAGAACAGTATGCTATGCATTTATTATGCAAAACAGGATAGCGGCACCTTCCGCATTCATCAATGTTGCTATAAGTAACAAATCGATATTAACCAATTGATGTGCTTAACAGGAAGCATTTCTGTTTCAAAAAAAAAGGAAGCAGCTGATGCGCATACAATTTTACACAACTGAAAATTGCATTAGAATTAGAATATGAAGAATTAAAACAACAAAAAGTATCAGCATTGAAAAAGGTAATTAATTACTAAAGTAGCAAGAGAGAAGAACTTAGATGGCAGAATGGCACATAATAGAAGTATGAAGAATCACCATGGATCTCAAAATCCAATATAACATGTAATCATAAAATATTGTAGATCATCGATTAAAAATACTAAAGGACTACACCAACTACTCATGCACCCTACACCAGATTAAACATATCACCAAATTAAGACAGTGTATTTGTGTTTGGTTTTCGCAAATTAGCCATTAAAAGGGTAAAATCTCATCGTGGAATAAACTTATAGCCAATGACCACGTCACACAAAATTTCACATACAGAGGTCCAACAAGTACAAATTTACAAATTAGTTTTCTAAAAAAAAGTACAAATTTACAAAGGAAATTGAACTAATTGAATTATTGGGAGAACAAGAAAAGAAACAATATAACCAATGTCGTACTCATGATAAGCTAAAAATTTGATGAGAAAAAATGATTTGCTGATGCTAACCAAGAGTCCTTGAGATGAGTTAAGATTAGGGAATATAATACGCCCGAAATCCATTTATGTTCATTCCTGCATTGGAACCAATGGAAACTTTAGCTCAAATTGGTTCTTTTCTTACAGTAAACCTCTAGCAATCATTTCACGTACAAGTTTCTCTGCTTTATCATTCTCATCCTTTTCAAATAGAGCGTGAATAATCGTTTGATAAGTTATAGCATCAAGTATGCATCCATTGTCTTCCATTTTTGACAGCAAGGTCTCAGCTTCATCAAGCAAGCCCTCTAAACAAAGACCATTGATCATAATATTATACGTACAGGCTGTTACATTGTAGCCTTTAATCAAAAGATCCTGAAAAATCAGTTGTGCGTCCTTAAGTCTTCCTTGTTTGCATAGTCCATCAATAACTATATTGTATGTGTTAATATTTGGTTGAATGCCTTGGTCTTTAAAATTCTTGACCAATGCAATTGCCTTGTCAACATGATGGTTTTTACATAAAGCATGTAATAAGGAATTGTAAGTGATTACATTGGGAAGTTGGCCTCTATCACACATTTGATCAAGAAGCTTCCAAGCATGAGAAACTCTCCCAGATTTGCACAAACCATCAATAAGAGAATTGTAAGTTACTGTATTGGGTTTGCAATGCATTTCTTCAAAGAGATTCAAGGCTTCATCAACCATTTTAATCTTACATAAGCCATTAATAATGATATTGTAGCTCTCAACATTAGGTGTCACTCTCAATCTGCATATGATGTTGAATAAATGCTTTGCCTTATTCACTTGATTAACTAGGCAATACCCATCCATTAATGTACTATATGTAACAACATTAGGTTCCACACCTTCTTTCATCATCATAGCAATCATATTTTTAGCTTCTTTGATCTTTCCTTCCTTACAAAGAGCATCAACCAAGATATTAAAAGTATAAACATCAGGGTTGATGTTTTTCAATACCATTTCATGAAATAAACCAAATGCTTCTTTCAGTCTACCAACGATGCAAAACCCATATATTAGAGAGCTCAAAGTGACAACAGTAGGAGAAATTCTCTTTGCAATCATTTGAGAATATAACTCATATGCATCATTTACAAGTTTATCTTTGCACAAACCATCAATGATTGTGTTATACATTACCACATCGGTGTTGACCAATTTCCCTTCGATCCGTCTCAACAACTGCAGCGCGGGTCTTGTTTCCCCCATTTTACACAATCCATTGATCAAGGTACCATAAGTAACTTGATCTAAGTGAAATCCAAGTGAAAGCACATGGTCGTGAAAGTGTAGAGCTTCTTTGACCTTACCATTAAGACACATACCTTTGATAAGTGTAGTCAAGGTAATGGTATCAGGTTGATAACCCATTTTGAGAATCTTGGCTAAAATAGAAAAGGAAAATCTGATTTGACCAACATGACAGTAACAATTGATCAAGATGGTTAAAGTATATAAATCAGGAATAATTCCATTAAATTCCATTTGTCTTGAAAGAGAAAGAACAGTGGGGTAGTGGTTTTTGGTCTTAACAAGGGAAGTTAAGATCTTATTGAATTCAACAATGGATGGAGTATGACGCATTCGGAGCATGCGATTAAACGACGTAACAGCATTATGAACATCAAAATTAAAATCAAAATCATTGGGAATGGATCTAAAGTGAGAGTAAAACCTATACACCAAAGGTGAACGTGAGTTTGAGTGATTTAATAAAGAAGAAAGAAACCTGAAACTTGAAAACAACATTGGAGAGCGACGGCGGCGGAGGATGGCGTTGGAGAGCGACGGCGGTAAGACTTGTTGATGGTGGGTGGTAGTCGAACTGAAGTTGCAAAATTGTGTTCTGTTTCTGATTGCAGCGTTCTCTCTCTCTTTTCTGTACTTAAGTGTTGCCATTGTAACTTTGCCAATAGAGATGTCAAAAATGGGTCTGGCTAATGGACCGGTCCATTAGTCCACATTTTGGGGTCGGGTCGGACCTTAAAAAGTTAGCTCAAAATGCACTCGGGCTTTTTTGGCCCTAGCTCATTTGGCCCATATAAAAATAGGGTCGGGCCGGGCTGGTCCATCGGACTTCGGGCCGGCCCATTATCTATATTTCCATTTGATTTTTGTTTAAAAACACTATATTTTTTGAAAAAATTATCAACTAATTTAAAATTTATTAATAAAAATGAATGAATTTAGCTCAAAATTTTAAAATTCTAAAGTTTATAAATTATTAATTTGATTCAATTGAAGGAATAATCTAGAATTTAATTAATATTTAATGTTAATGTAAAAATTATTTACAATTCTATATACATCCAATCATGTTTTAGCAAAAAGATAATTGTGAGTAACTAATATATAAAAAAGGGTGAATTCTAGGGTGAGGGCTCTACTAAGTCCCTCACCGGTGGACAACTTCGAACAACTATTGAGAGCCATTAAATTGATCAAGTTCACATATGATATTATACACTAGATCACATGTTTCTTATTTATTTGTTTTTTAATAAACTATTTATTTTTTCTTCCTCCCATTTTGTTTATGAACTCATCAACCATGTACACCAACGCTTGCAGCGCCCATGGAAAACCGTTGTCCTCACATATCCTTTCTAATATGGAGATTCTTCTTTTCATATTTGTCTCAGGTGAAGTTATAAAGATGAAAGTTTCATTTTTTTTAATTAACAAATCATTGCTAGAATGGATGAAATCAAGGGGTAATGCTATAAGTATATTCAATCAACATTTTCAAAGATTATGCCAAATAGTAAATTATTGTGATTACTTGAATTTGAAATGGGTTTACGGTGGCTAGAGAAAATAAATTAAGATTCAAAATTGTGTTTAGAAGATGATGATTTGGGGTTGATGGTGGTGGTTGAGTTCGTGAGAGTAATATAGAAGAAAGAAGAAAAATTTATTGTGTATGGGGTACATCGTAAGATCTGATAGGACAACATAATCTGATGGTTTTTATTCATGGTTCACTATGAACCATTTAGTTGGTGGTTCACCCTAGATGTCACCATAAAAAAGAGTGAATAAATTTTAATTAAAAAAAAAAAACTAAAACGGGTCGGGCCGGGCTGGCCCATGGCTCACGCAGGCCAGGCCGGGCTCTAGAATATGTGGCCCAATTATAAATGGGCTAGGCCGGATTGGCCCATTTATACACTCGGGCCTCTCGGGTCGGTCTGGGCTGGGTCGGGCCAGCCTATTTGACATCTCTATTTGCCACTGTAGTACCCTAATTTTGTCCTAAGCATTTTAAAACAAAAATAAAAAAAAATAAAAGAGGGGAAAAAAGTCAAAAGTCAACAAAAGTCAACAGAAAAGTCAACATTTTAAAAATGCTGACTTCGCACTGCGAAGGTCACTTCGCACTGCGAAGTCTGCGATTTTTCTGCAGATTTTTGGTTTCTTTGATTTAATTCTAGAATTTGTTGCATATCATTTCCATATTTATTTTAAGTAGCATTCATGGCTAATTGGGCCAAGCAAAACCAGAATTGAAGGACTTGCCATTAATGCCAAGGTTGGAAGCTTTTTCTTCCAACCTAGCATGTGACAAGCAAGTGGGCTTGCCCTTGGGCAGCTCTAGTCCCTCCCATGTGACCTGCTAACCACCACAAGGTTGCCAGCCACCTGCTTGAGGACTTTCCTCCTGCTTGCTCCCCCAAAACCAGTCAAACTAGCTGGATTTTCTCACTTGAAAAGCCATGAGTGCCTACTCTGTTTTTGCAGCAGCTTTTCACCCCTCACACCAGCCATAAGTAGCCTTTTTCATCCCTCAATCTCTGCACATTACAGTGCACGTTTTCATTGATCAACCATTGAGATTGCAAGGATTGATCCCCAAGCATTAGCCAATTGCAATTCAGCTTTGTTCTTCATCATTACCTTCTAGAATTGGTTGAATTTGTGGCTGAAATCAGGCTGAATCTTGCCCCTTGGTACAAGGCAAGGTTGCCTCTATCCATTAGCATTTAATGCAAAAGGATCCAGCTTGATCTTAGCCACAAATCAGCTGAATTTTGGGATTTAGTAATGATGAAAAAGATTTGGTTTTGGCCTATAAATAGAAGGCAATGCCCAAGGTTTCAAACACAATTAAAAACACAACTAAAAACAGCATTTCAAGAGCAGAAACTCTACTCATTTCAGCTTACAAACCCTCACAAACAACCAGAAAAAACCAATCCAACACAAAGCTTTACCAAAGTTCAAGTTCATCACCAATATCAAAAACCTTTGTGAAAGCCTTCAACCAATACAAATCAATTGCAGCTGGAGCTTTGCTAAGGAGTTCTGTAAGTTTCTAAGCTTTTATATTGCATTTACAATTGTGTTTGCATAGCTATTTTGGTTCAAAACCATTTGATTCTAAAAAACCCCTTTTGAATTTCAAAGAAATCCCAAGGTTTTCAAAACATCAAAACTGGTTTGTCCAGCCTTTTTCACCCCAAAAACTCAAAGTTTTTCACCCACCTATAAGGTCCTGAGTGTGTTCAGAAGTTGTTTCTGAACAAAAGTTCAGAAACAGCTTCTGAACTCAAAATTTCGCATGCTTCGCAGTGCGAAGTCATGGTCGCAGTGCGACCATGACAGAACTCAGAATCTGAGTTTTTGTGTCAAAATGACCAATTTTTGAGGTTCTAGCCCCAGAGCTCAGAACCTAAGAGTTTTTAAACCCATGTCTTTCAAACCATAACAAGGATTTTGCATAATTTTGACAAAATCACAAGTTCGTATGACCATTATGTGGATAACTTGCAAAACAAGTTATGTTCTCAAACTGTAAGACCCTAGATTTTGTGTACAGTGGTTTGTAGAGCGTTAGCAGTGGCTACGTGTCTTAGAGTTTTAATGTTAGTGTTTTGTGTTATATTTTGTGTAATATAACTGTTTTTGCTGTTTTTGAGCCTGTTTCGCGCTTGTACGCCGAAAAGGAATGAGATTTGGTTTATGAGTTTCTTTTATAAATAGGAAGTTTTCCATGAAAATAGTTTTCGGAGGTTTGACTTTATTTGAGTTTTTGATAAACGAAGAGAAGATTTTTATCAGTCGTTTAAAATTTTGCAGACTCCGAATTTTGTGAAAATTTAGAGATGAGTTTTATATATCGACGCGAGTCGGAAAATACTTTCAGAAAAATTTTAGAAGGCACGGTTTAAAAGTTCAGTCGGAGAAACTGTTTTAGCGATAATTTTTGAAAACGGAATATTGTGGACGTTTATTCCGTATACTGTTATTTTTGTATGTTTTGCTTGTCGCGACGCGCGAGAGCTGAACACGTGAGTTGTTCTAGAAGCTTTGAAATATCTAGATATTTATTCTAAGTTGCTTAGTGACCAAGACTTGATCAATGGCTAGGGTTTAGCCATGGAAAGTGTTTTTTTGATCCAATGGGTGAGATTGAACAAGAGAAAATAGTTAGTATGAGTAGTAGACTTTTGGGGACTTAGTAAAAAGTTCATTTCCAACCTTTTTCATCTTCTTTTGCTCACGTAAAAGCCATTCCCATTGTCAAAGTTCTTCAAATTTTATTTTCTCCATTGTTGGACCTTGGAAGCTTGGAAAAATTCTAGAGAAAGTTGTAGAAAATCATTTGCTAAGGTAACAATCTCTTTTCCTTGTCTTAGCTGGCCAAACCATTATGGTTTGATGTATTTTGGTTTTATGATTGTGAGAAAAAGTTGGTAGAAACTTGTTGTATGATGCCTTGGATTCATGGAAGTTGTTCATGAATGCCTAGCCTTAAGCATAGGTCTTGTTAGGTTCTTTCCCTAAGTTTCATGAGTTTTGGATAGTTAGGGTTTTTGAGGAAAAGTCATATTGATCAAGAACATGTTTTGATTTGTATTTGAGAAAATGAAAATGGTTTTTGAGTTTATGAGGAAGTGGGATTGTATAGGAAAAAAGTTTTGTTTCAAGGATGTGAAAAATTTTACCTTGTGGACTTAGAAAAATTTTGAAGAAAGTCCTTGAGTTTTGCTTTAATGTTGTAATGTGTTTTGAAAACGGAAAAAAATGACGCAATCGATTTCGTGAACATTGATCAATATAGGAAGGGTTGTAACCATTATCCGAGAGAGCTAGGGGTACCTTGTTTATCCTTAGATTTTTGGGTTGGGTTAAATTCAATAGAATGCTATGGAAGTGTTTATTGATTTCGTACGTTGTTTGTTAGGAAACGCGAACTCGTAGTGTGGAACGATTTGATTGTTGTAAGAGCTTGCCGAGGTAAGGGCTCCACTTTATTTCCGTCTTTCACTGAAATTGGACATGCTTGGATAATTATGTTGTGATGTATTCTTGAGTGAATTACATGTCTAATTTCGTGTATTCTCGTGATGAGTTCGTGTTTGGAATTATATGTGCTGTTTACATGTATAATGGGAGAAAATATGTATGCATAATGAATTGATACATATGCTTGAGTTATTGTTTTACACATGTCTAGTGGAATGTATGTGTAGACTTGTCGTTGTGGTAATCACATGTTAAGAGAATATGTGTGTGTTGTTGCATTAGCATATGTAGAGAAAGCGTATGTCATGCATTCATGGTTATGCGTTTCGCCAAGAGGGCTGCGCCGGTGTTATCCCACCTGATTGAGTTGGTATAGAAGAGCTATACCCGGTGTTATCCCACCGTTATCGAGTTGGTGTAGAAGAGCTACACCTGGTGTTATCCCACCAATAGTAGGAGGTGTTATCCCACCTAAGACCTACGACCTTCTATAGAGAGGTTTTCCGGAAAAAGTCATGCATGTGGAGTCCAGAGAGAGCTGGATGACCACGATCATTTTAGAGTCCGCATTATAGGCTATGTGTGCATTGCTTATAATATGCTTGAGTATCGCAATTGCTATGTGTTGTGCCTTGATTTAAGGAACCCGTTGGTGGGGAGTATTATGTGTTGATAATGAGTTTTCTCTATTGGTAAATGAGCTTTGATGTGGTATGTGTATAAATCTCTCGCACCGGATATATATATATATATATATATATATATACTTGTATTTTGTGGTGACCCTTGCATATTTGTATGAACGGGATTATCCCACCCCAGATGTTAGGGATCCGTCTGAGACGCTTGGAGATGAGGGAGGTGGTTGCAGTGGCCATCAGAGTTAGGAGGGAGCTGGAGTCTCGTTAGCTAGACTATGCGCCGGTGTTAGTGTCCACCGTGCTTTTGTGTATAGGCATAGATGCTAGTTTTATTTTGAGATACTTGTGCTTGATGCACCTTTTTTATTTTGGACTGTAATATATTCAGGTGTACACTTGCTTTGTGAAGCCCTATGATGTTTATATACCAGTTTTCTTTGTACATTTAAATGCCGGCTCAATTAAATGTTTTATGCGCACTCTGATCGAAACTAAAATGATTTCAAAGCTTGTTTTATTTGAAAAAAAAAATAATACCCCTTTTTGAGTTTAAGAAAACGGGGTGTTACAATTGTGGTATCAGAGCTCGGCTTTAAATCTTCAAAGGGAAAGTGTACATTGGGATTGTTAGTCCAAAGTTGGCTAGAGATTAGCTAGAGTTGTGTCCGTCGAGCGATCGACTTTGGGTTCTGTTATGGGTAATGATGTGTGAGAGATATTTTCTGAGGAAAATTTTGGGGATAAGGACTTAATCAATAATTGGTATACGCAGGATAGAATATGCCTCCAAGAAGGGCACCTGCTGTTCCTAGAGACGAGGATGTGGACATGAACCAGATGGCTCATGCCATGAACACTATGGCAGTTGCTGTGGCTGCCCAGACTGAAGCTAAGGCGCAGAGAGACATGGAAAAGCGTGAGAGAGAGATCGTAGCTGCGGGGTCTAGGCTACTTACCAGTTTCAATCACCAAACTCCTCCGAAGTTTAATGGGGAGGGAGGTCCGGAAACAGCGGATTTGTGGCTCCAAGCATTGGAGAGGATTTTTGGGGCGATTCATTGCCCGGAAGGGGAGAAGGTGACTTTAGCCACTTATCAGTTACTTGGAGGTTCAGAACACTGGTGGAGGAACACTCGACTTCTCATGGAGGGTGTTTATGAGGAGATAACTTGGGAGAATTTCAAGAGGAGATTTTTGGCCAAGTATTTTCCGGAGACGGCTAGAGAGCGCTATGGAGAAGAGTTCTTGAGGTTACGCCAGGGGGGCATGAATGTGGAAGCTTATTCGAAGAAGTTTGAGTCTTTGTCTAGGTTCTTCCGGTTTTTCAGAGATGGGGTCGACGAGAGTTATATGTGTCGTCGTTTCCAAGATGGGCTGAGGTACGAGCTACAGGATGCGGTGGTGCCGTTGGGCATTCGCCAATTTCAAGTGTTGGTAGAGAAATGTCAAGAGGTGGAAGACATGAGGAATAAGCGGGTGAACTGCCAAGGGAATTTCAATTCGGGAGGGCCGAATCGTTCAAGTGGTTCAAGTCAGAACCGTGGTAAGCAAGGTGGAAAACCTTATAACCGTTCACAGAATAACAAGGGAGCGGGACGCTCAGAGGGCCAGGGGAGTCAGAGCAAGGGAAAGTCTATTTGCTACAAGTGTGGAGAGGAGGGTCATTTTGCTAATAACTGTAGCAATCCGGAGAAGAGGCCCATTTGTTTTAATTGTCAGAAGCCGGGGCACTTTGCTAGAGATTGTAGAGCCCAAAAGGCCTTGCCGTCGGCGAACGTGGCACAAGGTACTCGACCAGTGGCCAAAGGACGTGTCTACTGCATGGGCACGGAGGTGAGTGGTGAGGCTAGCAATGCCATTCGTGAGAATTGTCAGATTGCAGGTAACTCTTTAACTGCATTGATTGACACGGGAGCAACTCACTCCTTCATATCTTTGTTTTGCGCCAATCGTCTGAATTTGATTGTTTCGCCGTTACCGTTTGATTTGAATGTGTCTACTCCTGCTAAGGATTTGGTAGTGAACACCGCATGTTTGCATTGTATGGTAGTTGTCCAGAATAGAGATTTCCTGGTCAATTTGATTTGTTTACCCCTTCAGTCTCTCGAGATCATCCTTGGGATGGATTGGTTGTCGTACCATTATGTTATTTTGGATTGTGCTCGGAGATTGGTCTTCTTTCCCGAGCCGGGTGTGCGAAGGTATCTGTCTGCCAATCGGCTGACAGTGGTTATGTGTAATGGAGAACCAGAGATTGTGTCACTTGCGAGTTTGGGAGTGACGTCAGAGATTCGAGTAGAGGAACTTCGAGTTGTTCGACAGTTTCAAGATGTTTTTCCGTCAGAGATTCCAGAGTTTCCTCCGTGTAGAGAGGTAGAATTCTTCATTGATTTGCAACCGGGTACGGGTCCGATTTCGGAAGCACCTTATAGGATGGCTCCAGCTGAGTTGATAGAGTTGAAGAGTCAGCTTGAGGAATTGTTGAGCAAGGGTTTTATTAGGCCGAGTGTGTCACCGTGGGGAGCACCGGTGTTGTTGGTTAAAAAGAAGGATGGTAAATCCCGTTTGTGTGTGGATTACCGGAAGCTGAATAAGGTTACTATCAAGAACCGGTATCCATTGCCGCGTATTGATGATTTGATGGACCAGTTGAGGGGAGCCTCAGTATTTTCAAAGATTGATCTGAAATCTGGTTATCACCAGATAAGGGTAAGAGAAGAGGATGTACAGAAGACGGCATTTCGGACGCGCTATGGGCATTATGAGTACTTGGTGATGCCATTCGGAGTGACGAATGCACCTGCGATATTTATGGACTACATGAATCGGATCTTCCATGCATTTTTAGACAAGTTCGTGGTAGTGTTTATCGACGATATCTTGGTTTATTCAAGGAGCGAAGAAGAGCACGAGGAGCATCTCCGCTCAGTTTTGCAAGTTTTGCGAGAGAGGAAGCTATATGCCAATCCGACGAAGTGTGAATTTTGGTTGGAAAAAGTGAATTTCCTGGGTCATATCATATCACAAGAGGGGATAGCAGTGGATCCAGCCAAGATTGACACAGTGCTTGCGTGGAAGCAACCTCAGACAGTTACGGACATAAGGAGTTTTGTGGGCTTGGCCGGTTATTACCGACGTTTTATTGAAGGCTTTGCGAAGATTGTGGCGCCGATGACGCAATTGACAAGAAAAGACCAACCGTTTGCTTGGATGGAGAAGTGTGAATCAAGTTTTCAATTGTTGAAAGAGCGACTGACGACTTCGCCAGTTTTGGTTTTACCTCAGGCAGATGAACCGTATGAAGTGTATTGTGATGCTTCTCATCAAGGTTTGGGTTGTGTGTTGATGCAACACAAGAGAGCTGTGGCTTATGCATCGAGGCAGTTGAAAGTTCATGAGAAGAATTACCCGACTCACGATTTGGAGCTTGCGGCAGTCGTGTTTGCTTTGAAGATTTGGAGACATTATCTGTATGGATGCACTTTTGTCGTGTTTAGTGACCACAAGAGTCTCAAGTACCTTTTTGATCAGAAAGAATTGAATATGAGGCAGAGGAGGTGGATGGAAACCTTGAAAGATTTTGATTTCACGGTAGAATACCATCCGGGAAAAGCCAATGTGGTGGCGGATGCTTTGAGTAGAAGAAGTGTATCGGTGTGTTCGGCACAGATGGTGAGTCAACAAGAGTTGTTGAGAGAATTCCGAGATCTACACTTGGAAGTTGAGTTGGCACCAGGCAATTTGAAGTTGGGCATGATCACGATCTCAAATGGGTTATTGGAAGAAATTGCTAGTTGTCAAGATGACGGGTTGCTTGTGGAGAAGAGAGGCCTTATAGCTAGAGAAAGTAACAAGGATTTCAAGGTGGGATCAGACAACATCTTGAGATGCAACGGTAGAGTGTGTGTACCCGATGTTAGGAATTTGAGGAGCACGATTTTAGGGGAAGCGCACAAGAGCAAGTTGAGTATTCATCCCGGATCTACGAAGATGTATCAGGATCTGAGGCGAGATTTCTGGTGGCCAGGTATGAAGAGGGATGTGGCTGAGTATGTAGCATCTTGTTTAACATGTCAGAAGGCAAAGATTGAACATCAGAGGCCCGCGGGAATGTTGCAATCGTTAGATATACCTGAGTGGAAGTGGGATAGCATATCCATGGATTTTATCACTGGGTTGCCCAAGACCAGGAGGAAGCATGATAGTATATGGGTCATAGTGGATCGGTTAACAAAGTCAGCTCATTTTCTACCGGTAAGGATTACAGATACGGTAGCGAGATTAACCGATGTTTACATTGCCGAGATTGTGAGGCTTCATGGAATTCCGTCGAGTATAGTGTCGGATCGAGATCCTAAGTTTACCTCACATTTTTGGAGGACTTTGCATGAGGCTTTGGGGACCAAACTGAGGTTGAGTTCGGCTTATCACCCCCAGACCGATGGACAGACCGAGAGAACGAATCAGTCGTTGGAAGATTTGTTGAGAGCATGTGTTTTAGATGATCGTGGAAGCTGGGACAATGTGTTGCCATTGATAGAGTTCACGTATAACAACAGTTTCCATACGAGTATAGGGATGGCACCCTATGAGGCTTTATACGGGAGGAGGTGTCAAACTCCTTTGTGTTGGTACCAAGATGGAGAGAGTATGATAGTAGGACCTGAGATGGTGCAACAAACAACAGATAAGGTTCGAACGATACGGGCAAGGATGAAAGTTGCTCAAGATCGACAGAAGAGTTACGCGGATAGGCGTCGGAAGCCTTTAGAGTTTGAGGCGGGGGATCACGTATTCCTCCGAGTTACTCCAACAACGGGTGTTGGAAGGGCTTTGAAAGCAAGAAAGTTGACTCCTAAGTTCATAGGACCGTATCAGATTACGAAGAGGATTGGGAAGGTAGCTTATCGGGTAGCTTTGCCACCGGTACTATCTCTGATACATGATGTGTTCCATGTGTCGCAGTTGAGGAAATATATTCCGGATCCATCGCATGTGATCATACCAGATGACATCCAACTGAGAGAGAACTTGTCATTTGAGGTTCCGCCGATCAAGATTGCGGATAGAAAGATGAAGCGGTTGAGAACAAAAGAAATACCTTTGGTGAAGGTAATATGGAACGAGACTACGGGTGACGCAACTTGGGAGCTTGAGAGCAAGATCAGAGAGTTATACCCTGGGTTGTTTGTCGATGTCTAAGTTTCGAGGACGAAACTTCTTTTAGGGGGGTAGTAATGTAAGACCCTAGATTTTGTGTACAGTGGTTTGTAGAGCGTTAGCAGTGGCTACGTGTCTTAGAGTTTTAATGTTAGTGTTTTGTGTTATATTTTGTGTAATATAACTGTTTTTGCTGTTTTTGAGCCTGTTTCGCGCTTGTACGCCGAAAAGGAATGAGATTTGGTTTATGAGTTTCTTTTATAAATAGGAAGTTTTCCATGAAAATAGTTTTCGGAGGTTTGACTTTATTTGAGTTTTTGATAAACGAAGAGAAGATTTTTATCAGTCGTTTAAAATTTTGCAGACTCCGAATTTTGTGAAAATTTAGAGATGAGTTTTATATATCGACGCGAGTCGGAAAATACTTTCAGAAAAATTTTAGAAGGCACGGTTTAAAAGTTCAGTCGGAGAAACTGTTTTAGCGATAATTTTTGAAAACGGAATATTGTGGACGTTTATTCCGTATACTGTTATTTTTGTATGTTTTGCTTGTCGCGACGCGCGAGAGCTGAACACGTGAGTTGTTCTAGAAGCTTTGAAATATCTAGATATTATTCTAAGTTGCTTAGTGACCAAGACTTGATCAATGGCTAGGGTTTAGCCATGGAAAGTGTTTTTTTGATCCAATGGGTGAGATTGAACAAGAGAAAATAGTTAGTATGAGTAGTAGACTTTTGGGGACTTAGTAAAAAGTTCATTTCCAACCTTTTTCATCTTCTTTTGCTCACGTAAAAGCCATTCCCATTGTCAAAGTTCTTCAAATTTTATTTTCTCCATTGTTGGACCTTGGAAGCTTGGAAAAATTCTAGAGAAAGTTGTAGAAAATCATTTGCTAAGGTAACAATCTCTTTTCCTTGTCTTAGCTGGCCAAACCATTATGGTTTGATGTATTTTGGTTTTATGATTGTGAGAAAAAGTTGGTAGAAACTTGTTGTATGATGCCTTGGATTCATGGAAGTTGTTCATGAATGCCTAGCCTTAAGCATAGGTCTTGTTAGGTTCTTTCCCTAAGTTTCATGAGTTTTGGATAGTTAGGGTTTTTGAGGAAAAGTCATATTGATCAAGAACATGTTTTGATTTGTATTTGAGAAAATGAAAATGGTTTTTGAGTTTATGAGGAAGTGGGATTGTATAGGAAAAAAGTTTTGTTTCAAGGATGTGAAAAATTTTACCTTGTGGACTTAGAAAAATTTTGAAGAAAGTCCTTGAGTTTTGCTTTAATGTTGTAATGTGTTTTGAAAACGGAAAAAAATGACGCAATCGATTTCGTGAACATTGATCAATATAGGAAGGGTTGTAACCATTATCCGAGAGAGCTAGGGGTACCTTGTTTATCCTTAGATTTTTGGGTTGGGTTAAATTCAATAGAATGCTATGGAAGTGTTTATTGATTTCGTACGTTGTTTGTTAGGAAACGCGAACTCGTAGTGTGGAACGATTTGATTGTTGTAAGAGCTTGCCGAGGTAAGGGCTCCACTTTATTTCCGTCTTTCACTGAAATTGGACATGCTTGGATAATTATGTTGTGATGTATTCTTGAGTGAATTACATGTCTAATTTCGTATATTCTCGTGATGAGTTCGTGTTTGGAATTATATGTGCTGTTTACATGTATAATGGGAGAAAATATGTATGCATAATGAATTGATACATATGCTTGAGTTATTGTTTTACACATGTCTAGTGGAATGTATGTGTAGACTTGTCGTTGTGGTAATCACATGTTAAGAGAATATGTGTGTGTTGTTGCATTAGCATATGTAGAGAAAGCGTATGTCATGCATTCATGGTTATGCGTTTCGCCAAGAGGGCTGCGCCGGTGTTATCCCACCTGATTGAGTTGGTATAGAAGAGCTATACCCGGTGTTATCCCACCGTTATCGAGTTGGTGTAGAAGAGCTACACCTGGTGTTATCCCACCAATAGTAGGAGGTGTTATCCCACCTAAGACCTACGACCTTCTATAGAGAGGTTTTCCGGAAAAAGTCATGCATGTGGAGTCCAGAGAGAGCTGGATGACCACGATCATTTTAGAGTCCGCATTATAGGCTATGTGTGCATTGCTTATAATATGCTTGAGTATCGCAATTGCTATGTGTTGTGCCTTGATTTAAGGAACCCGTTGGTGGGGAGTATTATGTGTTGATAATGAGTTTTCTCTATTGGTAAATGAGCTTTGATGTGGTATGTGTATAAATCTCTCGCACCGGATATATATATATATATATATATATATATATATATATATATATATATATATATATATATACTTGTATTTTGTGGTGACCCTTGCATATTTGTATGAACGGGATTATCCCACCCCAGATGTTAGGGATCCGTCTGAGACGCTTGGAGATGAGGGAGGTGGTTGCAGTGGCCATCAGAGTTAGGAGGGAGCTGGAGTCTCGTTAGCTAGACTATGCGCCGGTGTTAGTGTCCACCGTGCTTTTGTGTATAGGCATAGATGCTAGTTTTATTTTGAGATACTTGTGCTTGATGCACCTTTTTTATTTTGGACTGTAATATATTCAGGTGTACACTTGCTTTGTGAAGCCCTATGATGTTTATATACCAGTTTTCTTTGTACATTTAAATGCCGGCTCAATTAAATGTTTTATGCGCACTCTGATCGAAACTAAAATGATTTCAAAGCTTGTTTTATTTGAAAAAAAAAATAATACCCCTTTTTGAGTTTAAGAAAACGGGGTGTTACACAAACTTTCAAAACGACATGAACAAACAAGCTATGTTCATCATTTCAATCTAAACTTGAACAATAAATATTGTTCATGATTTTCAAAACTCAAACATGAACATACGCCGAATACGTTCGCATTTTCGCAAAATGAGACGAACTTGTGCGTTTTCTAGCAAAATTTGCTAAACCTTCCCATTTTGGGTTTTCAAACCAAATGTTTTGACATACCTTGGGATTTCTAAAGGATTCAACCCAAAAACATGAATGAAAAAGGGATGGTGTGACGTATGTCTCTCCATCGCCCCGATTGTACGAATGCGTGACGTATGTCTCGTCGTTCGGACAATCGTCATTCCTTTTTTCAATATGTACAACCCTAACCAAACCAAACCTTGGCCCCTTGTGGTCAATCCAAACCTTTTGGTCCCCCGTGGCCATTAGACTCACCCCTCGACTCGTTTGAGTCACTCGGTCAATGATTGACTTGTATGAGTCCATTGCACCTCCCTTGGTCCCATAGCGACCAATTAACCTTTACCCTAACGGACGTACCTTTTAACAATTCTAATGCGATTCACGAACAAACGCTTAATAAGTCTCCCAAGCGCGAGCATACAAGCTACGTTTAAATCGCAAGAATTCGGTTAAAACATCGTCCATTTAAAATTAACCAACACATGTACGTTTTTCTACCAAAGAACTACGTACGCTTTGAATTCTCCGACTACCGGGAGATACGTAGGAGCAAGATCGACATCTTGTCAAGCGCAATAATAAAAACTTTTTTTCTTTCGTTTGTTTTTATCTCTTTCCCCCCCTTTATTATATTTTTAACATAAATGAACATGCGCGCAAAATATTAAAAAACAATTCAAGCTTTGACCAAATAGAAGGTTCCCGTTGAGTACAACGGACGTGAGGGGTGCTAATACCTTCCCCTTGCGTAACCGACTCCCGAACCCGACAATGGTTACGATGACCAATCCTTATCCTCATCGTCAAAGGGTTTTTATTATCGTTTCCCTTTAAACAAAAAAAAAACTTAAGGGTTTATCAACGTTCCCTTTACACAAAAACTTTGGTGGCGGCTTCACAAAGGCCCTCCGAGCGTTTGCGAACGACCTCGGAGGATTTGCGCGTCTTTTTCCCAAGGAAAAAAACGAGGTGCGCACAGCTGGCGACTTCACTGGGGACCCTGTTCCCACTAGTGAGTCAAGCCTAACCTATTTGGTTTAAAGCCAATTGTTTTTATTTTCTTTGCGTGCCATGTTTATTTATTTTATTCATACATGTTATATTTATGCTTTATGTTTATATTTGCTTTATCTGCTTTATATTCATATCATATATATCAAATGCGGGGGTTACTTGAGTGATGTTACTCCACATTGTTCGGGTTAATGCCGGACGTGTGAGGCTCTCTACCCGAGCTTGAGAAAAAAACTAAGTTAGAAGGAGGTTGTGTGCGGAAGCCCGCGTTGACGTATGTCCGTGAGGTAGGATGTCCAACCCCGCTTAGATGATATTTTCACGTGGAATTAATTGAAGTCATGTCGACGTATGTCCATAGACAACCCTAATTCCATGTGAGGTCTATGACTCTAAGGACCTCTTCTTAGGAGATTTCACAATTTAGAGCCTACATGTGAGGATGGGGGGAAGTTCCGAACCTTCATAAACCATACCCTTGCATATCATTTGCATTCATGAAAGTAATTTTCGCATCATTTTGCTTTATAGGAGTTTAAAAAGAACAAACAAATATTAGCAAAAAAAAGAAATATGGATTCCGGGAACAAGAATACGCTCGCCTTCAAAATTAAAGCTCCTAGGGTGGAAAGTTTACTAGCTCTAAGCAAGAGGCTCTCTTCGGTCAACAAGAACATTTTCGAGGCAAGCTATGGGCTAATCCTTGATCTTTTACCCGTGAGAATAGATTCAACGGCCTTAACCACTTTGGCGCAATTCTTCGACCCACCTCTACGGTGCTTCACATTTCAAGACTTCCAACTAGCGCCAACTTTGGAAGAGTTTGAGAAGATTTTGGGTTGTAGCATGAAAGGTCATGAACTCTATCTCGGTCCGGGAAAGGATCCCACATTTGAAGCCATCGCCGAGTCCTTATACCTCGACACCCAAGAAGTGGCATCTAACTTGGAAGTTAGAGGAAACCTTAAGGGATTTTCAAGAAAGTTTTTGGAAGCCAAAGCTCGGGATTTACTAGCCAACAAAGAGGTAATGGCATTCAACGCCATCTTAGCCCTCTTAGTCTACGAGATTGTTTTATTCCCCAACATGGATGATTTTGTAGACTTTCCGGCTCTAGAGGTGTTTATGACTAAAAATCCAGTTCCTACAATCTTAGCGGATTTCTATCATACCCTCTACTCTAGGCATGAACAAGCAAGGGGACGCAAAATTACTTGTTGCACTCCCGTGGTGCAAATTTGGATGATGTCCCACATGCCAAGAAACCGATGACAACCCTCGCCGAGAAGGACATCCATTGGTTTTCACCAAACTTAGAGGACCCGGAAATTATCCTCAGTTGCGGGGACTTCCCTAACGTACCCCTCATTGGTACTAGGGGATGTATTAATTACAATCCGGTCCTCTCTCTCCGACAACTAGGTTTTTCAATGGAGGATAAACCTAATGACCTTTTGTTGGAAGCTTTCTACTTAAGGGAAGGCGATCAAGACCCGGCATTGCTAGAAAGAATCCGGGGAGCATGGAGCCAAGTACGCAAGGGAAGGGTCGGCAAGAGAAACTGTGTCGCCAAACCCCTTTATACTCAATGGGTGAAGGAGAGGGTCAAAGCAATCAAGTTACCCTTCGTGGTCATAAACCCTCCAAAACCTCCTACACCTAAACCTATTGCAATCATTCCCAACAAAGAAGTGGAGGACCTCAAGGCTAAAATTCAAGAACTCCAAAACAAAAACGGAGACTTAGAATTGAAGCACCTCCAAGCTTTAGGAGAAATTACTAGGACGAAGAGAGATCGTGATGAAGTATCACATTCTCTCCTAGTATGCCAAAAACGGCTAAGAACCTCCGAAGGGAAAAGGGATTGGATAGGAGGCGGCTTGGTTAGTGCGGATGCCAACCTTGTGGCCAAGGACGAAGAGTTGGAAAGAATCTTACATTCCAACCAAGAGCTCAAGAAGTTTGGCGAACTAGCCATCGAAGCTCAACGGAAATGGAGGTTGAAATTTCAAGAGAAAAATCAACAGCTCCAAGAAGTAGTGAAAGACTACAAAGAGCAGCTTCAAGCCGAACGCGTCCAGCGGCAAAGACATGAGAGTCTCTCTCATCAAGGGAGGCTAACGTGCAATCATCTCGAAGAAGACATCAAGAAATTCGAAGAGTACTTCGACAAGATTGCAAGAGCTCATGGGGACCACATTGCACAACTACACGATGAAATTAGAAGTGCAAGAGTCAAGCTAGACCAGCGCAAGGAAGTGATTGAGTATGTATGGCAAGACGCCACCCGATTAAGTGAGGATTTCACTAAATTGGTTGCATTCTCAAATTTGGTAATCACCCAACTTCCAAAGAAGCTAGCGGAGGCCGAGATGGTCATGCCCTACTTTGTCATCCCTATGGAGATCCAGAAGTTTATGAAGTTCTGCAAGGACACCATAGATTTCTATAGGGAGGAGATGAGCAAAGCCGAGAAGCGAGCGGCTATTTGATTTGTAATAGCATTAGTTACACTTTGTAAACAAATGTCATTTAATCAAATATATTTTGAAATATAATCAATTTCCCGGTCTTTAATATTTCGAATTTGCTAATATTAATCGTGCACCTTTAAACTCCATAAAGCAAAATAAAAAAAAAACGCATATTTTGCATACTCATAGCATACATACATCCACATGCATCTTCATGCATTTTTTCAAAAAAAAAAAACTCATTCATTTCCCTAAAAACAGTTCAAAGCAATCATAGCCCGAAAACCCCGAAAGCCCTCGGTCCAAGAACCAGATATTCAACACTCGTACGGAACACGAGCTAACAAACAAAGGATCATGGACAATTTGGAACAAACTCAAGCGGCTTTGAGAGAAGAGGTTGATGGAATGAAGGGAAAGATGGATCAGATGCTAGAGTTAATGCAAGCTCTATCGGCACGAGAAAGTAACCCTCGCCCAACAACGGATGCATCCAATGTGCAATGGCCTCTTTATGGTTTACCTCCGAACTATACCCCACCCTTCGAAAATGAGGGTCAAGGACCACTTCCACCACCGCTCACAATCCCCGTAAGGAATGAAGAGCGTCGTCCTCAAGGAACTTCCACTACTCAGCATGAAGTAATTCCCTATGATGTGGAAAATAGCCAGCTAAGGCAATCTGCTCCCGACACCACCCACCAAGACAATGATACCACCCAAATGTATCGAGTTTTGGAAGAAAGGTTGAAAGCTGTCGAAGGGTTCAGCTCATACGGTGCCCACAACGCCTTGGATATGTGCCTAGTGCCCGACGTGGTAATTCCTCCGAAGTTCAAAGCACCGGACTTCGAGAAATACAAAGGAATTCAATGCCCTCGGAACCATCTAAGGATGTTCTGTAGGAAGATGGCAGCCTACGCAATGAACGAGAAACTCATGGTGCATGTGTTTCAAGATAGTTTAAGCGGAGCGTCCTTGGATTGGTACATGCAGCTCGAGCGTACTCATGTCCAAACTTGGAAGGATCTAGCCGATGCCTTCCTAAAGCAATACAAATATAATTTGGACATGGCTCCAAATAGGATGCAACTACAAAACCTCCTACAAAGAAGCAACGAGTCCTTCAAGGAGTACGCTCAGCGGTGGAGAGAACTAGCTTCTCGTGTACAACCACCACTATTGGAAAGAGAACTTGTCGACACCTTTATGGGCACACTTCAAGGCCCATATTACGACAAGATGATTGGAAGCACGTCTGCCGGTTTCTCCGATCTAGTCATGGTCGGTGAAAGAATAGAAGACGGAGTGAAGAGAGGAAAAATCCAAGGCTCTCCAGAAGCTCAAAGTGGAGCTAGAAAGCCCCCCAGCAACTTTCACAAAAAGAAAGAGGGGGAGACAAATGCCGTTCTAGTGGGACCATCCTACCCACCACCAAATCAAATGCCTCACTACCACTATCCTTATGTGGCAGCAGCAACGGCTCAAGGGCGTTATTCACCTCAAGTGATTCCCGCAAATCCACCTCGACAACCAGTAGTGTTGCCGCAGCAAAATCAACAGCAACAACAACAAGGCGGGTACCCATCAAGGAATCAAGCGAGCTCAAGGAACAGTTATTTTAATAGGCAGTTTGATCCTGTACCTATGTCTTATGGTCAAATCTTGCCATACCTAATCCAAAAGGGTATGGTCGAGACAAGACTACTACCACCAATGTCGCCACCATATCCACATTGGTACGACGCAAATGCCAAATGTGATTTCCACGCAGGATCCGTGGGGCACAATGTCGAAAACTGTAGAGTTTTCAAACACAAGGTGCAGGATCTTATTGACAAGAAGCTGTTATCTTTCAAAGAGGAAAACCCCAATGTGAAGAACAACCCATTGCCGGGGCATGCGGGTCCCTCTGTAAATGCGGTGGAGGAACAAGAGGACTTTGGTCCAGTCAAAAGGGTATCCAATGTTAAGACCCCCCTGTCGACCATAAGGGAGCGTTTAACCGGCTTTGGATTATTCGAGGAAATGCACGCCAACTGTGAAGCCTGCAAGGTCAACCCGAATGAGTGCGAAGAGTTGAAGAGCTGTCTTCAAGAGTTAATGGACCAAGGTTGGATCCAAATTGGCTATATAAAGGATGGCACGGACGTTGCTACCTTAGAGTCTAACAACCCAAAACCTCTCGAGATCCCATACCAAAGGAGAGAGGTACCAATGCCAATACAACCCATAACATTCCACGTACCTGCACCCTTCTCTTTTGAGAGCACGAAGAGGGTACCATGGAATTACCAACCTGTGGCCTATGTGGAAGGAAAACCACTAGCCAAAATCGAGCCCAGCATCACTAACATTACCGGTGTTGGAGGAATGACCAGAAGCGGTAGAGTCTTCGCTCCGAAAGAACTCGGGAAGACGCCAGCCGTACTACCAAGAGAACCGCTCAAGGAAAAGAGCGTGGAGGAAGAAGAGAACCAAGCGGGGCCTTCTCAAAAGACAATCCCGCAAAAAGAGGCCGAAGAGTTCCTAAGGATAATCCAAAAGAGCGAGTATAAAATCATTGACCAGCTAGGTCAAACTCCCTCCAAGATCTCCATGCTATCCTTACTACTAAGCTCGGAAGCACACCGAGAAGCACTACTGCGGATCCTCAGTGAGGCACATGTCACCAAGGACATTCCGGTGGACCAATTCGACGGGATAGTCGGAAATATTACCTCAAGTAGGTACTTGGGTTTCAATGGCGATGAGCTACCCGACGAGGGGCACATTCATAACCGCGCCTTACATATCTCCGTGAAATGCATGGACCACATCCTCTCAAGAGTGCTAGTGGACACGGGGTCATTATTGAATGTCATGCCCAAGACTACCCTCCTCGAACTATCATGTGAAGGGACCGTAATGAAGCCCAGCGCCTTGGTCGTAAAAGCTTTCGATGGGTCAAGAAGAGCCGTTATAGGGGAGATCGACTTACCAGTCCAAATCGGACCTAAGGTTTTCACCATAACCTTCCAAGTCATGGATATTAATCCAACATACAGTTGTCTTCTCGGACGACCATGGATCCATGCGGCCGGAGCCATTACCTCTACCCTGCACCAGAAGCTGAAGTTCATCATTGATAACCAAATGATTGTAGTTTCCGGGCAAGAGGACATGATGGTAAGCCATCTCTCATCTTTCCGTTATATAGAAACGGATGAAGAAGCTGTGGACGTCCCATTCCAATCTTTGGAAGTGGCGAATGTCGTGACATTGAGCTCAAAGCCCAAGGAAGAGGCTAGGACAGCCATGTCATCATGGAGGGCGATAAGAGAGGCCCTAGAAGAAAGCCGACCCACTGGATGGGGCAAGTTAGTGGACATACCGGAGAAGAAAAATCGCTTCGGGTTGGGGTATCATCCATCAGCCGAAACTTTCTCAAAGCCTTCAAAGCAAGGGATCCTCCCCATTTCGGAAACATTCATCAGTGCGGGGTTTATCCATGAAGATCAAGTGGCTCTACTCGAAGACGTAGACGAAGACGTGCCTGATTTGGTGTGCCGTTGCGCTTCGGATGAAGCTTTGAACAATTGGAGGGCTATCGCAATTCCCGAGATCATTACCAGGATCAAGTAATAAACCATGTTTGTTTGTTTTTTACTTTTAAAAAAATCATTTAGCTCTGCCCAAGGCAAATGATTAGTCGTGTGGGGCCCCCATGTTTTAAAAAGTTATTTACAATCATGAATAAAAACACTCTTTTATGTTCATTTGAGTCTTTTTCTTTTTGCATTTGTTTTAAAAAAAAATTTCTACAAAAAAGCCTAAAAAAAAAATCATACTCATGCAGATCTACAAATCCACCCTCCAAAAACAACACTGCCTTAAACCCTTATGACTTCGATTGCCCGATTAATCAAACGGAAGATGATGAAGAGGACGATTATGAACCGCCTGAAGAATTGTCTAGACTTGCAAATCAAGGGGATAGGGTAATACAACCTCACCAAGAATCAGTTGAAAAGGTCAACTTGGGGACCGAAGAGGATAAGAAAGAGGTCAAGATAGGAGCCTCCCTGCACGAGGATGTGAAAGGAAAGTTGATCAAGCTTCTGCAAGAGTACGTGGACGTATTCGCTTGGTCGTATCAAGACATGCCGGGTTTAGACCCTAAGATCGTTGTACACAAGCTGCCACTCAAGCCAGAATGCCCGCCAGTGAAGCAGAAATTGAGAAGAACTCGACCCGATATGGCTCTCAAGATCAGAGAGGAGGTCAAAAAGCAATGCGATGTCGGCTTCTTAGCTGTAACCAAGTATCCAACATGGGTTGCCAACATTGTGCCAGTTCCGAAGAAAGATGGCAAGGTGAGAATGTGTGTGGATTATCGGGACTTGAATAGAGCAAGCCCAAAAGATGATTTCCCGCTACCACACATCGACATATTGGTGGACAACACAGCCCAATTCTCAGTCTTTTCCTTTATGGATGGCTTCTCGGGATATAACCAAATCAAGATGGCTCCAGAGGACATGGAGAAGACTACGTTCATCACTCCATGGGGGACATTCTGCTATAAGGTAATGCCTTTCGGATTAACAAATGCCGGGGCAACATACCAAAGAGCAATGGTGACTCTTTTCCACGACATGATCCATAAGGAAATTGAGGTCTACGTCGACGATATGATTGCCAAATCTCAAACGGAGGAGGATCATCTAGTCCATCTACAAAAGCTTTTCGAACGCCTAAGAAAATTCAAGCTGCGCTTAAATCCTAACAAGTGCACATTTGGCGTTAGATCCGGGAAGTTATTGGGCTTCATCGTCAGCCAAAGAGGTATTGAAGTGGATCCTGATAAGGTAAAGGCCATCCAAGAAATGCCAGCGCCAAATACCGAGAAAGAAGTCCGGGGTTTCTTAGGAAGATTGAACTACATCGCCAGGTTCATCTCACACATGACAGCTACCTGCGAACCAATCTTCAAACTGCTAAGAAAAAACCAAGCCGTTCATTGGAATGAGGGTTGCCAAGAAGCGTTTGACAAGATCAAACAATACCTGCAAGAACCACCAATTTTAATACCTCCTGTTCCGGGTAAACCCCTCATCTTATACCTAACCCTACTTGAAGGATCAATGGGTTGTGTGTTAGGACAACAAGATGAAACGGGAAGAAAAGAACACGCAATCTACTACCTAAGCAAGAAGTTTACTGACTGTGAAACAAGGTATACTTCACTTGAAAAGACTTGCTGCGCTTTAGCATGGGCTGCTCGACGTCTAAGGCAATACATGTTGACCCATACAACTTGGTTGATATCGAAGATGGATCCCATCAAGTACATCTTCGAAAAGCCTGCCCTCACAGGGAAGATAGCCCGTTGGCAAATGCTGCTGTCTGAGTACGACATCCAATATGTTGCTCAAAAAGCCATCAAAGGGAGTGTTTTATCCGAGCACCTT
This sequence comes from Medicago ruthenica, assembly GCA_018208015.1. Classification (NCBI taxonomy): domain Eukaryota; kingdom Viridiplantae; phylum Streptophyta; class Magnoliopsida; order Fabales; family Fabaceae; genus Medicago; species Medicago ruthenica. The sequence goes on from CM031376.1 coordinate 23,274,949, forward strand.
GCTCACCAACCATTGGAGGATTATCAGCCCATACAATTCGACTTCCCGGACGAAGATGTCGTAGCTTTGAATGACGAAGAAGTCACAAGCGATGATGAAGGGCCAGAACCAGGAGCTCAATGGAAGCTCGCTTTCGACGGCGCCTCAAATGCCATGGGACATGGTATCGGAGCAGTTTTAATCTCCCCAAGAAATGGATACCAGCCCTTCACAGCAAGGTTATGCTTTGACTGCACCAATAACATGGCAGAATATGAAGCATGTATCCTAGGCCTCGAAGCAGCAATTGATCTAAGGATCAAAAACCCTGAAGTATACGGTGACTCAGCCTTGGTCATCTATCAAGTCAAAGTAGAATGGGAAACAAAACATCCCAATTTAATTCCCTACCGAGCCTGGATTGTAGAATTGATCAAGCATTTTGATGAAATCAACTTCCACCACATACCTCGAGAAGAAAATCAGGTAGCAGATGCTTTGGCTACATTATCATTAATGTACCAAGTAAATTTCTACAACGAAGCACCAATCATAAGGATGGATCGTAGAGACAAACCAGTTGTATGCGCATCAGTCGAAGAGGGACTTGACGACAAAACCTTGGTTCTACGACATCAAGCGATACCTCGAAGAGCAAGAGTATCCAGAAAATGTCTCGCACACCGACAAGAGGACCCTCAGAAGATTGGCATCCCTATTCTTCCTCAGTGGAAATACCCTCTACAAAAGAAATTATGACATGGTCCTGCTCAGATGTGTGGATAAACATGAAGCGGACATGCTCATCAAAGAAATCCACGAGGGATCTTTTGGAACCCATGCTAATGGGCATGCAATGGCAAAGAAAATTTTAAGGGCGGGCTACTATTGGTTAACCATGGAAGCTGACTGTTTCCACTATGCCAAGACTTGTCACAAGTGCCAGATTTACGCCGACAAGGTGCATGTACCACCAACTCCACTGAACGTCATGACTTCACCTTGGCCTTTCTCTATGTGGGGCATAGACATGATTGGAATGATCGAGCCCAAAGCGTCAAATGGACATCGCTTCATCCTCGTTGCCATCGACTACTTCACCAAATGGGTAGAAGCAGCTTCGTATGCAAACGTAACCAAACAGGTGGTAGCCCGATTCATCAAGAAGGAAATCATTTGCCGTTACGGCACTCCCCACAAAATCATCACCGATAATGGGGCAAACCTAAACAACAAGACAATGAAGGAGTTGTGCAAAGATTTCAAGATTGAGCACCATAATTCCTCCCCTTACCGACCAAAGATGAACGGTGCGGTAGAAGCAGCCAATAAGAACATAAAGAAGATCATCCAAAAGATGGTGACAACATATAAGGATTGGCATGAGATGTTTCCCTTTGCGCTACATGGCTACAGAACAGCCATTCGCACTTCAACTGGGGCAACCCCCTTCTCCTTAGTATACGGTATGGAAGCTGTTCTCCCCGTAGAGGTGGAAATTCCTTCGTTAAGGGTCTTGATGGAAACCAAGCTAGAAGAAGCCGAATGGGTCCAAACAAGGTTCGACCAACTGAATCTCATAGAGGAGAAGCGTCTAACGGCAATATGTCACGGACAACTCTATCAAAGGAGGCTCAAGAGAGCATTCGACAAGAAGGTCCGTCCTCGAGAGTTCAAAGAAGGAGACCTAGTGCTCAAGAAGATATTACCTATCCACAAAGATCCCCGAGGGAAGTGGACTCCCAGCTATGATGGGCCGTACGTGGTAAAGAAAGCGTTCTCAGGCGGAGCCCTGATCATCACCACTATGGACGGAGAAGAGTTCCCACTTTCAATAAACTCCGATGCAGTCAAGAGGTATTATGCCTAAAAAAGAAAAAAAGAGAAAGAAGCTCGCTAAATCGAAAACCTGAAAGGGCGGTTTAGGCAATAGAGAGCGTCCTGCTAGATTGAAAACCTGAAAAGGCGGTCTAGGCAAAAATTAAGGACATCAAAAAAGGAAATACACCCCGGTGGATTGAAAACTCGAAAGAGCGGTCCAGGCAAAAGTTAGGGGTTAACAAAAAAAGAAAGGCAATGACTGCAGCATCCAAGCTCCGGACAAGATTCAAGAGGAGAAGAATCGGTCTCATCAGCATCTTCCAACAAACAAAAATCTCGAAGTCATAAGGAAATAACATGTGTTGTGCCAAAACCAACATTTTCTTTTTGCTTTTTCTTGTCTTTCTTTATCTCACTTCTCACTTTGTGTATTTTTTACCCATTCAAGAAGTCAAATCTGCATTGAATAAATTTCCTTTTTGTTATTTTATGTTCTCAGTAGCGCATAAAATTTTGTTTTATTCATGATGAAAATGCTTTAAAACATGGGAAATAAACAAAAGAATTTTCTTCCAAAAAAGAGAAAAAAACAAACAAACATTGCTTTATTTTGAATCTTCGTGAATTCTGAAAGAATTGCGGTAATTCCCACCAAAATATTGCACCAAAGGACTTATGCTCCTTAGCAAAGGCAAGTGCGTAGCTCGCGGCACGCGGAGCGCAAAAACCCCCCAAGGGTTAGGAGGAGCAGAATCCCCAGTAAACACCCTAAAACATCCAAACACCAACCAAGGCTGGATATCGATCATGCTTCCAAAATGATCCTTATATCCCCATAAGCCAAACCTCATTGATATTCCCCAGGGAGTCTCAACCCCAAACAAAAGTCCAATCATTATTGGCAAACCCACACAAATCTTCGGGCATAGCTCGAACTACACCGGTTTTGATCCCATTCGGGTATGTAGGCAAAGGACCTTGTCCTTCCAAACCGACCAGCCAAAAAACCAACAAAAAAAAAAGGAGAGCCCAATCGTCATTGACGCAACCACAACCAAGACCGACTTTGCTCGGCACCCAACCAGCATCATTTCATTTTCATTCATGCATGCATATACAAATCATTCATACACATGCATTTCATTTCGTAAATCATGCATCCTCAACAAGGATTCTCCAGTGAGTATCACATATTCACCAACATCCATCAACAGTCAAGTAAGCGTTCCCCAGTGAACCTCCTTCACTAACTGTCCCCAATTCCCCAGACAGAATCTTTGTTTGAGTCCATCTCATATCATATTACATTGCATATCACCGCATATCATACTGCATAACATGCATCATACAATCATGTTTTCCAGTTCAACCAGGGGCACCTGTTTAGGGTAAGACCACAGCTCGTTAGGAATCGACATTCAGTGACAGTGCCTGAATAAGATTACCTAGCTTAGGTATCGACCTCTAGTGACAATGCCTAGATTAGATCACCTCCCCCAGTGTATCGACCTTCAGTGTTAGCGGCTGAATAAGATCACAGCTCGTTAGGAATCGATATTCAGTGACAGTGCCTGAATAAGATTACCTAGCTTAGGTATCAACCTCTAGTGACAGTGCCTAGAGAAGATCGCCGCCATCAATGTTCAACCTCTAGTGACAGTGCCTAGAGAAGATCGCCGCCATCAATGTTCAACCTCTAGTGACAGTGCCTAGAGTAGATCGCCGCCATCAATGTTCAACCTCTAGTGACAGTGCCTAGAGTAGATCGCCGCCATCAATGTTCAACCTCTAGTGACAGTGCCTAGAGTAGATCACCTCCATCAATGTTCGACCTCTAGTGACAGTGCCTAGAGTAGATCACCTCCATCAATGTTCAACCTCTAGTGACAGTGCCTAGAGTAGATCACCTCCATCAATGTTCAACCTCTAGTGACAGTGCCTAGAGTAGATCACCTCCCTCAATGTTCGACCTCTAGTGACAGTGCCTAGAGAAGATCACCATCCTCAGGAATCGACCTCTAGTGACAGTGCCTAGATAAGATTACCTTCATCCCCCAGTGGATCTACCTCCAGTGTTAGCGGCTGGATACGATCAACCTTTTCCAACCATTGCATTTGCATTTCGCGAAGGACAAAATTCGGGTCCTTCTTTTTACTTAATTGATCTTCGCAAAGAGTTCATGAGATGCCCTCGGCACTCACGCACTCTATGCGAAGACACAATTAAGTAGGGGCAGCTGTAGTACCCTAATTTTGTCCTAAGCATTTTAAAACAAAAATAAAAAAAAAATCAAAGAGGGGAAAAAAGTCGAAAGTCAACAAAAGTCAACAGAAAAGTCAACATTTTAAAAATGCTGACTTCGCACTGCGAAGTCTGCGATTTTTCTGCAGATTTTTGGTTTCTTTGATTTAATTCCAGAATTTGTTGCATATCATTTCCATATTTATTTTAAGTAGCATTCATGGCTAATTGGGCCAAGCAAAACCAGAATTGAAGGACTTGCCATTAATGCCAAGGTTGGAGCTTTTTCTTCCAACCTAGCATGTGACAAGCAAGTGGGCTTGCCCTTGGGCAGCTCTAGTCCCTCCCATGTGACCTGCTAACCACCACAAGGTTGCCAGCCACCTGCTTGAGGACTTTCCTCCTGCTTGCTCCCCCAAAACCAGTCAAACTAGCTGGATTTTCTCACTTGAAAAGCCATGAGTGCCTACTCTGTTTTTGCAGCAGCTTTTCACCCCTCACACCAGCCATAAGTAGCCTTTTTCATCCCTCAATCTCTGCACATTACAGTGCACGGTTTCATTGATCAACCATTGAGATTGCAAGGATTGATCCCCAAGCATTAGCCAATTGCAATTCAGCTTTGTTCTTCATCATTACCTTCTAGAATTGGTTGAATTTGTGGCTGAAATCAGGCTGAATCTTGCCCCTTGGTACAAGGCAAGGTTGCCTCTATCCATTAGCATTTAATGCAAAAGGATCCAGCTTGATCTTAGCCACAAATCAGCTGAATTTTGGGATTTAGTAATGATGAAAAAGATTTGGTTTTGGCCTATAAATAGAAGGCAATGCCCAAGGTTTCAAACACAATTAAAAACACAACTAAAAACAGCATTTCAAGAGCAGAAACTCTACTCATTTCAGCTTACAAACCCTCACAAACAACCAGAAAAAACCAATCCAACACAAAGCTTTACCAAAGTTCAAGTTCATCACCAATATCAAAAACCTTTGTGAAAGCCTTCAACCAATACAAATCAATTGCAGCTGGAGCTTTGCTAAGGAGTTCTGTAAGTTTCTAAGCTTTTATATTGCATTTACAATTGTGTTTGCATAGCTATTTTGGTTCAAAACCATTTGATTCTAAAAAACCCCTTTTGAATTTCAAAGAAATCCCAAGGTTTTCAAAACATCAAAACTGGTTTGTCCAGCCTTTTTCACCCCAAAAACTCAAAGTTTTTCACCCACCTATAAGGTCCTGAGTGTGTTCAGAAGTTGTTTCTGAACAAAAGTTCAGAAACAGCTTCTGAACTCAAAATTTCGCATGCTTCGCAGTGCGAAGTCATGGTCGCAGTGCGACCATGACAGAACTCAGAATCTGAGTTTTTGTGTCAAAATGACCAATTTTTGAGGTTCTAGCCCCAGAGCTCAGAACCTAAGAGTTTTTAAACCCATGTCTTTCAAACCATAACAAGGATTTTGCATAATTTTGACAAAATCACAAGTTCGTATGACCATTATGTGGATAACTTGCAAAACAAGTTATGTTCTCAAACTTTCAAAACCACATGAACAAACAAGCTATGTTCATCATTTCAATCTAAACTTGAACAATAAATATTGTTCATGATTTTCAAAACTCAAACATGAACATACGCCGAATACGTTCGCATTTTCGCAAAATGAGACGAACTTGTGCGTTTTCTAGCAAAATTTGCTAAACCTTCCCATTTTGGGTTTTCAAACCAAATGTTTTGACATACCTTGGGATTTCTAAAGGATTCAACCCAAAAACATGAATGAAAAAGGGATGGTGTGACGTATGTCTCTCCATCGCCCCGATTGTACGAATGCGTGACGTATGTCTCGTCGTTCGGACAATCGTCATTCCTTTTTTCAATATGTACAACCCTAACCAAACCAAACCTTGGCCCCTTGTGGTCAATCCAAACCTTTTGGTCCCCCGTGGCCATTAGACTCACCCCTCGACTCGTTTGAGTCACTCGGTCAATGATTGACTTGTATGAGTCCATTGCACCTCCCTTGGTCCCATAGCGACCAATTAACCTTTACCCTAACGGACGTACCTTTTAACAATTCTAATGCGATTCACGAACAAACGCTTAATAAGTCTCCCAAGCGCGAGCATACAAGCTACGTTTAAATCGCAAGAATTCGGTTAAAACATCGTCCATTTAAAATTAACCAACACATGTACGTTTTTCTACCAAAGAACTACGTACGCTTTAAATTCTCCGACTACCGGGAGATACGTAGGAGCAAGATCGACATCTTGTCAAGCGCAATAATAAAAACTTTTTTTTCTTTCGTTTGTTTTTATCTCTTTCCCCCCCTTTATTATATTTTTAACATAAATGAACATGCGCGCAAAATATTAAAAAACAATTCAAGCTTTGACCAAATAGAAGGTTCCCGTTGAGTACAACGGACGTGAGGGGTGCTAATACCTTCCCCTTGCGTAACCGACTCCCGAACCCGACAATGGTTACGATGACCAATCCTTATCCTCATCGTCAAAGGGTTTTATTATCGTTTCCCTTTAAACAAAAAAAAACTTAAGGGTTTATCAACGTTCCCTTTACACAAAAACTTTGGTGGCGGCTTCACAAAGGCCCTCCGAGCGTTTGCGAACGACCTCGGAGGATTTGCGCGTCTTTTTCCCAAGGAAAAAAACGAGGTGCGCACATCCACCATGTTTCTTTCTTCAGATATTATATGCACCAATGTCAAAACATCTTGTCAATTTTGCAATAATTACAAATTTGCCACCGCGTTGCATTTCACCTCAGGTATAGTTTGAGCGAAGTCAAAACCATGATGTTAAAAGTCTTTTTTCCAGTAGTATTTAGTTTGACTTGGTTCTTCTGTTTGGATGGTTCTCTCTTTGACTGGTTGATGATGCTCTCTTTATGAAGATAACTCACTTTGGTTGCTGCTCTCCATTGATTTTGCTAACAGCTGATTTGGTTTATTTTTATGGGTTAATATGCAAGAAGCTTACAGCCCGTTTGGTGCACATGATATAATAGAGATATGATATGATATGAAACTGGATAAGGATAGGAAAGAATATGGACATGATAAACATTTATCTTATCACATGTTTGTTGCACACATGATAACACACATAATATCATATATATCACAATTAAATGACATAATTAACCTTGTAATATAATTAAGCTATTATTAATTAGATACAAAGCTATTATTGTCAATCGTCTTTTTTTTAGGGGTGCCATAATCTTCATTCTTAAAGTTCAATTAAAAAAAACTATGCCTTCTTCAATTAAAAAAGTTGTTTACTGTCTTCTTCCTTCTTCAATTACAAAGTTCTATCAAAAACTCCTTGTGTAACTTCAACTTGTAAATAAATTCATACACCAACAACAACCTATAAAAAATTTACAATTACAATCCAAGCTCTTAACCAAACTAATTGTTGTCTCTGTTGAAAATATTACGAAATGTTTAATCGCTTTTTAAATTTGACTTGAATACAAAATAGACAATCAAGAAAGAAACAAATCAACAATTAAGCAGATTGTGGAAAAAATGATTGTAGGGTGGAATTGGTGTCAGATCTGTAACAAATAGAAGAGATGAAGTTGACGAGTTATGGAGAAAGATGTAGAGGTCGATGGATGGAGATCATAGAGAACATGAGCGATGAATTGAGAGATGGCAAAATAAGCATTTTAGTGCTAATCATGATAGGATAATTCTAACCCACAAAAAAACTAAAGATAAAAATAACAAAGAGTGAGTATGATAGGATTAAAAATGTGTTTAAGTTATCCTTTCCTATTGACGCACCAAACAACAAATTATATGATAGTTTTATCATATCATGTCTTTCTATAATGAGCACCAAACGGGCTCTTAAAATCCAGATATTTTTCAAATAGCTCTTTTCTTGAGGCTAAGCTTGAACATGATCCTAGTTATGCTTGGCGAAGCATTTCGTATTCTCAATTTATTCTCATATGGAAGATTGGTGACGGTTCTAGAGTGTGAGTTATGCAAGATCTGTGGCTGAGAAGTAGTGCTTCCGATTGGATGCCATCTCCATAAAATATTGATGTGCATACCATGCCTGTTTGTGATCTGATGAATGAAGGTAGTAGATCATGGAATATGAATCTTATACCGTCAAAACTGGTTATAGGTTTTGTATCTATGGAGAAGATTATGAATGTCGCTAAGCATTTTGTTCCGGGAGAGTGGAAGAGGATTTGGAGGATTAAATGGCCTCCGAAAGTGTGAAATCTTATTTGGAGAGTATGTCGAGATTGTTTGCCTACGCGAAAGAAGTTGCAAGAGAGGGGTGTGGACTGTCCTAGTAGCTGCCCTGTTTGTGACAATAGTGTCGAACAAACAGTCCATCTTCTGTTTGGATGTCGGTTCAACATAGATGTATGGGACGTTACTGGTTTGAAAGATGTGATTGAGAATCGAATGGCTATTACTTCATCTCCTTAGAGTTTTTGTTAGAGCTCATACGGCGTGGCGGGAACCGATGTCGCAGGTGATAGAAGGTGAAGCACATTTTTAGTGTGATTCAAAGATTCTTTTAGATGCTATTTTTAGGAAGAAAGAAGACAATTTTGAATTTGGATCCATCGTTACCGAAATTAATTGGTTGCTATCTCTTGATTCAAACTTTATGGTTATGTTTATTCGGTGACATGCGAATATGGTTGCTCATTCTCTTGGAAGGGCGGCCATTTCTTGAGCTAGTCTCCAATTTTTTGATTTCCTACCTGTTTGTATTAATGATCTTGTTTATTAATGAAATGAGTTGATTTGGTTGTTGTAAAAAAAAAAATCCATCCATAAATTATTATTTTTTGCATGCATTTTTTTTATTCTATAAATTTAATGTGTTATCTTTCTTTCATGACAAACAATTGTTAATTATTTCCTTAAAAAATAAAATATTGTTTGTTTTAGGGAAAAAAATAAACAATCGCAAGTTACCTTCCTCTTTTCAATAAATTCCTTTTTTTTCCTCACACTTTATCTTTCTCTCATAACATACAATTGTCAATAGTCTAAGGGGTCGCTTAATGGTCAGGATAGGGAGACATGATACTGTTTAAATCTCATGTTTGATACACCAAAGAGATATGATAAAAAAAACTATTTTTCTATCATATCTTGGCTTTCCTTTGTAGTTTTTATCCTGATTATAAGTTGGGTTAGAAACTATCCTGATAGGATTAGAAAATCATTCCTTTTTTATTATCACTGGCGTAAAGAGGACACTCCTCGTCTTTCCACTTTTTTTATTGCGCTAACCTTTAAAAAATATGAACGGTGTTTTTTTTATGAAATTTTGATTTTGATTAAAAGTAAAAATATAAAAGTTTTTTGCTTTTAAATTATAACAAATCAAACTAACCATGATTATCTATTTCAATGACACCAACAATATAACAAAAAATTATAATCTAAATTCTTATATTTTTAATGACACAAACAACAATCTTTATTATATAAAAAGTTGTTTAAGGGTATAATTGAGATAATGAAAAAGTAAGTATAAATATACTCGTCTAGTTTGTTACACTTTTTAAATGATAAAGGAAAAAAACTATATATATATATATATATATATATATTGGATATTTGGCTGTTGGCTTCATTTTTGCTAAAATCAAATATACAAGCAAGATGTACGACTTCAGAAGCAACCTCAGAAGCTGAACCTTCAGAAGCTGAACCTTCAGAAGCACTTACTTCAGAAGTACCTTCGGAAGCATCTTACTTCAGAAGCGACTTCATAAGCACCCTTGATTTCACGCCTTGGAGTTGTTTATTATCTCACCTGATCTTTTGAAGATTTGATTGAAGAATTCATTCATGTTACTTGTTCTCCAAGTTGCGTGTGTTTCCAGAAGGAAGATATTTTCGAGAGATATATTTTTTCAGATTGGATATTTTTGTTTGTGTAAATATATTTTCAAAAGAGATCCTTGGAAAATATATTTCTAAAGAATATTTGTTTCAATATATTTCTGAGAAGAATATTTGATTCAAATATATGTTGCTGCTGAAGGCTATAAATAGAAGACGCCACTATTGAAGAAAATAATCGAAGCCGTCATTGAAAGAATATCTTTAGGGTTTTGACTTTAGGTTGTCTTTGTTGAGCCGTGTGCTCTATTCTGTATACCACTCTATTGCTACTACTGAATATCAAAAGCTTAGAGTTGGTTTATTTTAGTTGAGTTGTAATATTGTATACTACACCTAAGCTTTGAAGTACGGTGTTAGTTTGTGTTTGAAGGTGTCTTCATTATACTGTTTATTGGAGTGTGTCTCGTCTTTGTTATTTAAGTCTAAGATCAATGGGGTAGTGATTGATTGAGTGGATGTGAGATGGGATCTCAGGTCTAGGAGTTCCTAGGCTGAAGTCAATACGGGTAGTAGCTAGGTGATAAGTTGTAAACTTGGAGTTTGCTGAGAACTTAGAATTAGGACTACACTAGTGGATTTCCTTCCTGACTTGGTAGCCCCCAGAGTAGGTGTGTTTGTCACCGAACTGGGTTAACAATTTCCTTGTGCCTTTTTACTTTTATGTCTGTTATTGTTTTGCGTTTATACGTGTTTTACTTATATCTCAACGTTGAAACATTATTCTTCACATTCCATCATTGTTCCAGTGTTGGAACATTACGTTCAACATCAGGACACTACTGCGCCAGAATTTCAATATATATATATATATATATATATATATATATATATATATATACCGTGTTTGTTACACTTTTATTTTAATATTTGAATTTACTCTTTTCTATTTGTTCTATGTGCTATTTGTTTTGAAAGTTGAGGGTAATTTTGGAAAAAGAAAAAGGCATCCCAAAAGAGCCAAAAAATACTATTTTCTTTATATATAGTATAGATGATATTCTGCCGTTTTTAAAATGTTGTCATTTTTAAAATAATGATATCATGTATTTGTTATTATGCTTAATAACATGCCATTTTTACTTGCTAAAAAAATGCCATTTTTACAATATTTATTTAATTATGAGAGTAATTTTTTCATTTATTTATGAGATTAAAGATGGCAAGCAGACAGTGTAAAGAAGTCATACACACTCAACCAATCAAAATCCACCATTTTTACGCATCATAATTTAATTTTAAAATTAATATATATTTAAAAATTAATTCATAGAAAAGTCTGAATACATGAAGACACGATGAATTTAGTAACCGCTTTTTGTTATTGTAACGTCCCTATTTTATATTTAATTAATTCTGATGAGTTTTATGAGTGAAGCTTGGTGAATATTAATGTTGATGCCATTTTACTTGAATGTGATGTAAATACTGAGAGAGTTGAATTATATTGGTAAATTAATATATAGTACGAGAATGTAAATAAAATAGAAAAAAAAAAGAATTTAAAAACAAGTAGAAAATAGTACGAGGTGTAGAAAATAGGTTTTTAATAAGTGGGGGAGGGGAAAAGCAAAAGAATAGTGAATAGAAGAGGAAAATTTTATGATGAGTGGCTGGCCCATATATAAATAAGGGTTTTGGGAAATTAGAAGTCAGTTTTGTTGAACATAGAAACAGAGAGAAGAGCAGCAGTCAGAGAAAGGGAAAACCTAGCTACAACGAAGTCAAGTTAAACCAGATATTTCAGAAGATTCGAGGTAAGGGGGAGAATCTCTTCATCACTAGGGTATTATAATTTCAATTGTGGGGCTGGGTAGTGAAGTGTATTTTGTGTGTGTTGTGGTGATGGTAATGATGAAGATGGTGCTGCTGTAATTAGAAATGGGTTGTAGTGCACAATTAAACCTAAGAAAAATCATCATAGGAAAAAGTGAATTATGAAAAATTAACAATGAGAAGTAGTGGATAATCGGATAGATTAAGAGAAAATTATGGCACGAATAATAGGGTAAGCTTAGGGTGAAGATTGGAAGAGAATTGGGTTGGTTTTAGGTCGAAAACGGAGTCGGAGTAGGTCCCCTAATGTAAAATCGCAGAAAAACTACGATTCCCTGCCTTAGCTCGCTGTGGCGAGCCCTGTTCTCGTTGTGGAAAGACTCTGCCTTCTGGGTTCCAATCTTCTCTGCCTTAGCTCACTGTGGCGAGACTCTGCCTTTTGGGTTCCAATCTTCCCTGCCTTAGCTCGTTGTGGCGAGCTTTTTCCTCGATGTGGCAAGATTAACCTTGCATGGAGAGAGTCTAGTTAGGTGTCTTGAGAGTAGTCCTCAACCCCTTAGGGAAAGTAATGAGTAGAAGAACCTTTGAGTACTAATGAAATTCTGGCACAGTAGTTTCCTGATGTTGAACGCAATGTTCCAACACAGGAACAACAATGTAAAACAGAGTACAAAGTTCCAACGTTGAATTATGAGTAAAACACGCAAAACAAAAACAAACAGAAAGTAAAAGGCACAAGATGTTTGTTAACCCAGTTCGGTGACAAACACACCTATGTCTGGAGGCTACCAAGCCAGGAAGGAAATCCACTAGCATAGTCCTAGTTCTAAGTTCTCAGCAAACTCCCAGTTTACAACTTATCACCTAGCTATTACCCGTATTGACTTCAACCTAGGAACTCCTAGACCTGAGATCCCTTCTCACTTCCCCTCAATCAATCACTGCCCCAGTGATCTTAAACTCAAATAACAATCAAAGTAGGAGACACGCTCCAAAAACACAAAAGTCACCTTTGCTTAAAACCTTCAAGTGATCTACAATTCAACTCGACTAAAACAAACCAATTCTAAGCTTTTGATATTCAATAGCAGAAATAGAGTGGTATCCAAAAATAGAGCACACGGCTCAACAAAGACAACCTGAACTCGAAACCTAAGAATACTCTTTTAATGATGGCTTCGATTGATTTCTTCAAGAGAGGTGCCTTCTTTATATAGCCTTCAGCAACAACAAATATTTGAACCAAATATTCTTCAAAGATATATTTCCAAAATTCTTCTTTAGAAATATATTTCACAATAAAATCTTTCTTCAGGCTAAAACACATATTTGCATCAATTATTCTTTTCAGAAATATATTGAAGCAAATATTTTTCAGAAATATATTTTCCAAATATCTCTTTGAAAATATATTTGCACAAATAAAAATATCCAATCTGAGAAAATATATCTTGCGAAAATATCTTCCTTCTGGAAACACACGCAGCTTGGAGAACAAGTAACATGAAGAATTCTTCAATCAAATCTTCAAAAGATCAGGTGAGATAATAAACAGCTCCAAAGCGCGAAAACAAGATGCTTCTGAACAGCGCTTCTGAACGATGCTTCTGAAGGTGCTTCTGAAGGTGCTTCTGAACAGTGTTTCTGAACAGTGCTTCTGAAGTTCTGCTTCTGAAGATTCAGCTTCTGAAGGTTCAGCTTCTGAAGGCTCAACTTTTGACGTTCAGCTTCTGAAGGTTCAGCTTCTGAAGGCTCAACTTCTGACGTTCAGCTTCTGACGTTCAGCTTCTGAAGACGTATATCTTGCGTGTATGTTTGATTTTAGCAAAAATGAAGCCAACACTCAAATATCCAACAATCTCCCCCTTTGGTAAATTTTTGGCTAAAACAATCTTTGAATAACTCATCTTGCATATACAAATAAACTTGCACAAACAACCAAGAACATGAGGGATACACAAGGCAAATTCTTCACTCACCATAAGTACGCAACCATGAAGAATTTAAACATAGCAACCAAATAGCAACAGAGTCAGCAACAACACAAAATAAACAAAAATGAAGCACACATACACTCCCCCTGAAACAGAGACTCAACACACATACACTCCCCCTGAAATAGAGATTCCCCCTGAAACAGAGACTCCCCCTGAAACAGATCAGCTCTATATTGCTTCTGATCAGCTCTGTATTGCTTCTGAACTAAACACTTCAGCTCCTCTGTATTGCTTATGAACTACTGTAGTTCTGAAACACTTATCTCCCCCTTTTTAGCCAAACAATTTTGACAAAAACAACCATGCAATCACCAGGAGCAGAAAAATAAGAAACAACAGAGGTTACAAAGGGAACACGCCCAGAAATCTATTCAGAGATTATAAACATCCATCACAGCACCACACACAGAACCCACATCAGAACCATCATCAGAACCACTGTCAGGATCAGAATCACACAAACATAGTACCCACACACAAAGTCCTCACAGAAGAACAAACACTTCATAGGAAACCACTCAGACACACGTAGTAATAGTAACAACATCTGAACATAATACTTCTGAGCATAACATATTTGAACCTCAAAATTTCAACCCACAACAGGTTGATCTTCAATCACATCAGGTTGAGGATTCTCAGGAAACTTAACCATATCAGAATTTATATCCACAGAATCAAAAGGGCTTGTGGTAACAGCAACTGGTACAGGTGAAACAACAGGAGAACTCACATTTGCAGCAGTCTTCAGAATTAGAATGATTTCCCTTATTTCTCGTGCAACTCTAGTTATAGTAAATAGTATTGGTGTAAGCCCTAGAGGCCAATAGTTTATGTTAAACTTTCATATGTATCATGACTTTTATTATTAAATAAAATATGGCGTTCTTTATTACACTTGTTATAAGATAAATAAAGTCCCTAGAATAGTTGGTTCATGTGATGGAATATTAAGTGTGACTTAATCATGAGATTACATTAACAGAAAGAACACTACTCTTAAAGGTATCTGTAGTCAAGCTTTAATATGAATCGGGATAATAATAAAGTGTGGAGACTATTATGTATGTAGACTGCTGACCATATCTCATGGGTCATGAATATGAGATATTAAGTCTATACATAGGTATGAGTATTAGGAGTAATATTTATACTGGATTGACCCATCGTGAGAATACTACATAGTATGTTATGAAATCGTCATAAGTTATTCTCATAATGATAATAGTGTATATCACTCTTAGACCTGAAACCACTGTGATCCCTAGATGTGGACTCAAGTGTTTTATTGCCATTCAAACGTTATTTGTAACAAGATAACTATAACGTTGGTTAATGGGCACTCGACGAATCATGCTGAGGGACATGAGTGTCCTAGATGGGATCTGTCCCTCCTCATAACAGGAGATATATCTTTAGGCCTCTTGATGAAATATGACTGGAAAAATGCATGGCCATGCCGAATTAAGTCAATATGAGATATTGGACTTATTCGTTATTCAGTATATTTCGGGATCAAGAAATATAAATATTGAGCTAAACAAGGGTGACGCAAACTATGCCTTGTGTGTTCAATAAAGATATCAGGACAAAGGAGTAATCGTACACATAGATATTATCATGGAAAAGGTTTCGTCAGATTACTTGACATTCTTGTCACTTGGGTAGCAGTGATGTGTTGCTAGATACTGCTCACTGTTTATAATATTAAATATGGGATTTAATATTATTGCCAACGTTACAAGAACCTATAGGGTCACACACAATAGAACGGTAAAAAGGAGAAATATAAGTAATACTTATATGATGGGGTGCGTTTAGTAATTGACGCTAATTAGTTAGCGGAAGCTGATGGGTTAATGGGCTTATGGAAGTTCAGCAATGATGGCTGATTTTGTGCAGCAAGGAGCTTTATAAATAGAGCTCCAAGTGTTGAAATCAGGAGTGCAAAATCGTGTAACCCTAAAGCCAAAAACTGTAACCCCACTTCTCTTCCTAACCTCTGATTGCTTGGCTAGCACCGGGAACCAGAGGAAGCCGTTCGTGTGGACGAGTAGAGGCTTCGCTTGCTTGCTTAGCTGTGATCGACGAAATTGTTTCTGCACTAAAAGGTAACAATTCTATCACTGATTCATGTCATATTCGTAATGATCCAACGAAAGGAAATCAAAAATTTTTAAACTTCCGCTGCCTTTACATGTCGATTTTCCTTCAGTGGTATCAGAGCATGGTTACGAAACCATGAATCGGATTGTTTTGTTTACTGCTTTATGTTAATCGGATTAAACATATCGAATAAAATTAAATAATAAAGACGAATTAAAATTGGCAAGGCATCACGTTTCCGTGCATGGATTTTCGATTTGTTTGAAGCTTCGGAACCGTATCTGGTGAAGCATCAATATATCGATTATCCATATCGACGGAGATGTGTTGCTCGATCACATACGCATATAATTAAATCGCATCACTTTTCTGTGCATGGCTTTTCGATTTGTTTGAAGCTTCGGAACCGTTTTCTGGTGAAGCATCAATATATCGATTATCCATATCGACAGAAATATGATTGATAAATTCTGTGTAACAAAAGTATATATGATATACTCGTGATGATCGTTCACTAAATTAAGTCAGATGATATTTGTTCATATTGGATGATTGTTAACTGGAGCTTCGGAACCGTATCAGGTGAAGCATTCTAAGTTCGATCTTCATATTGGATAAACAATCAGAGTACTTTGATTGGTGTGATCATATTGTTACAACGGGATTTATAACGCCACAAGTGTTGTGCCGTCATGATTAGGGTTACGATTTTGGTGAAACCTGGTTCAGAATCGTGACACGATTTATAGAATCGTAACACGATTTTATGCCCAGCAAATTGTTTGCTCCTGCCTACAAAATCGTGACACGATTTTATGCACAGCAAATTGTTTGCTTCTGCCTACAAAATCGTGACACGATGGCAAAATCATGACACGATTTTTACAGCACCAGAATTCAAAGTGAATCGTTCATATTGAATTAGCTTCCGGGGCTTTGCCCCGGAAGCCCCGCAAGGGGCGCTGCCCCCTTGATCCCTGTCCGCTGACCGGGCAGCGGAACCCCCGACTAATCTGCGTAGTGTGATCAATCGCCGAATTTTAATTTAATTTATTTAATTATGAGGTGTTAATAATAATAAAAGGTGTTTTATTGTTGTTGTGTGAATGATTATGGCCTTAGTCTTATTATTTCTTTTATTTTGGATTTTTGAAATACGGCCTGCGTGTCGTGTCTCTCTTGAATTCTATATGTACATTCTCTTCTCATCCAATCCCTCGTATGTAAAAACGAGTTTCTTTATATGTAATGTAATTAGAATACAAGAAGGTAATAGGACCATTGACGTTGGATTAGCCCTAGAAGTCTAGCTTGGAGAAGCAAGGTCGTTTCTAGGATTAGTTTAGATTCCCTCATTGGCTTGAGAGAATCATAGCGTTAGGAGGCCATAATCATGTCCCTTTTATTTTGTATAATTGTTATGCATGCTTGAATGATTGGAGTGCGAATATATATGATATATAAGCCGTGGTGAGGTGAGATCAAACTAAATAAAATCCTTCAAAGTAATATATTAAGTTCAATGCTTTCCAAAAGAATAACACCCTTCAAGACTAATATCGAATGTGTGGGTTCTGCCTTAGTGAAGCACATGCTCTATGTTTGTAAGTCACGGTGCGGTAATATCATTTACCCGATTGTTATTCTATTGGGTTTAACTTAACTAAATTAATTTTAATATGATTTGAATAAATTTAGAAGCAAGAATTGGGAAATATCTATACGATAGATTAGAGTAAGAGTTACTCGCCCAATTGATTTGAAAGTTGTATGAGATACAATTGGAAATGTTCCTACCTAAATAGCTGAGTTTTGGGTGATCAGCCCTAGCTGACTCAAAACAAGGTGAAATAAGGATTTCAACCCGCTAGAAAATCTTCCAACGGGATTTTCCGAATTAAATGTTTGAAGGTCATTTGATTTGAATAAAATAGTGGGAGCGTATTTAATTAAAGGCCAAATTAAATATGTTATTTTCATGATACTTATTTTGTATATTTTAAATTGTAGATGGCAACTAACACTTCAAACAACATTTTGCGATCAATCCTTGATAAGGATAAGCTGAATGAAACAAATTTTTCAGACTGGCACCGTAACTTGAGGATTGTCCTCACACATGAGAAAAAGTTGTATGTGCTTGATGAACCTGTTCCTGAAGAGGCACCAACTGCAAAATTCTCCCAGGGCTGAGAGAGATGCTTATAGTAAGCATGTCAATGATGTCGTGGAAGTCGCTTGCATCATGCTTGCAACCATGACCTCTGAGCTTCAGAAGCAACACGAGAACATGGCTGCGTTCGATATGATCGAACACCTTAAGACTCTTTATGAAGAGCAAGCTAGGCATGAAAGGTATGATGTCTCCAAGGTCCTTTTTGGAACTAAGCTGTCAGAAGGAAGTCCTGTAGGACCTCATGTACTCAAGATGATTGGGTACGTTGAGAACCTCGCGCGATTGGGTTTACCCCTTGAGCAGGAACTTGCTATTGATCTTATCTTGCAATCGTTGCCGGAAAGCTTTAGCCACTTTGTCATGAATTTCCTCGTGAATGACATGGACAAAACTCTTCCACAGCTTGCAGCAATGTTAAGAACTGCTGAAAAGAACATGAAGGGAAAGGGAAAGACCATCTTGATGGTTAACAGTGGAAAGGTCAAAAAGCATAACAAGAAGCCCAAAAAGTTTAAGGGAAATGGCAAAGGCAAAACATTTGCTAAGCCATCAACCAAAGCTTTGAAGCCTAATGGAGGTGTGGCTAAGGAGGGCAAGTGCTTCTACTGTGGTAAGACCGGGCACTGGAAGCGCAACTGCCCAAAATATCTGGAAGACAAAAGGAATGGAACAGTTGCTTCCACTTCTTCAGGTATTTTTGTTATAGAAATTAATATGTCTACTTCTACATCATGGGTATTAGATACAGGATGTGGTTCTCATATTTGTACTGATGTGCAGGGGCTGAGAACGAGTAGAACATTGGCAAAAGGGGAGGTCGATCTATGTAACATCCCGCTTAGATGCAATTATTATCAGTATTAGACGCAATTGAAAAGCAAGACAATTTAGTAATGTTTGGAATGGCATGATTGTAATTTAGAGGAGAATGGAGTTTGTTTTAAAATAAGTGGTAAGAATATCTTACCAACTTATTCCACACTCTTCTATTCCCATTTTCCTTTCCAATTTTCTCAGCTCATTCTCTTCCCCTCTTCCCTCATTCACACGCCTCACTCCCTCTCCTTTAACTCATCTTTTCATCATCCAATTCTTAAGAGGAAACTTTACAAGCAAGGTTTGGTTGATAAACCTAGAACAAGAGCAAGGAATAAGGAGAAAACAAGGAAGATTTTGAGAGAAGAAGTTAGCTTGAAGTCAAGGCTTTGAGAACCAAGGATAGTAAGCACCAATAGGAGGTTTAAGGTGAGCTCCATGGGGTGATATAACCCCTTAGAGTAGTTTTAGTGTTTTTACAAGTTGATTCAAGAGTTAGAATTATGCCCTAATCCTTTGTGTATCTAATCCCTTGCTTAATCATGTTAATATCTATCCTCATGCCTTGTGAAATTCATTCCCATAAGCTGTTTTGATGATTGGGGATGTTTGGATTAGCTTAGGAAGTGAAATTTTGAGTGCTGCTGAAGCCAAAATCGTGCTCCGATTTCTGGGCATCGGGCTACGATTTTATGCCCTGTTTTTCCTGAAACTCTCGAAAAATATCGTGCTCCGATTTCATGAAATCGTGCTACGATTTTTGGCTTTCCCAGCTTTATGTTTGTGAGCTTTGGCTTGGTATTAGGGTAGGATGAGGGATAGGTATGGCCTTAAGAGATGTATACTTATACTCCTAAGTTATATAGACATAAAGAGGGATTAGCATGGGATCATAATCTTATAAGAGAAATCCCTACATTTATTTAAGTTCATGCAAGCTAAGAAGAATTCAATGTTCAAGCTTAGGACCCATTAAAGGTTAAGTAATCATGAATTACTCAGATATTAAGCCCTGACCTTCGTTGTTCACGTTAGTGGAACATGAATGGTCCAAGCAAAGTATTGATTAATAAGTTTAAGTCGTGACTTTCGTCGTTCACGCTAGTGGGACACGAGAGGTTCATGCATAAGTTAAAACATATTAATTGCGTCTCTCATCGTTCACGCTAGTGGGACATGGGAGGTATACGCATAAGTTAAGATTATTAAGTTGTGTCTTCTGTTGTTCACGCTAGTGGGACACAGGAGGTTCACGCTAGTGGGACGTGTTATTCCGCAAGGATGACCGCACGACGACAAGAGGAGTCCGGTGTTAGCCTGATATGATAGGAATTTTCACCGGTTAGAAGGGAGATGTACTTCGGGGTTACTCCACCCGGATGCACTCCGTAAAATGAACCAAGATAAGTATTGATTGTTCAACGCTAACCTCTAACTTAAAGATATAAAGATTAATACATTTATTTGTATAAGTATTGAGAGATAGGACAATTAGTTCCTAGTAATAAGATGTGATTGTAATCCTGTTTCCCTGATCACTAAGTAAGAGCGATCCTAGTTCTTTCCCTTGATCGCGAAATAAGTAAAGATAAGACTTGGCGATCCTAGGTTTTCCCCAGATCGCCGAGGTAGGCACGGTGACCCTAGGTTCCCTGTGGTTGCCAAACAGTAGGTAGGGTAGGAGCTCACTGAGACGTTATGTCTCATCCCTTTCCTTCTGGTGCAGGTTCTTCGCAGGTAGCACGACGTAAAGGTAAAGAGAAGGCTATGGATTGATCGTGCTGCTTATGTTTTGTCTGATGTTGTATTATGATAATGTATTATGATGTGTATTACTGAGGATGTTATGTATCAGATTTTTGGATTGTATCAGAACTCTCATATTGTATATATAATAAGCAAATTTTCTGTATTGTATTTAATGTATCCAGTACGAAATTTTAATACTCGTAAGAGATCCTAGGCAATCTCTCTATGGGTGTTACAATTTGGTATCAGAGCAGGTCGATTCAGACCGTGCCTTGGGTCATTAAAGTACAATCCAAGTTTGTGGACCTCTTGGATCCAGGACATTATTCTAGATGTTATGTTCAGTTAAAACTGATCACTTTGACTTGTATATGACAGCTAGGATAAGATGTCTGGGAGAAGAAGAGGTAGACCTCGCACTAATCAAGCCAGTGACGAAAGTGGAGGACCCAGCATGAATTCTTGGGAACAAATGATTCAACAACAACAGGCCTGGCAGCAGCAGTATCAGGAGCAGCAAGCTCAAAACGCAGTACAGTATCAGCAAATGATGCTGATGATGCAACAGCAGTCCCAGCAACAGGCCCAAGCTCAACAGCAGTGGATGGAAATGATGCAGCAAGGGCAAGGTTTCCATCCACAGCCACCGCCTCCTCCAGTAATTGGTAATCCCGTGTTCCGGGAGTATAATAGGCATCACCCTCCAGAGTTCAATGGAGAAGGTGAACCTCAAGAAGCAAGAAAGTGGATTAAGCAGATGGAGAAGATCTTTAGAATGGCTGATTGTTCAGAAGAAGATAAAGTGGTCTATGCCACGAATCAACTCAGAGGCGCAGCAGAAGACTGGTGGGAATCTGCTCAGCGCAGGATGGAAGCCAATGGTGTAGAAGTGAATTGGGAGAACTTTAAAGGAGTGATGTTGGAGAAGTATTTACCTTTGTCTTATAAGGTAAAGAAAGAGCAAGAGTTCTTGGAATTGAAGCAAGGTAGTATGTCGGTTGCTGAGTTTACAAAGAAGTTTGAAGAGTTGTCCTATTACTCCACACACAACGAATATGCTGAGAATGAAGTGTGGAAAATGAATCAGTACAAAAGAGGTTTAAGAGGTGAGATTGACACTGCTGTGAGTCTCCAAAGAACGGCAAGTTATGATGAACTGGTACATGATAGCTTGGTGGTTGAAGCCGGACTTGCTAAAGCTTTGAAAGAAAGAGCGGCAGCTTATGAGAAGAAGAAGAGTAGAATGTCTGATAAGTATCACGACAAGCTTAAACCTAAAGGTTCCCCTCAGAGAGGGAAACAGGCATACTCTCCACAACATAATCCTTCACGGCCTTATCCTACTTGCAAGACGTGTGGTAGGATGCATAAAGGAGAGTGCTTGATGGGAGCTGGTATATGTTATGGATGCAAACAGCCAGGGCATTTTATCACAGAGTGTCCTAATAGGCGTATTAAAGGAGCAGCTGAAGGGACAACCACTAGTAGAGGAAGGGTGTATTCCCTTGATGGTGCAAAGGCTGTAGCCAATGAAGATTTAATTGCCGGTATGTGTTATTTGGGTAATAACCCAGTAAAAGTTCTTTTTGATTGCGGCGCTACATGTTCTTTTATTTCATATAAATGTGTGGAGACGCTGCAATTACCTTTGTCTCCGTTGAACCCTCCAATGTTAGTATCTACCGCTACTGAAGGCGGAATTGAGGCAAAGTATGTTTGTGAAAACTGTCCTATCACTGTGTCTAGTAAGACCTATTATGTTGATTTAGTTTGTCTCCCGATGGAGCAATTGGATGTGATCTTAGGCATGGATTGGCTCTCTGCTAACCATGTGTATATAGGATGTTCAGAAAAGAGTATTTATATGCCTACCAGTGATACGACAGAAGGTGTGGCTCTGTCTGAATTGATTAACCGCACCCATCAGTTAATCCAGTTTATTTGTGCTCAAGCTAAAGGGTTTTATGTGATGCTCACTGTGGCTTCAGAATCAGAGTTAAGTCCCAGTGATATTCCTGTTGTGAATGAATATCTAGATGTATTTCCTTCAGAAGTAACTAGTTTGCCTCCAGAGCGTGAGGTGGAGTTCTCAATTGATTTGATTCCAGGACCGGAGCCAGTATCTGTGGCACCGTATAGAATGTCGCCTACGGAACTTAAAGAACTGAAATCTCAGCTAGAAGAATTGATTCAGAAGCATTTTATCAGACCTAGTGTGTCACCTTGGGGTGCTCCGGTCTTGTTAGTCAAGAAGAAAGATGGAAGCATGAGATTGTGTATTGACTATCGTCAACTTAATAAGGTGACTATCAAAAACAAGTATCCTCTTCCCAGGATTGACGACCTCCTAGACCAGCTTAAAGGAGCAACTGTGTTTTCCAAAATTGATCTTCGGTCAGGTTACCATCAAATCCGTATCAAGTCTTCAGATGTGTCTAAGACGGCGTTTCGAACGCGTTACGGGCACTATGAATTTCTGGTTATGCCTTTCGGTGTAACTAATGCTCCAGCAGTATTTATGGATTACATGAACAGAATTTTTCAGCCTTACCTTGATCAGTTTGTGGTGATTTTCATAGATGACATCTTGATTTATTCTAAGGATCCTCAGGAGCATGCTCAGCACTTGAGAATTGTCTTGGATGTCCTCAGAGGCAAGCAGTTATATGCTAAATTTAGCAAGTGTGAGTTCTGGCTATCTGAGATTAAGTTTTTGGGTCACGTCATTTCTCAAGGAGGAGTAGCCGTCGATCCATCCAAAGTAGAAGCTGTACTAAGTTGGGAAAGACCCAAGAATGTAGCAGAGGTCAGGAGCTTTCTAGGCTTGGCAGGTTATTATCGGAGGTTTATCATGAAATTTTCTCAGATTGCCTTACCTTTGTCACGACTCACCAGGAAAGATGTACCCTTTATTTGGGATGAAAAATGTGAAGAAAGTTTCAGAGTTTTGAAAAGGAAGTTGACTAAAGCGCCAGTGTTGGCAATACCAGATCCTGAAAGGAGGTACACCGTTTTCTGCGATGCATCTTCCAAGGGACTGGGAAGTGTCCTTATGCAAGGGGAAAATGTGATAGCTTATGCGTCCAGACAACTTAAGACTCACGAGGAGAATTACCCCACCCATGATCTTGAATTAGCAGCAATAGTGTTTGCATTAAAGATATGGAGACATCATTTGTATGGTGCGTAGTTTGACTTGTTTAGTGATCACAAGAGTTTAAAATACTTGTTTGATCAGCGAGACCTCAACATGAGACAAAGACGATGGATGGAGTACTTGAAAGACTTTGATTTTGATCTGAAATATCATCCAGGAAAAGCAAATGTGGTAGCTGATGCCTTGAGTAGAAAAGCTTTAGTCAAAGCTGAAGTAATGATGCATACATGTAGGTTATATGAGAAATTCAGAGATCTTAACCTTCATGTTACAGAGTTAGAAGGTGGCATCTTGCTGAATCAGATGGATATTATGTGTGATCTACGGTTTAGGATTGCACAAGCTCAATCTGTGGATATGGACCTTCAGAGGAAAGTTGGCCAAGCAGGGTTTTCATGGGCATCAGATGGTGTGGTACTGTTTGAAGGAAGGGTTTACGTTCCGAATGATGTGGAATTAAAAAGGTTGATTTTAGAAGAGGCGCACAAGAGCAGTTTTAGTATTCACCCAGGAACCACCAAGATGTATCAAGATTTGAAAAGAGATTATTGGTGGCCTAGCATGAAAAGAGATGTTGCAGAGTTTGTGTCGCGATGCATTGTTTGTCAGCAGGTGAAGATTGAGCATCAAAGGCCTGCAGGAATGTTGGTACCTCTAGAAATTCCACAATGGAAATGGGAAGATATAACCATGGATTTTGTGAGTGGATTACCTCGAACACAGCGAGGACATGACTCCATATGGGTAATAGTGGACCGGTTGACCAAGTCAGCTCATTTCTTGCCGGTTAAGACCACTTACCGAGCCTCTCAGTATGCCGAGTTGTTTATTTCGGAGATTGTGAAACTCCATGGTGTGCCAGCTAGTATTGTGTCGGATAGAGATCCCATTTTCACATCCCACTTTTGGAAAGCTTTTCAGAAGGCTTTGGGGACAAGATTAAAGATGAGCACGTCCCATCATCCTCAAACAGACGGACAATCAAAAAGGACTATTCAAACGTTAGAGGATATGTTACGTGCATGTATTTTAGAAGATGGAGGAAGTTGGAACAATCATCTACCATTGATTGAATTCTCTTACAACAACAGTTATCATTCTAGCATTGGAATGGCACCATATGAAGCTCTATATGGTAGGAAATGTAGAACCCCACTTTGCTGGGCTGAAGTTGGAGATAAGAGTATATTGGGACCCGAGATAATACAGGAGACGACCTTAAAGATCAAATCCATTCAGGATAAAATGAGAACAGCTCAAAGTCGTCAGAAAAGTTATGCGGATAAGCGGCGAAGACCCTTAGAGTTTGAAGAAGGAGACCATGTCTTCCTTAAAGTTACACCCAAGTTGGGGTTAAGAGGAGCGTTCAGAACTAAGAAGCTTTGTCCAAGGTATGTTGGACCGTTTCAGATACTTCGACGTGTCGGACCAGTAGCTTATCAGTTGGCGCTGCCACCGGCCATGTCAGGCTTACATGATGTATTCCACGTCTCTCAGCTGAGGAAGTTCATTCCCGATCCTTTCCAACCAGTGGAACTGGACAGTATAGACTTAAGATCGGACTTGACCTTTCAACCTGAGCCAGAACAGATAATCGATCGTGATGTTAAGACTTTGCGGAACAAAGAGATTCCTATAGTTAAGGTTGTATGGAAAGGTTCTCCCGACGGTGAAGCAACGTGGGAGCTAGAGTCAGAGATGCAAGAAACCTATCCTCATTTATTTTCAGGTAACTTCTAAATTTCGAGGACGAAATTTCTTTAAGGGGGGTAGATTGTAACATCCCGCTTAGATGCAATTATTATCAGTATTAGACGCAATTGAAAAGCAAGACAATTTAGTAATGTTTGGAATGGCATGATTGTAATTTAGAGGAGAATGGAGTTTGTTTTAAAATAAGTGGTAAGAATATCTTACCAACTTATTCCACACTCTTCTATTCCCATTTTCCTTTCCAATTTTCTCAGCTCATTCTCTTCCCCTCTTCCCTCATTCACACGCCTCACTCCCTCTCCTTTAACTCATCTTTTCATCATCCAATTCTTAAGAGGAAACTTTACAAGCAAGGTTTGGTTGATAAACCTAGAACAAGAGCAAGGAATAAGGAGAAAACAAGGAAGATTTTGAGAGAAGAAGTTAGCTTGAAGTCAAGGCTTTGAGAACCAAGGATAGTAAGCACCAATAGGAGGTTTAAGGTGAGCTCCATGGGGTGATATAACCCCTTAGAGTAGTTTTAGTGTTTTTACAAGTTGATTCAAGAGTTAGAATTATGCCCTAATCCTTTGTGTATCTAATCCCTTGCTTAATCATGTTAATATCTATCCTCATGCCTTGTGAAATTCATTCCCATAAGCTGTTTTGATGATTGGGGATGTTTGGATTAGCTTAGGAAGTGAAATTTTGAGTGCTGCTGAAGCCAAAATCGTGCTCCGATTTCTGGGCATCGGGCTACGATTTTATGCCCTGTTTTTCCTGAAACTCTCGAAAAATATCGTGCTCCGATTTCATGAAATCGTGCTACGATTTTTGGCTTTCCCAGCTTTATGTTTGTGAGCTTTGGCTTGGTATTAGGGTAGGATGAGGGATAGGTATGGCCTTAAGAGATGTATACTTATACTCCTAAGTTATATAGACATAAAGAGGGATTAGCATGGGATCATAATCTTATAAGAGAAATCCCTACATTTATTTAAGTTCATGCAAGCTAAGAAGAATTCAATGTTCAAGCTTAGGACCCATTAAAGGTTAAGTAATCATGAATTACTCAGATATTAAGCCCTGACCTTCGTTGTTCACGTTAGTGGAACATGAATGGTCCAAGCAAAGTATTGATTAATAAGTTTAAGTCGTGACTTTCGTCGTTCACGCTAGTGGGACACGAGAGGTTCATGCATAAGTTAAAACATATTAATTGCGTCTCTCATCGTTCACGCTAGTGGGACATGGGAGGTATACGCATAAGTTAAGATTATTAAGTTGTGTCTTCTGTTGTTCACGCTAGTGGGACACAGGAGGTTCACGCTAGTGGGACGTGTTATTCCGCAAGGATGACCGCACGACGACAAGAGGAGTCCGGTGTTAGCCTGATATGATAGGAATTTTCACCGGTTAGAAGGGAGATGTACTTCGGGGTTACTCCACCCGGATGCACTCCGTAAAATGAACCAAGATAAGTATTGATTGTTCAACGCTAACCTCTAACTTAAAGATATAAAGATTAATACATTTATTTGTATAAGTATTGAGAGATAGGACAATTAGTTCCTAGTAATAAGATGTGATTGTAATCCTGTTTCCCTGATCACTAAGTAAGAGCGATCCTAGTTCTTTCCCTTGATCGCGAAATAAGTAAAGATAAGACTTGGCGATCCTAGGTTTTCCCCAGATCGCCGAGGTAGGCACGGTGACCCTAGGTTCCCTGTGGTTGCCAAACAGTAGGTAGGGTAGGAGCTCACTGAGACGTTATGTCTCATCCCTTTCCTTCTGGTGCAGGTTCTTCGCAGGTAGCACGACGTAAAGGTAAAGAGAAGGCTATGGATTGATCGTGCTGCTTATGTTTTGTCTGATGTTGTACTATGATAATGTATTATGATGTGTATTACTGAGGATGTTATGTATCAGATTTTTGGATTGTATCAGAACTCTCATATTGTATATATAATAAGCAAATTTTCTGTATTGTATTTAATGTATCCAGTACGAAATTTTAATACTCGTAAGAGATCCTAGGCAATCTCTCTATGGGTGTTACAATCTACGAGTTGGCAATGGCGCAAAGGTTGCTGCTTTAGCTGTTGGAACTTATGAATTGACTTTACCTAGTGGTCTTTTAATACAGTTAGAGAACTGTTATTTTGTACCTGCAATTAGCAGGAATATTATTTTCGTTTCTTGTTTGGACAAGTCTGGTTTTTCATTTACAATAAAAGACAAATGTTGCTCTATTTATTTGGATAATATTCACTATGCTAATGCCATTATGAGTAATGGAATTTATATTCTTGATCTTGATATGCCAATCTATAACATAAATACGAAAAGGATGAAACCTAATGAGTTGAATCCAACTTATCTTTGGCATTGTCGTTTAGGCCATATAAACGAAAATAGCATTTCCAAACTCCATAAAGATGGAATTTTGGACTCTTTTGATTTAGAATCATATGAGACATGTCGATCTTGCTTATTGGGAAAGATGACAAAGACCCCATTCACCGGAACAGGTGAAAGGTCTAGTGATCTTTTGGGACTCATACATACTGATGTATGTGGACCACTAAACACACCTGCTAGAGGAGGTTTTTATTACTTCATTACATTCACTGATGACTTTAGTAGATACGGATATGTGTATCTAGTGAAACACAAATCTGAATCATTTACTTTCTTCAAGGAATTTCAAAATGAAGTAGAAAACCAACTTGGCAAGAAAATCAAAATGCTTCGATCTGATCGAGGTGGCGAATATTTGAGCCAAGAGTTTGACGATCATCTAAAAGAGTGTGGGATCTTATCCCAACTCACACCTCCTGGAACACCACAATGGAATGGTGTTTTCGAAAGGAGAAATCGAACATTGTTAGACATGGTCCGATCTATGATGAGTCATGCTAATCTTCCAAACTCCTTTTGGGGACACGCCTTATTAACTGCAGCTTATACACTTAACCAAGTTCCATCCAAAGCGATAGAAAAGACACCATATGAGATATGGAGTGGTCGAAAACCCAATGTGAAACATTTAAAGATTTGAGGTTGTGAAGTTTATGTGAAACGACTAATGTCCACTAAACTTGAACAAAGATCTGACAAATGTTTCTTTGTGGGATATCCTAAAGAAACTAAAGGATACTACTTTTACAAACCATCTGAGGGCAAAGTGTTTGTCGCTAGAAATGGAGTATTCCTTGAAAAGGAATCTGTTTCCAAAGAAATTAGTGGGAAAAAGGTAGATCTTGAAGAAGTTCAAGACCCACAAAGTAGTACGCCAATGGAGGAACAAGAGCAGGATACACAAACTGTTGTGACAGAAAATCCTACTCCAATAACACAAGAACCACGTAGGTCAAATAGGATACGTCAATAACCTGAGAGATATGTGTATCTCATATCAGAAGAATGTGACGTATTGCTCATGGATCAAGATGAGCCTATGACTTATCAAGAGGCCATTATTGGTCCTGAATCTGAGAAGTGGCTTGATGCCTTGAAATCTGAAATGGATTCCATGTACACAAATCAAGTTTGGAACTTGGTTGAAGCGCCTAAAGGAATTAATCCTATAGGATGCAAGTGGGTTTTCAAAAAGAAAACTGACATAGACGGAAAGGTAAACACCTACAAAGCACGACTGGTTGCTAAAGGCTTCAAACAAATTCATGGTGTAGACTATGATGAAACCTTTTCACCAGTTGCAATGATTAAATCCATTCGGATCTTACTTGCTATCGCTGCATACCATGATTATGAAATCTGGCAGATGGATGTCAAGACTGCTTTCCTTAATGGAAATCTCCTTGAGGATGTGTACATGACACAACCTGAAGGATTTGGCATTCCTAATAACATCCAAAAGGTATGCAAATTGCAGCGATCAATCTATGGATTAAAGCAAGCTTCCAGAAGTTGGAATCTTCATTTTGATGAAACTGTACAACAGTATGGTTTCATTAAAAATGAAGATGAACCTTGTGTTTACAAGAAGGTTAGTGGGAGCATAGTCTCATTTCTGGTATTATATGTGGATGACATATTGCTTATCGGAAATGACATCCCTACACTACAAGAAATTAAGTCTTGGTTAGGGATATGCTTTTCTATGAAAGACTTAGGTGAAGCTTCCTACATATTAGGAATCAGGATCTATAGAGATAGATCACACAGAGGCTTGGCTTAAGTCAGGGTACATACATATACAAAGTCTTGAGACGTTACAATATGTATGAGTCCAAGAAAGGACTTATACCTATGTCATCAGGTATAAGTTTGTCAAAAGCACAATCCCCTTCAACTGATGAAGAAAGGGATCGAATGATCAATGTTCCATATGCATCCGCAATTGGATCTATCATGTATGCTATGTTATGTACTCGACCAGATGTCTCGTATGCTTTAAGTGCTACGAGCAGATACCAGTCTAATCCAGGCAACAGTCATTGGGTTGCTGTCAAGAACATCCTTAAGTACTTGAGAAGAACTAAGGATACTTTCTTGATCTATAGAGGTCAAGAAGAGCTCTCTGTAATTGGTTATACAGATGCTAGTTTTCAGACATATCATGATGATTTCAAATCGCAATCTGGATACGTGTTTTGCTTAAATGGCGGTGCTGTGAGCTGGAAGATTTCAAAGCAGGAAACAGTCGCTGATTCTACAACTGAGGTCGAGTACATTGCTGCATCTAATGCCGCAAAAGAGGCTGTTTGGATCAAGAAATTCATCTCTGATCTTGGAATAGTTCCAAGCATTGTGGATCCCATTGAATTACTATGTGCTAACAATGGAGCAATCGCACAAGCTAAAGAACCTAGATCTCACCAAAGATCCAAACACATACTTAGGCGCTATCATCTCATTCGAGAAATCATCGATAGAGGAGATGTGAAAATATGGAGAGTACCAACATCAGACAATGTTGCTGATCCACTGACTAAAGCTCTAACTCAGCAGAAGCATGATGGTCATACTAGATCTATGGGTATTAGGTCTATGCCTGATTGGCTCTAGTGCTAGTGGGAGATTGTTGGTGTAAGCCCTAGAGGCCAATAGTTTATGTTAAACTTTTCATATGTATCATGACTTTTATTATTAAATAAAATATGGCGTTCTTTATTACACTTGTTATAAGATAAATAAAGTCCCTAGAATAGTTGGTTCATGTGATGGAATATTAAGTGTGACTTAATCATGAGATTACATCAACAGAAAGAACACTATTCTTAAAGGTATCCGTAGTCAAGCTTTAATATGAATCAGGATAATAATAAAGCGTGGAGACTATTATGTATGTAGACTGATGACCATATCTCATGGGTCATGAATATGAGATATTAAGTCTATATATAGGTATGAGTATTAGGAGTAATATTTATACTGGATTGACCCATCGTGAGAATACTACATAGTATGTTATGAAATCGTCATAAGTTATTCTCATAATGATAATAGTGTATATCACTCTTAGACCTGAAACCACTGTGATCCCTAGATGTGGACTCAAGTGTTTTATTGCCATTCAAACGTTATCTGTAACAAGATAACTATAACGTTGGTTAATGGGCACTCGACGAATCATGCTGAGGGACATGAGTGTCCTAGATGGGATTTGTCCCTCCTCATAACAGGAGATATATCTTTAGGCCTCTTGATGAAATATGACTGGAAAAATGCATGGCCATGCCGAATTAAGTCAATATGAGATATTGGACTTATTCGTTATTCAGTATATTTCGGGATCAAGAAATATAAATATTGAGCTAAACAAGGGTGACGCAAACTATGCCTTGTGTTCAATAAAGATATCAGGACCAAGGAGTAATCATACACAGATATTATCATGGAAAAGGTTTCGTCAGATCATGTAACACCCATACTAAATTATCTAGAATATTTAGTATGTGTATTAATCTGATACTGGGTACATTAAAATTTTCAATAATAAATACAATACAATACAACTGAAAGGGGTACAAGTAGCTCGTTTATACAAATATCCGTATACCAAAATGAATACTATACATAATGATAATAATCTTCTGAGCTAGTCTTTGACGAGCATCTGCACTCCATCCAGCGTCTTCCTGAAGATCTTCATGAACATCTCTTGCTAACCTGTAAACCTGCACCAGAAGGATTGGGATGAGACATAATGTCTCAGTGAGCTCCAGCCCAACCTACTGTTGGCAACCACGGGGGAAACCTAGGGTCGCCGTGCCTACTCTCGGCAATCTTGGGGATTCCTACGATCGCCGTCTTTCTCTACATATTTCGCGATCAAGGGGGAAACTTAGGATCGCTACTTGTCTTTATCATGTCTTATCATATTCTAACTTTAAACTTTAACTTATACTTAGTGATCTGGGGACATCCTATGATCACTTTCTTTCTCTGCTGACTATTGACATATTCTCTTAATAATTTCAAAAGTATTAATATACATCATTCTTAAGTATAAGTTAGTAAGTCAGCGTTGAACAAACAATAATTATCTTGGTTCATTTTACGGAGTGCATCCAGGTGGAGTAACCCCAGAATACATCTCCCCTCTACCGGTGAAAATTCCTATCATATCAGGCTAACACCGGACTCCTCTTGTCGTCGTGCGGTCATCCTTGCGGAATAACACGTCCCACTAGCGTGAACCTCCTGTGTCCCACTAGCGTGAACAACAGAAGACACGACTTAATAATCTTAACTTACGCGTATACCTCCCGTGTCCCACTAGCGTGAACGACGGAAGACGCGAATTATTATTCTTTAAACTTATGCATGAACCTTTCATGTCCCACTAGCGTGAACGATGAAAGTCACGACTTAATAATATTAATCTTAGTCTTTACTTTGCGTGAACCATTCGTGTCCCACTAGCGTGAACGACGAAGGCCACGGCTTAATATCTTAATATTTCTTGTTCTTATATATATATATATATATATATATATATATATATATATATATATATATATATATATATATATATATATAACTTATAGCTTATGTCTTAAGCATATCTGATGCATTCTTGAATAATCCATTCTTAAAGCTTTACCTATAAAGAGGTTCTTAACTTTGATCATTGGATCATTCTTATTCCTCATTAATTCTTAAATATTGTACTTGAAAGTACGCCTAATAATCTACCATAAGCTTTGCATATTAAATGCATCTCTTGAGGGAACTAATCGTCCAAATCATAACCTATATGTATGGTGTAACGACCCTATTTTCGTAAATTATATTTTTATATATTTTATTTTATTGTTTGGCTTTTAAAAATATTTTCTCGTAATCGATAAATAATTATGTGGCGCGAGGATAAGTTCGTAATCGAGTTTTTAAGGTTTTGGGCTTAAGGCGTGAATAGTATTGGGCTTTTGAGTTTATGAGTAGTAATAATCAAGTGGATGAGATTTAGTGAGCTTGGATTGGATTGAAGGGCTAGGATTGATCATGAGTTAAGATATTAAATGGATGGCCAAGATTAATTGGATTGGGTTATAAAGATAACCACAAAGACTTTGTGAACCACTATTCACTATCTTTTGGAGAAGCAGAAACGTGAAAGAGAAGGGAGAGAAAGCTAGGGCACGAGAAAGAGAAGGAGAAAGGCGAAAGAGAAGGAGAAAGGAGAAGGAGAAAAGCTTACGAAAGCTAGGACAAGAGCTCACGAGAGAGAGAGCAAGAGAGAAAGCTTGGAACTTTCGTTGGTTCACCGATTGCTAGGTAAGAGAGGTAGTATTGCTTATTTACAAATGATTGAGAAGGGGAGAATGTCTATTTCTCCATCCCAAACTTCCTTTCACTTTGTCTAGGTTTGATAGGAATGCTGTTAATGATTATATTATGTTCATTTGATGCTTAGTGATGTTGATGGTATGTTTAATTGAAGTTATATGATGTTATCTATGTTTGGGTATTTCGAAAATGATGTTGTTGTTCTAGAAAAGCTTGAGTAAAACCCTAACAATGGTGGTTTTTGTTAAGGTCTTCGTGTTGTGTGAGTTTATGTTATATAATGTTTGGAATGGCTGTTAAGAACTAATAGAGTGTGTCTAAGGTTTTGAAAGTGGATTTGGACTTAGTAATATTAAAGACTAAGGTGTGGGTATTGATGAATATGTTGAGATGGATAAGTTATTGAAGTGTGTGGGTGTTCCTTTGAAACCCTTATGTGTTTGAGATTGTGGTGTGATTGCTTGGTTTACTTGAGATTGTTGAACATGGTTGGGTATATACATGTCGTGTCTTATGATATGGCCATGAGAGCCTAGTGTTTGTGTTTGTTGTTGTTGTGATAATTATCAGAGAGCTGATAATTAGTTGTGTTATTTGTGTTTTGTTGATGATGTTGTGAGTTTGGTTTAGTATGATGTTGTTGATGATGTTGTGAGTTTGATTTAGTAGATGAAATGATGAAATCCAATTATTATTGGTCATATGCACGACCGAGGTGCAGTCGATGAAAGAATGAAATCCACGAGAGAGTGGTTACCAAGAGAGTTTGGTAAGGATATAAGTTTATCCGAATGAAATCCACGAGAGAGTGGTTACCAAGAGAGTTTGGTAAGGATATAAGTTTATCCGAATGAAATCCACGAGAGAGTGGTTACCAAGAGAGTTTGGTAAGGATATAAGTTTATCCGAATGAAATCCACGAGAGAGTGGTTACCAAGAGAGTTTGGTAAGGATATAAGTTTATCCGAATGAAATCCACGAGAGAGTGGTTATCAAGAGAGTTTGATAAGGATATAAGTTTATCCGAAAGGAAATCCAAGAGAGCTTGTTAAGTGATAATTGTTGTTGAGAATCCTGTGTTCTTCCGTGTGTGGTTGATGAGTTTCGTGTGTGGTTGGTGAGTTTAGTGTGTGGTTGAAGAGTTTCGTGTGTGGTTGACGAGTTTCGTGTGTGGTTGATGAGTTTCGTGTGTGGTTGGTGAGTTTAGTGTGTGGTTGAAGAGTTTCGTGTGTGGTTGACGAGTTTCGTGTGTGGTTGATGAGTTTCGTGTGTGGTTGACGAGTTTCGTGTGTGGTTGATGAGTTTCGTGTGTGGTTGATGAGTATCGTGTGTGGTTGATGAGTTTCGTGTGTGGTTGATGAGTTTAGTGTGTGGTTGAAGAGTTTCGTGTGTGGTTGACGAGTTTCGTGTGTGGTTGATGAGTTTTGTGTTTTGTCGATTATGTGTTGTGTTTTAAGTTATGTATAATAATGCGTTATTTATACATGTTTATTGGTTGTGATACTAACACTCTCTGTTTTGTGTTATGTGCTGGATCTTTGGGGATCCAGATTTTCAGGAAGACGAGCCTATCGTCAAGGAGTAGCTTTTGCTGTTTAGAAGCTTGCGTAGTGGTGAGGGCATAGCTTAGCTATCCTTACTTTTTGGTACTAGGTGTTGTATCCTAGTTAGAGTTTAGGGCTCTGATAGTTGTAACACCACTTTGGGTATCTGAACGTGTATGTATAACTTTGGTAATGACCTCTGTTGTAGATTTGGATGTTAGTTTTCTAATGTCGTTGGTTTGGCGTCAAAACGTTTTATAGAATTTGAGTTATGGTTAAATTTCTGTATAACTTCCTGCATAATTTTCTGCATAACTTTCTGCACAATTTTCCGTATTGAAACGAAAACTGGTACTGATTGGTACAGATTTGGCCTTGGAGGTGAACATGAAAGTTTTAGATAATTTTGTTAGCTTTCCAGTGGCTTTGGTTTGACGTGAAAATGACTTTTAGTTTTTGAGTTATGATGAAAATGCTCTGAGGAGGTTTTAGTGGATTTGTGCTGTGACAGCATTTTCAGATTTATGTTTTTACGTCTTTTTCACTCGTCTTTGTTTTAGATTGGTCTTTGGTTTAAACATGTGGTATGTTGTAGTGTGTTTTGAAAACGGGAACAAAATGATGCAATCGTTTTTGTGAACATTGATATAGAAGGGGTATCAGCTAGAAGGGGTATCCTGCTGTTGAGTTAGAAGGGGTATCCTGCTGTTGAGTTAGAAGGGGTATCCTGCTGTTGAGTTAGTAGGGGTATCCTGTTGTCCTGTTAGAAGGGGTATCCTGTTAGAAGGGGTATCGTCTCTGTTTTTCTGTTTGTTTTTCTTTTTCCGCTGCATTTTGTGAATCAAATATCTTTTGATCTGTTGATGTTTATGAAAATGCGTTTTCATTATGTTGTAACTTCCTATGTCCTTAACGTTTTCTTTATTAAAGTTAATAATCGGCGGTTAAGGGTTAGGGTGTTACATATGGGATCATAGGCTTATCGTTATCATAAGCCACTACATAGTTACTAGATCATTTGCATATTTGTCTAGACTTTACCCTCTTAACTCAAACTATTATAAATCAATGCACAATCCTTGTTCCATACATTTTCATCCTTTTTGGGAGCCTCTTGAATGTGTTAAAATGGTGGTGAATGTTTCTAAAAAGTTTGTGGAGAAAACGGAAGTGATAAACCATGCCTACGCGCCCCAGAACACCCAAAACAGCAAAGCTGTCAAGTGCTGTCTGGGCCTGCGCGCTTGTAGCGACAAGCCTGCGCTTGTAGCGACGGTAGGCAGAATAAAATTCTGCCTGGTCGCTGTAGCGAGATCCAGCTCGCTGTAGCGACCATGACAGGTCCAAAAATCTCAAAATTGATATTTTTCATCATTCCAACCCATCCCAACACACCCAAGCTTCCCAAAAGGCATAAAAAGGATTTTATTAAGCTTATAAATCATTTAAACATGGCTGGAACATGGAATTAGCATATAACATGATTTAGGGCATTTTCATAAAATTGCTCTAAGCATAAAATACTCTTAAACTTACTCAATACGGGTTATAAAACCCTAGGGAGCTCACCTCAGCTGCTGGAAGAACAGGAGGAATTGATGAAATGATAAGACTTCAAGATTTTCCCAATTCCAAGCTAAATCTCTTACTCCAACTCAAGTTCTTGTACCCACTCCAAAATAAAGCTTCCCAATAGACCAATTTGATGATGGGAGGTGAAATCTTAGCATATAAGCTTGAATTGATGACATTTAAAGAAGTTAGGGTTAGGGTAAAGAGGGAGAGTTCGGCCAAGTAGACAAAGGAAAGGAAGAATTTGTGCTTGAGCGTTGATTAGCTTGCTCTAAGGGCCATAATCCCACTTTTGCATGTTGATTGGTTGAGAATTGTGTGAGGATCAAGAGAAGAGATGGGGGCGTGAGAGAAGAGTAGAAGAAGAAGGAAAATGAAATGGGAAAATATCTTTTCCCCCTCTAATTTAAATAATCTTCTTAAGCCAAGTAATTACCATATTGCCATCGCTTGCATAATAAGTTTCTACCACTGATAACTGATACTCGTAAGCGGGATATTACAATCTACCCCCCTTAAAGAAATTTCGTCCTCGAAATTTAGAATCCACCCTGTAATCACATATATGAATGAATCTCCCATACCTCTTCCTCTACTAGCCAAAACTCCAATTTGTCTTGCTTATCGGAACCCCATGGTTTCCAACTCTTTAATTCAAAAGTACTCGTCAACTTTTCCTTTAACTGAAAAGCTCGTAGTGAATTACAAAACTCTTACGTGGTAGGATGCGAGGTTATCTGAACCATCGTATCCAACTTGCTTGATCACGTTCCTGGTTCATACACTTTTACAATTCCAATCTGGAGTTGTCCAACTCTGACACTTATACTAATCCTTATAAATACCTTCTTAGTTCATGTATCCTTACTTTGACGACATTAGATCGTTCCCATTGTCCTCAAATATTCCCACTCTTCAGTGGATTTCTTGCTCTGCATTTAATTCTACTGATTTATTACTTTTACCTTACGTCTCATACGACGACATCTTACTCGCAGATCTATATCATACCCTTCCATATAGAATCTTTCTTAGTCCGAAAACATCTGATATCGTACACGCACATGCAAATGCAAGAATCATTCCAACTTCTTTTAGTATTCTCAGTGCAAGCAGGAGTCTCACCTCTAGCACTTGCTCCTTTCTTCCTGACATCATGATGCGCTACTTACCACAATCGCAATCATTATCTTCACTATGAATATCTCAAAGATTTGCTGAATTCTTACAGATTATTCCTGCTCCGCTCCAATTGGTCTACAGCGTCACTTATCTTAAGAACTTAGAAATCATTCTTCATACTGAGAGTTTGCCAATCTCCCATCGTTCTTGTCACAACTTATTCTCGTTTTCTTGCCGTAGCATAAATATTTTCTATACTGACAAAATCCAAAACTCATAGGAGTTCAGTCCAAGTGATGAGTGGTATAAGTCGTCTCACAAATCATTATATAGCATATTTCATAGCACTTAATTTACATCTATGTTAGAGTACATGTACACTACTAATGGGTACGTAGTACATCGCATCATCATTGTCCAACTAGCGGGACATCATTCTTAATTTTAACATATTTGAGACACTACCACATCAATTGGGAATCTTTCTTACTCTTAACTTATCTTGTAACATCCGGGATTTGCCTTTCGACTGGCTTGCCTGGTTTGCCCCGCCAATGTTACTCGTGTTTATTTCTTAAGTGTACAACAACCTATAACATGAATTGTGGTTACATTCTCTCGGCATCGTAAACTTATTTTCTCATTCTGGACGTCGAGTCCAAGATCCTTATTGTCAAAAGAAAGCTCTATTTGATTGCTACCAAACATAGCACGCTTTATTTTTAATCCTTTAATCGAGACCTGAACTTACGTAGCCCTTTACTGTAGACTACGAGTGACTTTTTAGCTGCATAAAATCCTTTACTAGTGAACATTAAGTATAATAATTTATGAACTCTTCTGCTGAGATATGATTAATATCAACGAATCTATTCTGGTAAAAACCTTCATACTTAAACATTCCTGATTGCGTACCACTATTGCCAAAACACGTCACATAGCTGAAAATCTGCTACACTACTATCTGAGTAGTTTAAGTATTGCCTGATAAGTATATATAATACTAACATAACTTGATACATGTGACATGTTGACATAGCGGGGTACAACGTGGATTAAACTCACATGTCACCACAATGTTGTTTCTGATCAACGCTTCAATTCCAAAAATTACCGTCTTGCAAGAGCAACTTTTACTGATATTGCCTTATGCGTAATCCTTTTGTCTAAACTTACTCTTCAAGTACCGTATTCGTGGTGACTTTCCTTGCTCTAGATTTATTGTGCTAGAAACATATCCTTCTTATTCTTATCACAGAATCTTAAACTGCTTCAATATCCATTCCTCTTGAGTCTCGAGGTTTGAAATATCCCTCGGCTTAACTTTTAAAGTTTCCCGCTAAAACTTATAACAAGTTTAGGTTGTCACTGCTTACTGATATTCTGTGGTTCAATAATTGGGCGTTTATTGCCTTCCTGTGGTTCATCTGACAAGGACTTCACAAGCATCCTTGTTCTCTAAGCTTCAGCTTAGAATCGTTCATTAACTCATTCTTGAATCACTTTTCTGCTGCGCAACTCTGATTTAAACAAATTACTTCGGAGTAGGGGTAATACACCATTATAAAATCCTCTGGCTGACTTGTTCCTTAATGACCCGTAGCTATCACAGCAGAACCATCTTACGTTTGTTTATTCTCTTGTGGCTTAAACCATCTGTTTAACTTACTGACCGATCGTCATCAGACTTTGGGTTTCCCTTCGGACTTAAACCATATTCTTACTTTCACAATAAAACACCAAAACCTGTATACGGTTTTCAGCAACTATTACGAGCCCAACAATGCTCCCATCAAACAGTTTAATAACTGGTTCCAACTTTACTTTCCTTATTCTGAATTCTGTAATCATCTCTTGATCAGGTCATTGTGTATAATCATTAAACATTACAGAAACCTGACTGAAAGCATGCCTGAGGCAACTTAAGTCCACATACAATCACTTGTGGCAACTCCTGAAAGCATTCTATTACTTCTGGAAATTCACATCTTTTATATATATATTGAATCCACTGAGGGTTTGAGTCCCGTTACTAATCATTCTATCTTTATCCGTAAGGATTTCATACTTATACTCTTTCTCGAAACAACTTCGGTTTCTATGGTCTTACCATATCTCGTAGGTTACCTTCAAGTTCCTTCAGCTAACTGATCTTGAACTTCCACACCTTATCATTACCTTCTAATTCATTCAGCAACTTGTTACTACATTAACAACTCAAAATCTGCTTCTATCATATAAATGATCCTCCGTATAATACAGTCTTAATATAATTTCTCGGCTAAAATTTCCAATTATCCTTCAAAACTGATCTACTATAATCTTGTGTCATCTTGAACTTGCCTTCTTCATCCAATCAAGATAATTCAACTTTATTCGTCCATCAGTTCACTAAATCCCAATGACTGACCATTTAATATACACCTTTTGTTGAATGAAATTTCAGTTAAGCTTAGCTTGTTTCCAAT
The DNA here is from genome assembly GCA_018208015.1 of Medicago ruthenica. NCBI lineage: Eukaryota > Viridiplantae > Streptophyta > Magnoliopsida > Fabales > Fabaceae > Medicago > Medicago ruthenica. Next base: position 23,314,846 of record CM031376.1, read on the forward strand.
CTTCTTACTAATAAAACTCATATGAATATCTGATTCACACCTCGATATGCAACGGGTCTTATTATCGACACTTATTCATCCATCTTAGTTCTTAGGTTGCATACCAACTGTATTAAGGTTCTTCACCTTATCCTTAAATATTTCCGGCATTCCTGAAACTCTGCTATAGACAAGCTTAGTCACTTTACGGATCGATGGCCACCATTTGGCGTTGGATACTTCTTTGCCAACTCCATCTTAAAAAATCTACCACCTTAATCTTCGCCCTTCATAAACTTCATTCCTCCTTGGTCACATTCAGCTCTCGGACATTTATCCTAACTGTCATATCCTAGATTGAGTTGATCAGGCTCAACTAGATATGACATTTAGAACAACATCCGGAACCCAATGGTTCCACTACTTTATTGAATTTTTAATGACCCAAGGCACTGTCTGAATCGACCTGCTCTGATACCAATTGTAACACCCATACTAAATTATCTAGAATATTTAGTATGTGTATTAATCTGATACTGGGTACATTAAAATTTTCAATAATAAATACAATACAATACAACTGAAAGGGGTACAAGTAGCTCGTTTATACAAATATCCGTATACCAAAATGAATACTATACATAATGATAATAATCTCCTGAGCTAGTCTTTGACGAGCATCTGCACTCCATCCAGCGTCTTCCTGAAGATCTTCATGAACATCTCTTGCTAACCTGTAAACCTGCACCAGAAGGATTGGGATGAGACATAATGTCTCAGTGAGCTCCAGCCCAACCTACTGTTGGCAACCACGGGGGAAACCTAGGGTCGCCGTGCCTACTCTCGGCAATCTTGGGGATTCCTACGATCGCCGTCTTTCTCTACATATTTCGCGATCAAGGGGGAAACTTAGGATCGCTACTTGTCTTTATCATGTCTTATCATATTCTAACTTTAAACTTTAACTTATACTTAGTGATCTGGGGACATCCTATGATCACTTTCTTTCTCTGCTGACTATTGACATATTCTCTTAATAATTTCAAAAGTATTAATATACATCATTCTTAATTATAAGTTAGTAAGTCAGCGTTGAACAAACAATAATTATCTTGGTTCATTTTACGGAGTGCATCCAGGTGGAGTAACCCCAGAATACATCTCCCCTCTACCGGTGAAAATTCCTATCATATCAGGCTAACACCGGACTCCTCTTGTCGTCATGCGGTCATCCTTGCGGAATAACACGTCCCACTAGCGTGAACCTCCTGTGTCCCACTAGCGTGAACAACAGAAGACACGACTTAATAATCTTAACTTACGCGTATACCTCCCGTGTCCCACTAGCGTGAACGACGGAAGACGCGAATTATTATTCTTTAAACTTATGCATGAACCTTTCATGTCCTACTAGCGTGAACGATGAAAGTCACGACTTAATAATATTAATCTTAGTCTTTACTTTGCGTGAACCATTCGTGTCCCACTAGCGTGAACGACGAAGGCCACGGCTTAATATCTTAATATTTCTTGTTCTTATTCTTCTTATATATATATATATATATATAACTTATAGCTTATGTCTTAAGCATATCTGATGCATTCTTGAATAATCCATTCTTAAAGCTTTACCTATAAAGAGGTTCTTAACTTTGATCATTGGATCATTCTTATTCCTCATTAATTCTTAACTATTGTACTTGAAAGTACGCCTAATAATCTACCATAAGCTTTGCATATTAAATGCATCTCTTGAGGGAACTAATCGTCCAAATCATAACCTATATGTATGGGATCATAGGCTTATCGTTATCATAAGCCACTACATAGTTACTAGATCATTTGCATATTTGTCTAGACTTTACCCTCTTAACTCAAACTATTCTAAATCAATGCACAATCCTTGTTCCATACATTTTCATCCTTTTTGGGAGCCTCTTGAATGTGTTAAAATGGTGGTGAATGTTTCTAAAAAGTTTGTGGAGAAAACGGAAGGGAAAAACCATGCCTACGCGCCCCAGAACACCCAAAACAGCAAAGCTGTCAAGTGCTGTCTGGGCCTGCGCGCTTGTAGCGACAAGCCTGCGCTTGTAGCGACAAGCCTGCGCTTGAAGCGACAAGCCTGCGCTTGTAGCGACGGTAGGCATAATAAAATTCTGCCTGGTCGCTGTAGCGAGATCCAGCTCGCTGTAGCGACCATGACAGGTCCAAAAATCTCAAAATTGATATTTTTCATCATTCCAACCCATCCCAACACACCCAAGCTTCCCAAAAGGCATAAAAAGGATTTTCTTAAGCTTATTGTCATACCCCATTTTTTTGACTTATATTTTTTATGGGTGTTATATTTTTTATTACCTTTTATTATTTTATTATTGCTATAATATTTTATATCATCATCATTATCCTTAATATTATTATTGTTATGTTATTTTATTTTCCTTTAATAACATCATTATTATTTTATTACTATTAGTTTTTATCTTTTAATGTTATTAAGTTTTATTTACAATCATCATTTTCATTGTCATTACTATTTTTATTCATTATCATTGTCATTTGCATTTTTATCATTATTATTATTATTATATATTATTATTTATTTCCCCATTTTTACCTTTTATTTTTTAATACAAAAATTAAAAAAAAGTGGAGTTCGCAGTGCGAACTCATCTTCGCACTGCGACCTCTGCGAAAATTCTGCAGATTTTTATATAGTTGTTTATCTTTTTTGCTTTCAACTACAATTATCATTAGTAGCATTATTATTTGCATTCTTGTTATTTTGTGACTGATTTGGTGCAGCAAGGCAAGATTTAATGTGTGACATTAAAGGTAAAAGGAAAGAAGAACTTTCTTCCAACCTTTCATGTGATCAAACAATTTGGCTATCCTTGGTCAGTTTTTGTCCCCCCAAATTGACCCCTCACCCAACCTAAACATGCCAGCCAGCTGCTTGATCCATTTCCTTCCCTTTTACCCTGCCAAAACCAGTCAATCCCAAGTGGTTTATGTTGCAAAAAAGCTGTGTGACATGCCCTGTTTTGACCTGAATTTCTTCTCCCACACATAAGCCCACATGCTGATTTTGATTCCCCCAATCTCCCTGTACATGGCAGTACACGTTTTGATTGTTTGACCTTCCAGGATTGCAAGGTTTGATCCCAAGAATCATCCCTTTTGGCAGCTGCCCTGTTTTACAGTTTTTTACCATCATTACCTTCTAGAATCAATGGCATTTGTGGCTGAGATCAGTCAAGACCTTGCCCCTTGGCACAAGGCAAAGCAATTCCTATCCATTAGCATTAAATGCAAAGTGATCTAGCCTGAGTTTAGCTCATGATCAGCTAGTGTTTTAGGATTTTATTCATCATTGTTCATCATTACATAGATTGCATTTTTGCCTATAAAAGGGAATGCAAGGCACCAGGATTTCACAACCATTGAACACACAACTGAAACACATTGAAAGACAGTCAAAAACAGATCATTTCAGAGAGCTAACACACACGAATTTCACACCAAAAATCCCTTGCATTGCAGCACAAAATCAGTCCATCACAAACACTTTGAACCTTGTTCATAACCTTTCACAAAGTAAGCAAGCCACTTCCAGTCTTGTTCAAGCATTGCTAGGAGTTCTGTAAGTCTCCTATAACCTTTCTTTTCTATTGTATTTGCTGTTTGCATATCTTGCTTTGTCCAATTTTGTTTTGTGAACCAAAACCTCCTTTGAGCCTCAAAAAGGACCTCAAAGGGGCCAAGCTTTAAAACTGTGTTTTTCTACCCTTTTTTCTTCCTTTTTGTCAAGTTTCTTAACCTCCTTTAGGTTCTGAATCTTGCTTAGAAGCAGTTTCTGAACTTCTGTTCAGAAACAGCTTCTGAGTTAAGAAATTCGCATACTTCGCAGAGCCAAGCCTTGCTCGCACTGCGAACACACCAGAACCTGACTTCGCAGAGCCAAGTTCTGGTTGTTCTGCGAAGTATGTGAAATTCAGAACATGAATCAGGCATTCAAATGTCAAATTTTTGGGATTCTAGCCCTTGATTCAGAACCTAAAGAGGGTTAAAACCATTTTGGTCCAAACCCAACTCATAATCTTGCACAACTTTGAAGATTCCACAAGTTCGTGCGACAAATTTGAATAACTTGTGAAACAAGTTATGTTCTTAATATTTTCAAAAACCAAGTTTGAGCAGCAAGCTAAGTTCGTCTATTTCAAAAACAAACTTGAACAACCACGTTTTTCATGATTTTTAACCCAAACGCGAACTTAAGCCGAGTTTGCTCACTTTTTTTAACCAAGCTCGAATTGGGCCGAACTTGTGAACTTTCCAACGTTTTGCATGTTTTATGATTGTGTTTACCATTCAAACTTGAACCAAACTTGTTCTTGAGTTTCAATAACTTAAGCAACAAGTCACGTTCATGATTTTTAATAAAATCGAACAACAAATTTGTTCGTGTTCTTTAACTTTCCTTTTTAAAAAAAGCTTTGGTCCCCTTTGAGATTCCTTAGAGTAACAAGACCAAACTTGAATGAAACGGGAATGGCTTGACGTATGTCTCCCCAAACCTCGATTGCACGAATGCGTGACGTATGTCTCGTCGCTCGGGCAATCGTCATTCCACCCTTGGCGCGTCTAGCACGCTAAACTTTCCATTGGCCCCCTTGTGGCCATTTTTACCCTTTTCTTGGCCCTCGTGGTCAATCCGAACCGTTCGCGCCTTGCGCGTTTTATTTTTTACCTTTTTACGCCTTGCGCGAATTTTTCGCCTCAGTGCGTTTGTCTTTTGTTTATTTATTTTTAAAAAACATTCACGCCTCGCGCGAGCTCATCGCCTAGCGTCCATCTTTCACCATTTTAAAACTTTGTACGCCTTCGTACGTTTTTAAAACCTTTGCTCACGTCCGAGCGTAAAACTTTTTCCATCAAATCATTTATTTTTATGCATTGTCGTCAGTGGCCAGCTCGGCAACAACCCGAGCAGCTGACTTTTACTTTCTTGTCGTCAATGGCCAGTTCGGCAGCAACCCGAGCAGTTGACATTTACTTTCATTACATTTTTTCTTTTTTTTCAAACTTTTTCGCTCGGACGCGATCAAACCTTTTTTTAACTAAAACGAATCAACATACAAACGTTTTTCTACCAAAGAACTACGTACGCTTTGAATTCTCCGACTACCGGGAGATACGTAGGAGCAAGATCGACATCTTGTCAAGCCTATTAATAAAAAACTTGTTTTTCCCTTTTCGTTTGTTTTTATCTCTTTCTTTATCTCGCATTATGTTTGATATATATATATTTCCTTCTTTACATGTTTAAATACGTAAGTAAAACATCGAACCATTTTAAGCCTAAGCCGACTAAGAGGTTCCCGTTGAGTACAACGGATGTGAGGGGTGCTAATACCTTCCCCTCGCATAATCGACTTTCGAACCTAAAATCTTTTCTCAAGGTAATTTAGAACTTTTTTCCTTTTTTCCCCGAAAAATTAAAAGTTCAGTCGTAATTTAGAATTAGTGATTCAAAGCTTCCCCAATAGCTTGACATCCGAAATTCGACGCGACACTTATAAATCATTTAAACATGGCTGGAACATGGAATTAGCATATAACATGATTTAGGGCATTTTCATAAAATTGCTCTAAGCATAAAATACTCTTAAACTTACTCAATACGGGTTATAAAACCCTAGGGAGCTCACCTCAGCTGCTGGAAGAACAGTAGGAATTGATGAAATGATAAGACTTCAAGATTTTCCCAATTCCAAGCTAAATCTCTTACTCCAACTCAAGTTCTTGTACCCACTCCAAAATAAAGCTTCCCAATAGACCAATTTGATGATGGGAGGTGAAATCTTAGCATATAAGCTTGAATTGATGACATTTAAAGAAGTTAGGGTTAGGGTAAAGAGGGAGAGTTCGGCCAAGTAGACAAAGGAAAGGAAGAATTTGTGCTTGAGCGTTGATTAGCTTGCTCTAAGGGCCATAATCCCACTTTTGCATGTTGATTGGTTGAGAATTGTGTGAGGATCAAGAGAAGAGATGGGGGCGTGAGAGAAGAGTAGAAGAAGAAGGAAAATGAAATGGGAAAATATCTTTTCCCCCTCTAATTTAAATAATCTTCTTAAGCCAAGTAATTACCATATTGCCATCGCTTGCATAATAAGTTTCTACCACTGATAACTGATACTCGTAAGCGGGATATTACAGATCACTTGACATTCTTGTCACTTGGGTAGCAGTGATGTGTTGCTAGATACCGCTCACTGTTTATAATATTAAATATGGGATTTAATATTATTGCCAACGTTACAAGAACCTATAGGGTCACACACAATAGAACGGTAAAAAGGAGAAATATAAGTAATACTTATATGATGGGGTGCGTTTAGTAATTGACGCTAATTAGTTAGCGGAAGTTGATGGGTTAATGGGCTTATGGAAGTTCAGCAATGATGGCTGATTTCGTGCAGCAAGGAGCTTTATAAATAGAGCTCCAAGTGCTGAAATCAGGAGTGCAAAATCGTGTAACCCTAAAGCCAAAAACCGTAACCCCACTTCTCTTCCTAACCTCTGATCGCTTGGCTAGCACCGGGAACCAGAGGAAGCCGTTCGTGTGGACGAGTAGAGGCTTCACTTGCTTGCTTAGCTGTGATCAACGAAATTGTTTCTGCACTAAAAGGTAACAATTCTATCACTGATTCATGTCATATTCGTAATGATCCAACGAAAGGAAATCAAAAATTTTTAAACTTCCGCTGCCTTTACATGTCGATTTTCTTTCAAATAGAAAGAATTTGTTTGCACGTTTCAACACCTTTAATTGCTATAGATTCTCATATAAGCAACTACTTAAAAATCCCATTAACTTCTCATGTGCTGCATCAAATGATTTCTTATATCTTGTATTCATAAAAGCAAAATTCTACACAATACTCTTGGCACACATGAGATCATTATTCACAAGTAAGATCTTGTCAATTTCACCTTTGTTGTACCCATGAGATACTAAGAGGGCCTTGTTCTTAGTTACATTACCACCTTCAACAGACTTACTCTTATAGATCCTGTCATACCCCATTTTTGACCCATTTTCAATTCGTTTTTCTCGTCTTTTTAAGCCGGAATTTTTTGTCGTTTCAGACGAAATTTCGGTAGGGAGGTATTTTAAAATATCTCATTTTTGTTCCGAAGGCGACCGTTTTTTATTTTATTATTTTATTATTATTATTATTATTTATTTCCTCTTTTTAAAATTATTTTTATTAGTATTTTCTTTTTATTTTCGTTTTTTTATTATTTTTATTTTACCGTCTTTTCTTATTACAGTCCTTTTAATCCAATTTTTATGTCCAGAGGGGCATTTTTGTCCAATTTATCCAAAACCCTAATTTTTTTGTATTATAAATAGTACAATAAATGTACTATTCACGCAGTCCCAAAATGTCAGTAGGAGTCAGAGATAGTCAGAGCACAAACCACCCAGAACCACCACTGAACCACCCTCAGTCCACCACAAACCACCAACACAGTCAAATTTTTTTTTCTCTTCATCCTCTTCTATTCTTACCAAGCCAGGAATCGAATTCAAGCTCAACCACAAGCATCACAGAATCGAATTCAAGCTCAACCAAAATCACAAAATCAAACCCAATCATCACAAACATAACCAAAACCACAAAACTAATACCATAGAACCATCATCAAAAACCAAACCGAATCCATCAATAACTTAAAACCGTACCAAAATCATTCGAGTTTGACCCAAAATCATTTGAGCCAAACCCAAACCGAAACTTACCAAGCTAGGAATCAAACCAAAACGAGGTGATTTTTTTTGAAAAATTCAAGCTTAGATCTAGTAATTTCTAAAAAGTATTAGAGAAATCCGGCATGGTTTTTGAGAAGAGGAGAAAAATGGATGTTTAAAAATGTAAAAAAAAAATTGAAAAGGAGTTTTTTTTCACTCCGGCGCGGTGGTGCTGCCGGCGGCCGCCGCGCCGGAGAAACCTTCCGGCCACTGAAAATTTTCAAAGAACAAGAGAGAGGAAGGGGAAGCAGAGAGAGGGAGAAGAGGAAGAAGTGAAGGGAAAAATCAGAAAAATTAATAAATACCCTCCCACTTGACTAAGCCCATTTTCGGCCCAATTCCACTTCTCTTTCTCCTCTCTACTGCTTTCATTTCTCCACCCCCCCCCCCCCCTTTTCCCTTACTGCACCCCCCTTCTATCTTTCCTATTCTTCTTTCTTTTATTTCTTTTTAGTTATTTATTTATTATTTTTTTTATTTCCTTTATTTATCATGTATTTTATTTTATTGTCTTTAATTTTCAGCACATCATGCATTTTTTATTTTCTTTATTTATTTTATGCAACATATTTATTTTTTGTCTTGCATTTCATGCATTTTTTTTATTTTTTTATTTATTTTATGCAACATATTTATTTTATGCCTTGCATTTCATGCATTTTTATTTTCTTTATTTATTTTATGCAACATATTTATTTTTGTCTTGCATTCCATGCATTTTTATTTTCTTTATTTATTTTATGCAACATATTTATTTCTTGTCTTGTATTTCATGCATTTTTATTTTCTTTATTTATTTTATGCAACATATTTATTTCTTGTCTTGCATTTCATGCATTTTTATTTTCTTTTTTATTTTATGCAACATATTTATTTCTTGTCTTGCATTTCATGCATTTTTATTTTCTTTATTTATTTTATGCAACATATTTATTTCATGTCTTGCATTTCATGTATTTTTATTTTCTTTACTTATTTTATGCAACATATTTATTTATTGTCTTGCATTTCATGCATTTTTATTTTCTTTATTTATTTTTATGCAGCATATTTATTTATTGTTTTGCATTTCATGCATTTTTAGTTTCTTTATTTATTTTAGCATATTTATTTTAGTTCATTTGCAATTTTTTTATTTATTATTTTGTCATTTTTATTTTATTGGAATGTATTTAGGGACGATGTAAAATATAAATGAGAATATCGCACCGACACCCACACATTTATTTATTCCGCTTAATGTCTAAACGATAAAAATGTAATAATGACCGTATCCGAGAAAAAGGACCTTCACTTGATCCAACGTCATTTTGAGGGATCCTGCTCGCTTTAATATCTCAACTTACTCTAATCTTGGACCATAGGAATTAATCAAACTTTCTCAAAAAAAAAAGTCAAATAGTCAAAATCAAAAACATTTCATATAATCAAAAATCCCAAAAAAAAAATCAACCTTGGATTTCAAACCAAGTGCCTTTTCTTTCTTAATCAAATTTCAATCAATCTTTAATCAATCAAACTTTTTCTTCAATTAAAATCAATCAAACTCACATTTTATTTCTTCTATGCCTTTTCGGCCTCTTATCTTTCTCAAACCTTTTTCAAACTTTAAAATCAACCAAAACAAATCACTCGGCTTTTTACCCCGAACTACATGATTTTGATCCCATTCGGGTATGTAGGAAAAAGACTTTGTCTTTCCAAATCAACAAAATAACAAAAACATTTTCCTTACTTTCCATGCATCACTTTAATCTTTTTACGCTTAAGCAGTTATTTACAAGCAAATAAGTAATTTAGCATAAAGATAAAATAAGCAAGAGGTTCCTATAGAGTACTATAGACGTTTAGGGTGCTAATACCTTCTCTTTGCGTAACCAACCCCCGGACTTTGATCTCTCTAAAAATAGGGTTTTTCGAACTTTCTCCCTTTTCCTCGGAAAAATAAAAGATCGGTGGTGAACTTAAAATTGTGAGTCAACGCTAACTAATAGCTTGATATCCAGAAATCACTGCGACAGAAAAATGGCGACTTCACTGGGGACAATGTCCTAAGTGGGTTAAACCTATCTTGTCTTTCTTTATCTTTCTGCTTTATTATTATTTGTAACTGTAAATATGTGCTTAAGTGTTTATCTTTTTACGTGAGTGGTGAGATAAGTCCTACACCCGGACTTGAGGGAAACATAAGATAGGATGGTGGTATAATCAAAGTGTCTTTCCGAGAGTGAGTTTCGGATGTGGCACATGTGATAACCCCGCTCAATGGAGGAATCTTGGAAGTATCATTATGTTGGCATGAGTAGTCGTGTTCGGCATTGTTATTTTCAAGTGACCTATGAAGTTGAGGACCTTTAGTTACATTTAACCCATCTTGGCCTTTTAGGACGTAGTGCGGTGGCTAATCAAGAGTAGTCTTGAATTGGTTGATACGCGATACTACACTCAAACGAGACTTTCCCACGAATGTCGTTGGACCGGGAGTAGTCCCGTAATCCAACAATATTCGGATGTGGCCAATGACTTTGGGAACTTGGTAGAACCCATGATACAGGTACATGTGAAACCATAGTCCTTACCAAATGGCGTATTTACCCTCGGCTCCAACATTGTGGACTTAACCTCACCATGTTTTCTCCGCTCTTTAGCATAATCATGCATACATGCATCCATGCATAATCTCTTTTCTTTTTCATTCAAATTATCGAAGGACTTAAACAAACTATTTTTGTGAACATCGTAGATATGGACATCCCACGGAGAAGCACTAAGAAGTATCTTTTCAAAAAACCAGACTTGTCAAGATTAAGGGAGCTAGCATGTTCAGTAAGCGATCCAATTGATTTTCAAGCTCATTATGGAAAGTTGCTTAATATCCTTAGAGTAGATGTTGAGGAAGGATGTCTGGAGACCTTGGTCCAATTCTATGACCCTCTCTATCATTGCTTCACATTTCCCGACTACCAGCTTGTCCCTACACTTGAGGAATATTCATACCTGGTTGGTTTACCCATGCCTGACAAGATATCGTTCCACGACCTTGAACCTGTCCCTAGACCCTCCGATATTGCAGCTTCCCTTCACCTCGAAGTTCTTAGGACCTTATGTTTAGATTTTAGCTTCCAAAATCGTTTGACTTGTAAAAAAAAACTATTTTGTAATGTTTCAATGCTTAAGTGAAGTGTTCAAATTATGATGTTTACAATTTGTTGGATATTTGGTTGTTGGCTTCATGTTTGCTAAAATCAAATAGACAAGCAACACTACAAGAAAAAAGGCATTTTGCGACTTCTGAAATCATTGATTGCGACTGTTAGAAGGGTCGCAGATATCCCTTTGCGACTGTTCCCCAACAGACACAGAAATTGGGGTCGCAAAGGGTATTTTGCGACTGTTCAACCAACAGTCGCACCAACAGTCGCAAAGGCTATTGCGACTGTTAGGAACAGTCGCAAAGGAAGAGCATTCACATGGTTTTGAAGGGACTTGCGACGGTTCCCAACAGTCGCAAAGGAAGGGACTTGCGACGGTTCCAAACAGTCGCAAATGAATGTTTTTAATTTTTTTTAATTATAGTCTGTTTTTAAGCCAATTTAACTAAATATATTATCAAATACTTAAAATGCAAAAATATATAACTATAAATGACTAAATCTCATTCATATAATTCATCAAAGAGTAACAACATTGATCCATGCATCAACTTAATTAAAACAATGGATAAAATGCATAGTTAAAACATTCACAAACCAAAACACTAGTGACTAAACATTCAAAACAACTATAGCAGAATTAAAATTCCCTAAAAATATCTAAGTATCCCTTAGTGATGTTGCTCCATTATCTTCAACCTTTCTTGATTATCTTCCATTCTTTTCATCCTTTTATCCTCGTATGGTGTCATGTTTTGACAAGAATGAGACCTTCAATACAATTACACTACAAGATTGACGATAAGCAAAGTCACAACGAAGCAAATGGCTAACATAGTAGGATAAGAAAATACTAGAAAAAATAACAATAAAAACTTTATAATAATAAAGTGCATATAAGAAACTTATACCAAGCTTACACAGAGAAGCTTATACCAAACTTTATATTAATAAAGGGTTGATGAATATTACGCTTCTTTTTTGCGGTTTTTTGAAACGACAAAGTTTACAAGAGCATCACAGTGTAAAGCATATACAAAGGTTCAACAAAAAATCACCTATCTATTTCAAGTAATGTCCTTATTCTTTCTAGACCAATAACAAAGGTTCAAATGAATAAATTTTACCTTCAAAAGGGAAGTATGAGATCTGAAGAACTGCAAACGACAGTCGTAACCCAATTGCAAAGAACAGAGATGGCAAAGCTGAAATAAGAAATTACAAAGAATTTAAAAAATCAAGAAATTAACAAACTATTGACAAACTATTAACAAACTATTGATGTAACACCCATACTAATTTTAACTAGTATATTAGCATGTGCGTTAAACTGATACTGGATACATTTAAAAATTTCAATAATAATATTACATCACAAAAGAATAAATACATGTTTACTCGTTTGTACAATAATCCAAAACCGTTACAATACTTTTACATAAATCCATTATGCTTCTGGCTGGTACACAACGAGCAAATGCACTCCATCCAGCATCTCTATGAAGAACTTTATCACGAACCTCTGACATGCCTGCAAACCTGCACCAGAAGGAATGGGATGAGACATAATGTCTCAGTGAGCTCTACCCAACCTACTGTTGGCAACCACAGGGAACCTAGGGTCGCCATGCCTACCTTGGCAATCTTGGGGATAACCTATGATCGCCAAGTCTTTACTTTAACCACAAGGGTGAATCTCTGCCTATGACTATGAAACTGTCTGTAATTGTATCTCTAACTATGACTTTAACTGTAATCCACCTATAACTGTAACTATAACTCGGTGATCAAGGGGAAACCTAGGACCACCTCCTGTTGACTGTCTATAACTATATCTATAACTGTGACTTTGACTTTAACTGTGAAACATAAAACATATAACAGTTCTATAGCAGTTTTATGTTAGCTGTTAGCGTTGAACAAACAATTAATCTGAGTTCATTTTACGGAGTGCGGCCCGGGTGGAGTAACCCCGAGGACAGCTCCCTATGAACCGGTGAAATTCCTATCATATCAGGCTAACACCGGACTCCCTATGAAATTGCATGTGGACAACCCTCTCGGAGAAGTCCCATCCGGCGAAACCCGGAGTCTGCTGAACATGCCTTTGACTTTGAGTTATTATTATTCTTTGACTTTGATAAAAAGTGTATATATAAATATACATATCTATTACTTTGATCATGTAAGCAATCCTGTAACCTATAACCTGTAACCTATAATCTTGGCTTATCGTTCTCATAAGCCACCTATAATTGTTGGAGAACCAACACTATAAACATTTCTATAACTATAATTGCCATAGCATTCTTACTCTTATAGCTCTAAGGCTTGCACATACTTAGTGTGTATATGGAGTTGCTTAGTAAGGGATAATCCCATTACTAGCTTCTATACTCCTCTACATAATCTTAAATATTGAGTAATCATCTCCCTATGCCATACCTATTACCCATCCTACCTTATATGCATTTCTATACTCAAAAACATGAATTTGGGTGGCTGAACAATCGGGGGCCGAAATTTCACGTAACAAAAATTGGATTTTCAAGCTTTGAAATCGGCGGCCGATGGCACAAAATCGGGGCCCGATTTTCATCACCAGACAGCATAGAACATGAACAAAACGTGATTTCCACCCCTTTGGGTTGAACCACTCATACCCAGGCATCAAAACATCCCAAGAGACGAATTTCTAAGGCATAGAGATAGACTACATCATGATTAATCAAGGATTTCTAAACAAAAGGGATATAGGGCACAAAACCTCAAACTAGTTCATAAATACCATAAACTTTAAAACTTATCAAGGATTCTCAAAAAGGGTTCTATAACCCAAGAGAGCTCACCTCAAATTCGTGCTTGATCCATGCTTGCTAAGCTTCAATCCAAAACCTTAGCTAGATTGCTTCTCCTTTGCTAATCCCTTCACCAAAACCCTAGTTTCTAATCCTTTTATCCTCTCTTGATTCTTGACCTCCAAGTCATAATCTTGCTTGCTTGCATGAAGATGGAGAGTTTGGGGGTGAAGTTTAATGATTGTTGAAGGATTGGAGGGAGGGGCGCATGAGAGGAAGAAGAGAGAAGGAAGAGAAGTTGTTCTAGAGAGAGAAAGAAGTTTGTAAAATGAAGAGGAAATGACTTTTGCCATATATATAATACCCATGAGTGGTAATTACCAAAATACCATTACTCAAACATCTCTGATACATCGTCTTAATACTGATAAATACTTGGGTCATAAGCGGGATATTACACTCTACCCCCCTTAAAGAAATTTCGTCCTCGAAATTTAGAATCCACTCATTATCGTCTGTGAATGAATCTATTATACCACCTTCTCTACTAGCCAAAATTTCAATTCATCTTGCTTATCGAAATCCCTTGGATTTTTCCAACTCTATAAGTCGAGTATGCTCGACAATCTTTTCTTTAACTATGATGCTTATGGTACATTACATAACTCTTACGTAGTAGGATATGAGGTTATCCGAACCAACATGTTCATATTATCTAACTATGATCTCTGTTCGACATTTTTCCTTACTAATCCAATGTAAAATTGTTAAGTCTCGGATTTCCTTTACTGAATTCTATCAGTTCTTCTTTAATTGACGATTCCATATTAACCTGAAGACGTTGAGTCATTCTGTTTTCCCCAAAATATTTCATCTTTCCGAGGAATCTATTACTTTACTTTTAGTTCAAAGAACTTTTGTCTATAACTTTCGCCTCGCAAAGCGACCTTTTACTGTTACAACTTGTAACATTCTTCATATAAATTATTCTTACACTGAAAGGCATCTAATATTGAGTAATCTCAAACGAAAGCAAAATCTATTACAACTATCTTCACAATTCAAATATAAGGTGGCGGTTGAACTTATGGTTTACGTTCCTTCTTTCTGTTGTCCTGGTGTAGCTATTATCACAACCATAAGCATTACTTACATTCCCACTGCGGGAATCCTGAAAGCTCGAGAAAAAACACACAATTCGGTTATGCTCCGATTAATAATCAACAATAACATGTAGCCAAAGGTCTTAGAAACTTTCTTCTTTACCAATACTTCCAAACTTATGAAAATCCAGTATAAGTGACGTGTGGCATAAGCCGTCCCACATTTCATCATATAATATTATCCATAGCACATAGCTTCTATACATGATCGAGTACGTGTGCACTCCTATCGGGTACACAGTACGCCGCATCATCATTGTCCAATTAACGGGACATCATACTTAGTCAAAATATACTTGAGACAAAGCCACGCCAACTAAGGTCACTCTTCTTGCTCTTAACTCATGTTTGTACTCATAGAGTATCCACACTCCCTTTACGTAACTATGATTACGTCCCTTTGACGTTACAACTTATTTTGTCCAAGGACATTCTCCGCTTCCTAAAAGAATACTCTATTTTGTTCGCTATTCAAAATAGCACTCTTAAACTCTGAATCCTTTAATTCATGACTTGAATTCACGTAGCCTTTACTATAAACTATGAGTACCCTTCTGTTCGTTGTAAAGCATTTCCTTCCTTTAACTGTTAACATTAAGTTCAAGAATTTCTGGACTTCTCAACTGAGACCTTCCCTCTAAAACATTATCGTCTGCATACCACGGTTACCGATACATGTCACACGACTATAAAATATGTTACACTACTATCTAAGTAGCATAAACTCTGCCTGTTCAGTATACATAATACTAATCACGACCTGTTACATGCTTGCTACATGCGACATGCTAGCATAACGTGGGTACGATGCGGAATAACTGTATGCCACGGCATAATTTCTCCTTGGTTAAACTTACTATTCAAATTAACTTTAAGTTACTGAGCTAAACAGCTAGATCACCGTATGAAATGTGGCCTCCTTCGCTATGCACTTACTTTGCTATAAATACATCCTTTAAAGTTATCAAACTGCTTCGATTCCCTTATCTCATGAGTTTCGGGGTCTGAAATATTCCTCGACTTATCTATTAAAATTTCCTGTTAGAACTGATGATAAGTTCAAATCATCACTACTTACACATATTCTGTAACTTGAGAATTAATCTCTAAATACCTTTCCTGTAATTCATCTGGCAAGGATCTCACAACATCCTTTTTCTCTAATCTTCAGCTTTAAATTATTCATTAGTTCATCCTTTGATTACTTTTCCGCTGCGCAACTCTGATTTTAACAATTCGCTTTGGGATCACTATTACCATATAAAATCTCCTTGGCCAATCCTTTGACTTTATAACTTGTAGTTACCATACACAACCATCTTACATATAATTTCTCTCGTGGTTTAATCCACCTGTTCAACTTACTGATTGCTCGACGCTTGACTTTGCGTTTCCTTTCGAACATAAACAAAATTCTTACTTTCACGAAAAACACCGAACCCTGTAGACAGTCTTTAACAATGAATACGAGCCCAATGATGCTTCTATTAAAACAACTTAAGTTCATACATTATTTACTTGTGGTAACTTCTAAAAACATTCTATGACTTCCGGAAATTCTCGTCTTTCATATACTTAATCGATTAATGAATCGAGTCTCATCCTATAATTATCCGTAGGGATTTCACGTCCACAGCCTTTTTCCAAGACACTTAAGTCCACATAACTCTAACATAACTCTTGGTTACTTCTCGGGTTTCTCCGAAAATAATCTGTCTGGATATAACTCAACTTTCTCCGGCTCTCCTGTAAAATTCAAATACATGATACACCCCTTCGAATACCCGATTAATAAATCTGTAAGCTTCAATACTTAACATTTTCCATTGGATCCTTCCTATAACTTATTACTGTATTCACAATTCCATTCTAATCTCGTTATCTGAATAATAGTCCATCAGACTTCTCGACCGTTGCCCTCTTCATGGTTTCGAACAATCCAAGGTATGTATTTTCTACCATCTTAACACATACCATCATAGTGTGATCTTTGTCGGCTTACCCGAATACGTATGCAAGGAGCCCATCGAAAAAGAATATAGAACTCCTTAACTTCAGCCATACTTTAATTGTAACTTATATATAAGTGGCGTTCTTCCTGTTGCCAGAGCCTCACAATAGTTCTTAACTAATTCCTGTTTAATCCTCGAAAGCGGTCTGCTATAATCCGACAACATAAAATTCAACCTTTTCTTCATACCCTTACGGGGGTTTCCCTCACTTGTTTGCTAAACTCGCGTTCCTCATACCAAGTATCTTGATGACCCACAACAAAGGAAGGTAACCTGTTCCATCTGTCCACTATTTCGCTTAATCCATAAATGAGTCTCTTACCTATCAGATATTTAAATCTCGCCCGTTTTAAGTGTGCAAATCCTTCCACCTTACACACTATATCCTCACTAGAAGCCCGGAGTTTTTCAATAATTAACTGTTCATTCCTTATTCCAAGTCGCTGGGTTGGTATCACAATCCTTTGCATCTGCAGCCGGAATTAAAACTCTAATCAACCCTTAACTTTAACTTTCCAAATCATTCTTCGGAGTATTCTATAATCCCTTACTCTACACATCACCTCGGAGAAAACGTCGCTCAATGATGCGTCCAACTAACCAAGGTACTTGACCTTACTCTTAAATACCTCTTATAATTCTGAGACTTTGCCGTTAACTGGCTCAGTTACTTCACTGCTAGAGAACCATCCTTTGACACAAAACACTTTGTCAAATTCGTCTTAGAATCTGACGTCTTAACCTTCACCCTTTGAACACTTCGTTCCTCCTTGGTCACATTCAGCTCTCGGATATTTATCCTAACTGTCATATACTAGACTGAGTTGATCAGGCTCAACTAGACATGACATTTAGAACAACATCTGGAACCCAATGATTCCACTACTTTTATTGAATCTTAAATGACCCATGGCACGGTCTGAATCGACCTGCTCTGATACCAATTGTAACACCCATACTAATTTTAACTAGTATATTAGCATGTGCGTTAAACTGATACTGGATACATTTAAAAATTTCAATAATAATATTACATCACAAAAGAATAAATACATGTTTACTCGTTTGTACAATAATCCAAAACCGTTACAATACTTTTACATAAATCCATTATGCTTCTGGCTGGTACACAACGAGCAAACGCACTCCATCCAGCATCTCTATGAAGAACTTTATCACGAACCTCTGACATGCCTGCAAACCTGCACCAGAAGGAATGGGATGAGACATAATGTCTCAGTGAGCTCTACCCAACCTACTGTTGGCAACCACAGGGAACCTAGGGTCGCCATGCCTACCTTGGCAATCTTGGGGATAACCTATGATCGCCAAGTCTTTACTTTAACCACAAGGGTGAATCTCTGCCTATGACTATGAAACTGTCTGTAATTGTATCTCTAACTATGACTTTAACTGTAATCCACCTATAACTGTAACTATAACTCGGTGATCAAGGGGAAACCTAGGACCACCTCCTGTTGACTGTCTATAACTATATCTATAACTGTGACTTTGACTTTAACTGTGAAACATAAAACATATAACAGTTCTATAGCAGTTTTATGTTAGCTGTTAGCGTTGAACAAACAATTAATCTGAGTTCATTTTACGGAGTGCGGCCCGGGTGGAGTAACCCCGAGGACAGCTCCCTATGAACCGGTGAAATTCCTATCATATCAGGCTAACACCGGACTCCCTATGAAATTGCATGTGGACAACCCTCTCGGAGAAGTCCCATCCGGCGAAACCCGGAGTCTGCTGAACATGCCTTTGACTTTGAGTTATTATTATTCTTTGACTTTGATAAAAAGTGTATATATAAATATACATATCTATTACTTTGATCATGTAAGCAATCCTGTAACCTATAACCTGTAACCTATAATCTTGGCTTATCGTTCTCATAAGCCACCTATAATTGTTGGAGAACCAACACTATAAACATTTCTATAACTATAATTGCCATAGCATTCTTACTCTTATAGCTCTAAGGCTTGCACATACTTAGTGTGTATATGGAGTTGCTTAGTAAGGGATAATCCCATTACTAGCTTCTATACTCCTCTACATAATCTTAAATATTGAGTAATCATCTCCCTATGCCATACCTATTACCCATCCTACCTTATATGCATTTCTATACTCAAAAACATGAATTTGGGTGGCTGAACAATCGGGGGCCGATTTGCTAAAATCGGGGGCCGAAATTTCACGTAACAAAAATTGGATTTTCAAGCTTTGAAATCGGCGGCCGATGGCACAAAATCGGGGCCCGATTTTCATCACCAGACAGCATAGAACATGAACAAAACGTGATTTCCACCCCTTTGGGTTGAACAACTCATACCCAGGCATCAAAACATCCCAAGAGACGAATTTCTAAGGCATAGAGATAGACTACATCATGATTAATCAAGGATTTCTAAACAAAAGGGATATAGGGCACAAAACCTCAAACTAGTTCATAAATACCATAAACTTTAAAACTTATCAAGGATTCTCAAAAAGGGTTCTATAACCCAAGAGAGCTCACCTCAAATTCGTGCTTGATCCATGCTTGCTAAGCTTCAATCCAAAACCTTAGCTAGATTGCTTCTCCTTTGCTAATCCCTTCACCAAAACCCTAGTTTCTAATCCTTTTATCCTCTCTTGATTCTTGACCTCCAAGTCATAATCTTGCTTGCTTGCATGAAGATGGAGAGTTTGGGGGTGAAGTTTAATGATTGTTGAAGGATTGGAGGGAGGGGCGCATGAGAGGAAGAAGAGAGAAGGAAGAGAAGTTGTTCTAGAGAGAGAAAGAAGTTTGTAAAATGAAGAGGAAATGACTTTTGCCATATATATAATACCCATGAGTGGTAATTACCAAAATACCATTACTCAAACATCTCTGATACATCGTCTTAATACTGATAAATACTTGGGTCATAAGCGGGATATTACACTCTACCCCCCTTAAAGAAATTTCGTCCTCGAAATTTAGAATCCACTCATTATCGTCTGTGAATGAATCTATTATACCACCTTCTCTACTAGCCAAAATTTCAATTCATCTTGCTTATCGAAATCCCTTGGATTTTTCCAACTCTATAAGTCGAGTATGCTCGACAATCTTTTCTTTAACTATGATGCTTATGGTACATTACATAACTCTTACGTAGTAGGATATGAGGTTATCCGAACCAACATGTTCATATTATCTAACTATGATCTCTGTTCGACATTTTTCCTTACTAATCCAATGTAAAATTGTTAAGTCTCGGATTTCCTTTACTGAATTCTATCAGTTCTTCTTTAATTGACGATTCCATATTAACCTGAAGACGTTGAGTCATTCTGTTTTCCCCAAAATATTTCATCTTTCCGAGGAATCTATTACTTTACTTTTAGTTCAAAGAACTTTTGTCTATAACTTTCGCCTCGCAAAGCGACCTTTTACTGTTACACTTGTAACATTCTTCATATAAATTATTCTTACACTGAAAGGCATCTAATATTGAGTAATCTCAAACGAAAGCAAAATCTATTACAACTATCTTCACAATTCAAATATAAGGTGGCGGTTGAACTTATGGTTTACGTTCCTTTCTTTCTGTTGTCCTGGTGTAGCTATTATCACAACCATAAGCATTACTTACATTCCCACTGCGGGAATCCTGAAAGCTCGAGAAAAAACACACAATTCGGTTATGCTCCGATTAATAATCAACAATAACATGTAGCCAAAGGTCTTAGAAACTTTCTTCTTTACCAATACTTCCAAACTTATGAAAATCCAGTATAAGTGACGTGTGGCATAAGCCGTCCCACATTTCATCATATAATATTATCCATAGCACATAGCTTCTATACATGATCGAGTACGTGTGCACTCCTATCGGGTACACAGTACGCCGCATCATCATTGTCCAATTAACGGGACATCATACTTAGTCAAAATATACTTGAGACAAAGCCACGCCAACTAAGGTCACTCTTCTTGCTCTTAACTCATGTTTGTACTCATAGAGTATCCACACTCCCTTTACGTAACTATGATTACGTCCCTTTGACGTTACAACTTATTTTGTCCAAGGACATTCTCCGCTTCCTAAAAGAATACTCTATTTTGTTCGCTATTCAAAATAGCACTCTTAAACTCTGAATCCTTTAATTCATGACTTGAATTCACGTAGCCTTTTACTATAAACTATGAGTACCCTTCTGTTCGTTGTAAAGCATTTCCTTCCTTTAACTGTTAACATTAAGTTCAAGAATTTCTGGACTTCTCAACTGAGACCTTCCCTCTAAAACATTATCGTCTGCATACCACGGTTACCGATACATGTCACACGACTATAAAATATGTTACACTACTATCTAAGTAGCATAAACTCTGCCTGTTCAGTATACATAATACTAATCACGACCTGTTACATGCTTGCTACATGCGACATGCTAGCATAACGTGGGTACGATGCGGAATAACTGTATGCCACGGCATAATTTCTCCTTGGTTAAACTTACTATTCAAATTAACTTTAAGTTACTGAGCTAAACAGCTAGATCACCGTATGAAATGTGGCCTCCTTCGCTATGCACTTACTTTGCTATAAATACATCCTTTAAAGTTATCAAACTGCTTCGATTCCCTTATCTCATGAGTTTCGGGGTCTGAAATATTCCTCGACTTATCTATTAAAATTTCCTGTTAGAACTGATGATAAGTTCAAATCATCACTACTTACACATATTCTGTAACTTGAGAATTAATCTCTAAATACCTTTCCTGTAATTCATCTGGCAAGGATCTCACAACATCCTTTTTCTCTAATCTTCAGCTTTAAATTATTCATTAGTTCATCCTTTGATTACTTTTCCGCTGCGCAACTCTGATTTTAACAATTCGCTTTGGGATCACTATTACCATATAAAATCTCCTTGGCCAATCCTTTGACTTTATAACTTGTAGTTACCATACACAACCATCTTACATATAATTTCTCTCGTGGTTTAATCCACCTGTTCAACTTACTGATTGCTCGACGCTTGACTTTGCGTTTCCTTTCGAACATAAACAAAATTCTTACTTTCACGAAAAACACCGAACCCTGTAGACAGTCTTTAACAATGAATACGAGCCCAATGATGCTCCTATTAAAACAACTTAAGTTCATACATTATTTACTTGTGGTAACTTCTAAAAACATTCTATGACTTCCGGAAATTCTCGTCTTTCATATACTTAATCGATTAATGAATCGAGTCTCATCCTATAATTATCCGTAGGGATTTCACGTCCACAGCCTTTTTCCAAGACACTTAAGTCCACATAACTCTAACATAACTCTTGGTTACTTCTCGGGTTTCTCCGAAAATAATCTGTCTGGATATAACTCAACTTTCTCCGGCTCTCCTGTAAAATTCAAATACATGATACACCCCTTCGAATACCCGATTAATAAATCTGTAAGCTTCAATACTTAACATTTTCCATTGGATCCTTCCTATAACTTATTACTGTATTCACAATTCCATTCTAATCTCGTTATCTGAATAATAGTCCATCAGACTTCTCGACCGTTGCCCTCTTCATGGTTTCGAACAATCCAAGGTATGTATTTTCTACCATCTTAACACATACCATCATAGTGTGATCTTTGTCGGCTTACCCGAATACGTATGCAAGGAGCCCATCGAAAAAGAATATAGAACTCCTTAACTTCAGCCATACTTTAATTGTAACTTATATATAAGTGGCGTTCTTCCTGTTGCCAGAGCCTCACAATAGTTCTTAACTAATTCCTGTTTAATCCTCGAAAGCGGTCTGCTATAATCCGACAACATAAAATTCAACCTTTTCTTCATACCCTTACCGGGGTTTCCCTCACTTGTTTGCTAAACTCGCGTTCCTCATACCAAGTATCTTGATGACCCACAACAAAGGAAGGTAACCTGTTCCATCTGTCCACTATTTCGCTTAATCCATAAATGAGTCTCTTACCTATCAGATATTTAAATCTCGCCCGTTTTAAGTGTGCAAATCCTTCCACCTTACACACTATATCCTCACTAGAAGCCCGGAGTTTTTCAATAATTAACTGTTCATTCCTTATTCCAAGTCGCTGGGTTGGTATCACAATCCTTTGCATCTGCAGCCGGAATTAAAACTCTAATCAACCCTTAACTTTAACTTTCCAAATCATTCTTCGGAGTATTCTATAATCCCTTACTCTACACATCACCTCGGAGAAAACGTCGCTCAATGATGCGTCCAACTAACCAAGGTACTTGACCTTACTCTTAAATACCTCTTATAATTCTGAGACTTTGCCGTTAACTGGCTCAGTTACTTCACTGCTAGAGAACCATCCTTTGACACAAAACACTTTGTCAAATTCGTCTTAGAATCTGACGTCTTAACCTTCACCCTTTGAACACTTCGTTCCTCCTTGGTCACATTCAGCTCTCGGATATTTATCCTAACTGTCATATACTAGACTGAGTTGATCAGGCTCAACTAGACATGACATTTAGAACAACATCTGGAACCCAATGATTCCACTACTTTTATTGAATCTTAAATGACCCATGGCACGGTCTGAATCGACCTGCTCTGATACCAATTGTAACACCCATACTAATTTTAACTAGTATATTAGCATGTGCGTTAAACTGATACTGGATACATTTAAAAATTTCAATAATAATATTACATCACAAAAGAATAAATACATGTTTACTCGTTTGTACAATAATCCAAAACCGTTACAATACTTTTACATAAATCCATTATGCTTCTGGCTGGTACACAACGAGCAAACGCACTCCATCCAGCATCTCTATGAAGAACTTTATCACGAACCTCTGACATGCCTGCAAACCTGCACCAGAAGGAATGGGATGAGACATAATGTCTCAGTGAGCTCTACCCAACCTACTGTTGGCAACCACAGGGAACCTAGGGTCGCCATGCCTACCTTGGCAATCTTGGGGATAACCTATGATTGCCAAGTCTTTACTTTAACCACAAGGGTGAATCTCTGCCTATGACTATGAAACTGTCTGTAATTGTATCTCTAACTATGACTTTAACTGTAATCCACCTATAACTGTAACTATAACTCGGTGATCAAGGGGAAACCTAGGACCACCTCCTGTTGACTGTCTATAACTATATCTATAACTGTGACTTTGACTTTAACTGTGAAACATAAAACATATAACAGTTCTATAGCAGTTTTATGTTAGCTGTTAGCGTTGAACAAACAATTAATCTGAGTTCATTTTACGGAGTGCGGCCCGGGTGGAGTAACCCCGAGGACAGCTCCCTATGAACCGGTGAAATTCCTATCATATCAGGCTAACACCGGACTCCCTATGAAATTGCATGTGGACAACCCTCTCGGAGAAGTCCCATCCGGCGAAACCCGGAGTCTGCTGAACATGCCTTTGACTTTGAGTTATTATTATTCTTTGACTTTGATAAAAAGTGTATATATAAATATACATATCTATTACTTTGATCATGTAAGCAATCCTGTAACCTATAACCTGTAACCTATAATCTTGGCTTATCGTTCTCATAAGCCACCTATAATTGTTGGAGAACCAACACTATAAACATTTCTATAACTATAATTGCCATAGCATTCTTACTCTTATAGCTCTAAGGCTTGCACATACTTAGTGTGTATATGGAGTTGCTTAGTAAGGGATAATCCCATTACTAGCTTCTATACTCCTCTACATAATCTTAAATATTGAGTAATCATCTCCCTATGCCATACCTATTACCCATCCTACCTTATATGCATTTCTATACTCAAAAACATGAATTTGGGTGGCTGAACAATCGGGGGCCGATTTGCTAAAATCGGGGGCCGAAATTTCACGTAACAAAAATTGGATTTTCAAGCTTTGAAATTGGCGGCCGATGGCACAAAATCGGGGCCCGATTTTCATCACCAGACAGCATAGAACATGAACAAAACGTGATTTCCACCCCTTTGGGTTGAACCACTCATACCCAGGCATCAAAACATCCCAAGAGACGAATTTCTAAGGCATAGAGATAGACTACATCATGATTAATCAAGGATTTCTAAACAAAAGGGATATAGGGCACAAAACCTCAAACTAGTTCATAAATACCATAAACTTTAAAACTTATCAAGGATTCTCAAAAAGGGTTCTATAACCCAAGAGAGCTCACCTCAAATTCGTGCTTGATCCATGCTTGCTAAGCTTCAATCCAAAACCTTAGCTAGATTGCTTCTCCTTTGCTAATCCCTTCACCAAAACCCTAGTTTCTAATCCTTTTATCCTCTCTTGATTCTTGACCTCCAAGTCATAATCTTGCTTGCTTGCATGAAGATGGAGAGTTTGGGGGTGAAGTTTAATGATTGTTGAAGGATTGGAGGGAGGGGCGCATGAGAGGAAGAAGAGAGAAGGAAGAGAAGTTGTTCTAGAGAGAGAAAGAAGTTTGTAAAATGAAGAGGAAATGACTTTTGCCATATATATAATACCCATGAGTGGTAATTACCAAAATACCATTACTCAAACATCTCTGATACATCGTCTTAATACTGATAAATACTTGGGTCATAAGCGGGATATTACAATTGAAGTGAAGTTACAAACTATTGAAATCAAGAAGTAATAAATAAGGCAAGACAACCATTTTATGAAAGGAAAAAAAAAGTGTATCTCTGGAGTCTGGACCATTTTGATTTATAGCGTTTCGGAAAGCAAAATTGGGTAATCTAAACACACAAAGCCTCCCCCCACCAAACAAAAAATTAATTGAATCCCTCTAAAATGGTACGTGTAGAATAAATAATAAGGCATAAAAGTTAATCTCAATTATTTGAAGAAACAACGCTAAAAAAGGCAAACATAACCCAAAAATCAAAGAGCACCATAAAAACAAAATAAGAAAATACAAAGAAACCAAAATAAGCTTCCTATCACGGTTAATTGCCTCGAAACTGCAGGGAACAAAAACTCTATCAAGCAAAGTAGCAAACTCAGAGAAAACTAGTTCAAAGCAAGAGACGGTTCAAGTAATGACCTATTCCTTGCAACACGAATTCGCAGATATCTGCACCACTTGATATAGTTATCTAGCACCTTCTTGAAAACTTCATTGATTGTTTTCTCATCAATTTTCTGTATATTCCATCAGACATAAAGAGAAAAGAAACAAAATTAATTTTCTTTCAAAAAGCATAAATCAAGTGGGATATGTAATATGTGGTTCAAGTGGTCAACATTGTAACAGGTAACAACTTAGCCACAGGCAGGTAAGGCACAGAGGGCAATTCAGTTGGAATATGATAAAAAGAAAAGATACAGAGGAATGGAAGTAATAACAATTCAGTTCAGGAAACTTTGAGAGGAAGTTAACCCGTAAAAGAGCTAGCTTACTGGCAGTCATTGTCCGATTTTCCTGTTCTTTATCATTTCTCTCTGTGTTTTCTAGGTTAAATTCCCATTTTCTGCTAGAGAAAAGGAGGTTCCTACCAGTCTTTGATATAAAATATAATTTTTAAGTTGCTGCATTCATGTACTGATCACATGTATAGTTAGATTAGCTGTGTTAAAAAAAAATAACATTCTACAAACCCGTTTTCACTCTTAACACAAACAAAAGTGGGCTTTTAAAGAAGAGCTCAAAGGGTGAACAAACCTCTTGCATGTAACAAACACCTACCAAATGGGCGACAAATTTTAACACTTTTTAGTAATTTCCAACTTCAGAGTAAAACTAAAACTCTTCTATGCATCATAAAACAAACAATTTAAATGTATGAAGCTCTCTGATCCTATCAACAAATTTAACCTTCTCTTCAGAAAACAAAATAGCTATAAGCAAGCATAACACTAGTCGTGCACTCTTGCTCATACATTGAAAATCAAATCCGTACACAAACAATCAAAGGAATCAATGAATACAAAGATGCAGAAAATTTGCAAATCTATTTAAGATGTACAACATTGAAGAACAAAATTCTATCCTTAGAAAGCCAATTTCTAGATCACTACTTTCTACTTGAACAAAAAAATGGTATTGAACTCTTATATAATTTCACGCATAAGTTTTAAAACAACCCTCACAGAAAACCAGAAAGTATGATATCAACGTATATTCAAAATAATTGAATATTATGTGAAGACAGAAAATCAAGCAACATAGCACACTTACAAACTTAAAAGATAAACAGCAGATCATGAAACTGTAATTAATTAGAAACTTAAAACTGACTCACCGGATCAGCTTCAGCAGGCATGCCAAGTCGCGACTGTGTATTTGCTATTATCAGAACAACATTTTCACGCTGGTTCTTTACATTATCTTTCTGCATAAAAGAAAACTTAAGATTACCAATGACAGATATTAAACATGGTTGGAACCAAAACATCTACACCTATAAGACTCATACTTCAAGGATAATCTTATTTATTCATTAATTATAACTATAAAACGTCCATGATAAAATCTAATGTACCATTAAACATAATTAATGAGGGCGATTAACCGCAGAATTGGCAGGAAAAAAAAGGGTCTTACTTCACCTAGAGATTTGTATGATCTGAATTTGATCCATACTCTGGGTTTATCGGTATTGGAACTGTGTCAGTGGCGGTCAGAAAGAAATGCAGCTGGTTCATGGTGACCAGAACTTGGTACAATAACAACGAAACAGTGTTTGATTCAGGAAAATGTTAGGGTTCAGCCAGGCCATGAGTATGGATCAATCAGAATTTCTTATTACCGCAGTGAAGAAATAGAGATAGAGGGGATTTTGTATCTGAATGAGAAATTGTATTCACGACTTTAGTTTTTACAGAAGTAACTGTAGTCATAGTGTCATACCATGGCTTGCTAAGCAAGCTTTCAAAATTTAAAATGTAATACACACACACACACACACACACAGACATACATACATACACACACACACACACACATGTGTGTGTGTGTAGGGTCATGCTAACTTGTGCCCTTAGGGCACATGTTAAGGAACCTAAAGTAGAAATATTTTCTAAAGTTTTGTGCATTCAATTTATTACAAATTCAAAAATTAAATTCAATGCACACATTCCAACAAAAAGTTACTATATTTTGATTCATTAACTTGTGCCTTAAGGGCACAAGTTAGCTTTTCCCATATATGTATCCCAACAGTAAGATAGGTCTGTTATACTAAACATCAAACCAAAAAGAACCTTAAAACCTTCCTTGATGTGCAGATTACAAGATACATGATAGAAGTGTAACTAGGGGAACTAGAAAAAAGGGGAGAAAATCTCCATCATAGTGGTAACAAAGCAATTATAATAAGAACTACAGGAGATACTTAAAAAATGGGTGGACCTAAAATCTGTCCATTCCTAAAAATCAGAAAATTGTGAAAACTAGAAATGTAAGTCTGAAAATAGATGCTCTTTATCAATGGAGAAGAATTTGACATCATTGAAGCAGGTGGAAGTTGTTGTTTTAGTGATACAAAATGCCCTAGCATTGTTCCTTGTTAGTAGTAAATGGTGACATATTGTTAATATTTGGAACCACATATCAATCTTGATAATAAAAATGAGAGATGAACCAAGCAGGAACCTATGAAGAGAGGTTTAATTACCACCGGATTAGCCATGGTATAACGCAACAATGGAAAAATTTATAACCATTACAAACCTGGAAACCAAACACGAATTCCAAAAGATCAAACATGTCTGCATCCCGTTTTCCAGATACTTTAAATCCAGCAGGAAGTCTAGGGAATTGTTCAATATATCTGATTGAAGAAATTGCCCCTTTAACCTGAGATTATGAATAAACCTCACAAGTCAAAGAAACTACCATGCATAGCACGTAAATCCACGATGACATTACAAAAATCATGCAAACAAACATAAATGGGTTTTTCAATGTCTGTAACTTCACCTTTTAAGTGATTATCAAAAACAAAAACATATCAAAAAAAGGTCACTGAAAAAGAAAGAGGGGGGAGGAGATACCACAAGTATTCTGAAGGATTCAACTTACTTCTGGGAAAATTCTGATAGGATTGGTTAATGATGGTGCTTCTAGCGGAACAATATTGTAAGGTGTCTATTCTCCGGATAACATCGCACTTGACTTTTTTAGTTTTCTCAACTGAGAAAACATATAAGACAGATGAAAAGTTATTTGTACAATCAGTTTGTTAAAGTAACTATTATTAGAAGTTTGCCGAGATCATGTAATAAAACTTTCAAGAGTCGAATAACAACAACAGATAGTCAAAAGAATTTTTATTTCTCAATGTCAACTGCTAACCCGAAAAACTGAAAGTGGCTAAAAATTTCGAAACACATACCAATTCATTATCAATAATAAATTTAATTGTTAAAGTTTAAAACACTATCTTGAACAATTGAAAACCGGACTGCAGACTATGAATAATCAGCAAAGTTAATTTGCTTAATGATAAACAACTTAAAATTATGTAAGGGAGTACCTCCTCCATTATGAGACCACCAACTCCACTGGGATCTGCATCCTTGCTAAGTGCCTCCATGACCTCTACTAAGGCGCGTAGCGTGGAAATTATCTTTTTCATTTCTGAAGATCGGAGTTCTAACCTAGAAGAACAAATCAATAAACAAAAAAATTAGACCATAGTAAAGCATAATCGAGATAAAATATTCCAATGGTTATATTCAACATAAAATGGAAATATAAATGAGACAGTCTTTCTTCATTTTTAAGACAACAAACAATGATTTCACTACCTTGCACATCATGATAGCATATTAACATTAACATATATAACGTACGGAAAGTAAATGGACAGTTCATCTTCCAGCTTCGGAAGCACATATCAGTATTAGCTTATCATTTTGCAAATAAACATATGCTTATGTGTTGCACCTTCAATGCGGTGATTTATTAGTCACAAGAAACTTACTACGTTGTAATTACCTGTGCGAAAAATGAAAGGCTAAAAGCTGACCTCATATCAACTTTAGCGACCAAGGAGGAAAAAGAATATTTCAAGAACTTATTAAGGAAGCTATCAAGCAAAGGCTTTCATATTTATTTTCACTTTGTGATAGATTTGGATCAAAATACAGACCAAACATTGAATTTTCATGAACATACAAAAGCATATCCTACGAAACAAATTGATAATTTAAACATACAGAAAAATAATTCCGAGTCGTAATTTAAAATATGCATCAACATTTTAGTCACAGATAAAAGAATAAATAACCTCTTAGAATTTGGGTTTGGACCTAACTCAACTACAAAAGCTAAATCAAACTGTGAGGTTTGCTCGAGTCGAGGCTAATAAAGATTGCTTTGGCCATATCTCTAGTCTGTGTGGGATCTGGACACACTCCTCACATCCGGAACTAGAATTCACGAGCATGGGCAAATGTTATCTTAATCAAATAATAACAACGCATCATCATGCCTGCGACGCAACATTTTAGTTTGTATCTTTACTGGTGGGCAAAAAAACACATTTATCATAGGTTATAATATCACCCAAGGTTTGAGTCTAAGTCGTCCCCAACAAACTGGCTTAAATGGTGAGGATTTTCTACCCTTTATACGCTCTTTTTTAGTCCATTTCTCTAGTAGGATCACAACAACCTTCTAATTTCACTGAAGAAAAAAATTACGTCATTGGAAAGTTTAATTAGCTAAAAATTCATAAGTTGGACATACTCTCCCAGTGTAGAGCTAAAAGTTCCAGACTCTTGCAATCTCTGTTCTTCTCACTGAATGTCATCAACTCTATGTTGTCGCTTGTACCGTTGATAAAACTCCCACAGGTTTTCAATATCACGGTTGCGATCAATTCGAACCCCTCCCTCTTTAGCAAGTTTTTGCTATAGAATACAGTTAAATGAAAATCGTTAGCAGGTGAGTTGTTAAGCCCTTAAAATTCACATGAAAGGAAGAAAAAAAAATCACGGAAAAGATTTCCAAAACCTTTAGCAATGTAATCCTAAAAACTCGCTACAATTACCTTAATAACAGACATTAAACCGGTTTTGAATTGAAGAACTCCTCTACCATCACTTTTGGGGTCGAGATTTTGAGCCATACTATATGCCTGCTCACACACTGAAGGTCGAAAGTATAAGGTCGTATTCATACAAATAGAACAAACAAACACTATGAACTTATTCACAGTTGACACATACTCCATATATTATATAAGCATGCAATCAAATTATGATACCTTGAGATTTCTAGGGCATAAATTTAGTTATCTATAGCAATTTAAATACACAAATCGAACAAAAATTTCAAACGCATATCACTGCAACACTATCTAGATCTAATATTCAAAAACAACTTCATCAACTACTGCATTTCTAACGGAAAGTTAAATTTCAGAAATGAATTATGAATTCAAAGCTTACGGATCCTGGCAACATTGGGATCCTTCGATTGAATATCATCTGCCGCTTGTAGAATCAAATCAACGTTCGTTGTTTGCGCGAGCGACGGCGGAACAGCGCCGGCGATTCCGCTGGCGTGTCTAGCATGTCCTTGACCGGCATTTCTCAGCTGCTCCCTTTTCAGCGTCGCGCGAACGAGCTTCTCCCAGTTATCGCGCGGCGGAGGCCGAACCATGGCGCCGAAACGAATCGGGAGACCTAGAAGCGCGTGGTTTTCACGAAGACGGTTAGAGTTTTGATGCGATGTGCGCGATGAGTGTGAGTGCGGTTTGAATTAGAAGAAAAAGTTTTTCGTTGCTAGAGTCTGATAGAGTACTTAAGGAGTAAGATTCTCTGAAGAAGAAACGCGGATCGATGGTAATGCCAAAGGTAGCAGATTGTAGTTGTGTTTTTTGCTAGCTTTTTTCTTTCGCTTTTGCCTTTGTCCTTTTTAGACAACAAAATTTGGTTTTAGGGTTTGGAGTTGTGGGAGGGAGAATGAAATTGTCGGAGGGAGAATGAAAATGAATTGGTGGGAATGATGAATATTTGGCCAAAAAATATTTTGTGAAGGGTGTTTAAAAAAATGTATAAAACTTGCGACCCTTAAGCCTAACAGTCGCAATAACAGTCGCAAAAGTGTAATCTGCGACAATTCTAAGCCAAGGGTCGCAAAGTAAGTGTCGCAAAATGCCAAATTTCTTGTAGTGCAATTTGTGCTTCAGAAGCTGAAATCTCAAGGAGTATGTCTTCAGAAGCTGAAATGTGCCTTCAGAAGCTAGAAACAGAATTTCAGAAGCTGGAAATGTTCATCAGAAGCTGAATTGGTTCATCAGAAGCTGAACTGGTTCTTCAGAAGCTGACCGTACACTTCAGAAGCTGGAACAGTACTTCAGACGCACTGTTCAGACGCTGACTTTCGTTGACCTTCAGACGCACTGTTCAGACGCTGACTTTCGTTGACCTTCAGACGCACTATTCAGACGCTGACTTTCGTTGGCCTTCAGAAGCTGTATTTCAGAAGCACGTTTTCTGTGTTCTTTCTTGTGACTTGGTTCTGTTAATTCTCTCACAGTATCTTTCGAAGATTTGATTGAAGATTTATCCAAGCTGATGTTTCTAGAAGGCAGATTAATTCGCGTGAAGATTTTGATTGAAGATTTGTTTCTTTTATTTAAGAAAATATTTTCAAAGCAATCTTTGGAAAATATATTTCTAAAATATATTTGCTTCTATGAGCTTCTAAAGAATTTTACAACAATATCTGTTGAAGATTATTTTGTTCAGAATTATGTGCTGCTGAAGACTATATAAGGAGGACGCTGCTATTAAAGAAATTCATTCAAAACAGAAGATATATAGAGTCATACTTAGGTTTTGAGTATGTAAGCTTTGTGCTTTGTTTTTGTACACCACTCAAGTGTTTAGAGTTGGTTGTTTTTTTATTGAGTTGTAATTCACTTGAAGCTTTTAAGCAAAAGTGATGTATTGAGTTTTTAGGAGAGTGTCTCCATCTTTGTTTGATTTGTTAGAGTCTGATAATCACTGGGGCAGTGATTGACTAAGGGAAGTGAGAGGGTCTCAGGTCTAGGAGTTCCTAGGTTGAAATCTATACGGGTAGTGATTAAGTGAGAAGGCTGTGAAATAGGGGCTGTTGTCATAGGTCTTTGAATTGATACTATTTAGTGGATTTCCTTCCTAGCTTGGTAGCCTCCAGATGTAGGTGTGGTTGTCATCGAACTGGGTTAACAAATAATTGTGTTCCTTTACTTTCTGTCTGTTTAATTTTCAGCTTTTGAACTATTGTTTTTCAGACTCTGTTTTTTAGTTCAGTACCAGTACCAGCCAGGAATTTCACAATTACTTCGACAAGTCCTTCGATAACAAATTTTTCTTTTTTACATAAGCATAATCACGCATCATGTCCCATCCATGGTCTCAAAAAACGAGTCTCACGTTCTGTTTTTCTACAAAAGGTTTACCCGCCTACCACAGTGGCCCGACGAATTCTTCGCAAGCCTACCCGTGTTTACAACACTCGAGCTAATCAGAAGAAGAGGATGGATCTTGTCGAGCAGGAAAATCAGAATCTTCGAGAGGAGGTTGCTAGTCTGCGAGAGGGGATGGATAGATTAACAACTATGATGAGTGCACTTCTGTCGGCTTAGGGTTCTCAATGTGCCGCTGCCGTTGTGGAATATCCATTCTTAAGCACTACTCCACTATCCACGGTGCCTTCTCAACCTTTGTTTATGCCTCCAGGTTGCTCATGGGGAATGCCACCCCCAGTTAGTGGAAGTTTCCAACCTGCTGTGTCCGAAATTCCATTTCCCTTTGCTCAACAATCAACACCGGTTTCTCAACCCGGCTCGTCTTTACCTCAAGCCGCAATGACATATTCAGCACCTCTTATCCACACCGTTCAACAAGAGGCCGAGCCTATCTTTCATGCTGAAAGTGTTGGAGCTTTTGACAAAATGGATGAACTTCAGGAGAAATTTGACGGGATGCAACGGGAAGTTGAAGCTCTCCGGGGAAAAGACCTGTTTGGGAGAGATGCCTGCGAACTTTGCTTGGTTCATAATGTCACAATACCACACAAATTCAAGGTCCCTGACTTTGAGAAGTTCAAAGGAAATACATGTCCACGCAGCCATCTAGTGATGTATGCGAGAAAGATGTCTATGCACACTGATAATCACAAGCTTCTCATTCATTTCTTTCAGGACAGTCTGACTGGTGCTGCCTTGAAATGGTACATGAATCTTGACAATGCTAGCATCCGCACTTTCAACGATCTTGGTGAGGCTTTTATCCGCCAATACAAGTATAACCTGGACATGGCCCCGGATCGGGACCAGCTTCGTGCTATGACTCAGAAGGACAAAGAAACATTCAAAGAGTATGCCCAACGTTGGAGGGAAGTGGCTGCTCAAATTGTCTCGCCTTTAGAAGAGAAAGAGATGACCAAAATATTCTTGAAGACCCTTGGTCAATTCTACTATGAGAAAATGGTCGGGAGTGCGCCGATAGACTTTACCGAGATGGTTAGCATGGGAATGCGTCTGGAGGAAGAAGTCTGAGAAGGATGTTTAGTTATGAAAGTGATTTTGCTGCCAGCAGTACAAAGAAGTTTGGGAATGGCTTTCCAGGAAAGAAGGAGCAAGAGGTAAGTATGGTGGCCCATAGGCAGCCTCAGCAACAATATCAACAACAGCCTCGACAACAAGCTCCCCGCTTTGCTTGATAAAAATCTTGTTCAAACTAAGGCACCTCCTAAGGTACCTGAAAGGTTGCCAAGGTGGTATAGACCTGATCTCTCTTGTGCTTTCCATCAAGGGGCACCTGGTCACGACATTGAGCACTGTTACGCCCTGAAGGCTGAAGTCCAAAAGTTGATCCAGGCTAATATTTTGTCCTTCAAAGAGTCAAGCCCCAATGTGCAAGCTAATCCACCACCGAATCATGGGACCTCATCTGTTAATTTGGTGCAAGATTGTTCAGAAGCTTATCCAGTTGGAGACAATCTTGAAGAAGGTGGCAGCTAGTTTTGTGACACATGGCAGAGTTTACCGCAATTGGATCAATGTTGACGTTCCTTTCGCTATTCCTTTTTCCAAATAACAGTTTGTTGTTTTTGCTTTTTATTTTTCTAAAAAAAAAATTCCTTTCGTTTCGCCCGAGACGAAAGTGAGCTTTTTGTAGGGCTTTTTGCTTCATGCATTCCCATCATCAAATAAAAATCGTTTTGTTCCCGACTATGTTTTTTATTCTTAGCTTTTTTCTGGAAAATGGTAACACAAAAAACCAAAAACAAACTTATTTTTTCTCTTTAATCAATTTCCAAATATCTGCATTTACTTGTTTACTAAAACTAATCATGAATCATAGAAAAAGTCTAAACACCAATAAACCCGTTGAACACTGTAACCCTGTGCTCTCTCCCGACTTTGAGTTCCCTGTTTACGAAGCTGAAGAGGAGGAGGATGAAGGGATTCTCGAAAAGATCTCTATGTTACTAGAATATAAAAAGAACATCATTCAGCCTCATGAAGAAGCACTGGAAGTGATTAATTTGGGCACTACAGTATTCCTTATCAAATCCCAGATGAATGGTGCCATCGAGGCTGCAAAAAAAAACAAACAAAAAAAAACAAAAGCAAAAAAAAAGAAACAAAGAAAGAAAAATACATCAAGAAGATGGTGCAGAAGATGGTAACCACCTACAAGGACTTGCATGAGATGTTAACGAATGCTTTACATGGATATCGTACTTCAGTGCGTACCTCAACAGGGGCAACCCCCTTCTCCTTGGTATATGGTATGGAAGCTGTTCTCCCCGTAGAAGTTGAGATTCCATCAATGAGAGTTCTAATGGAAGCCAATTTGTCCGAGGATGAATGGTGCCAAAACAGATATGCTCAGTTGAACTTAACTGAAGAGAAACGCATGACTGCCTTGTGTCATGGACAGCTATATCAAAAAAGGATGAAACAAGCTTTTGACAAGAAAGTTCGTCCCCGCGAATTCAAAGAAGGAGACCTTGTGCTCGAGAAGATCTTATCTTTTCAACCCGATTCTAGGGGCAGATGGACGCCTAATTATGAAGGCCCATATGTCGTCAAGAGAGCTTTCTCCGGTGGTGCAATGACTCTCGGATGGTGATGGGCTTCCCCGTCCTGTGAACGCTGATGCAGTCAAGAAATACTTTGTCTAAAAATAAAAGAACAGCTCGGTAAGTCGAAAACCCGAAAGGGCGGCTTAGACAAAAATGAGCGTCTCGGTGGATCGAAAACCCGAAAGGGCGGTCCAGGCAAAAATTAGAGACATAAAACAGAAAAATAATCATCATGATAGGTCGAAAACCCGAAAGGGCGATCTATGCAAAAATTAAGGATCAAAAGACAAAGCAAATGCATTGGGTTGGCCTTTACTCACTTGGGGCACCTTAGCTGTCAAATAGACTCTGAATCTGAAGCATCCAAACAGCGGAATTCAAAGTTGTTAGGGAAAACAGCGGTTATTGCATTCAATGTACCTTCCCCTTATATTTACCATTTTCCAAACTTTGTAAGATCCGTGGAGCCATGCCATTGGCGGGTCACCACTCTTTTAAATAAATTTGAGCATGTTGCCTTTCATTTGGAATTCCCATTTATTCAGTTTATAAAAACTTCTTCTATTTTTTATGGTAGTACTTGAAACAAAATATTTTTTTTCAAAATCATAAATATTTTTCATGTCTTTTGGAAAGCACAAACAACAAACACATTTTCTCTGAACTCATGAATAAGTGAAGGGGGCGTCAACAGCTATCCTGAGAACGAATAAACTCTGCAGTTTTGAACTTGGTCAGTTGCTTAAATCAAAAAAAATATATATATATAAAAAGAGAAAAAAGAAAAAGAGAAAAAGAAAAGAGCTCGGTAAGTTGAAAACCCGAAAGGGCGGTCCAGGCAAAAATTAGGGGCATACAAAAGAATATATTCCCGGTGGGCTGAAAACCTGAAAAGGCGGTCCAGGTAAAAATTAGGGATTCAAGAAAAAGAAAAAACAAAAGATAAGCATGACCACAGAAGCACCAGTTCTTCTACCAGGTCTTTGGATTAGCACGCTCTCCCCAGGAAGTGTTTATTCCCCATCAGTTGCTGCATATGTTGGGCTTTACCCCGTCAGCATTTTGATATGTCCCCAATGGCATCATCCCAGTTGAAGATTACCGAGTGCTTGTACTGCGACGTCGGTCCACTTTCCATCTTATCTGTCCAATCTTGTCTCGTCAAGTTCATCAGTTATACAGTCACACAAGTTAATCAGTCATACTAGTCACACAAGTTAATCAGTCATACCAGTCATACAAGTTGTATCGTCATTCATGCATTCATACATTCATGCATATACACATTCATGCATATACAATAAAGGCAGTATCATTCATACATGGCTGCATTAACCAACCTGAGTCTTGCTTTAATTATCTCTTCATATCAATCAATCATGAATAATTTGTACCCTCTTTTCCCCAGGTGTCATTCCCAGTGTGTCTGGTCCAAAAATGTCACCCTCTTTATGCCAAGTGGCAGTTCTTTAATGAACAGCTTGTGCGGTCTTTTCGCCAAGTGGCAGTTCTTTAATGAACAGCTTGTGCATGTCTTTTCCTCTTGTCTTTATGCCAAGTGGCAGTTCTTTAACGAACAGCTTGTGCGGTCTTTTTGCCAAGTGGCAGTTCTTTAATGAACAGCTTGTGCGTGTCTTCTATCTTGTTTTTAGGCCAAGTGGCCGTTCAAGCGAACAACTTGTGCATGCCATTTATCTTGTTGTTTTTCCAAGTGGTAGTTCTTTAACAAACAGCTTATGCATCTTTCGCCAAGTGGCAGTTCTTTAACGATTAGCTTGCGCGTATCTTGGTTTCTTGTCGTCAGTGGCAGTTCGGCAATAACCCGAACAGCTGACATTTACCTTTGTTTCTTGTCATCAGTTGGCTAGTTCGGCAATAACCCAAACAGTTGACATTTATCTTTGTTACTTGTCGTCAGTGGCTAGTTCGACAATAACCCGAACAGCTGACGTTTACCTTTGTTTCTTGTCGTCAGTGGCTAGTTCGGCAATAACCGGAACAGCTGACGTTTACCTTTGTTTCTTGTCGTCAGTGGCAGTTCAGCAATAACCCGAACAGCTGACATTTATCTTTGTTTCTTGTCGTCAGTGGCTAGTTCGGCAATAACTCGAACAGCTGACATTTGACATTTATCTTTGTTTCTTGTCGTCAGTGGCTAGTTCGGCAATAACCCAAACAACTGACATTTATCTTTGTTTCTTGTCGTCAGTGGCTAGTTCGGCAATAACCCGAACAGCTGACATTTATCTTTGTTTCTTGTCGTCAGTGGCTAGTTCGGCAATATCTCGAACAACTTACATTTACATTTTACCTTCATTAAGATACCCTCACAACGGTAGTAGGTAAAATATTTTGTCGTTCTTCATTAAGCTATTCATACAACGATAGTAGACCATGTCTTTTCTTTTACATTTTACCTTCATTAAGCTACCCTCACAACGATAGTAGGTAAAATATTTTGTCGGTCTTCATTAAGCTATCCATACAAGGATAGTAGACCATGTCTTTTCCTTTATATTTTACCTTCATTAAGCTACCCCACAACGGTAGTAGGTAAAATATGTTGTCGGTCTTCATTAAGCTATCCATACAACGATAGTAGACCATGTCTTTTCCTTTATATTTTACTTGTTGGTTTTTTGTAGATTGGCTACATTTTGCAAAAACATCTACTAGCCAGATGTTGGGACAGATGCGGTAGCATATGGAACAACATTATGTGACTTGTGTTTTTCGCTCCAGCTAGCGCTTTATTTTTGTACGCAATCTTCCAAAGATTTGCCTGAAGATTTATTTTCCTCTAGCTTGCTGATCAAGGCGCGTGTATCTGATGATGTGTAAAAGGCAGTCTTGCCTTGGTATTTTTTCCACAAGATATCGTTCTATATTTGGAAGCTTTTTATTATTTCTAGAAGATTTTCCAGCTGGACCGGACAATGTCCACGCTCTGTGTTGAAGCCCAAACCCGTGCTATTTCAGTATTATATATTTGTGAAGACAAACCCTAATAGTGTAACTGAAAACCGTGTGTTATAGCAAAGCGTGTGTTTAAGGTTTTTAGGGTTTCTTTTGTTAATTGTGAGCCTTGCTTGTATCTTCCTGATTCAAGCTAAGGACTGAGTTTGTTTGAGTTGTAATTGTAAGCTGCTCCTAAGCTTTTAAGTACGGAGTGAGTATGTGTTATTAGAGTGTGTTTCTCTTGGTTGTGTTTTTGTGTGGTTGATAACAATACTGTCTGTGTTGTTGGTAGGAATTGAGACGGGGTCTCATATCTAGGAGTTCCTAGATAGAGTTGACACTGGTAGGGTCTTGGTGCAAAGTCAAGTAGTGTGTTTACGTTGGTCTTTTCACTAGAACTATAATAGTGGATTCATTCCTGGATTGGTATCCCCCAGAGTAGGAGAGTTGCTCCGAACTGGGTTAACAAACTCACTGTGTACTTTATCTTTCTGCTGTGTTCCTTTTATTTTGTGCTTTGTTACGCTGCGTTATTTTAATTGTAGTTCTGAGTAGACAAGTGCTCGGACAGTTGTGTCAACATTGTGCACAGCGTCTGTCAGTCAGGTTGCCAGGAATTTCAATTGGCATCAGAGCAGGCACCCTGTTCTGTGTGGGTGAGCTCCAGGGAAAGAATTTTCTGGCTTAATGAATAAAGAAGGAGGACTGGTGAACAGACCACCCCTGTTGGATGGGTCGAACTATGACATTTGGAAATCACGCATGACAGCATTCTTGAAATCTCTAGACAGCAGAGCTTGGAAGGCTGTGATTAAAGCAT
The DNA here is from genome assembly GCA_018208015.1 of Medicago ruthenica. NCBI lineage: Eukaryota > Viridiplantae > Streptophyta > Magnoliopsida > Fabales > Fabaceae > Medicago > Medicago ruthenica. Next base: position 23,354,586 of record CM031376.1, read on the forward strand.
GGGTTCCTCCTAAAATAAAAGATGCGAATAATGTTGATACTGATGAGTTAAAACCAGAAGAGGAGTGGTCTACAGCAGAAGACACTGCAGCTATTGGAAACTCTAAAGCCCTGAATGCTTTGTTTAATGGTGTAGACAAAAACATGTTCAGGTTGATTAAACAATGTACTGTTGCTAAGGAAGCTTGGGATATCCTAAGAACAGCTCATGAAGGTACTCAAAAGGTCAAGAAGTCAAGGCTACAACTGCTAACAACACAGTTTGAGAATCTGAGAATGAAGGAAGGGGAGAGTGTTCATGACTTTCACATGAATGTGCTAGAATATGCTAACACATTTGAATCCTTGGGTGAAAAGATGTTTGATGAAAAATTGGTAAGCAAAATCCTCAGCTCTCTGCCTAAGAAATTTGATATGAAAGTATGTGCAATTGAGGAGGCTCAAGATATTGGAAATATGAAAGTTGATGAGCTGATTGGATCTCTTCAAACTTTTGAATTAAAGGCTAATGAAAGATCTGAAAAGAAGGACAAGAACATTGCCTTCATCTCCAACACTGATGAAGATGATGTGGAGAGTAATTTAGACACTGATGAGAGCATCTCTGAAGCTATTGTGTTGTTGGGTAAACAGTTTAATAAAGTTCTGAAGAGGATGGACAGACGCCCTAGGACACATGCTCCGGACGACAGTCGCAACATCTATAAAAATGTCAACAATCAGAGGAAACCTAGAACTGATGACAAAACCAATCAAAGCAAAGGGTTGCAATGCCATGAATGCGAAGGATTTGGTCACATCAGAACTGAGTGTGCAACGTATCTGAAGAAACAAAAGAAGGTGATGACTGTTTCTTGGTCTGATGAGGATGAGTCAGAAGAAGAACCTGAAACTGCAAAACATGTGAATGCCTTGACTGGAGTGTGTACATCTGACAATGAATCTTGTGATGAAGAGGTAACATATGATGAACTGGCTAATTCTTACAAGGAGCTATGTCTCAAAAGTGAGGAAGTTTGTAGAACTTTAGAAAAACAAAAGAGGACCATTGCTCTCTTGCAAGCTGAGAAGGACAAACTTCTGGTAATAAACTCAGATCTCAATGATGAGGTTATCTTACTTACTTCCAAGATTGACAATATGAACAAGCAACTGCGGATGATGAACAAAGGTACTGATGCTTTAGACGAGATTCTGGAGATAGGACAGAAACCTGGAGATTCTAAAGGTATTGGGTTTGACCACAGATCCTTGCCTCATCAGAAACAACTACCGGGGAGACAGTTTGTGCCATCTGTTAGCACTTATGATCTCACTATGTCAAGACAGATGCCCCAACATCAGGTGAGACAACAGGCAGCCGGATATAGGCCCAGATCAAAAGGAAGATATAATGGTTGGGTATGCCACTACTGTGGAAGAAAAGGACATATCAGACCTTTCTGTTTCAAATTATATGGTTATCCAGACAGAACTTATTCACCAAGACCTGATCCCACAGTGAAGATCACCAAGAAGCAGTGGAAGCAAAAGAATGATAATCTCACAAGCAACACTGTGGATCCTAGAAAAACAGAACCTGAAGCTGATGAGACTGCTCAAATTGCTCATACATCTCTGAGAGTGTCATCCAGAAATGATTGGTACTTTGACAGTGGGTGTTCCAGACATATGACTGGAGATAAAAATTACTTGACTGATGTTATGCCTTATGCTACAAGTTTTGTGACTTTTGGTGATGGAGCCAAAGGAGAAATAAAGGGTGTAGGAAAGCTTGTGAATGAGGGCCTACCCAAACTTGATAAGGTGCTTCTTGTGAAAGGATTAACTGCTAACTTAATTAGTATTAGTCAACTGTGCGATCAAGGAATGAAGGTCAACTTTACAAAGAGTGAATGCTTAGTTGCTAACAGTAAAGGGGACATCCTGATGAAAGGTGTTAGATCAAAGGACAATTGCTACTTGTGGGTCTCTCAAGATAAAGCAAAGTTATCTACTTGTCTAATAACCAAAGAAGATGAAGTAAAACTATGGCACCAAAAGCTTGGACATCTGAATCTCAGAAGCATGAAGAAAGCTATTGCTGAAGGAGCCATCAGAGGTCTACCAAAACTCCAAATCCAGGAAGGTAGTATATGTGGAGAATGCCAGATAGGAAAGCAGACCAAGATGCCTCACCAGAAGCTGCAACATCTGTCCACATCCAGAGTTCTTGAGTTACTGCACATGGACTTAATGGGACCTATGCAAGTCGAAAGCTTAGGTGGTATGAAGTATGCATTTGTTGTTGTTGATGATTTTTCCAGATATACTTGGATAAATTTCATTAAGGAGAAATCAGACACTTTTGAAAAATTCAAGGATCTTTGCTTACAACTTCAGAGAGAAAAGGATTGTGGAATTGTTAGAATCAGAAGTGACCATGGGAAAGAGTTTGAGAATGGTAAGTTCTCTGATTTATGCATTTCTGAAGGAATATTTCATGAGTTCTCCGCACCCATTACTCCCCAACAAAATGGGATTGTTGAGAGAAAGAACAGGACTTTGCAAGAATCTGCCAGGGTTATGCTACATGCGAAGAAGCTGCCATTTTTCTTTTGGGCTGAAGCCATGAACACAACCTGCTATATTCATAATAGAGTGACTTTGAGAAAAGGTACATCTACAACCTTGTATGAGCTATGGAAGGACAGGAAGCCAACAGTGAAGCATTTTCATGTGTTTGGTAGTAAGTGTTATATTTTAGCTGACAGAGAACCAAGAAGAAAGATGGATGCTAAAAGTGAAGAGGGAAGTTTTCTAGGCTATTCAACAAACAGCAGAGCCTATAGAGTATACAATTCCAGAACCAAGACAGTGATGGAATCTATAAATGTCGTTGTAGATGATGAAGGTAATAATGATGTGCCAGATGATACGACATTTGACTCAGCATCTGACCTACAGGAGGAGAAGAAAGAAGATGAAGCAAGTAGTAAGCAAGATTCTGAAGTAACTGGTCCAGAGAAGACTGCTCCCAACAAAGGACCATCTATCAGAGTTCAGAAAAATCATCCCATAGATCAAGTCATTGGCGATCCTAACCAAGGGATCACAACTAGAAGGAACTATGATGAGGTATCAAATTCTTGCTTTATATCTAAATTTGAACCAAAGAATGTTAAGGAAGCTCTAACTGATGAGTTCTGGATAAACGCTATGCAAGAAGAATTAACTCAGTTCAAGAGAAGTAATATGTGGGACTTAGTTCCTAGACCAGATAATGTGAATGTCATAGGTACCAAGTGGGTTTATAAAAACAAGTCTGATGAAAATGGTACTATCACTAGAAACAAAGCTAGACTAGTTGCACAAGGATATGCTCAAATTGAAGGTGTAGACTTTGATGAGACTTTTGCTCCTGTAGCTAGGTTGGAATCTATTAGATTGTTACTTGGGATTGCATGCATACTAAAATTCAAGCTGTATCAGATGGATGTCAAGAGTGCCTTTCTCAATGGGTACTTAAATGAAGAGGTCTATGTGGAACAGCCTAAAGGTTTCATTGATCCAAGTTTTCCAAACCATGTTTACAAATTGAAGAAAGCTCTATATGGCCTGAAGCAAGCCCCTAGAGCTTGGTATGAGAGACTTGCTGAATTTCTAATTAACCATGGCTATAGGAAGGGAGGAAATGACAAAACCTTGTTTGTGAAAGATGAAAATGGACAGCTGATGATTGCTCAAATATATGTAGATGACATAGTCTTTGGAGGAATGTCTGACCAGATGATAGAGCATTTTGTTCAGCAAATGCAATCTGAATTTGAAATGAGTCTTGTAGGTGAACTAAAGTTCTTTCTTGGTCTTCAAGTGAAACAGATGGAAGATACTATATTTATCTCTCAAAGTAAGTATGCTAAAAATATAGTCAAGAAATTTGGGATGGAAAATGCTGCTCATAAAAGAACTCCTGCTCCCACACATGTGAAATTATCAAAGGATGAGAAAGGTGTGGATGTTGACCAAAGCATGTATAGAAGTATGATAGGGAGTCTTTTATATCTTACAGCAAGTAGGCCAGATATCACATTTGCAGTTGGAGTGTGCGCCAGGTACCAAGCTGAACCAAAAATTAGCCATCTGACTCAGGTAAAGAGAATTCTAAAGTATGTGAATGGTACCAGTGACTATGGTATGTTGTATTCTCATGGGGAAAGCACTGTGTTGTTTGGGTATTGTGATGCTGACTGGGCTGGAAGTGCAGATGATAGAAAGAGTACTTCTGGTGGATGTTTCTTTCTGGGTAACAATCTTATATCCTGGTTCAGTAAGAAGCAAAATTGTGTTTCCTTGTCTACAGCTGAAGCTGAGTACATAGCAGCTGGTAGCAGTTGTTCTCAATTGTTGTGGATGAGACAGATGCTGAGTGAATACAATGTCAAGACAGATGCTATGACATTATATTGTGACAATCTGAGTGCAATTAATATCTCCAAAAATCCTATACAACACAGCAGGAATAAACACATTGACATTAGACATCATTTTATTAGGGATCTGGTTGAAGAAAAAATTGTTACTCTTGAGCATGTTGGAACTGAAGAGCAATTAGCAGATATTTTTACCAAAGCTCTTGATGCTAATCAATTTGAAAAATTAAGACGGAAGTTAGGGATCTGTTTATTTGAGGAATTGTAGCAATTAATGTATGGGAGGCGTGCAGCTGTTATTTTCTCCCTCCTCAACTGCTTGATGCACGTCAGTCAAGGAGGTTATTTCCAACTTTCCTTTTTAAAACCTCCCACACGCTACCATCATTGCTTTTGTCTTAACTTCTCCCAACTCCTCAACTCCTCTCTTGCCGCTCTCATCATCATTCAAAAATCGCCCTCTCTTCATACTTTCAAACACCAAATCATCACCATGTCTGATTCTACTTCTCATCAAAACATGCAAGATCAAACTCCTGAACTTCCCTCTGAAGCGATTAACACCGACGCCCTACCTCTCACTACCATCCTTAGTTCTCCTACAAAGAAGCGACGTACTAGGTCGTCTGCATCACGAAAGAATGTTACTACAAGATCCAGCAAAGCTACTTCCTCTACCGCGGTGAACACGAGGTCGAAATCGAAAGGTAAGAAATCTAACACTCCCGCTGTTCAACGTATAGGGCTTAGCATGGATGATCTGTACTGTAAGGACAATCCCTTTATATCGAATGTTGTCGAACCAAATGTTGACCCTTCTGTCAACAAATCTGAGGATATTGCTGTTGAAGGTACTGTAGCTACGTCTGAAACCCTAGGTCCTGATAACCCTAAGGTATCTGACAAATTAGTTGGTGATTTTTCAAATTCTCCTATAGAACAAGATGTTACTGCTGTTTCTGTTGAAAAGAATGTTGTTGATGCGGCTGATACTTAGACACCTGTTAATCCCCCTGACACGACAAAGGATGCTGTGACAGATGCTCAAGCATCTTTGTCACAAGATAATGTGGAGACTGAAGCGGTGGTTCCAAACACCTCTGATACTGTGAGTGTCCCTGAGAATGATTCCTCAAAGTCTCAGGATGAAGATACTGAGACTCAGAATGCTGTGGATAATGCTGAGACTGACAATTTAGACCAAGCTGACACTGTTGCTATTGAGGATGTTTTGCCTGAAGAGAGACCTCAGGAAAAGACTGGTGCTATAGGTGTTGCTCGCAGGACTAGGAGCAAATCTGACAAGACTGTTGCTACTGTTAGTGAATCTCACAAAGAAAGTAGGAAGAAATCTACTAATACTGGGAAGAAGCCTATGTATGGTCCTCCCAAGGCTGGGAGCAAGAAGGTGGCTCAAAGTGATCAGAAGAAGAAGAGCCTCAAAAGGAAATATCCTCCCACTAGTGATTCTGAGTTTGAGGTTGCTGAGACAGATGCTGCCACATCTGGTGGAGCTTCTAGGAAAACAATGAAGGGTATGAAGATCCCTCTGACCATTCCTCCAGCCCCTCTAGGATAATGTCTCTTTTCATTTGGAAAGTGGGTCTTCTAGGTGGAAGTTTACATACCACAGAAGACTAGGACTGGAAAGAAATCTGAAGGAAGATGTGTTCAAATGCAAAAAGCTGGTTGATGTGTTGGAATATGCTGGGCTGATGAAGACTGTGAAAAATCTGGGTCCCTGTTATGATAAGTTGGTCAGGGAATTTCTGGTAAATGTTTCTGATGAGTGTGATGATTCAAGGAATCCTGAGTATAGGCAAGTTTTTGTTCGAGGTAAATGTGTCAACTTCTCCCCTCTGGTTGTCAACACCTACCTTGAAAAATCTGTTGAGGAGACTCCTGAGCTGGAGGTTACTAAGGACATCATTTGCAAGGCCATCACAGGTAACAAGGTTAAGCATTGGCCTAAGCATTTGTCTTCTGCTCAACTCTCTCCCATGTATGCTGTTCTGAACAAGATTTGTGCTCAAAACTGGACTCCCACTACTCACTCCAACTCTGTTGCTTCTGGTTTGGCTAAGCTGATTTATGCCTGTGGGAACCAAGACACCTTTTGATTATGGGGCCTACATTTATTATCAGGTTTTGGAGCATGCTAATTCCTTTGCTATCAAGTTTCCTATAGCCTTTCCCACTCTCCTGTGTGGTATTATACTTCAGCAACACCCTGATATTTTGATCAGTACTGATGAGCCCTGCAAGAGGCCTGGTCCTATGGTCTTGGATTGTAGTTTGCTGTCTAAGGATCATGCTGCTGACTTAGCTGGTACTTCTGTCCGGACACCTAGTGTGCTCACTAGAAAGCAGATGATTGCAAATCTAACTGAGACTAGTGTGGCTCTTGGAGCTAAGAAGATGAAGATTGACAAGATTATTGCAGCTTTGAAGGCTGAATCTGAAGCTGAGGGTGAGCAGGATGAAGAAGGAGGGAATAAGACTGCTGCTTCTGCTGGTGATACTGAGGATGCCTCTGATGACTCTGATCAATTCTGATTTTGATGTTTTTTTCCTTGTACTCAGTTGTTGTTTTTCCTTGTTCTTTTTGTTTGTTGGTTATGTATGGTTACATGTGTTGAGGGGGAGTACTGTATGTGTTGAGGGGGAGTACTGGTATGTGTTGAGGATGAATATGTGCATGTTTATGTTTTTGAGGGGGAGTCGTTACTTGTTGGTGTGTGGAAATTTATTTTTTCCCTGGTGTTGTTTTTCTCTCCTCTCTATGTGAATCTACTATATGAGAGTTTATTTCTCTCTGGTTGTTCCTATGAGGCTAGTTGTTTTGTCTTATCTGTTGCATGCCTCTGATGTATTGCTTCCTTGGAAGTAAGTCTCGTTATATGCTATGATATTTTCTTTCTTTGATGTGTGCCTATGTTGACTTGAAGGAAATTATCTGTGTATCTCCCAAAGAACTGGCTCTAGAGTGTTTTAGCCAAAAATTTGCCAAAGGGGGAGATTGTTGGTTTTTTGTAGATTGGCTACATTTCGCAAAAACATCTACTAGCCAGATGCTGGGACAGATGCGGTAGCATATGGAACAGCATTATGTGACTTGTGTTTTTCGCGCCAGCTAGCGCTTTATTTTTGTACGCAATCTTCCAAAGATTTGCCTGAAGATTTATTTTCCTCTAGCTTGCTGATCAAGGCGCGTGTATCTGATGATGTGTAAAAGGCAGTCTTGCCTTGGTATTTTTTCCACAAGATATCGTTCTATATTTGGAAGCTTTTTATTATTTCTAGAAGATTTTCCAGCTGGACCGGACAATGTCCACGCTCTGTGTTGAAGCCCAAACCCGTGCTATTTCAGTATTATATATTTGTGAAGACAAACCCTAATAGTGTAACTGAAAACCGTGTGTTATAGCAAAGCGTGTGTTTAAGGTTTTTAGGGTTTCTTTTGTTAATTATGAGCCTTGCTTGTATCTTCCTGATTCAAGCTAAGGACTGAGTTTGTTTGAGTTGTAATTGTAAGCTGCTCCTTGTAATTTCAGAGTGCAACCTAAGAGGGGGGGGGGGTGAATTAGGTTGTATGACTTTTAATGGATAATTTTTCTGGTTTATTGTGTTCTTGTAAATTTTTCCGGAATTTTGTATGAATGTATGAACGAATGCTTGGAAAAATAAAGAGTGTAGGGAAGAAGAAGATGGACACAAGGAATTTATAGTGGTTCCCCTACTGGTACTCCACTCCCCCACAACCCTGTGAGGAATTCACTATGTTAGAATCTTTGTTACAAGCAATCTCTCCCCAAGACCCCCTAACAATCTTTCTAACATACACAAGATAGCACCCCACTATCTTTCAACAATTCTCACCAACAATGGCAAGAAAACTTTACAACAATGTAATTGAAGAATAACAAATGTATGGCTGTATATTTTTATCAATATCACTCTTAAACAAATGGACTTAATGCTCAGAAAACTTTTTAATAAATGTTAAAGTGTGTGCAAAGTTTTCCAAACAATTTGAATGAAAGTTTGAAAGCAAGTGATATTGAAAATTCACAATTGAGAGTTTGAAAGTTATTGTCTTATTTTAAATTGTTTTGATTCTCAATTGAATTTATAGAGGCTAAAAAGATGTTTATGAAACAATACTACATTTCAAAAATGGTTTAAAATGAAAAGGCACAAATTTAAAATGGCACCCATTCATAAAATGAGAATGAAAAATCATTTAAAAGAAATGTGGCTGATTGGTAAAATAAATTAGAAGTAGCCGTTGCATTTTAAGAAATAGCCATTGAATCCAAATTGATTAATAGGCAATAAAATGGCCAAATATAAATTGCTTGTTAAAGCCAACGGTACCAAAATCAAATAAGTCAATTAAGTATGGCAAAAATATGACATGAAATATATTTTAATACATAATTGATTAATCAAAAAACATGCTAAAAAAATGTTTCTAATGTCATAAATAAATATGCAATTTTCCAAAATCAATTATGGCTTTTCATCCAAAAACATTTTAATGCAAAATCACATTTAAAATAAAATCATTGTGAGTGTGTGATTTATTTTCAAAATATATTTAGGCATTGCTTCATATGGGGACTTAGAAAAAAGTTTGTAATTATTTTCTGAGCATTCTAAGTTGTTCCATAAGTTAAGAATGATAAATCAAAAAATAATTTGTCATACTTACAAAGTGTATAACCAAGAAGCCTAGACACTAATCTTCATTCTTAATCTTCATCTTGTGCCTCCATAGTTTTTCTTCTTTTGTGATGTGAGTTTGTTATCATCAAAACCCAGCCAAAGTTAGAAGGAAATCTTCTTCACAATCTCCCCCTTTTTGATGATGACAAACCATATCATGTTGACATTGATGTGCAAAGAAAGCTCCCCCTGTCTTGTATATCTCCCCCTTTGATTTGCAATTGGATAACCTGTAAAATGTCAAAGTACAAGCACATACCTACACTTTCTCCCCCTTTTGACATCATCAAAAAGAAGAAAGATCGGCAAAACAGATATCCAACCAAAAATATGCATACAAGACAAGTAATAATAATATAAAACTTAAAACAAAGTTATCCGAATCCAAACTTATCAAGTACCAGAAGCAATACAGAATTAGAAAAAAAACAACTAGGAATGAAAATCAACTAAAAAGTCATGAGAAACAAAATAGAACAGAGAAAAACAACATGAAAAATACGGTTCACTTGAGCATCATGCTTAATCATAAAAATGCATATAATCCTATATATAAAAAATCATATAATTTGAAGAAATAGACACCTAAAATAAAAATAACATTTTTTGCATGTACATATGTTAAATATCATTCTCATCCAAGATTCCCAATTCTCTTCTTATTTTAAAAAATTGTTCTTTTGCCAAAGGTTTTGTAAAAATATCCGCTAATTGAGAATGAGTATCCACAAAAGTAACTTCAACATCTCCTTTGAGAACATGATCTCTTAGGAAATGATGTCTAATGTCTATGTGTTTGGTCCTGGAATGCATGACTGGATTTTTAGTTAAATTAATTGCACTGGTGTTGTCACATCTTAAGGGAATGCATTCTAAATTTAAACCAAAATCACGTAATTGTTGTTTCAACCAAAGAACTTGTGCACAACAATTTCCTGCAGCAATATATTCTGCTTCTGCAGTACTCAAGGCTACACAAGCTTGCTTTTTACAAGACCAAGAAACTAATGCATTTCCCAAAATGTGACATGTACCACTAGTACTTTTTCTATCAGTCTTACATCCAGCATAATCAGAATCAGAATAACCAACCAATTCACATAGACTCCCTTTGGGATACCACAAACCAACATTGGGAGTGCCTTTTAAATATTTCATAATTCTTTTAACAGAAGAGAGATGAGATTCTTTTGGACAAGATTGAAATCTAGCACATAAACAAACACTAAACATAATATCTGGTCTACTTGCAGTAAGATAAAGGAGAGAGCCAATCATACCTCTATATTTTGTAATGTCTATTGGCTTACCAGATTCATCTTGATCTACATAAGTGCTAGAACTCATAGGTGTTGCAATCTCCTTGCAATTATCCATATCAAATCTTTTAAGAAGTTCTTTGCAATATTTTGATTGATTGATGAATATTCCATCCTTTGATTGCTTTATTTGTAGACCAAGGAAGTAATTAAGTTTTCCCATCATAGACATTTCAAATTCTCCTTGCATCATGTTAGAAAATTCTTTACACAACGATTCATTAGTAGCACCAAAAATGATATCATCAACATAGATTTGCACAAGCAAGGTATGATGATTAATTCTTTTTATAAAAAGAGTAGTATCAACTTTTCCTTTTTCAAAACCTTTTTCACAAAGAAAATTGCTTAATCTATCATACCATGCTCTTGGTGCTTGCTTTAGACCATAAAGTGCTTTCTTAAGCTTATATACATGAGAAGGATTTTTAAAATCTTCAAAACCTGGAGGTTGTTTAACATAAACTTCTTCATGTATATAACCATTTAAAAATGCACTTTTGACATCCATTTGATATAATTGAAAATCTAAGGAACATGCATATGCTAAAAGTAATCTTATGGCTTCTAATCATGCCACAGGTGCAAATGTTTCATCAAAATCGATCCCTTCTTCTTGATTATAGCCTTGAGCAACTAATCTGGCCTTATTTCTTACAATAATACCATTTTCATCTAATTTATTTTTGAAAACCCATTTTGTACCAATGATATGTTTATCCAAAGGCCTAGGTACTAATTCCCAAACTTGATTTCTTTCAAATTGATTTAGTTCTTCTTGCATGGCTAAAATCCATTGATCATCACTTAAGGCTTCATCAATTTTAGAAGGTTCGATTTGTGAAACAAAAGCCATATTTAAACATGCATCTTGAAGATTAAGTCTAGTAGATACTCCCTTATTTATGTCACCAATGATGTTGTCAATTGGATGGTCTCTATGAATTCTCCATTCTTGTGGTAGATCATTATTTGTTTGCTCTTGTTGTGGCATTTCTTCTTCTTGGTGTGCATTGTTTTGTTTGTTCTGTTCATCTTCAATGTTGACTTCTTTTGGTGAACTATCTTCATCATCTTCATCAGAAAGAATAACTTTTTCCTCCTTGGAGGGGTTAGTTTCATCAAAAGAGACATGAACAGATTCTTCAATAGTAAGGGTTCTTTTATTGAAAATTCTATATGCCTTACTAGTGAGAGAATAACCAAGAAAGATACCCTCATCAGATTTTTCATCAAATTTACCAAGGTTATCTTTCCCATTGTTCAAAACAAAACATTTACAGCCAAAAATATGAAAATAAGCAATATTGGGTTTTCTACCCTTATAAAGTTCATATGGAGTTTTCTTTAAGATAGGTCTTACCAAAACACGGTTACTTACATAGCATGTTGTACTTACCGCATCTGCCCAAAAGTACTTAGGCAAATTTGTTTCACTCAACATGGTTCTTGCAAGTTCTTCAAGAGACCTGTTCTTCCTTTCAACAACACCATTTTGTTGTGGTGTTCTAGGTGCCGAGAAGTTGTGTGAAATTCCATGTTCATCACAAAACTCTTCAAAAAAATGTATTTTGAAACTCTCCACCATGATCACTTCTAATAGATACAATCTTCAAGGATTTTTCATTTTGAACCAATTTTGCATACTTCTTGAAAGCTTTAAAAGCATCACTTCTATTTGCAAGAAATAAAGTCCACGTATATCTAGAGTAATCATCAACTATAACCAAGGCATAATAGTTTCCTCCAAAACTTCTAGTTCTTGAAGGACCAAAAAGATCCATATGAATTAATTGAAGAGGCCTAGAAGTTGAGACTATATGCTTTGGTTTGAAAGAAACTTTTGTTTGTTTACCTTTTTGACAAGCATCACATAATTTGTCTTTAATAAACTTAATCTTAGGCAACCCAACAACAAGGTCATGCTTTATTAATTTATTCAAATGATCCATGTGAATGTGTGCAATTCTTTTATGCCATAACCATGCATCATTGTTGTTGTTTACCACAAGACATTTAAGCTTTAAAGACAAATCATCTAATGAAATCATGAAAATGTTATTTATTCTTTTTCCAACAAGTTTGATTTCATGTGATGCTACATCTTCAACAAAACAAGAATCTTTATTGAAATTTACTCTAAAGCCTTTATCACATAATTGACTAATACTTAGTAAATTATGTTTTAGACCTTCAACATATAGCACATTATCAATAGTAGTATAGGGAGGCATACCAACTTTACCGATACCAAGAATCTTTCCTTTATTGTTGTCTCCATAGGTGACATATCCTTTTGATTTTAGGGTCAAACTTGAGAATCTTGATTTGTCTCCCGTCATATGTTTTGAACAACCACTATCAAGGTACCACATGTTGGTTGAAGATTTCAACCCTCCCTACAAAACAGAAAGTTTAAGTCTTGTTAGGTACCCATTGTGATTTGGGTCCTTGTGGGTTAATACCTTTCCTTACCCAAATATATTCACCATAAGGAACACCAAAGTTTCTTATGTAGCATGTATTTGGAGTATGGCCTTTCATGTTGCAATAGAAACATGATAAATTTTGAACATGATATACACTAGAATTACTTCCATTGGAGACATTATTTCTAACCTTAGAATTTGTTTTCTTATAAGACTTGTTAGAATAATTTCTTCCATAAGAATTATTTCTAGTATTCATACTTTTAAGAGGAATTACAACATGCATTTTCTTTGGTTCCAAGTTGTTGGAAGTTGTGCCTGCTTTAACAAAGATTGTTTTACTTGTACTTGGTTTATCAAAATTTGAAAATCCAAGACCGGTTTTATTTTTTAAATCTCTTTGTTTGCTAAGAACATCTTCCAAACTATTGTGACCTTTTTCAAAATTTTTTATTACTTGATTTAATTTAATAATTTTTGTTTCATGTTCTTTACATTTATTACATGAAGAATTTTTGACCTTTTCTAAATCCACTTGTGCATCAAAAACTTTTCTTTCAAGTGAAACAATTAATTTCTTCTGTTTTACACAAGTTTTAGAAAGTTTACTACATTCTTCATATAATTCATCAAATGCATTTTGTAATTCATCATATGAAGGTTTAATATCAAGTTCAGAATCACTAACCTCTTGTTCATCATCAGAGTGATGAGATGCCATTAGTGCAAGATTTGCATACTCTTCATCCTCTGATTCAGAAGATGAACTTATGTCATTTTTCCCATGCAATGTAGGCCCTCCTTTGCTTGAATTCTTTCTTTCCTTTGTCACCATTTTTGTTTGTAAAAGATGGACAATTTGCTTTCATGTGACCTTCTTTCCCACATCCAAAACATGTAATGTTTTGGTTTGACGTAGAGCCCTCATTCTTCTTGAAAGATTTTCTTTTATTACCAAACTTGAAGGACTTGTCCTTTTTAAGAAATTTTTTAAAACTTTTTGCAAGAAGATTGATGGTCTCACCTTCATCAGAACTTTCTCCTTCATTTTGTTGTTTTGACTCAACTCTTAGAGCAATGCTTTTGTTCTTCTTCTCTTGCCCTTCATGCTTTTCCAATCTTCCAAGTTCCATTTCATGTTCTTGGAGTTTACCAAACAAAGCGGCAGAAGTCATTTTAGAGAGACTTTTCTTTTCTGATATTGCAGTCACCTTTGGTTGCCAAGCCCTTGTTAATGATCTAAGGATTTTGAGATTTAATTCATCATTTGTGAAAGTCTTTCCAAGAGCCATCAAGTGGTTTGTTAAGTGAGAGAATCTCTTTTGTAAATCAAGAATTGATTCACCGGGCTGCATTCTGAACAATTCATATTCTTGTGATAAAATGTTCAGTTTTGATCTATTCACTTCTTCTGTGCCTTCATGGGTTACTTCTAGAGTGTCCCAAATTTCTTTTGCAGTTTTGCATTGAGAAATTCGGAAGAACTCATCCATGCCAAGGGCTGAATGAAGCATGTTGATTGCCTTCTTGTCAAACAACAATTTTTTCTTATCATCATCAGTCCAAGATGTTTTTATTTTTACTTGGACAACATCATTCACAACCGTTGTAGGAATGAATGGACCATTCTCAACGGCATTCCATATTTCTTCCCCTTGTGCTTCCAAGTATGCACGCATGCGAATTTTCCAGAAATCATAGTATTCACCAACAAAGCATGGAGGTTTGTTGCTACTACCACCATCTTTGAACACAATGTTTGAATTTGAAGCGGAAGCCATTTTTCTGGATCAAGGAGCAAATTACCTTAACTTGCTCTGATGCCAATTGTAATTTCAGAGTGCAACCTAAGAGGGGGGGGTGAATTAGGTTGTATGACTTTTAATGGATAATTTTTCTGGTTTATTGTGTTCTTGTAAATTTTTCCGGAATTTTGTATGAATGTATGAACGAATGCTTGGAAAAATAAAGAGTGTAGGGAAGAAGAAGATGGACACAAGGAATTTATAGTGGTTCCCCTACTGGTACTCCACTCCCCCACAACCCTGTGAGGAATTCACTATGTTAGAATCTTTGTTACAAGCAATCTCTCCCCAAGACCCCCTAACAATCTTTCTAACATACACAAGATAGCACCCCACTATCTTTCAACAATTCTCACCAACAATGGCAAGAAAACTTTACAACAATGTAATTGAAGAATAACAAATGTATGGCTGTATATTTTTATCAATATCACTCTTAAACAAATGGACTTAATGCTCAGAAAACTTTTTAATAAATGTTAAAGTGTGTGCAAAGTTTTCCAAACAATTTGAATGAAAGTTTGAAAGCAAGTGATATTGAAAATTCACAATTGAGAGTTTGAAAGTTATTGTCTTATTTTAAATTGTTTTGATTCTCAATTGAATTTATAGAGGCTAAAAAGATGTTTATGAAACAATACTACATTTCAAAAATGGTTTAAAATGAAAAGGCACAAATTTAAAATGGCACCCATTCATAAAATGAGAATGAAAAATCATTTAAAAGAAATGTGGCTGATTGGTAAAATAAATTAGAAGTAGCCGTTGCATTTTAAGAAATAGCCATTGAATCCAAATTGATTAATAGGCAATAAAATGGCCAAATATAAATTGCTTGTTAAAGCCAACGGTACCAAAATCAAATAAGTCAATTAAGTATGGCAAAAATATGACATGAAATATATTTTAATACATAATTGATTAATCAAAAAACATGCTAAAAAAATGTTTCTAATGTCATAAATAAATATGCAATTTTCCAAAATCAATTATGGCTTTTCATCCAAAAACATTTTAATGCAAAATCACATTTAAAATAAAATCATTGTGAGTGTGTGATTTATTTTCAAAATATATTTAGGCATTGCTTCATATGGGGACTTAGAAAAAAGTTTGTAATTATTTTCTGAGCATTCTAAGTTGTTCCATAAGTTAAGAATGATAAATCAAAAAATAATTTGTCATACTTACAAAGTGTATAACCAAGAAGCCTAGACACTAATCTTCATTCTTAATCTTCATCTTGTGCCTCCATAGTTTTTCTTCTTTTGTGATGTGAGTTTGTTATCATCAAAACCCAGCCAAAGTTAGAAGGAAATCTTCTTCACACTCCTAAGCTTTTAAGTACGGAGTGAGTATGTGTTATTAGAGTGTGTTTCTCTTGGTTGTGTTTTTGTATGGTTGATAACAATACTGTCTGTGGTGTTAGTAGGAATTGAGACGGGGTCTCATATCTAGGAGTTCCTAGATAGAGTTGACACTAGTAGGGTCTTGGTGCAAAGTCAAGTAGTGTGTTTACGTTGGTCTTTTCACTAGAACTATAATAGTGGATTCATTCCTGGATTGGTATCCCCCAGAGTAGGAGAGTTGCTCCGAACTGGGTTAACAAACTCACTGTGTACTTTATCTTTCTGCTGTGTTCCTTTTATTTTGTGCTTTGTTACGCTGCGTTATTTTAATTGTAGTTCTGAGTAGACAAGTGCTCGGACAGTTGTGTCAACATTGTGCACAGCGTCTGTCAGTCAGGTTGCCAGGAATTTCATTACCTTCTTTAAGCTACCCCACAACGGTAGTAGGTAAAATATTTTGTCGGTCTTCATTAAGCTATCCATACAACGATAGTAGACCTTGTCTTTTCCTTTATATTTTACCTTCTTTAAGCTACCCCACAACGGTAGTAGGTAAAATATTTTTTGTCTGCCTTCATTAAGCTATCCGCACACCGATAGTAGGCAAGGTCTTTTCTTTTTATATTACCTTTTTTAAGCTATCAATACACGATAGTAGGTAATACATGCCGTCTGTCTTCTTTAAGCTATCATCTTTGTTGATAGTAGACAGTGTCTCATTCTTTTACCTTATTTAAGCTTTCATTTACACGATAGTAGGTAATACATGCCGTTTGTCTTCTTTAAGCTATCATCTTTGTTGATAGCAGACAGTGTCTCCTTCTTTTAACTTTTTAAGCTATCGTTTACATGGTAGTAGGTAGCATCGGTCTTTGTCTTTGTTAGGTTATCGTTCTGAATCAGTGCGATAGTAGACAATCCTTTCCCTAGTGAAACCATGTTATCCCCAGTGGAGTCGGACCCCGTTCTTTAACAGACTCGGCTATCCTTTTGTTTTGTTATCCCCAGTCGAGTCATCTTCGCCGTCTTGCATTCATACCTGCATCGCGAGCATTCATAACATTGCATACATGGTATTGCATCCATAGCATTTTACAGTCGAATTTGGTCAAAAATGGAGTACTCTGTATTTAAGTCTCTTCGACCCGTCGAATTAAAAATTTCACTTTTAAATCTCCGTAACGAAGAAACTTAAATAGGGGCATCTGTCATACCCTATTTTTGACCCATTTTCAATTCGTTTTTCTCGTCTTTTTAAGCCGGAATTTTTCGTCGTTTCAAACGAAATTTCGGCAGGGAGGTATTTTAAAATACCTCATTTTTGTTCCGAAGGCGACCGTTTTTTTATTTTTTTATTTTATTATTATTATTATTTATTATTATTTATTTCCTTTTTTAATTCTTTTTATTAGTATTTTCTTTTTATTTTCATTTTTTTATTATTTTTATTTTACTGTCTTTTCTTATTTCAGTCCTTTTAATCCAATTTTTATGTCCAGAGGGGCATTTTTGTCCATTTTATCCAATACCCTAATTTTTTTGTACTATAAATAGTACATTAAATGTATTATTCACGTTGTAATATCCCGCTTATATGTATCGATTATTAGTGTTAGAACCTTGTGAAGCAAGCATGGCAATTTTGAAATTAGTGGCAATGGCATTAAAGTAATTATTTCAATATGGAGGATTATAAGAAAAGAGAGGTAAGATATTTTCTTACCATTCTCTTCATTCCTTCTACCCTCTCCAAAATCAGCTCTCTCCCCCTTCTCTTCCTCAACCACACGCCCCTCTCCCTAATTGCCACAATCTAGTAAACTTCACCCCAATTTTTGTGAAGAAATTCTAGCAAGCAAGCTTGGCTTGGAAGTTAGAACAAGAGAAAGAAAAGGAGAAATAAGGAAGAATCAAGAGAAGAGGTATATTCAAGCTTGGGTTTGGTGATTAGAAACTTGGCAAGGATCAAAGCTAGCAATCAAGGTGAGCTCCCTAGGGGTTATAGAACCCACTTTGTTGAGTATTCATGAGTATTTAGTACTTGAGTAAAGTTTACAAATTTTAGTACCCTAATTCTATTTTGCTAGTAATTCTTAATCATACATGTTGTAACCTGTTGATATGCATTAGAATTTATCCTTTAAAGTTGTATGATGTTTGGGCATGATTAGAGAAGCCAAAATGGTGGAAATCCTGTTTTGAACTTGCCCTATGCTGTCCAACTGCAGGTAAAATCGTGTCACGATTTTACCACCGTGTCACGATTTTATAGGCAGTGTAAAACACGATTTCTGGGCATGAAATCGTGACACGATTTTCAAATCGTGTCACGATTTTGAAGGGGACAGAACCATGTTGTTTTTCATCTTTACTTGCACCGTTTCGGCTATCTAATACTGCTTCAGACTCAAGGAACAACATGTAATGGTTAAGCATTGCTATTAAGCATTTAAAGACCTATCCTTGAGAATGTTTAGATCATTATTATGGATTGAGGATAGGCACAATAGTGAGAGAATGGATGCCTTAATCCACAAGATATCATAGAGATGTATAAGAGCTAGTATTGAGCTTATCCCTTACTAGGCAATTCTCAAACAGTCAATTAAGTACGAGCAAGTCAAGAACGATATAGTATTCAAGTTTAGAACCTATTATAGGTTAAAGAGATTTAGAATGGTACTCATCATGTACTAAGCACAAGAATGATACTATGCTCATAGTTAAGAACCTTTAATAGGTTAAGCATTCAAGAATGCATCAGATATGCAATAGACATAAGTTGTAAGTTATATATATATATATATAAGAACAAGAGTTATATGACAACCTTATGTGTCTCTAGTGTTCTCGCCAGTTAGAACACGGGGGTTCCCGCCAGTTGGAACGGTGTAGTTATCATCCGCGAGGATAGCCGCACATAAGAGTCTAATTAAAACATTAAGCCGTGACTTTTGTTGTTCACGCCAGTGGGACACGAAAGGTTCAAGCATAAGTTAAGACTAATAATGAAAGTATATTAATTCGCGTCTTCCGTCGTTCACGCCAGTGGGACACGGGAGGTATACGCGTAAGTTAAGATTATTAAGTCGTGTCTTCTGTCGTTCACGCCAGTGGGACACAGGAGGTTCACGCCAGTGGGACGTGTTATTCCGCAAGGATAACCGCACGACGACAAGAGGATTCCGGTGTTAGCCTGATATGATAGGAATTTTCACCGGTTATCAGGGGAATGTGCTTCGGGGTTACTCCACCCGGGGGCATTCCGTAAAATGAACCCAGACAATATTGCTTGTTCAACACTAACAGCTAACATAAAGACATGTATCAGTTAATATTTTTATTATGTTATCAGACAGAGAATAGTTATCAGACAAGTATCAGTTATCAGGCGGTGATCCTAGGTTTCCCCTCGATCACCCAGTTATCAAGATATAGTCTAGATCTCATGACTATTCAGTATCAGATCAGACAGTGATCCTAGTTTTCCCCTTGATCACTAGTTTAGCAGGATGTAGTCTAGTCATGACTACCCAGTTTAGCAGGAACAGTCAGGTAGCCCTCTATGGGTAAAGTTAAAACTTGGCGATCATAGGTATCCCCAAGATTGCCGAGAGTAGGCACGGCGACCCTAGGTTTTCCCCATGGTTGCCAACAGTAGGTTGGGCTGGAGCTCACTGAGACGTAATGTCTCACCCCAATCCTTCTGGTGCAGGCTTACAGGTTAGCAAGAGACTTTTCAGATGAATTTCTTCAAGAAGACGCTGGATGGAGTGCAGTTGCTCGTCGCGGTCAAGCATCAGAAGTTTAACAGTATATGTTTAAGTATTTGTATATGATTTTGGATAAATGTATAAACGAGCTACTTGTACCCCCTTCCAGTTGTATTGTATGTATTATTATTATTGAAAATTTTAATGTATCCAATATCAGATTAATACGCATGCTAAATATTCTAGATAATTTAGTATGGGTGTTACACATGCAGTCCCAAATAGTCAGTAGGAGTCAGAGATAGTCAGAGCACAAACCACCCAGAACCACCACTGAACCACCCTCAGTCCACCACAAACCACCAACACAGTCAAATTTTTTTTTCTCTTCATCCTCTTCTATTCTTTTTAGAAACCAAGTTCACATAACCAAATCAAGAACCACAACATAATCTGAATCCAAACAATCACAAATCTCACAGAACCGAATTCAAGCTCAACCACAAGCATCACATAATCGAATTCAAGCTCAACGAAAATCACAAAATCAAACCCAATCATCACAAACATAACCAAAACCACAAAACTAATACCATAGAACCATCATCAAAAACCAAACCAAAGCCATCAATAACTTAAAACCGTAACAAAATCATTCGAGTCTGACCCAAAATCATTTGAGCCGAACCCAAACCGAAACTTACCAAGCCAGGAATCAAACCAAAACGAGGTGATTTTTTTTGAAAAATTCAAGCTTAGATCTAGTAATTTCTAAAAAGTTTTAGAGAAATCCGGCATGGTTTTTGAGAAGAGGAGAAAAATGGATGTTTAAAAATGTAAAAAAAAATTTGAAAAGGAGTTTTTTTTCACTCCGGCGCGGTGGCGCTGCCGGCGGCCGCCGCGCCGGAGAAACCTTCCGGTCACTGAAAATTTTTAGAGAAGAAGAGAGAGGGAGGGGAAGAAGAGAGAGGGAGAAGAGGAAGAAGTGAAGGGAAAAATCAGAAAAATTAATAAATACCCTCCCACTTGACTAAGCCCATTTTCGGCCCAATTCCACTTCTCTTTCTCCTCTCTACTGCTTTCATTTCTCCACCCCCCTCCCTTTTCCCTTACTGCACCCCCCTTCTATCTTTCCTATTCTTCTTTCTTTTATTTCTTTTTAGTTATTTATTTATTATTATTTTTATTTCCTTTATTTATCATGCATTTTATTTTATTGTCTTTAATTTTCAGCACATCATGCATTTTTTATTTTCTTTATTTATTTTATGCAACATATTTATTTTTTTGTCTTGCATTTCATGCATTTTTTTATTTTTTTTATTTATTTTATGCATCATATTTATTTTATGCCTTGCATTTCATGCATTTTTATTTTCTTTATTTATTTTATGCAACATATTTATTTTTGTCTTGCATTCCATACATTTTTATTTTCTTTATTTATTTTATGCAACATATTTATTTCTTGTCTTGCATTTCATGCTTTTTTATTTTCTTTATTTATTTTATGCAACATATTTATTTCTTGTCTTGCATTTCATGCATTTTTATTTTCTTTTTTATTTTATGCAACATATTTATTTCTTGTCTTACATTTCATGCATTTTTATTTTCTTTATTTATTTTATGCAACATATTTATTTCTTGTCTTGCATTTCATGCATTTTTATTTTCTTTACTTATTTTATGCAACATATTTATTTATTGTCTTGCATTTCATGCAATTTTATTTTCTTTATTTATTTTTATGCAACATATTTATTTATTGTTTTGCATTTCATGCATTTTTAGTTTCTTTATTTATTTTAGCATATTTATTTTAGTTCATTTGCAATTTTTTATTTTTATTTATTATTTTGTCATTTTTATTTTATTGGAATGTATTTAGGGACGATGTAAAATATAAATGAGAATATCGCACCGACACCCACACATTTATTTATTCCGTTTTATGTCAAAACGATAAAAATGTAATAATGACCGTATCCGAGGAAAAGGACCCTCACTTGATCCAACGTCATTTTGAGGGATCCGGCTCGCTTTAATATCTCAGCTTACTCTAGTCTTGGACCATAGGAATTAATTAAACTTTCTCAAAAAAAAGTCAAATAGTCAAAATCAAAAACATTTCATATAATCAAAAATCCAAAAAAAAAATCAACCTTGGATTTCAAACAAAGTGCCTTTTCTTTCTTAATCAAATTTTAATCAATCAAACTTTTTTTTCAATTAAAATCAATCAACCTCACATTTTATTTCTTCTATGCCTTTTCGGCCTCTTATCTTTCTTAAACCTTTTTCAAACTTTAAAATCAACCAAAACAAATCACTCGCCTTTTTACCCCGAACTACATGATTTTGATCCCATTCGGGTATGTAGGCAAAAGACTTTGTCTTTCCAAATCAACAAAATAACAAAAACATTTTCCTTTCTTTCCGTGCATCACTTTAATCTTTTTACACTTAAGCATTTGTTTACAAGCAAATAAGTAATTTAGCATAAAGATAAATAAAAACGAGAGGTTCCTATAGAGTACTATAGACGTTTAGGGTGCTAATACCTTCCCTTTGCGTAACCAACCCCCGGACCTTGATCTCTCTAAAAATAGGGTTTTTCGAACTTTCTCCCTGTTCCTCGGAAAAATAAAAGATCGGTGGTGAATTAAAATTGTGAGTCAACGCTAACTAATAGCTTGATATCCAGAAATCACCGCGACAGATCCTATTAGTACCAATGGCATTCACCCTTCAGGTCTAGAAACCAATTCCAAACCTTCATACTTCTTCAACTGACCAAGTTCCTCTTGCATAGAATTTATCAAGAACTCATTAGTCAAGGCTTCTTTAATGTTCTTTGGTTTGAATTTAGAATCAAAACAAGAATTGGAACTCACATCTCTGGATCTGTTGGTAGTTTTTTCATTCAGATTCCCTATGATCAGGTCCTTAGGATGATCCTTTTGGATTCTAATATTTGGACCTTTGCTGTCTTCAGCCTCACTTGAATCTGATTCAATTTGGACTCAATGTCTGGGACATATTCTATGAAATCAGTCTGTAGGAGATACATCACTTTCATTATCCACATCTTTCCTTGAGGATACTCTAAGAGATGTGTGAGCTATAAGACTAGTATCAACAACCATTGGTTTTCCATTCTTTTCTAACTTGAACAAATGTACGGCTGACCTTTGATTGAACATGAGGTTGTGGATATCCATCCAACCTGTAACAATAGGGCTTTATGTGACCAAATCTCCCACAATAATGACATCTCCAGTGTGAGGATTTGTTTCTTGGCTGGGGGTTCAACTGTCGGACAGGATGTTGAGACATTTGGTTCGACATTACAAACTTAGTGTTTCTTTCAGGAGGAACAAACTTTGTCAAGGAAACTCCACTTAGTTTCTTTAAGGACTGGTAATCAAAACCTACACCTTTCAAGTTTCCAGATCCCTTCCCGACTTGTAGAATCTCATCTAACACATTAGAACCATTGTTCAACATTCTAACAGATTTTGTCATGCTATCAAGTTTGGAAGTTAGCAAAGTTACCTCATCTTGAAAACCAGGGATGGTTGATAGGAGTTTTTCTTTTTCAATGCGTAAATTAGCAATGATTTTCTTCTGCTTCTCTCCTACTTGACAAATCTCTTCAAATTTAACATGCAACTTCTTGCAAGAATCAGCAAGTTCTTCATAAGGCACACCATGGTTTGATATTTCATTAGTTCTTGGCTTTCTATCCAATCTCTTCAAAATTTTATTGAATTGCGTAAGCACAATTACATCTAAGATGCTTTCTTCAGTATCTATTTCACATTGAACAATTTCCTCATCAGTGTTGGATATGAAAATATGCTTTTATTCATTCACAAATCTATCATTGATAGCTCTTCCTTCCTTGTCCATTCTGCCAGAAAATAATTTCCCTGGAGCTCACCCTATAACAGGCAGGGTGCCTGCTCTGATACCAATTGAAATTCTGGCACAGTAGTTTCCTGATGTTGAACGCAATGTTCCAACACAGGAACAACAGTGTAAAACAGAGTACAAAGTTTCAACGTTGAATAATGAGTAAAACACGCAAAACAAAAACAGACAGAAAGTAAAAGGCACAAGATGTTTTTTAACCTAGTTCGGTGACAAACATACCTACGCCTGGAGGCTACCAAGCCAGGAAGGAAATCCACTAGCGTAGTCCTAGTTCTAAGTTCTCAGCAAACTCCTAGTTTACTGAAATTTCTGGCCAGGCAATGTGACAGAGTAACCAGGTTCTGAACCAACAGGTTCTGAACAATATGCAGGGCACACTAAATTGCTTAAAACAGAGCACAAACACAAACACACACAAGCAGCAAATTAAAGTGCAGGAAAGTAAAAAGGCACAGAGGTTTGTTAACCCAGTTCGGAGTAAACACCTCCTACTCTGGGGGATACCAATCCAGGAAGGAATTCCACTATTGGAATTAACCCTTAAGACTCAGACACTGACTCCCAGTTCCTATCCCAAGCAATTAATCTCCACCTAGTCTTGAATTCTACCCAACACGTTGAGTATTAGAAAACCTCTAACTTCCTATTCAAGTAACTACAACCCAGCTACTTGAACTACCCTTTTAACTTAACCAGTTCTGAAACACAACTACCCTGTTTTTCAGAAAGACTTCAAAGACAAAACTTCATTCGTACCTAAAGGCTTAGAATGAATTACAACTCAATTAAAACTCTAAATCAACTCAAACATGAGTGATGCACAATAAAAACTCTAAGTTTAAAACACAGACTCTATTCTCTGAATTATGACTCTGTAAATTCGTGTCTTGAATAGCAGCATCACTCCTCCTTATATAGTCTTCAGTCTTGCAACATAAATAACAAACTAATCTTCTGAATTGATTTGTTACTGAAATAAGATTGGTCCAATCAAGTAACAAATAAAACTGTTTTGTATCTTTGAAAGATTTAAAACAGAAAATATGAATTTCAAATCTTTGAACCAAATCTTCAATAAAATCTTCTCCAAATAATTCAGCATTCTAGAAGCACTTATACAAAGATAATTCCTTGCTAAATCTCCCAAGATACGCGCAAAAACTAATCTGAAAACCCAGCTTCTGATGTGGTCAACAAAAGTCAACGCTGGCTTCAGAACCTGAAATCAGCTTCTGAACTGCTACAGTGCATTCAGCTTCTGATGACATTTTCTGCTTCTGAATGGCTTCAAAACACAAAACTTGCAACTGAAGAAATGTTTCATATATGGAGATGCTTCTATTCAATACTTTGGTTTTGCCAAAACATGCAGCCAACACAAAAGACTCAACAATCTCCCCCTTTGGCAAATTTTTGGCTAAAACCATCCAAGTCCTTCAATCTTCATTATAATCAGCTCAACAATGAAGAACTCCACAAGAATACATCATAGCAATTAGTTTAGGCAGCGGACAAAACACTTTCTGAGCTATGTTAAACATCAGCTTCAACTTCTGAACTTCGGATAGAGCTACTCCAAGGTATCAGAGCTACTGATCAACTCATGATCATCACACATACTCTCCCTGCAACTCAGCATACACTCAGCACACATCAAACTCCCCCTTACTTCTGAATTTATGGTATCAGAGCATATCAGAGCCAACACTTCAGGAGCTGAACACATTTGTTCTTCAGGACCACAAACACTCAGGATCATAACAATCTTGTACTCCCCCTGAGACACATACTCCCCCTTGATCATATCTGGACATATCTTGCTTGGTATCAGAGCAAAACTAGTCACCTTCTGAATTAATGACACACATATCAGAGCAATACATCTTCTAATTCTTGGTATCAGAGCCAACAAGGCCAACAACACATTGCATAAGATTTTCTCCCCCTTTTTAGCCATAAAATTCTGACAAATCATAGTCTTCAGATAGGGAAGGGAAACTGCACAAACATCTTCAACTACTGTCCCAGTTTGAACTTCAGACTCAGTATCAGAGACAGCATCACACTTAGCACTAACAAAGCTGGCAGGTACTCTACCTTCCTCACATCCAGTTTGCTTTAATTGCTAGAATTCTTCATATAAGCACACACCTAACTTGCTCCTTAAGTTTTCAAACTGCTTAGCATCCAAGGCCTTTGTGAAAATGTCAGCAACTTGTTCTTCAGTAGCTACATGTTCCAGCTGAATAACTTTGTCCTCCACAAGATTTCTGATAAAATGATGTCTGATATCTATGTGTTTGGTTCTGCTGTGCTGAATTGGATTCTTAGAGATGTTGATGGCACTCAAATTGTCACAAAACAATGTCATAGTTCTTTGTTCAATGTTGTACTCCTCCAGCATCTGCTTCATCCACACCAATTGTGAGCAACTACTTCCAGCAGCAATATACTCAGCCTCAGCAGTTGACAATGACACACAGTTTTGCTTCTTGCTAAACCATGAAATTAAGTTATTTCCTAAGAAGAAACAACCTCCTGAGGTGCTCTTTCTGTCATCAGCACTTCCAGCCCAGTCAGCATCACAAAATCCCATCAGTTCAGAACTTGAACTATGTGAGTACATGATTCCATAGTTACTTGTGCTATTCACATACTTCAGGATCCTTTTGACTTGTGTCAGATGACTCATCTTAGGATCAGCTTGGT
This sequence comes from Medicago ruthenica, assembly GCA_018208015.1. Classification (NCBI taxonomy): domain Eukaryota; kingdom Viridiplantae; phylum Streptophyta; class Magnoliopsida; order Fabales; family Fabaceae; genus Medicago; species Medicago ruthenica. Next base: position 23,380,988 of record CM031376.1, read on the forward strand.
ATCTTGCACATACTCCAACAGCATAAGTGATATCAGGTCTGCTTGCAGTTAAATACAATAGGCTCCCTATCATGCTTCTGTACTGACTTTGGTCTACTGAAACTCCATGTTCATCTTTGGTTAGCTTCAGATGAGTAGCAGCTGGTGTCTTCTTATGAGCAGCAGATTCCATACCAAACTTCTTCACAATGTTCTTGGCATATTTACTTTGAGAAATGAAGATTGTATCTTCCATTTGTTTGACTTGTAACCCAAGAAAGTATGTCAGTTCACCAACTAAACTCATTTCAAATTCTGACTGCATCTGCTGAACAAACAGTTTGACCATCTTCTGAGACATCCCTCCAAACACTATATCATCCACATAAATCTGAGCAATCATCAGACTCCCATTTTCATCTTTCACAAACAAAGTCTTATCAGAACCTCCTTTTCTGTAACCTTGAGCCACAAGAAATTGAGTAAGCCTTTCATACCATGCTCTTGGTGCTTGCTTCAATCCATATAAGGCCTTCTTTAACTTGTACACATGTTCTGGAAACTTTGGATCCACAAAACCCTTAGGCTGTTCAACATATACCTCTTCTTGCACATATCCATTCAGAAATGCACTCTTCACATCCATCTGGAATAGTTTGAACTTGAGAATACAGGATACACCCAACAACAATCTTATGGATTCTAGTCTGGCCACAGGTGCAAATGTCTCATCAAAATCAAGTCCCTCAACTTGAGTATAGCCTTGAGCAACCAACCTTGCTTTGTTTCTGACCACAGTACCACTTTCATCTGTTTTATTCTTGAATATCCACTTAGTGCCAATCACATTCAACCCTTCAGGTCTTGGAACCAGATCCCATACTTCACTCCTTTTGAATTGATTCAACTCATCTTGCATTGCCTCAATCCAAAATTCATCAGTCAGGGCTTCCTTCACATTTTTGGGTTCAAACTTAGACACAAAACATGAATCAGTAGCAGTTGGTTCTGATCTCCTGGTTCTGACCCCTTGATCCAAACTCCCAATGATAAGCTCCTTAGGATGATCTTTCTGAATTCTAATAGATGGCCCTTTACCATTTGGAACTTGATCTGGTTGATCTTCTGCTTCTTCAGACTCTGAATGCTTTTCAGCTTCTGAAGTTTGTTCTTCTGAGGCTTCAGATTCTAGAACAACTTCAGGTTCATTCTCAGCAGACAAATCATCAATTACCACATTTATGGACTCCATCACAACCTTGGTTCTGGAATTAAACACCCTATAAGCTCTGCTGTTTTCTGAATAACCCAGGAATATGCCCTCATCAGACTTAGGATCCAGTTTTCTTCTATTCTCTCTGTCAGCCAAGATATAACATCTGCTCCCAAAAACATGGAAATATTTCACAGTAGGCTTTCTCCCTTTCCACAATTCATACAGAGTTGATGTAGAACCCTTCTTCAAAGTGACTCTGTTGTGTATGTAACATGCAGTGTTCATTGCTTCAGCCCAGAACATATATGGAAGTTTCTTAGCATGCAGCATCACTCTTGCACATTCTGCCAAAGTCCTATTCTTCCTCTCAACTACACCATTTTGCTGAGGTGTGATAGGTGCAGAAAACTCATGCTTTATACCTTCAGAAGTACAGAATTCTGAAAAGCTCTTGTTTTCAAATTCTTTGCCATGATCACTTCTGATTCTGATAATCCCACTATCCTTCTCTCTTTGTAGTTGGATGCACATCTCTTTGAAAACTTCAAAAGTGTCAGACTTTTCTCTAACAAAGCTGACCCATGTATATCTAGAGTAGTCATCTACCATTACAAAAGCATATCTTTTTCCTCCAATACTTTCTACTTGCATAGGCCCCATTAAATCCATATGAACAAGTTCTAGTACTTTGGTAGTTACCTGGTGAACTAATCTGGGATGAGACTTTCTTGTTTGTTTACCAATCTGACAATCACCACAAACACTGTCCTCATTGATCTTCAGATTAGGCACACCTCTGATAGCTTCAGTACTTAGGATTTTCTTCATGCCTTTCAGATGCAGATGTCCCAGTTTCTGGTGCCAGAGCTTGACTTCCTCTTCTGAGCTCATAAGACAAGAAGTCAGACTTCTTTCTTCTTCAGAAACCCACAAATAACAATTGTCTTTGGATCTGCAGCCTCTCATCTGAATCTTATCTTCCTGATCAGTAACAATGCATTCTTGCTTGTTGAAATTAACCTTCAATTCTTGATCACAAAGTTGGCTGATACTGATCAGATTAGAGGTTAATCCTTCCACCAGTAGCACATCATTAAGTCTAGGCAAACCTTCTCTGATCAAATCTCCAATACCCAGAATCTGACCTTTTACACCATCTCCAAATGTCACATAACTTCTGGAGTATGATCTGATATTGCTCAGTAGTTTCTTCACACCAGTCATGTGCCTTGAACACCCACTATCAAAATACCAGTCTTCTTTTGAAGTAGCTCTCAAAGAGGTATGAGCAATCAGGCCTACATTCTGAACTTTGGGCTTCCACACCTTCTGAACATTGTGACTGATAGTAGCTGGTTCAACTCTTCTATATTGGAAGTGTTCAGGGTAACCATACAATTTAAAGCAGAATGGTTTGATATGCCCTCTCTTTCCACAATGATGACAGACCCATGGATGATTCCTCCTCCTTCTGTTTCTGAACAATTTCTGGGGTTGCTTCTGAGGCAGAGGCAGCATCTGAACTTGCTTCTGACCTTGCATCTGAGGTCTCTTCTGAGCTGTCCCAATCACAGGATTATTAGTTTTAGTGGCAGGAACAAATTCTTTAACACAAATCTTCTGTTTGGGATTCTGAGTCTGATCATCAAAGCCTAATCCAGTTTTTCCTTGTTGCTGAGCACCCAAAATTTCATCCAACACATTAGTAGCAGTATTCATCATTCTAACCTGCTTTTTCATATGTTCAAGTTGGGAATTTAACTGGTTCACTTCTTCTTTCAAATCTGAATTCTGCACAAGAAGTTCTCCTTTTTCAGCCTCCAGTTGAAGAATAGTCTCCTTCTGATCCAAAACTTGTTTGCAAACCTCAGCACTTCTGGTATACAGCTTCTTGTAGTTATCAGCTAGTTCATCATATGAGGTTTTAGCAGCTTCAGACACATATGAGGCTTCAGACTCTGAGTCAGACTCTGAAAAGGTCTCAGACTCTAAAACAGCTTCCTTCTTCAAGATAGCTCCTGACCTCACAACTAGACCAGTATCACACATATCAGATTCACTAACATCATCATCTTCAGAACCATCATCAGACCATGCAACAGCTAGGCTCTTCTTCTGCTTCTTAAGAAAAGTAGGACATTCAGATTTGATATGCCCATAGCCCTCACACTCATAGCACTGCACACCTTTGGCTTGGTTGCTTTTCTCCTCAGACTTGGTCTTCTTCTCATCAGTTTGTTGCTTCTTGTTATTGAATCTAAAATTCTGACCTTTGCCTCTGGCTTTTCTGTTAACATTCTTCAGAATCTTGTTGAATTGTTTTCCCAGCAATACTAGAGCTTCTGATAAGTCATCCTCCTCAGACTCTTGTTGATCATCAGCTTCAGCATTCACAGAAAAAGCTATACCTTTCCCTTTCTTATCAGGCTGTTTGCAGAAAGCAGTCTCAAAATTTAACAAAGAACCAATGAGCTCTTCAACCTTCATAGCAGAAATATCATGAGCCTCCTCAATTGCTGTAACCTTCATGTCAAACCTTCTGGGCAGGGACCTGAGGATCTTTCTGACTAACTTCTCATCAGTCATCTTTTCTCCAAGAGAATCAAAGGAATTAGCCATATCAAGTACATTCATATAGAAATCCTGGATATTCTCATCTTCCTTCATCTTCAGATTCTCAAATTTGGTGGTCAGCAGCTGTAATCTGGACATCTTCACCTTAGAAGTTCCTTCATGAGTGGTCTTCAGAATTTCCCAAGCATCCTTAGCCACAGTACATTGTTTGATGAGTCTGAACATGTTCTGATCAACACCATTAAAGATAGCATTCAAAGCTTTTGAATTTCCCAATGACAGATCATCTTCAGCTTTGGTCCATTCCTCCTCAGGCTTCAGAACCTCAGTCTTGTTACCATCTTTGTCTGTATACACAGGATGATCCCAGCCTTTAATCACAGCTTTCCAAGTCCTGCTGTCAATAGACTTTAGAAAAGCACACATCCTTGACTTCCAATACTCATAGTTTGTGCCATCTAGTAGGGGTGGTCTATTGACATAGCCTCCTTCTCTATCCATGCTTACCAGTAATTAATCCCTCTGGATCTCACCCAAAAATACAGGCAGGGTGCCTGCTCTGATGCCAATTGAAATTTCTGGCCAGGCAATGTGACAGAGTAACCAGGTTCTGAACCAACAGGTTCTGAACAATATGCAGGGCACACTAAATTGCTTAAAACAGAGCACAAACACAAACACACACAAGCAGCAAATTAAAGTGCAGGAAAGTAAAAAGGCACAGAGGTTTGTTAACCCAGTTCGGAGTAAACACCTCCTACTCTGGGGGATACCAATCCAGGAAGGAATTCCACTATTGGAATTAACCCTTAAGACTCAGACACTGACTCCCAGTTCCTATCCCAAGCAATTAATCTCCACCTAGTCTTGAATTCTACCCAACACGTTGAGTATTAGAAAACCTCTAACTTCCTATTCAAGTAACTACAACCCAGCTACTTGAACTACCCTTTTAACTTAACCAGTTCTGAAACACAACTACCCTGTTTTTCAGAAAGACTTCAAAGACAAAACTTCATTCGTACCTAAAGGCTTAGAATGAATTACAACTCAATTAAAACTCTAAATCAACTCAAACATGAGTGATGCACAATAAAAACTCTAAGTTTAAAACACAGACTCTATTCTCTGAATTATGACTCTGTAAATTCGTGTCTTGAATAACAGCATCACTCCTCCTTATATAGTCTTCAGTCTTGCAACATAAATAACAAACTAATCTTCTGAATTGATTTGTTACTGAAATAAGATTGGTCCAATCAAGTAACAAATAAAACTGTTTTGTATCTTTGAAAGATTTAAAACAAAATATGAATTTCAAATCTTTGAACCAAATCTTCAATAAAATCTTCTCCAAATAATTCAGCATTCTAGAAGCACTTATACAAAGATAATTCCTTGCTAAATCTCCCAAGATACGCGCAAAAACTAATCTGAAAACCCAGCTTCTGATGTGGTCAACAAAAGTCAACGCTGGCTTCAGAACCTGAAATCAGCTTCTGAACTGCTACAGTGCATTCAGCTTCTGATGACATTTTCTGCTTCTGAATGGCTTCAAAACACAAAACTTGCAACTGAAGAAATGTTTCATATATGGAGATGCTTCTATTCAATACTTTGGTTTTGCCAAAACATGCAGCCAACACAAAAGACTCAACATTTACAACTTATCACCTAGCTACTACTCGTATTGACTTCAACCTAGGAACTCCTAGACCTGAGATCCCATCTCACTTCCCCTCAATCAATCACTGCCCCAGTGATCTTAAACTCAAATAACAATCAAAGTAGGAGACACACTCCAAAAACACAAAAGTCACTTTTGCTTAAAAGCTTCAAGTGATCTACAATTACAACTCGACTAAAACAAACTAACTCTAAGCTTTTCATATTCAATAGAAGCAATAGAGTGGTATACAAAAATAGAGCACACGGCTCAACAAAGACAACCTGAACTCGAAACCTAAAAATACTCTTTTAATGATGGCTTTGGTTGATTTCTTCAAGAGAGGTGCCTTCTTTATATAGCCTTCAGAAGCAACAAATATTTGAACCAAATATTCTTCAAAGATATATTTCCAAAATTCTTCTTTAGAAATATATTTCACAATAAAATCTTTCTTCTGGCTAAAACACATATTTGCATCAATTATTCTTTTCAGAAATATATTGAAGCAAATATGTTTCAGAAATATATTTTCCAAAGATCTCTTTGAAAATATATTTGCACAAATAAAAATATCCAATCTGAGAAAATATATCTTGCGAAAATATCTTCCTTCTGGAAACACACGCAGCATGGAAAACAAGTAACATGAAGAATTCTTCAATCAAATCTTCAAAAGATCAGGTGAGATAATAAACAGCTCCAAAGTGCGAAAACAAGATGCTTCTGAACAGCGCTTCTGAACGATGCTTTTGAAGGTGCTTCTGAACAGTGCTTCTGAAGTTTTGCTTCTGAAGTTCTGCTTCTGAAGATTCAGCTTCTGAAGGTTCAGCTTCTGAAGGTTCAGCTTCTGACGTTCAGCTTCTGAAGATTCAGCTTCTGAAGGTTCAGCTTCTAAAGGTTCAGCTTCTAAAGGCTCAGCTTCTGACGTTCAGCTTTTGAAGACGTATATCTTGCGTGTATATTTGATTTTAGCAAAAATGAAGCCAACACTCAAATATCCAACAACTAGAGACGAGCTAAGAGGAACGGAGAGGAGAGGAGTAAAATGGAGAGCGACGAGAATAAAAACACTTAGGTAATGATGTTGATAATGACGTTGAATATTGTATACTTCAATACGATGAATTTGATGATATATACAAGTAGTGATGATGCAAATGATGATGCTTATATATATATATATATATATATATTGAAGATGAGAATGATGATGTTGAGTTATAATAATGAAGTGATTGACGATGTATGTTCATGATGACAATGTTTTCTCATGATGATGATGTGAATGACGACGATATGTTTGTCCGGTGTTGTGCATTATAGGGAGAGTCTTGCATTTATGATTGTATTCCTGATTATGTGATGATGTGTAAATACATGATGAGTCTGTCACCATGCATGCATATAGAGTCGTGTCTAGGAATTACGAAGATGAAATGACGACGAAAAGTCCAGTAACATATCTCTGGCAAATTATAACGACGATTGGTGTGGTACCACATTCATATGGGTCTTAGGACAGTGTACATGTGCATAAAAAGTGATGATGTTTGTTCTTGGTGATTTTACGAGTGACATGTATGAACCGATGAAGTGTAGAGTTTATTGAGAAATGTATTATTGACGATGTACTATGCCGACGGATGTTATATCAATGCTATTATTAGTATATGTGATTTTTCTAATGTTATGTATAGTTGGATTTCTCACCCCTTTCTTGTTGTTGTGTGGTTATGGTGACTATACTCTCGGGGGTACAGACACTCAGGTTGAGGAAGAATAGTCGCAGGAATAATCCAAGAGGTGGCGGCGGAAGTGTATTCCATCTTCTTTCTTTTATTAGTAGTTGAATAAGTATGTAGTCGCTGCGAGCTCTGATTCTTGTAACACCGGGATGGGGTTGACGATGACATCATTTACGTTTAAGTTGAACATTGAAAATCAATATTACTTTTTATGCATGATTTGTTGGAAGACTTGAATAATTTTTATTTAATGAGATCGTTGAACTATTTCTTTCACCTTGTGGCGTTTATTATTTTTTTTGATAAAGAATTACTTGCGTTATTATGTGATAGAAAGCTAAATTTTGTAACTTCTTATTTATTAAATATAAACTTTTTATTTAATATCTACCAACAGTGATTAGGGTGTTACAGTTATCATGGTTCATTGATGAAATTCAGTTCCCTGTTGCTGGTTTCCTCTCTTTTTTGGTATGTTGTTTCTAGCTTGCGCTTGCATAAAAAAATGGCATAGGAGCAGAGACTTTCTTAATTTAAATAAGAAAAAAAACGTCCTCAAGCAACACTGAATCCAAGTTTTAATTCAACTTTTGAAAATTGAATCAGGTAATAATCATGTCAATTTCCATATAACTCTATTTAATTATCTACTGAATTATAGAAGGACTCTTTGTTTGTCTTATTATTATTTCAGTCATATTGAAATATAAGAATTGTTTGTGCCACTATCTCAGGTGTAGAGATGACAAATGTTCATGTAGATTCTGTCATGATTAGTTCCGATAATATATATGAAATCGCTCTGGATGCGGACAATTCCAATGGTGAATCACAAGTAGAGCCTTCTTCAGAGCCGTATGAAGGAATGGATTTTGCAACATTCGAAGATGTAAAGAATTACTATACAAGGTATGCAAGGAACAAAGGTTTTAGCTTTCGCTTGGGTCGTATTACTAAATCAAGAACAAATGGATTGATAATTGGTCAGGAGATTCTTTGTTCAAAGGAGGGGTTTCGACCTAAAAAGTATGCAAAAGTTGCAGCACATGATGAAACAAGGGTAGGATGCAAGACAATGATATATGTGAAGAAAAATGAAGATAGATGGATTATCTCTAGATTTATAAAAAGAGCATAATCATGAGCTTTTCTCCCCCATAGAAAGAAAAACTAAAGTGCAAAAAAAAACTTATTGATGTGCTTGATGAATCAGGTTTGCGTCCTAACAAAATAACATCTGTCTTGTGTACTCAAAGTGGTGGTATTGATAATGTTGGGTTTAGTCAACAAGACGTCATTGATTACTTAAGTGAAAAGAGACCAAAGCAAATAGAAAAGGGAGATGCTCAATTGATGTTATCATATTTTAAGAATTGTCAATTAAGGAATCCAGGATTTTTTTTATGCTTTCCAAATGGATGTGGAGGGACAGTTGGCTAATTGCTTTTGGGTTGATTCAAGGTCCAGAATGAGTTATAAATATTTTGGTGATGTTGTAACTTTTGATCCAACGTATTTAACAAATAGATACAAAATGCCTTTTGTTCCATTCACTGGAGTTAATCATCACCAACAATCAATTCTTTTTGGTTGTGCTTTATTGTGGGATGAAACAGAAGAGAGTTTTGTTTGGTTGTTAAATACTTGGTTAGAAGCAATGTCTGGAGTATGTCCTAAAACTATTATCACAGACCAGGATGCTGCTATCACTAATGCAGTTGCAAGAGTGTTTCCGAATGTTAATCATCATTACGGTATGTGGCACATTGAAAAAAAAGTTCCAGAGTATTTGAGCAAAATCTATCATGAACATAGTGATTTTAAAATTCAATTTTACAAGTGTATTCACCAATCAATCACTATTGAAGATTTTGAATCTGATTGGGAAGCAATGATAGATAAATATGGGATGCAAGATAATCGGTGGCTTCAGAAGATATACTCTTTTAGAGAAAAATGGATTCCTGTTATGTACGTAACAATTTTTGTGCTGGAATGTCCACTACTCAAAGGAGTGAAAGTATGAATAAGTTCTTTAAGGATTTTTTTAAACTCTAGTACTCCATTGAGCAAGTTCGTGACACAATATGACAAGGCTCTTGATGCACGTTACAACAAGGAGAGGGAGAAGACTTTCAAGACAATCAATTCAAAATTATTTTTGAGAACTTTATATCCCATGGAAGAAGAAGCTTCAAAATTCTATACAAGAAAGTTATTTAGAATTTTTCAGGATGAGTAGTTAGTTGGTTCTCAAAAGTTTATTGTAGAGAAAGTTGATTTTTCAAGTGATTTTTCCACATACAAGGTTCATGAGATTTACAAAGAAAAACCTAGCTACTATGTTACTTTTCATATCATTTCTAATGAAGCTAATTGTAGTTGTCACATGTTTGAATTTTCGGGCATTCACTGTCGACATGTGTTAAATGTACTCCTAAAGTATATGCTTCGCCGTTGGAATGTTGATGCTAAAAAAGGGAAAGTTACAGGATTGACTGCAGATCAAATTGAAGAAGGTAGCAACAAATCTTCGAGTACTTTATTGTTCAATAGTATTATGGTTCATTCTCTGGGAGTATCTGAAAGAGGTTCACGATCTGATAAACATCATGTTGTTGCAATTAAAGGATTTCAAAAGATAATTGAAGAGCTAGATTTGTTGGATCTTGAAGATAGGAATGAAGAGCTTGGTAATTCAACATCTGAAGTTATTCCAAAGTTCAGTAACAGTTAAATAGTTGTGCGTGATCCTCCACTTGTGGTCAGTAAAGGGCGTCCTCGAACTTTTCGGTTGATATAAATGGTAAACATATTATCATTTTAATTTTACTATTTTTTTTTTGGAAACTATGGAAGGAAAATAATTTCCTTTGGCATTCTTTATAGTTACTTTTAGTTTTTATTATATCTATAAGTAATCTAACCTACAACATGTCTACATGATTCAACGGATGGGAAACACATTTGAAGGAATGAGAACATGAGGGTTTCTGGTACCTGATAGATCTTTGAGGTTTTGCAGTAGCATTTTGACTCTAAGGCAGATCCTTTTGGTTTTTGTGCGACTTTGTCATGTGTTTCTGCTTTTATGAGGAGGCTGTCTTTTGTGTTATTTAGGCTTACTTGTGCAGCGTGGTTACAATCTTCAATTTCTGGCCGAGCTTGAAGTTTTGTTTCGATTTTTTATCGTTTCTGTTAAGTCTGGTCGGCTGCTATTGAGTGTCTTTTAAGGGTATGTGTGTAACAGCCCAATTTTTAGGATTTATTTATTTAAAGGTTTATGTGTGTTTAATTGTTTATTTTGGTGATTTATTGAATTTTGGGTGATTAAGGGTATTTTGGTAATTTGAGAGATAGTGTCATATTTGTAATATGTTAGAAGTTCAGAATTTGAAAATAGTGGTGTATAAGTAATAGGGGGGTTAAGTGTAGTAATTGTGTAGAGAAAATAATTGTGAGTTAATTGTGACTAAGCCCATTAATGGGAATAACCTAGAAACTTATTATAAATACATTAGTTAGTGGTGGTGGTGGTGAATTAGGTTAACATTACTATCAAAACATTTTGAGAGAGGCTAGAGAGAGAGAAAGGGAGAAGAAGTTTGGAGGAGAGGAAAAACTAGAGCACCAAGAAGAGAGGGGAAGATTCCATAAAAAGTAGCAAGAGAAGTGAAGACACTAAGGTAAGAGGGAAGATTATGATTATCATAAGGGTTTAAGAAACAATTGGATCTTTGGGAGCTTTTAGCTTATAGCTTAATTTAATGAATTATAATTAATTGTGTTGATTTTCGTGCTCTTTGTTGATGACTGAATTGAGTATATGTTAAGTTGTTGATTTCATGCATTTACTTCATCAAAACTCATGTTTGATTATGCTATTTGTGAACCTTGTGAAATTTGGTGAATTTTGATGAGAAACATGATAACCGGTGATGTTTATGTTTAATTGAATTGATTATGAGTATGATTATGTGTTTGGGTTATGAAATCATGAAGTTATGTTGTTTGGGTTAAGTTGGGATTGTGGTTGTTGTTGTTTATGTGAAAATTGCTTAAATTGGTGAATTTGAGTGAATGTTGATTTAATCAGTTTTAAGTTGGTTCATGTTGTTAGTTAAGTGATTATGAACATGTTGATATGATTAGAAAGTTGGAATTGTTGTTGTAAAGTTATGTTTGGGATTTTAAGTTGTTTTGGGAGAAAACGGGTTTTTGAGACGAACTTTGATTTAATCTGATTAAGTTAAGTTTAAGTGATTAAGATTAAGTTGTTTTAAGCCATGTTAAGTGGTAGGTGATAGGGTGTGTCTTGTTTAAGGTGTTGGGACGGATTTGGGTCGAAAACGATTTTGAAAAACGGTATTTTCGCAAAAACGGAACGAAAAATCTGTCACCCCTGACCTGCACAGGTGGCACGACCGTGCACCTACATGGCACGGCCGTGCGTGATCTTGCTGCCCAGGAGGGCACGATTGTGCGCTTTTTGGCACGACCATGTCATCCTGCCTGTGTTCCGAAACCCTATTTTTATGACTTTTTGAGATATCTAATGACCCTAAATGGTTCCCAAACCTTTAAACTTGATTAGCAAGAGTGTAATAAAGATGTTTATGATTGATTAACTTGGATGTAAGTATAAGAGGACTTAGAGGTTAATTAATTACGATTGGACTTGTGAATTGTCTTGAAATTGAGTTTTGATGATATTTATGATGCTATTGATGAAGCTATTAATGATGACATTGATGATGCTAATGTGGGCTATTTTATTTACTTTTTACTTTCGACCTGGTTGATAAAACAATTTTTATTTTCGACCTAGTTGATAAAACAAAATAGACTTAGGCTCTGTTTGGTAAAAATAAGCTATAAGCTAGCTGATAGCTGATGGCTGAAAAGCTAGCTGATAGCTGATGACTGATAGCTGATAGCTTATAGCTGAAAAGCTCGCTTATTAAAAATAATGTGTTTGGTAAAATTAACTGTTGAAGTGACTGATAAATATAAAATGACATAAAAGGACATGTTTGTTTAATATATTTTTCATAAATTATATACATAATTTTTTTTGCTTATTTGTTTTTTTAAATATTGAAATTTATTTCAAATTACTTTCATCTCCAAAATGATAAATGTGTTTTATGAATTCAATTAAAAAATATTTATTTAACTAAAATGGCTTCAATATTTACTGTATATTTTATTTAAAATTATGTATTATATTATATGAAATAAGATCAACGTAAAAAAAAGTGAACAAAGAAAATATAAAAAGAACTACAACTTGAGTGATACATATGGATAGTCACGTAAGTTGGTTGCACCAATATATAAGAAGTGGGTATTTTTTTTTTTAAAAAAAATATAAAAAGTGGGTAGTTACATATGAATATGGGTAGTTTTTTATTAAAAATAGTAAAATTAAAATAATAAGGTTAAAATTGGAAGAAAATATAAGAAACTATAAGCTATAAACTCAAAAACTACCTGAAATAGCATCTCAGAAAAAGCTATAAGCTCACGAGAAAAGTTTGTTATCAAACACGTCATGTTTTGATCCAACAAGCTTATAAGCTAATTCAATAAGCTATAAACTAGTTTTTCGTCCTTACCAAACACAGCCTTAACCAAGTAATCGGTCTCAAATGGTTAACTGACTTAATTATATACGAATTGTCTACATTTTAAAAGAATCTATGTTTATTTTTTTGAAAAAAAATCTTAATTAGACTTTACTTATCATTAAATTGAACTGCAAATTGTCAACGATCATTTTCTCTGAGAAGCAAAACAAAATTATTCTTATATATGGACAGAAAAAAGATAATTCCACATTTTGTAATCTTTTACGAAATTAATTCTCTTATTTCCAATTTTAAAATATCATAAGCACATACAAATATTTTTTTTAACTCTAATTTTTAAAATTAATTATTTTAAAATCTACTCTATAAAAATCTAAGGGTTTGTTAGAATTGAAATATATAGATTTATCTAGTCACATAACCATTTCTGAGACGGTTTAGGAAAACATATCAAAATAATTTATGCCAAGTTCGTACTTAATAAGCTACTTTCGGTTTATTTTCATAGCTTATCGGGGATGTCAATGGGCATCCATGGGTACGAATGGTATGATATCTGTCATCGCCTCATTGGATAAATATGATACTCGTGCACACCCGTACCCACGTGTGTACCCACTATACGAGTAACCCGTGGGCATTGAAGTATCCACGGGTATCCATGGATTTTTGAATTTATTTATTTTTTGGTACAAAAAAGAACTATTTCATTCAAATTTTCAACTTTTAAACATCCATACCTAATTCATTCAAATTTCATAAATCATACCTAATTCATACAAATTCATGATTCTTACATAATCCATAGAAATTCTTGAAGTAAAATAAAAGCATAAAAACATCAAAATAAACATCCAAATTTCATACTCATTCCAAGCTTCAGTAACTTCATTTGACTTCCCAATTTCTGAAATAAAAACATATAAATCTCCAGAAAAAATCCTAATAATCAACATAACAATGATAATTGAAACAAAATCTTATAACATTTACTAACAATGTCGTCGGCGTGATAAGTGACTAATGTAAATTGCGGATTTAGTGATGGTAATCTACTGAGGTGTAATCTGACGAAGGCGGGATTGGATATTAGGGTTTTCCAATACTTACTTAGACATCACGGCGATGAGATCCTCGATGAGTACCACCGTTGTCAGAGGCCTAGACTTCTTGGCTGATTTGATATCCATGTGATAAGAGTGGTGGCGATGCCATGAAACCCTAAACAAAAAAGCTTATGTTGTATTATAGGTGCAAATCGGTTTGAACGGTGATGCTACAGCCCACACAATCTTTTTGCAAGTCCAAGTGGAGGGTAATTTACTCAATATAAAATGGAAAAGTTTTTAATATGCGCATTTAGAGCATCTTGGATGAGTGATGATTCAAAAAATTACTTATTTGTTGTTTTAATTAGTTGAATGCACATATGGTAACAAGTGCGGTAGCATTTCCCTATTTTTAATGATACATTTTTTTAGGGGAAATTAAAATGGTACTTAGACTATCTACAATGGGGAGTCATTCCCCAATTTAGTACAATGCTCAATAGACACCCTTGTTATGGCACTAAAAAAAAGGATGCCAATAGAGATAGGTGATTTTATAGACACCCTCTCTCATATTATTTGTGGGGTTATACATATTATTTCTTCAATTCTTTTGGTTGTTAACATTTAGGTATCATACATTTATAAAAAAAACATTTAGGTATTATAAAAAATTTAAAAAATTATTAAAAAAAATGCTATCCATGTATATATGTAAATATGCAATATACGAATAAGAGTAGAGATAACTTAATGCATTTTATTTAAAATAAGAGTAGAGATACAAGATGGAATTTGAATGAAAATACGAAAACTAGCATGACATAAAACTACACTAGCTAAACTATGAGCAACTTCATTGGTTTGTTTCCAAATAAACCTAACATCAAATGTGGTTAAATCAGAAGAAAGTAGGTGCTGACGATCATTAATAATTGACGTAAAATATGAGACGTCGAGTGTGCAACCATAGATACTATCTACCACCACCTTTGAGTCTATCTCAAAATCCACACACTGAAGGTCACGTACCCACTGAAGAACATATAACAGTCCAAGTGCCTCTCCCAAATCAATATCAAGTAACGATGATAGCCACTCTGTTTTAGCCAACACAAAACGACCTTCATCATCCCGAATACACATACCGAGTATACAAATTCACTTCGTCTGTTTTTATTTTTTTAAGAAATTTCAATTCGTATGTTGTTTATTGCCTTCCACTTTTTTTTTTTTTTATCTTGCTAACGAGTACTCACTCCGGTCCTTATTATAAGAAAAAAAACAAAAAAACATCAAAACCAATGCAATCATTAATTAGTGTAACTTTTTTAATATTTTTACAAATATACCCTCATAAAAAGTTGTGAAACATTAAATACACATACTAATATTAAAACAAAAACATTAAATAAGGGGTAGAAATGTCTTTTAAGCAATAACTTCACCTTAAAAGTTGTGATATTTTCTTATAATTATGACCATTTTTTTTTTTTTGGAAAATTTTCTTATGTATAGAACTGGAGGGAGTATTTTCAGAGTACTCTTTAAGCATTACAAATTAAGTAATTATTCTATAAAAGTCAAATATTTACATTCTCAATGCACTGATTATACAAACTTTAATAAAAACTTATCATTTAATTAAGGTTTTTAAAAATATCCCATAGACACTTGTTAGCATTTCCTATATAATAGACTCTAACCTGTGCGATGCACGGGTTTTTGTAGAGTTTCATATATAACTATCAAATTGGTTATATTATTATTTTTATAGTTACATTCAATATTATGTTATCAAACTACTTCAAAAAGCAACAAAAACAAAAGAAGGACTGCAATAAAAATGACAAATCAAAAGAAGAAAAAAATATATACAAAAGTCTTCACGAATAAATTGGTTATAACCGCAAAGGCTATTAAGTCTATAAAAATGAAAATGAATTGTTATGTAGTAATCGAAAGAAAGAAAAAAATAATGAACAAGAACTCCTTGGAGTAGATAATAAAGTCACAAGAAAGGGGGGGTTTGAATTGTGACCCTTTTTAAAATCTAATCCTGTACTTAAAAAATTACTTCTCAAGTTGATTCTTGGAAGAACAAAGTTAAATAGACTTCAGAACGTTCTGAAGTGTCAGTTGCAGAATAAGATATTTAAGTTAAGTGTTGTGTGTGTGATGTGTATGCAGTAGTATAAAGAGTATAGGGAGAGAAGAAGGACACACAGAATTTTATAGTGGTTCACCCAATGTGGGCTAGTCCACTCCTCACAATCTTGTGAGAGTTTTCCACTATGATGCTTGAGATACCCTCTCAAATCCTGCACCTTACAATCTTGTCCACTTGGAACGATTACAACCTGTATTCTCTAAGCCTCAGCAGGCTCTCAACTTTCTGTACTAAGTCACACCAGACTTTGTACTATGTTACTCAACCTAGACTTTAATACCCTTAAAACTAGATGAGATTTGCTCTTTACAATTGATTGGAGAATTGAAGAAGTGAGGTTAAGATGAAGACTTTCAGAAGAGAAGGGGGAGAGTTTATCTTTGACAAGATAAAGAGAATTGATTTACACTTTGAGTGATGATCAATTTGAGATGCTAAAGCTTCAAACACTTTTTAAATGTTTTCTTGTATGCTTTGCAATTATGTATGTAATGCTGAGCCTTTCACTTCTATTTATAGAGTTGTTGGTCTCTTGTAACCGTTGGAGGGTGACCAATGGTCTTGTGCCATGTGTCCTGGGCCCCACTGACTTTTACTTGAAAATCTGGGTGAACATTCTGACTTTCAGAATGTTGTTATGTTCTTGAGAATACTTCAGAATGTTGTTGCATTCTTGATGACATTCATCTGGGTTCATCATGTATGAATGAACATATGAATTTCTGGATTGCTGATAGACTCTTGTTTATGTGTGCAGTACATCAGAATGTTTCTGTGCCAAGAGCTTTGCAAATCTGTCTTGGATTGTGTGCAGGAGAGAGAAAAGTGGAACCATCACTTCATGCCCATGCTTTAGGGGATTTTGCTGATCTGTAACAGTACCAACCCCTTAGGTGTCAAGATCTCATGGATTCTGACTTTGAGATTGTGATTTGGCTTTTTGCTTTACTTTTCAAACTGCTTTACTGTTGCTTGTCAGAATTGAAGCATGTGCTGTATTGAACATTCTGAACTTCAGAATATCCTTTTTGTTTCACTTAGGATGACTTGTAAGACTTTCATTTGATGTAATCAAGTCCTAATAGTGAAACATAAATGAAGTGAGGTAGTTTGATTATCTAGGATGATATTCCCTTTTGGAATATTCCTGTTAATTCAATGTTCATAGTCTTAAATGAACATTGAATGTCCTTTTTGACATTCATTTTGTAGATGCCTTTATTTCTTGATTGATCCATGCAAGTATGTTTTTCTTGGACATTTATTTATGTCACCTGTGGCATGCATGTTCTTGAACTTCTGGGCTGGTGTATGAGCAGCTTTATGACAAGGTTTCAGAACTTGTGAACAACCTTCTGAACTGCATATCAGCTTCTGAACTATGTTCAGCTTCTGTTCAACATTGCTGCATCTGAACAGGATTTCACCTTCTGAACTGTGTTTCAGCTTCTGATCTTCATTTTAGCTTCTGAACTATGTTCAGCTTCTGAACTTCATTTTAGCTTCTGAACTGTGTCCAACCTTCTGAACTGTGTTCAGCTTCTGAACTGAGTCCAACCTTCTGAACTATGTTCAGCTTCTGAACTGAGTTCAACCTTCTGAACTATGTTCAAAGTTCTTTCTTAGATTCCTTGTATCTTGGTATGGTTCATATCTTGTTTATGTCTTAATTAAACACTCAAGAGCACAAGTTAAATACCAAGAAACTAATCAAAGTCCATTAATCCTTTAATCATTTAGGGTTTGTTATCTTTAAAATTAATTAGGGATTTTGCCTCAACAATCTCCCCCTTTTTGATGATGACAAACCTATGATTTAGGATTATGGATTTTGATTAAAATTATGAGAGGTTTAAGAGCTAAAATTATTTTTATGCTCCCCCTTATTTTTATAATTCATGACATTGAGTTTTTAACAATTTTTAAAAGCTCCCCCTTATTTTTATAATTCATGGCATTATTAAGAGATGCAGATTTTTGAACCAAATGCATTTTTTCATTAATCAATCATGCTCATTACATCATATATGGTTCAAAAGCAAAACCTTAACAAACAAAGGTGATCAGGCAAAAGTTGAAGTTTTAAGAACTCCAATAACTATTGATCACTGACCTACTTGGGCCTAAAACATAAAAACTTAAAGATTTAAATCCTAAAGCTTCTCCCCCTTTTGTCAACAGCAAGAAAGGTAGGGAGGGACAAGAAGAGGACGTTCAGGGAGTTGAGTCTCCAGAATCTGAGGAAGGCTCAGAATCAAAGACAGATGGATCTTCAAACACTGGAGGATCCATGGCTAATCCAGGAGCAGCGTCTAGCAATTTTTTCAGGTTTGGATATTTGTGAGGTGGGAGCGGAAGTGGGGGCATCCAAGTTTGTTTTTGAGTGACCTTCTTTTGAGACAAAGGTTTCAAGTGAAGCAAACAGAGTAGGGATATCAGGTAGTTGAGTGGTTGTTTTAAGTGTGGCTGGAGTAGGAGAGATATTTTGCGAAGTGTGAAGAGGGGATATCAGAAATTTGCTGCAAATAGCTTCTGACTCCATGGTGGAAGTAGATTGATTCAGGAGTGGTGGTGGTGGTTGTTGAGCCAGATGTTGGATTTGTTCAATAGGCAGAGATCCTGAGGCTATAGGAGCAGGATCTGCAGAGACTTCACATATGGAAGGAGTGGTATGATCAGGGAGAATGTTTCCTTCAACATTCTGTACTTCAGTTTCAGGCATTGTTTCAGGATTTTCTTTCTGAGAGTCTTCAAATACACCATCTTCTGAGTTGAACCCTTCCATATTGAGATCAAAACCAGCTTGATTTCCATCTGATTTTTCAATACCAGTTTCTAGCTGGTCAGCATTATCACTAAACATGTGGGTGACTAAGATTTCAGCTACATCATTCAGGTCCTGATCCTCAGCAGTTTTTTGTTCTCCTTCATCCAGCTGAGCTCCTTCTTCAGCATTTTCTTCAATGTCTTGCTGAAATTCTTCTTCAGCAACTGTGGCTGGCTCAGCATTCTTTTTGAGAAGCGATTCATTATCCTGCTGACTTTCCTCCTCAGCCATTTCTTGAGATTCTTCAATATGCTGATCTTCTGCAACATTCTGATCTTCTGCAACATTCTGATCTTCTGCAACTTCCTGAGTTGCATCTTTGGCAAGATCAGCACTCTCTTGGAATGTTTCTTCAGCAGGAGATTCATCTTCCTTTTGATTTTATGTAGGGTTTTCATCCATGGGCTCCTCTTGAACCACAGTGTTGACAGCTTCTACTTCTTCTTCCAGTGGAATATTTGGAGGGTTTTTGACTTTCTCAATCTTCCTTTTCTTCTTTGTCTTTCCAACTTTCTGGTCTTGATGTCTTTTAACAGAACCAGATGTTTCAGATGCTGGAGGTGTGGGAAGGTTAGATGAAGTGATGTGCAACTGGGCCATGGTTTTTGCAGTGAACCTCATAAAGGTGTAATCACATTGTTCATCTTCAAGAGGTACCTTGTTGTCCTTAAGGATAAGGGTGATTGGCATTCCATAGACTAGGGCACTGGTTTGTTTGGGATTCATACATGAATCAATCATGTGTTGAAGGATAATGAAGCAAAGGTTTAACTTTTTCTTGTTAATGAGATGAAACATGATGCAGAGATCAGTATCACTCACAGCTTCATAGGTTCCTGACCTAGGAAGCAGGGTATGGCGTACCATATTGTGAAAGATTTTGGGTAGGTCAGCAAGGTTTGTGGAGTTAAAAGGAAGGTTTGGTTTGGTGTATTCAAGTATGAGTTTGGCACGGTTTGTTCTAGCTTCAGAAAACCAGGAAGGGAAGAAGAGTTCATTACCTTCATTTGGGATTCTTAGAGCTTTTGAGAGGGAAGCTTGAGTGAGTTTAATCTTAACTCCTTTGACAGTTGTAATGAGGGTCTTCTTTCTATCTTTGGTTTTGATTTCCATTGAGCTGTAGAATTCCCTTACCAAGTCTGGGTAGGTGAGTTCCTGAAGTGACACAAAGCTTGTCCATCCTTGTGCATCAGTGTATTCACACAGGTTCCATCCCTTCTTCTTTAGATCAGCAAAATCAAAGTACTTAGCCCTGCTTATGGGTCTAGGTGCTTTTTCCTTTTTGGCCTTCAGAATGGAAGCTATCTTCCCAATGTCTTTTCCTTTTCCATGCCTTTTGGGAGGAGATACTTCTTCCTGCTCATCAGAAGGTACTTCTTCTTCAGATTGAGATTTTGATTGAGATTCTTCTTTAGAGACAGAATTCTCTTTTTCTGGTTCAGAGGTTTGTTTGGGTGAAGTCTTAACCTTCCTCATGTATTGAGAAATGGTTGGTTCAGAATCTTCCTCTGAGTCTGAGAGAAGGATCGTGGAAGCAGAAAATTTCTTGGCTTTTCCAGTTCCAGAGATGATTCTCTGAGATCTTCTGGGATGTTGGGAAGTTGAAACAGATTTCTTAGGTTTAGACACAGGTTTTCTGGGTTTAGAAGGTTCAGTAGTGGAGATGATGATGTCAGGGAGAATGGTGCGCAGAGGTTGAGGTTCTTCTGGGAATTGTGGTGGAGCAGAACGAGGAACAGGGGTTTGTTCTTGTTCATTGATGCGAGAGGTTGTTTTTGTTCTGGCCATGGCAGTGTTTTTGCGAAGAGACAGATGAAATTTTTACGGTTTGGAGAGTGTTGGTCAGATGAATGTGTTTGAGTGGAGTGGTGGTTTGTTTATAAAGACAAAACGTGTAGGAGAAGAGAGAGAGAGAGAAACTGATGATGGTGGTTTTATGGGAAAAGATGAAACTGAAAAGTGGTTGTACAGGAAAGAGAAAGTAGCCGTTCAAGAGAAGAAAGGAGAGTGGCAGATTTGATAGTTCCCTTTTTGTATGGAGGTTAATGGTTTTATCACATTAACTCTAATACAAGCATTTAATGCTGAGATATGGAGGGATTTTTGAAGAAAGATCACTTTATGAGAGTGACTTACTATCTTCAGAAAATTTTTTCTGAATATTCTGAGTTCAGAGAGCCATGCTGAACAGGGTGAACGTTCAGAGCCTGAAGAACATTCTGAACTTTGTTTGAACATTCTGAGCTTTGTTGAACATTCTGAAGTGATTCAGAATGACTCAAGGGGGTTTGTCCTAGGCCCTTAGTGATTCAGTTAATCAATCTTTATTGGGATTTTTCATAATTAGCAATTTTTCTTTAATAAAATTGAATCTATCCTCAACTAATGGTTTTGTGAAAATGTCAGCTAATTGATTTTCTGTATCAATGAATTTCAATTCAATGTCCTTTTTCTGAACATGATCACGTATGAAATGATGCTTAATTTCAATATGTTAGACCTAGAATGCTGAATAGGATTTTTTAATAAATTAATTGCAATTGTGTTGTCACAGAGAATTGGAACATTTAAGTACCTTAGTGAGTAATCTTCCAACTGATTTCTGATCCACAAAACTTGAGAGCAACAACTGGCTGCAGATACATACTCAGCTTCTGTTGTAGAGAGTGCAATGGTATTTTGTTTTCTACAAGACCATCCAATCAGGGCTTGTCCTAGGAATTGACAAGATCCACTTGTACTCTTTCTCTCAACTTTGTCTCCAGCATAATCAGCATCACAATAGGCTACAAGATCAAAACTACAGCCTTTTCTATACCAAAGACCAAGATCAGTAGTACCTACTAGGTATCTTAAGATCCTTTTTACAGCAGTTAGATGAGATTCTTTTGCACATGTTTGAAATCTAGCACATAATCCTACTGCATACATTATGTCAGGTCTGCTAGCAGTTAAATAAAGCAATGATCCTATCATGCCTCTATATTCTTTTTCAGAGACTGATTTTCCATTTTCATCTCTATCCAAGCTGGATGATGGATGCATGGGAGTGGCCATTATCTTTGCTTCATTCATTTTATATTTTTTAAGAATATCTTTGACATATTTTTCTTGATTTATGAAAATGCCATTTGGAAATTGTTTGATTTGCAAATCAAGAAAGAAACCAAGTTCACCCATCATGCTCATTTCAAATTCACTTTGCATGAGATTTGAAAAGTCTTCACACATTTTCTCTTTGGTTGAACCAAAAATAATATCATCTACATAGACTTGAACTATTAGCAAATCTGTGTTCTGAGTTTTTCTAAATAGTGTGGTATCAATTTTTCCTCTAGAAAATCCATTGTTAATGAGAAATGTGCTAAGTCTTTCATACCAAGCTCTAGGAGCTTGCTTAAGACCATAAAGTGCTTTAGTGAGTTTGTAAACATGATTAGGTTTTTCTTTATTTATGAAGCCAGGAGGCTGACTTACATAAACCTCTTCATTTAAAAATCCATTTAAAAAAGCACTTTTGACATCCATTTGAAAAAGTTTGATGCTTTTATGTGCAGCATATGCAAGAAGGATTCTAATAGCTTCTAACCTTGCTACTGGTGCAAAAGTCTCATCATAGTCAATACCTTCTTGTTGGTTGTATCCTTGAGCAACCAACCTTGCCTTATTTCTGACAACTTTGCCATCTTCATCAAGTTTATTTCTAAACACCCATCTTGTTCCAATGATTGTCTTCCCTTGATCATTTGGAACCAAGTTCCACACTTTGTTCCTTTCAAACTGAGACAGTTCATCTTTCATGGCCTCAATCCATGAATCATCTATTATGGCTTCATTTATTGACTTGGGTTCCATTTGAGAGATCATAGCCATATTGTTCCCTTGAAAGGACATTCTGGTTCTTACACCATCAGTTGTGCTTCCAATGATTTGATCTACAGGATGATCTCCTACCATTCTCCAACTTCTAGGAGGGCTCTGTAGAGATGAGTCCTGAACATTCTGATCATCTTCTTTTTCTACAGAACTTACATTGTTATGATTGTTAACATTCTGAAGTGTCTGATCTTCAGTATCTTCCTTTTCTTGGAGTTGAGAAGGTTCATCATATTCATCAAATATGACATGCATACTGACTTCAATTGTTTGGGTTTTTAGGTTGTACACTCTATAACCTTTGGATGTTGTAGAGTATCCCAAAAAGATAGCTTTATCTGATTTAGGATCAAACTTACCCAATTTTTCTTTTGTGTTCAGAATGTAACAGTAGCAACCAAATATGTGAAAATAAGATATGCTAGGTTTGATGTTTTTCCATAATTCATATGGGGTTTTAATTAGAATGTTTCTTATTGAAACTCTATTCAAAATGTAACAAGATGTATTGATGGCTTCTGCCCAAAAGTAATCTTCAACATTTGATTCATTTAACATAGTCCTAGCCATTTCTTGCAAGGTTCTATTTTTCCTCTCAACAACTCCATTTTGCTGTGGAGTTCTTGCACAAGAAAAATTATGTGTAATACCACATTCATCAAAGAATGTCTTGAAGGAAGCATTTTCAAATTCTCCTCCATGATCACTCCTCACAGATATGATATTAGAACCTTTTTCATTTTGAATCTTTTTGCAAAAGTTTTGAAATGCTTCAAATGATTCATCTTTATGTTTTAAAAATAATACCCATGTAAATCTTGAGAAATCATCAACAATAACAAATCCATATTTTTTGCCACTAAGACTTGCAGTTTGAACAGGACCAAAGAGATCAATGTGAAGAAGCTCTAAAGGTTTTTTAGTTGAAATATATTCAATTGTTTTAAAACTGCTTTTAACTTGTTTTCCTTTAATACAAGCTTCACAGATCTTGTCCTTTTCAAAGTTAATCTTTGGCAAACCTCTAACTAGATCAAGTTGAGAAAGTTTAGCAATAGTTTTCATACTAATGTGACCAGCTCTTTTGTGCCAAATCCACTTATCTTTTTCAAGAGACATAAAACATGATTCAGCTGGAATTTCATTTAAGTCCAAGACATACAAGTTCTTTTTCCTTGATCCAGAGAAAATTAATTTCTTAGAGGAGGCTTGTCTTATTTCACATATGTTGGGTTTAAAAATAACTTCAAAACCACTATCACATAATTGACTTATGCTAAGTAGATTGTGTTTCAACCCTTCTACAAACTGAACATTTTCTATCTTGGCAGAGTTAGTTTTACCTATTGTTCCTTTACCTCTGATTTTGCCTTTGTCATTGTTTCCAAATGTGACTAGTCCTCCATCTCTACTTTCAAAGGTTAGAAAGCAATTCCTATCTCCTGTCATGTGTCTTGAACAGCCACTGTCCAAGTACCATGGCTTTGTCTTTGCATTTTGAGAGGAGACCTACACTTGACATGAACAAAATCTTAGGTACCCATGTAATGTTGGGTCCTTGAGGGTTAGTCTTTCTAAGAGATCTTTTCTTATTGTAACATTCTGTTATTGTATGACCAGATTTGTTACAGTAAGAGCATATCTTCTTAGCCTTTTCAGCCTTTTGTGAACTTTCTGATCTATTGAGATGAGAACGTTCTGAACTAAGATTATTTAATCTATTTTTTCAAAATGTTTTTTATGAAAACATGCTGAGTCAAGATGCCCTAGCTTGTTACAGTATGAGCATTTTATCTTCATTTTTATTTCAGTTTCTTTTGGCATAAAAACAGTTTTAAGAAGATTTTTGTTTGGATCTTTGAATCCTAATCCAGATTTTTCATTTGTTCCAGCTTGTGATCCCAGAATGTTTTGAAAGGTTTCTGTGGATTTTATAAAACGTGAGAGATCATTTTTTAGTCCTTCAACTTCTGTTTTCAAAAGAATGTTTTCTTTTTGTACTTCAGAAGGTTTAGACAAAATTCCTTTTTGCTTTTTATTTAGCTATCTTTGTTGTTCAGACATTTTAAAATGAGAGTCTTGCAAAGTTTGTATGGTTCTTCTGGATTCATCATATTTTATTTGAAGTTTATCTTTTTCATCTTTAAGTTCAGAAAGTTCTTTTATCAATGATTGACATTTGTTAGATAGAAAATTTGAATCATATATAAGACTGTCAATTTTTCTTTCAAGTTCTTTTTGCAAAGAGTTAGGTTCATAGATAATTACCTCTTCCTCATCTTCTGATTTAGCCATCAAACTCAGGTTGGCTTCCTCATCTTCAGGTTCTGCTTCTTCTAGATCATCCCAGGTGATCATGGCTTTCTTTTTGAAAGGAGGTCTCCTTTGTTGTTTCTTGAGATCAGGACACTCATTTTTGTAGTGTCCAAGCTTGTTGCATCCAAAACAGGTGACTTGACTTTTGTCAGTCTCAGTTTTGTTAGTGTTGGGAAACTTCTTTCTGAGCTGATTTCTTCTCATCATCATTCTTTGAATTTTCTTGGAGATGAGTGCAAGTTCATCTTCAGCTTCTTCTTCCTGGACTTCTTCTATTTCATCCAGTTCTTCCACATCATCTTGAGTTGCTGATGATGTTTCTTGGGAGGCCTTCAAGGCAAGAGTTTTTACCTTTTTCACTGGTTTGTCTTCTTGAAGTATGACTTCATGAGCTCTCA
Organism: Medicago ruthenica; assembly: GCA_018208015.1. Taxonomy (NCBI): domain Eukaryota; kingdom Viridiplantae; phylum Streptophyta; class Magnoliopsida; order Fabales; family Fabaceae; genus Medicago; species Medicago ruthenica. The sequence continues at coordinate 23,406,398 of CM031376.1, forward strand.
GTGAACCAATAAGTTCCTCCAAGGTCAGAGAGTTTAGATCTTTGGCCTGGGTAATAGCTGTGACCATAGGTCTCCATGTGCTTGGAAGACATCTTAATATTTTTCTGATTCGATCATGAGTGGAATATATCTTTCCAAGAGATCTCATTTCATTTACTATTGTTGTGAATCTAGCATACATTTCATCAATAGTTTCATTTTCACTCATTTCAAAGATTTCAAACTTTCTGACTCCAATGTCAATTCTAGTTTCTTTGACATGAGACGTACCTTCATGGTGTATTTTTAAAGTGTCCCATACCTCTTTAGTATTTTGGCATTCATCAACTCTTTCACTTTCTTCCATGGTTAGTGCGCATGATAAAAATAATCTAGCTTTAGAGTTTAGTAATACCTTGGCTTTGTCATCTGGTGTCCATGCATTTTTTTCTTTTATGCCTCCATCTTTGTTCATTGGAACATGATCTCCTTCAGAGATCACAGCCCACATGTCCGTATCTTGAGATCTAAGAAAAAGTTCCATCTTACCTTTCCAGAAGTAGTAGTTTGAGCCATCAAACAATGGAGGTCTGTTTGCTGATCCTCCTTCTGTAATGTACTTAGCCTTTGACATACTTCTTCCTGGATCTTTTCTCTAACACTTGTGTAAGTGTTCAAACCCTTAGAGCCTTGCTCTGATGCCAATTGAAGTAGATAATAAAGTCACAAGAAAGGGGGGGTTTGAATTGTGACCCTTTTTAAAATCTAATCCTGTACTTAAAAAATTACTTCTCAAGTTGATTCTTGGAAGAACAAAGTTAAATAGACTTCAGAACGTTCTGAAGTGTCAGTTGCAGAATAAGATATTTAAGTTAAGTGTTGTGTGTGTGATGTGTATGCAGTAGTATAAAGAGTATAGGGAGAGAAGAAGGACACACAGAATTTTATAGTGGTTCACCCAATGTGGGCTAGTCCACTCCTCACAATCTTGTGAGAGTTTTCCACTATGATGCTTGAGATACCCTCTCAAATCCTGCACCTTACAATCTTGTCCACTTGGAACGATTACAACCTGTATTCTCTAAGCCTCAGCAGGCTCTCAACTTTCTGTACTAAGTCACACCAGACTTTGTACTATGTTACTCAACCTAGACTTTAATACCCTTAAAACTAGATGAGATTTGCTCTTTACAATTGATTGGAGAATTGAAGAAGTGAGGTTAAGATGAAGACTTTCAGAAGAGAAGGGGGAGAGTTTATCTTTGACAAGATAAAGAGAATTGATTTACACTTTGAGTGATGATCAATTTGAGATGCTAAAGCTTCAAACACTTTTTAAATGTTTTCTTGTATGCTTTGCAATTATGTATGTAATGCTGAGCCTTTCACTTCTATTTATAGAGTTGTTGGTCTCTTGTAACCGTTGGAGGGTGACCAATGGTCTTGTGCCATGTGTCCTGGGCCCCACTGACTTTTACTTGAAAATCTGGGTGAACATTCTGACTTTCAGAATGTTGTTATGTTCTTGAGAATACTTCAGAATGTTGTTGCATTCTTGATGACATTCATCTGGGTTCATCATGTATGAATGAACATATGAATTTCTGGATTGCTGATAGACTCTTGTTTATGCGTGCAGTACATCAGAATGTTTCTGTGCCAAGAGCTTTGCAAATCTGTCTTGGATTGTGTGCAGGAGAGAGAAAAGTGGAACCATCACTTCATGCCCATGCTTTAGGGGATTTTGCTGATTTGTAACAGTACCAACCCCTTAGGTGTCAAGATCTCATGGATTCTGACTTTGAGATTGTGATTTGGCTTTTTGCTTTACTTTTCCAACTGCTTTACTGTAGCTTGTCAGAATTGAAGCATGTGCTGTATTGAACATTCTGAACTTCAGAATATCCTTTTTGTTTCACTTAGGATGACTTGTAAGACTTTCATTTGATGTAATCAAGTCCTAATAGTGAAACATAAATGAAGTGAGGTAGTTTGATTATCTAGGATGATATTCCCTTTTGGAATATTCCTGTTAATTCAATGTTCATAGTCTTAAATGAACATTGAATGTCCTTTTTGACATTCATTTTGTAGATGCCTTTATTTCTTGATTGATCCATGCAAGTATGTTTTTCTTGGACATTTATTTATGTCACGTGTGGCATGCATGTTCTTGAACTTCTGGGCTGGTGTATGAGCAGCTTTATGACAAGGTTTCAGAACTTGTGAACAACCTTCTGAACTGCATATCAGCTTCTGAACTATGTTCAGCTTCTGTTCAACATTGCTGCATCTGAACAGGATTTCACCTTCTGAACTGTGTTTCAGCTTCTGATCTTCATTTTAGCTTCTGAACTATGTTCAGCTTCTGAACTTCATTTTAGCTTCTGAACTGTGTCCAACCTTCTGAACTGTGTTCAGCTTCTGAACTGAGTCCAACCTTCTGAACTATGTTCAGCTTCTGAACTGAGTTCAACCTTCTGAACTATGTTCAAAGTTCTTTCTTTGATTCCTTGTATCTTGGTATGGTTCATATCTTGTTTCTGTCTTAATTAAACACTCAAGAGCACAAGTTAAATACCAAGAAACTAATCAAAGTCCATTAATCCTTTAATCATTTAGGGTTTGTTATCTTTAAAATTAATTAGGGATTTTGCCTCAACAATCCTTTGTGTAACCGAAAGAAAAAAAAATAATAAAAAGGAACTGCAATAACATTAATGGCTTTAAAAAAATGTAAAAAAATGACCTTTAGTACGGTATATTCATTTTGGAAGCAACATTCTTTCAGTAAAAGTGGTAATAGATTTAAAGTGTTGTCATGTGCTACCTTATTCAATCCCTTGCAGACCATTTTTTTTATAAAAATTAATAAGGTTCGCCAAAAAGGGCGGAATTAGGGTTATTAGGTTTAATTGCATGATGGTGAGAGGGATGAAAGTCAGTGAGAAATGATTTAGAGATTGTGAGATTGAAAGAAAGAGGACCCGAGATTTGTGTTGAATATATAAAAGTGAAGCAATCACATTTCATCAAAAACATCAGTGCCTTAGTGGTAAGAGTTGTGAATTGGTAGGATATGATATCTGGTTTGATCTTAGTAAGAGTTTTTTCATAAATTTTTTTAAAACTAAAAATTAGATATATGAAAAGGTTAAAAGACATGTCATTATGTGTTTCTCATGCAATAGAATTATAGTAAACTAAGAAAATGTTTTTCCTTTACAATGTTAGTAACAGAAACCTTTTATAGAATTTCTTATGATACATATATTTTTATAATCCTTTTGGACTTAAAATTTTTTTCTAAGAGGAAATTCTAGCTAGCTTAAACTCGTATATTATAGCCTGAAATCATATATTTTTATAATCCTAAAGGCATGGCGGGAAATTATAGCAGGAAGTTAATAATAACATGGTGTAGTTACCGCGGATAATAGTGGTTCTATAATAGGAACGTGGAGGGACTGATGCTTCAATTTAATTAATTATAATTTTAATTCATTAGTATAGGGAAAAAATGTGGAAGAGAGAAGAAATGAGAAAATGACATAAATGTTGCATATTAATTTTGGAAGCAAGATTATTTCAGTTGAAACTTAGGTGGCCGAGTGGTAAAACATGTGTTGTGATAGCATTTGGTGAACGGTTCAACTCTTGGTAGGAATTTGTTTTCCTAATTTTTTTCAAAACCAAAAATTAGGGTTAGCAGGTTAAAACTACCCAACATTTAGTATTACAAAGATAAAGATATAGAGAGAGAATGTAAGCTTAATATTTTTTTTATTAAATGAAAATATACCTTTTTAAACTAAATACACCTTTCGTAACTAAACTAAACTAAATAAATATACCTCTAAAAAAAAATTGTTTTACGTCTATTTATCTCTTTCCTTGTTAATAATGCATTTAATTATTTTATAAAGTATAACACTTAAATGAAAATAAATATAAAATAAATTTTATTTACAATATAAAAGATATATTAGATTAATAAATTTAAACTAACTTTTGTAAAAAAATGTAATTTAAATTACGAAATTATAAATACTTGAATATACATTGATATACATTTTATTATGAATTATGAATACCCTTTTTTGTCACCTTATATTTTTCAGTAACAGTTGAACCTTTGATTTTACCAAACACTTTAACTAGTTTATTAACTATCAGTCATCAGTTATAAACTATAAACTATCAAACATTGATTATAAGCTATCGGATAGCTTATCAACTATCCATTATTTTTATCAAACAGAGTCTAAAAAGTACTTCTCGTGACAATGCACCGCATATCAAACACAATATAAGTAAATCTAAAACTAAATAAGTTCTTAGAATTAATTTGAAATGCATCGGCAAATACAATTCTCAATTTTGTGTTGAAATTAATCTCAACCAACATCTCATCTTTATCCAAACAAGAAGAATATACATAGAAGAAGAAGAGTAGACAATAAGTAAATGAACAGTTGTATCCCCTCTGTAACAATTCTACCAATAAAATAACAATAAAGTTAGTCAATACTACCTATACCACAGTAAGAAGCAATCCCATTGGCCCATTAGCCAAACACACACACCCCACATTTCCCTTTCACCCAAAATCCGGTCCCATCTCAATTCTATCCAATACCATCCTTTCACAGATTCTTCTCACACGAACATTTCCTCAAACACAAATAATCATCACCACCAAACTCCTCAATCTATAATAACTCACTCACCAAACTCATCTTCATCACTCAACTCAAACACACACACACTGTCTCAAACTTCACCATGCCAAATGGTACCTCACTCACCAAAACCCTTCAAACCCTCCAAATCCACTTCCTTTTTCAACTGCAAAAAAACAAATCTTTACTCTTTCATAGCTCTACTTTGCATCATTTCATACTTTTTAGGCTCATACCAAAACAACACCTCCACCTCCACATCAACTAGTAAAAATATCCAAATCAAGAAAGTCACACCAAAATGTCTCCAAAAAAATCCAACAAACCCAAATCAAAATCCAAAAACAAAAACAACATACTTAGATTTCTTCTCACATCACAACCTAACCAATCCAACAACAACCACATCCACAACAACATCCACTCAATACCCACCATGCACCCCCTCTTTAACTGACTACACCCCATGTGAAGACCACACGCGCTCCCTCAAATACACGCGCGACAAAATGATATACCGCGAACGACACTGTCCTAAGAAACATGAAATCTTAAAGTGTCGTGTTCCAGCACCAAATGGTTACAAGAATCCTTTCCCATGGCCCACAAGCAGAGACATGGCTTGGTATGCAAATGTACCTTACCGTCATTTAACGGTGGAAAAAGCTGTTCAAAATTGGATCCGTTTTGACGGTGATAAGTTCCGTTTTCCTGGTGGTGGTACTATGTTTCCTAATGGTGCTGATAAGTATATTGATGATATTGGCAAGTTGATTAATCTTGAAGATGGTTCTGTTAGAACTGCTGTTGATACTGGCTGTGGGGTAAGCGTTTCTCTTTTATATCTCTTTGTTGAAGTACTTTGATACCGACACCTGATACGATACAGACACGTTGAAACCGATCACCGTTGAATATATATATCAATTTTTTTTTAATATATATCACTTTATTTATAGACGGTCTAAAATGAAAATGAAAATGAAAATATATGTATAAGAATCTAACTTAAGCAATTTATATCATTGAAAAAAGTTCTTAAATAAGATATCATAGTATTTGACCTTTATTTATTCATTTATTATAAAAAAACTAAAAAGGTAATCAACTTTAATTTCTATAAACCTCTAATTGATAAACATATCTCAACACATATGTAACTCTTGTATCTACGGTGTGTGAAATCAAGATAGGAAAAAAATGTTTATGACATTTATCTAAGTTGTCCCATATGACTCGTATGAGCGTTATAAAGGTGTCCGACACCAATTTAGAGTGTTGAAGTAAAGAAAAAACAATTTTGTTTAGGACATCGATTTTAGTTGTCTGACACGTCGTACAAGTTTCATAAGAGTGTGGGACATCAGCGTGTGTCGGACACTGCAACACGTTTAGTTTTAGAGGTGTCCGTGCTTTATAGGTTGGTCACAATTTTATCACAATTCAATTTAAATTCTAACTAATTTGCTCTCGATATGAAAATATAAGACAAAATAAGGTAGCAAGAAAATTGTGAATTCTATTTGTTTGATCGAATATATTATTGAAAAATGTTAATGAGTGCCTCCGGAACACTTTTTTAAGGATCATAAGTGGTAAATGTTTATGAAAATACATGTAATCAATATATTAACAATCGAAATATTTGTCTATTTTTACAGAATAATTACTTATTTTAGAATACTTAAATAATGTCCGAGACACTCGTTAACAAGACTCTATATTTTTTTTTTTGCAGCTCTTTTATTTTAATGGTAGACACACTTTTTTTATATTTTTATTGAAAATGAGAGAGATTTCTTGAAACGTCCTTGTCCTTGTCTTTTGATTTTTTTATTTCAATAGGAGTTAATGTTTCAAGGGAATATAATAGGAGTTAGTGAGATGGCCATTAAATTCTTTTTAATATCTTGACACCTAACCATATGTGTTACTACCTTCATCCTTAAGCATTGTATCCCATTGAAGATTGAATGTGTGTTGATGGAGTATTACTCGTAGTTGGTTGTTGTATTATTACAAGAGTATAGATTATAGGAAAAGATGTAACATAGTTAAGATTAAGATATGTAAGTGAAACAATCTGGGTCCAATTGAAAATTTGAAAGAGAATCTTGTAAAAGTAGATAAGAAAAAAAAACGCAAGAGAATCTTATTTTACAGATAAAATCTAATATTTAGTTACAAATAAAATAGTAACAAGTAATTTATCATAGTTTGATGTGGAAAAGTTACATGTATGATTAGATCATAGTTAAATGATTTACAAGAGAGTCCAAGTGGTAAGGATTTTAGATCTCTTAAGCAATTGATTTACATGGATTTAATTTCTAACATTTGGGTGCGTAAAAATTTGAGTTAAAAGGAGGAATCTATCTTATATATATTCCACAAATTTTCGACAAAAATTAATCAATGCTTAACGTGATGGAAACTTCGAACTTATAAGAATAACCAAATCTTTTTTTTTTTTACCGTTAGTTACTTTTAGTTGATGATGAAACATACCTGTTTTTACATTCATTGTGTTTTATTTTTGTTTTATATAAAAAGTTTTTACATCGTTGTATGGTTAATTAATCAACGTCGGTTTCACAAATTGTTGGGAAACAAAATTGTGCGAGATACGTTTTTGTTTTGAAACGTCTTTGTCCTTGTCTTTTTTTGGTGAATTATTTCTTGTTGTGTGTCTGTATTTATCATTTTAATCGAGTGACATATTTTACCTTTTTAGGATAAGAATTATGCTGTTTATATTGTTTTGGGCCACAACTTTCAATTAGTGCTTGCTTTCACATCCGTAGAGTAAGAAAATTGATGTTATCACATCAAAGATTGTTATGAAACACTACAAAATCCGATATAATTCTATCGGTAGTTAACTGTCGATAAATTTTAACCGACACTAGTTAACTACTAATGTAATTTGAAGTTAAATTTGAGTGAAGTGTGAAAAACAATTTTCAAAGAGTAATCTGGATGATTTATTATAAAAACTAGTCTAGTATTTTTTTGTTACAAAACTAGTCTAGTATTTTTAGAAGAATTCATTTATTCAAACTTGTTTGACAACAATATAAGTGTAAATTTTCCTACCGTTAAATTTCAGTAGTAGTACTAACATCTAAGGAAGTTAATTTTATTTAAACCCATTTTTTACAAATTTTTATATCAACCTAAGGAAGGTTTTTATCATATGAACCTAACTAACAAGGTCTTTATCATTTTCTCTATAAAATAGGAGTATGAACGTGACTGTCCTATGGTTCCATAATTTGAAATTGAGAGGTCGTTTGTCTTGGTATGGGGTAAGATTTTGGGATATATTATTATAACGGGGTTTGTAATTTGTTTGTCTCTTTAATAATTTTCTACTAGTCAATTTATGTTATTAAGGAATGGACCCATGACAAATGTAAATCATTGTCTTACATTTTTTTTCGATGAACCAGTCGTTGTCTTACATAATAGGAGTACTACTAGACAGTAATGATTCCTTTTTCAAAAAGATTCTTTACGTTAATTAATTCTTGGGGACTTTCAGTGGGGTTAACATAAGGACATAGCATGATTATGGTATACGAGTATTCCGACTCACCGAATAGTAAAAATTAAGTAGCTAAATTATTGGATTAATTAATGGTATTTTAAGATCTTATCATGATATACATTAAAAAACGTCGTATAAATATGATGCATGGTCTGTGTATATGTCCTTTGATTATCAGTTTGGGACATCCTTGAACAAAGAAACATTTTGAAGTTTTTGGAATTCGAACTCAGCCTCTACATATAATATCTAATATTCTTACCAACTGAGCTAAACTCATGGGGATGTAACATACACATGAATTGACAAAAAATATCAAATATTTCTGACACTAGTATTTATTTTGCATTTTAGCGGTGCCTAGAAATTAGCTAAGATCCATAATACCATAGTATAGGAATTCCATCACGACAATTTGTCCTTTTTATTTTGCATTTTAAAGTCATTTACTGGTCACATTATTAAAGAGTTCCGTCAGAGATTCGATCCATCCCTACAATGTTGCTCAACATGTAATACCAATGATGATGTTCATGATAAAAGTATTCATATTTGTTAGTCTCAAATATAAAATAATTAACTATCAAAGGTGTTGATTTTAATAACAAAGTTTGAATCCTGATTGAAAAAAGTAAGAACATTTGATATGTGACACGTTTTAAATATGATTACCTTCAATGAAAAAAATATATCGGAAAATATAATTATCTTTGATATATTTAATGATGTTATTCTAAAGCATTGCCTAACTACTAAAGTTTTACTATTTCTCAATGACTCTATTCCCTTAAAACACAGGTTCTCAAGAAGACACTTATAAAAATACACCATATTTATTATATAATAAAAATTGAATGATACTTAGTTGAATTTCTTAATAAATGTGAAGTTAGTTATTTTTGCTTTATATGTATCAAAGTGGGAGGGAGGGAATTTATATATATATATATATGGCAAGAACATTTATATTTTATACAAAACTAAATTTTATGTGAAAAATGTAGCTAGGCCAATATTGATATAATTTCGAAAACATTGATCATGTATGCAGGTTGCTAGTTGGGGAGCCTATCTACTATCACGTGACATATTGACAGTGTCAATTGCACCAAGGGACACTCATGAAGCACAAGTTCAATTTGCTCTTGAAAGAGGTGTTCCTGCAATTATTGGTGTCTTAGCCTCAAAGAGATTGCCTTTCCCTTCTAGAGCCTTTGACATGGCACATTGTTCTCGTTGTCTTATTCCATGGCCTGAATATGGTATAGTATTCTTACTCATCAAAAGAAAAATTAATTCTAACCTATATAAAGATTAGTTCTAACCTATAAAGCATGGACTAACATTAGAGAAGACACGGACATTGACACGTCAACATCGATAGTAATTTAAGAAAATGTCATAATTTAATGTAATTACATGTGTCTGTGTCATGTGTCGAATACTAACACATGTCGGACATTGAAACACGCTTTGACTAGAAGTGTCCGTGCTACAAGGATTCTAACATAGTTCATACAATAAAAGGACTAAAATCGAAACAACAATTACTTAAAATAACATTTCAAAGACTAGAATATTATTTTTCATAGAAATTAAAGTATGAAGAATTATGATTTAACATTAACTTGTGTTTGATTTGTTTTTTTACTTTGTTGAATTAGATGGACTTTATCTAAATGAAGTTGATAGAATTCTACGTCCTGGTGGGTATTGGATTCTATCTGGGCCACCAATTCACTGGAAGAGATATTGGAAAGGATGGGAAAGAACAAAAGAAGACTTGAATGAAGAGCAAACCAAAATTGAGAATGTAGCTAAAAGCCTTTGTTGGAATAAAATGGTGGAGAAAGGTGATATTGCTATTTGGCAGAAACCAAAAAATCATTTAGATTGCAAATTCACTCAAAATAGGCCTTTTTGCCAAGAGCAGAATAACCCTGACAAAGCATGGTATGTGCTTCATTCTTTTTATCCTCCTTGTGTTTGAATTTTTTTTTTCTATGTTTACATTTTATTGGAGTTGGTTAAAAGATCAATCTCTTGAGATACTTTTACATTAGATGCCATTTTTGGTGACTCCCTTCCAAATTATTGCATGTTTTTTGTACATAGACATCTATGGATCTAAACAAGATCACATGTCTTGAATAGAATATTTGAGATGTGATAAAGGGTAAAGAGTTTAGTTATTATAAGTTACACTTATATTGTCATTCATCAAATCATAGTTTGTAGTATTAAAGTGGATTCTTGAGTTACAACCACTCATTTTCTAATGAGTCTAAGTAAGCAAGTTATATCTAAAAATTTGTTAAATACTTTTTTAGAGGGTCTAAATTAATAAATTATAGTTGATAAAATGTCAAATACATCTAAAAGAGCAAGTTGCTAATTTACCACTACTAAAAATGTGTGTATGTAAATTAAGAAATCTATGTACTAAATTATTTTGAAAAGTAACATAATGATGTGGCCAAATAGTTGCATTTATTGGATGACAATTTAAACATAAAAATAGTTTACATTTTTGGGTGTATATCCGTTAAACTTTGGAGAAAATTCATATTGTATGAGATAATTCACTTTTTCTTTATCCAGTTATTTTTATTCTTTTATATGTTTTTCATTTCTGAAAATAACCTCTTGTGTAAAAACATGGTAAGAAATTGAGAGACATTACATCAATTATTTATTTTCTTATATTTTCTTCAACTAAAGAAATTGAGAGATTCATTACAATTTTTTTCTAGTCTTCCTTTGTCCAAACAATATATAGAATTCATTAATAATCTATTTATTTATAAAGGGATTCAAAGTGTAAATAGTGAGCACATACAAACTTGTTTCAAAAAGGGCGTGATCAAAAGCAATTTGAAATATTTGTGACTATCATGTTGACTATCAAATATTTGTGACTATAATAGTGAGCACATTTTACACATACCAAAACAATCAATAAATATTACTACTTTTGATACAATAATTTATACTTTTACTATAATGACCTTATTTTTTTAATATCTCATTTCATATATTTCTCTCTCCACAATAAATAACTAAGAGTAATATTGGTAAAACAACATTTAATGTTGCATTGAACTTTGAAAGTGACAGTTAAATAGAAACAAAAAATTTCTTAAAAAGAGACACTTAAAAAGAAACGGAGGAAGTATTTTAGTTGCTGCTTTTGACTTTTGCATAATCTCTACTGTATAGGGTTTAGACCCTCTCCTCACTTTTATTGTTTTCTTGTGCCTATATATATATATATATATATATATATATATATATATATATTTATTTTTATCCGTTATATGTAATTTCCTCACCAATTTCAAAACGACTAACCAAGTATAACAAACTCAAGTCCCTTTCAACTTACAAATGTTGGTTCTCACACTTAATTTCTACCAATTAAATATTTTTTTTTTCATGTTTGTAATTATTATTTTGGTCACTTTTAGGTACACAAACATGCAAACATGTTTAAATCCACTCCCTGAAGTGTCCAACAAAGAAGAAACTTCAGGTGGAGAATTAAATAATTGGCCTCAAAGACTAAAATCATCCCCACCAAGGATTTCAAAGGGGACCATTAAAGGTGTCACACCCCAAACATTCTCAAAAGACAATCAACTATGGAACAAAAGAGTATCATATTACAAAAAAGTTAACAATCAACTTGGAAAAGCTGGTAGATACCGGAACCTATTAGACATGAATGCTTATTTGGGTGGATTTGCAGCTTCACTTGTTAAATATCCTATTTGGGTTATGAATGTGGTTCCTATTCAGGCTAAAGTTGATACACTTGGAGCAATATATGAAAGAGGGTTGATTGGAATGTATCATAATTGGTTAGTAATTTTTTTGTACTTTATGTTTTGATGATATTGTTTTTTGGTTTTTTTTAAAGGGTTTGGATTTTAATTGTTTTGCAGGTGTGAAGCTATGTCTACTTATCCTAGAACTTATGACCTAATTCATGCTGATTCTGTGTTTAGCCTTTATAATGACAGGTATACATTTATTTTATGTTATAAATTGATTATTAATGATTTGGAAAAAGAGAAAATTAGTAATGATTTAGGTAACACTAATAGTCATTTTACAATCGTCTTTGAGATATTTGAACTATATCCCTTCAGATTATAAGGTTAAATTCTTACCACTGAACTCACAAATGAACAAAAAAATTGTGTTACAGGATTTAATTTTCAAGCTAATGTTTAACTCATGCATAATTTTTATTTAAACATACATTCAACCAAATCACAATATAAGAATTATGATAGCAACATACTCTCTAACACTTAATACATGGTTTAAAAGATTCAAATACTTTAAAATCTAATTATAACCTGATTCTGCTTTGTAGATGTGAATTGGAAGACATTTTGCTAGAGATGGATAGGATTCTTAGACCAGAAGGAAGTGTAATAATTAGAGATGATGTTGATATATTGGTCAAAGTAAAGAGCATAATCAATGGCTTGGACTGGGAGAGTCAAATTGTGGACCATGAAGATGGGCCTCTTGAAAGAGAGAAACTTTTATTTGCTGTGAAGAAGTATTGGACCTCTCCTGCCTCAAATGACAATACTATTTAGGACCCTACTTTTTACTCCATTTGCTTCTAGATAGTCTTACATATTTGAAAGTGTATTTTTGAACGATATACATTGTTCGGATGTATACTTTCAGACGATATAAAAATTGTGTTTTTTCAGATGTGTATGTCTTACATATTTAAAAATTGATTTTAGTTTATTTATTCCTTCCTTCCTCACTTTTGTATTTTAATTGTTACTTTTTGGGATAGTGCAAGCAAACTTTGTTGAATGGAAATTCACTTTAATTGTGCAGACAACAATCCGAGATTCCAGGGCTTTATAACAGCTGAATTGTTTTGCTCACAAGTGTTGAGTATCCTCAAATTCTCTTAATTGACATTGTTTTTCTTACTTGGATAGTATAAATAAACAGAAAAGTAAGGGTGGCTGCTTAAGTTTTATAATAGTATAAGTTACATATATGTGGTTGGTTATTAAATACTTACATTTATGGTTGGTTCTAACTCTCTTCACCCCCCACTTTAATGTAGTCTCACATTTTTCCAAATTTTATTTGACTATTTCTTTTCTACGCTATGATTTCTCACGCATCCTATTTTATTCTTAAAATACATTTTATTTGAATTATATAAATCGAACGTTTTATTGATGGTTTTCAAATTATATAATCTGAAATCTTCCTTTATATATCACAAATTCAGAAAACATCCCCCGTTTTCAATAGTTATGATGGTGATGATGAGGCGATGCAGCTGAACCGAGACCGAATTGTTCGCTTCTATCTGATGTACTTGGTGGGTGTCACACTATTCACTGACCAGAGCGCCAACTATGTGGATGTGACCTACCTCAGGTACTTTTGTGACCTTGAGCTGGTCACTGATTATGCATGAGGAGTGATTGTCCTTGCTCACTTGTACAACGAGGTTAACAATGAATGTCATTATAAGACTTCACAGCTGGCTGGATATGCGACCCTGTTTTAAGTATAATAATGAAATTCTTGTTTAGTTAACTGTTAAACATGCTTTTTGTTCATGTGTTTTGTATTGATACAAATATGTGTTGATGTTGATGCAAAATTGGATATTTCAACACTTTCAGGCAGTCGAGGCTAGGGATTTCTGGGCTGGATACAGGGACGATCCACACCCTCGTGCATGTTCCCCTCAAGGGTTAGGTTGTCACAGATCCTACAAGAGTGCACTTGTATCGCATCGTTCTTAGTGATATTTTCTTATACCTGTATTATCAACACTGCCAAACACGTTAGTTCGAGCGAATCAGTCTTCACTTAGGGTGACTCAGATACAGACCTCACACATGGTCAGTTATCTGTTGAAGCGTGTGTTGCGCCAGTTTGGATATTTGCAGACCATTCTAAGACATCCACGTGAGCGCAGGATTTAGGTCTTCCTGCTGTAACTGGTGTAGAGACAGAAATTGATACATGAGATAATATTATACCATTTCACATCCACACATCACACCTCCGCTAGGAGAATGTACATGTCTCGAGGCCACCTGGACATGAGGCTCTTGATGAGGTTGTTGTTGAGCAACATGGAGCCCGCATGTTTTTAGACATGAGTATACGGTTATGGCACATCATAAATCATGTCAGAAGTATCATGGGTGTTGGTCTATATGGCAAGGTAATGCGCGCTAGAGGGGGGTGAATAGCGTTTTAAAAGTTTATCGAGTTTTTAGCGAAAACGAGTTTTGAAAACAAAGATGACTAATTGGATTTATGCCTGAAACAATGGCAATGACAAAAATATAAAGACATTGTAATGATCAATAAGATTCACTAAGAATTGAGAGATTCAAAGCCAAATCTTAATACAATCTATGATTGATAATTCTCACACAATGTACAAAGCTAGACAAATCTTAAAATAAACCTAAGAGCAATTTAAAACAATTATACTAATGAACACAAGGTATATGTGTTTGATAAATTGACACTAGATTGAATCCAAATGTGATCAAAGTGATTTAAGAGAAAACCTAATTCAATGAATTAAGTCAAGTTTAACAAGTTGAAACAAGATCACATTCAAATCTATTCTAACAATTTATCAAACAAGCATATACACAATTAAACGAAGTTAAAGAGGCAAAGGAATAGAAACGACACCGAGATTTATAGTAGTTCCCCCTTTGGTCATCGATTCGGGGTACATCTACTCTTCTTGATGGAAAACATCTCCACCAAGGACTTCCACTATAATTGAATGTTTGATTACAATGTGATTACAAGAATTCCTTGAAAATACCCTAGTTCTTCAATTCATATGCAACCACTCCCCCTAATCTTCAAATACCCTTTGAAATTGGTGCTTCTTAAGTCTTCGAATCCTCAATCACTCGTGCAATCCTTGAAGCTCTTCACTCGAACTCTTCTTTGCTACGTCCGGTGGTTGGATCCCCTTCAACTCAAGAACTTTAGAAAGAACCCCCAATACCCTTGGAGGTGGAATGAAATTACTCAATTCACTTTAGATCCTTGATTCCCAATCAATATCCTTGAAAGCAATCAACTTACAATCCTTATAGCACTCTAGCAATCTATGACTCAAAAGACCACAATGTTTCTTAGAAAAAGTGTTTGATCTCAAGAACAAATGGACAATGAGGTTTGGAGACTCTAGAGATATACTACTCCGTCCCAAAATATAAGCAAAAATGAGTCAACATAAGTTGATGTATTTGGTACAAATTTTGACCAAATACATTAACTTTTGTTGACCAATTTTTGCTTATATTTTGGGACGGAGGGAGTATATTTTTGTGTGATTCATTTACAATTTAATTTAAACTAATATTTTTTCTATTAATATTTTAGGAAATGCTAACTTGTGCCTTAGTACACATGTTAAGGAACCTAAAGTGAAAATTTTATCTAAGAAATTGTGCCAATTTATTCTTCTAGAGATTAAAAATGAATGTTTTGTAATAAATATTTACCATTTATAGAATCCTTAACATGTGCCCTTAGGACACAAGTTAGCATTATCCTATTTTATAAATACATTGATTTTCCTGCTTCTAACCAAAAAAAATTTCCCGTGCCAGGAATCAAAATCAAACTAGTCAATGTCTTTAAAACAAAGTTCATATCTGCTTGCAAACCCAGATATCATTTCTTCACCGTCAATCAACGTTTTCAATGATGATGATTATTCTTCTCTTTCCCTAAGAAACCCACATCAAGATTCTTCTTCTTGTTCACAAATATCTATGCTTTTCTGAATATATTGTTCTAGAAGAATCAATGGGTGGTGCTATTGTTCACCATTGTTGTTGACCTGTAGAAGAAGTCTGATTCTTGTTTTGTTTTCTGCGTTTGTGATGCATGGTGTTCATGTTGAAGAACTACTTTTTTCCCTCATTCATTGCCTTGTGTTACACGTTTGGAAATATTTCTAAAAATAAAATAACTTAATTGCTGATTTCCAAGTAGTTCTAAAAATACAAACCCTGATTTTATATTAAGAAAATGAATCAATTTTATTTAATACGTAAATATATTTTATCTTAGTAAAGAAGTGTTATATTAGGAAAGAACTAATATTCTTTCTGTTTTCTGACTGAGGCCTTAAATCCGTTGCGTCTTCCACTTCTATATAAACACAGCATCCCATGTTCAACATTTTCATATCTGCAAAAGTCTTTTATTTTTAAGTTTTTTGTGTAACCTACCCTGATAATCCGGAGTTTGGCCGAGAGGTAAGTAAAGTCTGACTAATGGTTGTTGTCTTTTGTTTCTCTGGTTTAACCGGTAAGCTTTGTTAGTGTGTTTCTTTTTTGGATAAATGACTGATCTTTTTATGTGTTTAGATTGTTTGTATTTTAGCCATCTGAGTTGATGAGCAGACAATGGAGACCGCTTACACGAAAAGGGAAGATACCTTCTGCTGTTCTCAGCCCATATCGGTATCAATCCTTCTTTTTTTTTTTATGTCCTTTTTCTTTTTCTATAAAGAATATGTTTTTTAATAATCATAAATGCATTTTATGTTTCAATTCTGAATGACCATTTTGGCTTCATTATATTCGACCTATTTGAATGCAACATGTTGTATTTGAAACCTCAAAAGTTCATGGATATATGTTTATTTGTTCTCTTTTTTTTTTTTTTTTTTTTTTTTTTTTTTTTTATATCCTTCAGTGATTATACTTGAACAATGCAAATCCTTATGTGATTATACTTGACCCTTTTTCTTCACCATTCTCACCAATCATCACCCATCATGCCTCCCATTCTCCGAACCAAACACACAACCAAAGAAGGCTAAAACCACCAAACCCACCACCAAAAGAAAATAGAACACAGTCCGGACCCAGGCCGCACCACCACCACAAACAACTTTTAGATTTAGCAGCAAAGAGGCACAAGAGAGATTTGTCGAAAGTAAAGCCTTTAAGGTAGTTATGGAGCAAAGGTTTGATCTGGTGAACCTGGGTAAATATTCTGAGTTTGAAGGTATGCTTAGGGCATGAAATTGGGAGTTGCTGAACAGTATGGTGTTCGAGACGACAAACAAGACGGTAACTCTGGAGTTTTATGCAAATGCTAGGCATTCCACCGTTAGGTACCAATCTTATGTTAGAGGGAAAACCATTGATTATAGCCCTGATGCTATAAATCAATTGATGGTTTTGACTGCACCGGAAGAATGCGCGGTGAAAAGGAAAAGAGCTGAAGTGAAGGATATGACGGAAGAGGATTATGATGGGTTGCTGAACACCCTGTGCAGGCCAGGTACAATTTGGAGGAAAGCATGGATGCTAGCCAAAGCTGATTTCATGCCCTCGCCCAAAGCTTGGGCCTCTTTTGTTGTGCAGACCTTGGAGGGCACCTCAATGCACGTGTGAAATTCCCCTCAAGCGGGTGTTGACGATTGATGCTATTCTATCAGGGGAGCCAATTAACGTGGGGGAGCTGATTGCCAACAACATTTATGAGATAGCAATGGGTAAGTTGAAGTCCATAGCACATAGCAGTTTAATATGTTGGTTGTGTGAGGGAAGTAAGTGGAAGAGTACCGGGCTGATATTGATGCCCCCACAATGAAACCTGTCACTGAGAAGACCATGGACGCATTCGTAAGCGTGTACGAGGACTTCATGAGGGGAGGAGGGCAAAGAGAAGAGCAAGTCCAGCAGGGGAACACACAGCCTCAGCCTCAACATCAAACATTTTCGGGAGAGGGAAGTCAGCAAAGCACTTATCCACCTCTGCACCCGATGTTGCTAGATTATAAGTTCGCTTCTGCCAATTGGATGAATGAGACCTCCGATCAGCTTTACGTGAACCGTCCGAGGTTCTCCCAAGAGATTGCTGCAGAAGCTCATGTCAACCTGGAGGCCTCCCCAAGGGTCTTATGAGCGCTTTGATGGGAATCGAGGATAGCATGGTTCATTACTTTGAACATCAGAGAGAGAGGGCAGTCAGCAGGGAGCAGGAAATCGCTGACAATTTTGATGCAAGAGACAAGAGGAGTGGAGCACATTTCATGGAAGAGATTAATGCAAGTGACCCTCAAAATACCTGGTTCTCAGTGGAGGATCTGAATGAGATGGGACGGGAGCAGTGATCACATGTTCCACTTTATGCCTTGTCTTCTTTTGTGTTTTTGTTTAGTTTTGCTTTTTGTCATGTTTAATCAGAATTGCTGTCAGTTTTTTTTAACTCCATTTGTCCCCTAATTTGCACTAAACTTGCACTTGTTTATTATTGATGAATTTATGTGTAGTATTGATGTACTCCAGTTTAGTAACAATCTTTGATTAAGTGGTATGCCAAAAGTTCAAAAGGAGGTGGAGGCCTAAAACGTCAAGGTTGAAGTGTTCAGCAATGTGAGGAATAGGTAGTCACAACTCCCAGAAATCATAACATGTAAGGTCACTGCCAAATTTGTATTTTTCAATTTACTTTAAAGAGTGTTCCATGCAACTACAATTCTAGAACTTGCGATTTTTCTCTGTTGTTAATTGATCTTGTCATACACACACTAAGACAAAGTGCTTGGTACCATGAGCCTTTTGAAGCCTACCTGGATTGTTTTGTTTTGAATATAATTATCTTTTTGTAAAGCCAAGTTGAGCCGGTAGGTTTAGATCCTTTTGTTCGGTGACAAACTACAAGCCTAGAGACCTTTAGTTACATGTACCCAAACTTTGTTTGGAGTTAGGTTGTAGGATGTTGCTAAGACTTAAGTTTGGGGTTGCTTTTGGAATTTGCAACCAATTAAGTTTGGGGTGTGGGTACTAGAGAACTTAAGAGTCATATATCTCTCTGAGAATGATTTGTAAAAGTGCACAAAAAAGGTGTAGAAAAAAAAAGAGAAAGAAAAATAAAAATAAGGGACAAGAAAAATGAAAAATAAAACATCATTATTGTCTCATGGTTACAATAGTTCTCTAGTACTTGTGTTTATTTTATGGGTGAATGAGTGACTGTTCAAATCTATCCAATTAGTAGAAAAGCTTAACTCCAATGTTGTTTAACCTACTTTGCCCAAAAATTATCGTGCCTTCACCTAAGCCCCGTTATAACCCTTGTGTGAAGACATGGATTTTGATTGACACTTAGAAACTTTTCAAGCGTATGGTAATTTGTAGATTTGCATGTGATTGTGTGAACCCTTATCAAACTGTTGCGTGGAGTTGTGAATTGAGGAAGAAGACCGGCCGGCTAGCCCATCAAATGGCTGGTAAGGTGTTGAACTTTTGGTACTACCACTTGATGAGGTGATTGTTAATTTACTGTCGTTTGTCAATATTGCAAGTAAATTCCTTGAGGACAAGGAATAGTTTAAGTTTGGGGAACATCAAGAACTTGAACTTAGTGCATCATGACACGATTTGGGCATCGTGTCACGATTTTCTGACCAGATTGAAGGAAGTTTCTGCCTATGAAATTGTGTCACGATTGCATAATCGTGACACGATTGTGAAACTAAATTTTGAGAATCATGGGGCCTTTTAATGAAGAATCGTGCCACGATTCCTGAAATCGTGTCACGTTTTGAGCGCAGATTGCCTATTTAAGCTGATTTGTTTTCAGAAACAAAGGTTCATAATTTTTTTGGAGAATTGAAGCGCGATTTTGAGAGCAAAAAACGGAAGAGGTGGCCAACCCCATCCAACTAATATATAGTCAGTTTATGTATGTTTTATGCTTCCAATGATTAAGTTATTTGTAATTCACATTATGAGTAGCTAATTCTCTTAGAGATTGAGTCTGAGATGAATCTGATGTAATCTGTTTGAACACATGTGGCTGTGAAACTCTATTGCTTATGAATATTAATCTAGTTTTATTCAATTCAATTGTTCTTAATGCTTTTTATATACTGACAATGTATAACATGAATTCGTAAGAATGAATGACTACTGACCCTAGCTTTCAACTTAGACCTAATTGAATTGTTCAAATAAACAGGGTTAGTCTAGGAATGGATAATCGTTTATTTGTGATAATAGGTTAACGTTTATAAAACCTTCGAGGAATAGTAGATCACCTAAGGAATTAGGGGCTGTAATCCGAGAAGAGAGTTCTAACTTAAGGGATTGATTAGGACTATTTTTGTTAATTATCGTAAAACTAGAGAAGTATTCATAGAGATAGGTGCAGTTTACCAGAGGATTCGAAAGACTTGATCTCATCTCTCCTTATATTTACCAAACAAAGTTTATCAATTCATAGAGACATAAAAAACGTTGATGTTGTGTCCCTTTAATACATCCTAAATAGGTCTTAGAAGTTATGTTTATTGCTGGGGAGATAGGAATGAATAATTAACAGTTGATAAACGATATTTTGCAGATGTTGTTGGAACCTCCAAGTGATGAACCTCTTCTTGGAAGTGCTGCTGATGATGAAAATTCTATTGACCTGACTGGTGTTGATATCCGTCTTCCCCTTCTTGTTTATGTTTCTAGAGAGAAACGTCCAGTTCCCTCAAAGGTTTGAGGGGGTTGGTCCCTCTGATAGATATGCTAATCACAACATGGTCTTCTTTGATGTTAGCATGAGAGCCCTTGATGGACTTCAAGGGCCAGTCTATGTAGGATCTGGTTGTATGTTTAGAAGAATTGGTCTGTATGGTTTTGACCCTCCACTTGCCAAAAAAAAAACACACAACTTTCCTATAGTAGTTGCTTTGGGTGTAATAAGAAGAAACTTGCCAACACCTCAGAAGAGAACCGAGCACTAAATACGGGTGATTCTGATGATGAAGAGATGAATCTTTCCTTCTCCCGTAAGCAATTTGGGAACTCAACTGTACTTATTGACTCGATTCCAGTGGCAGCGTTCCAAGGTAGGCCACTTGCCGATCACCCTTCTGTGAAAAATGGTCACCGTCCTGGTGCTATCATCACACCTTGCAAGCATATTGATGCATCAACATTGAATGAAGCCTTCATTGTGATCTCTTGTTGGTATGAGGACAGGACTGAATGGGGGCAGCATGTTGGATGGATCTACGGATCAATTACTGAAGATGTGCTCACTGGTTATAGGATGCATAACAAAGGATGGAAATCAGTTTACTGTGTGACAAAACAGCGATGCATTCCGTGGAACTGCTCCCATCAATCTCACTGATAGGCTGCTTCATGTTCTTAGATGGGCTACTGGCTCAGTTGAGATATTTTTCTCTGGAAACAATCCAATTATGGCTCTCCCTCTTCTCAGGATAGTTCACTGTTCAAACACTTGATCTCACTTTTCTTGCTTACCTCTTGGCTATTACTATGACTCAATGCATTCTTGTTGTGCTTGAAATTAAGTGGTCAGGAATTCATCTGGAAGACTGGTGAAGAAATGAGCAGTTTTGGTTGATTGGAGGGACTAGTGCCCATCTTGCTGCCGTGCTTCAAGGTTTACTCAAAGTCTTAGTAGGCATTGAAATCTCATTCACCTTGTCTTCAAAATCAGGCGGTGATGATGTTGACGATGATTTTGCTGATCTTTATGTTGTCAAATGGTCATACCTTATGATACCGCCGATCACAATCATGATAATAAATTTAATAGCAATAGCAGTAGGAGTTAACAGAACCATATACAGCACCACACCAGAATGGAGCTCTTTACTAGGTGGTTTTTTCTTCAGCTTTTGGGTACTGATTCATCTCTACCCTTTTGCAAAAGGCTTGATGGGAACAAGAAGGAGGAGGCCTACCATTGTTTATGTCTTTTCAGGTCTAAGGCTTGAATTACCTTGTTTAGTTTGCTTGTGAATTTTATTCCAGAAGTTGTTTTCTGGAATCATAACAAATGTTTGATGATGAGAACACTTGCTGAATCATATTTTGTTATATGATTATATCAATTCTACTAAGTATATTCTGCTTCAAAGAATGTATATTGATCTTTTAATATTTTTCTTATGAAACATAAATATAATACCATTTTATCGTAAGGAACAAGCTTTCCTTCAAATTCTGTTGGCAAATCATATGCATTATTCATACTCTACTAGAAAGGGCTTAGTCCACGTGCAATCATATGCACTATTCATACTCTGCTACGTTAGTCATATAATTCTTTTGACATGTTGAGAACCGCAAAATGATACCTGCATACCGGTTTGTGGTACATTTGCGAATTGGTTTGCACAAATTTCTTTGTAATTCAATAATTATCAGGTTCACACAGGCACAAATGCATGTGTTCATAATTGGTGGCACTTGTCCCCACTAGCTTAATTTAATTATGAGCAAAAGTTTAATCTCCGTTAAAAAGCAAGTGATGCCCCAACTAAATTAGTGATTTATTAGAAATATTGGTAAAATTAAAACGTCTATTGCATATACAATTGTATATTTTGTTATATAGTCAATTTCGAAGTTGTCTCTATTGAACCAAAATGAATTTTATACAATGTCTCTAAAGTTTTGATGATAACAAAGTATAAAAGAGCGTTTTGATATGCTAATATATGTTCAAGTGTACATGACCTATAGGATTAAATTTAAACTAATAAATCAAGTTTTGGTTCTAAGAAAACAAGATTCTAAACATATACAAGAGCATCTAAAACTTATGAGAAGCTGAAGATTTGGATCAGACTCTGAAGAAGTCATGATTCTGAAGGTCAGAAACATCTGAAGGATTGAAGACTCTAATGACATTCAAAATCTAATAAAGGACACATCAGCATTAACTGAGTCTAATTAGGGTTTGTCGTCTTATGAAGAAAGCTCATTATCAAACTTTGATAGTACAGTTTGTCTCCTTCTGTCCACATGCAGAAACAAACAAAGAAATTCAAGGACAAAGGGAATAAAACCGATAATTCCAATTGAGGCAAATGGAATTTCAAATGACTTTTCAACGACATTAACCAAATCAAGAAACATTCCAATGTCTCTGATCAAACTTCTCAAAGACTCAAATTTATGCGTTGACACCTCTCCAACGTCTCTAAGATTTCCCTCTATATAAGAAGCTAAAGACTTGAAGAGACAAACAACTCTCTAAACATTCTACAAGTGTCCCCACTCTGTCAAAATCAATAGCGCACAAACACTTAGAGAATTTCTTATAAACTTTCTTATTTTAGAAATTCTATAGTCTAAGAGTCTTAATTGAACTTTATTCTATTACACCTCTGATTGTATATCTGGTGTAAATCAAACAATCTTTATTTGATTAAGTTAGATTGTAAGAAACCTCTTTCAGTTGTGATTGAGCATTAGAAGTCTCTTTCAGTTATGATTGAGCATTAGATGTTTCTTTCTTGTGTGATTGAGTATTGGAAGTCTTTTGCTTGTGTGCTTGAGTATTGTGTAATCTTAGTGATTTTACTGAAAATCCCTTGGAAGTGCAAGGGGACTGGACTATTCTCTATTTGTGGGAGGAACTTGTATAATTTCTCTCTCTTCTCTCTCTCTCTCTCTCTCTCTCTCTCTCTCTCTCTCTCTCTCTCTCTATCTATCTATCTATCTATCTCTGTGTGTGTGTGTGTGTGTGTGTGTGTGTGTGTGTGTGTGTGTTTGTTTTTACTACTACATTCCTAATCTACTTCAGGCTCTGAACATACTCTGTTTGTTTCAGACTCTGAACAACTGTTTTAAACACTTAGAAAAAGTTTGAAAAAGCCAACACAATTCAACCCCCTTCTTGGGTTTTTCTCACCTTCAGCTGGTATCAGAGCACTGTCTGTGCTCTTCACTTAACCATGTCACAGAAAAGATTTTGAAAAAAGAAATGTCTGCGTCAAACACTCCTTAGTCTAGTATTGGTACTAGTACATGTATTGGTGCAGCCATACAATATGATTACAACAACACTGCTACCTCTGAAAATAACAATTATTCAGCTAGATCTTCATCCTTCAATGGAGATGATGTTGAGTTTTCATGGTGGAAGAGTAAAATGTATATAGTCACATCATAAATGTTGATGATGAACTATGAGACATTATTGAAGATGGTGTTGGTTTACCTGTTGATCCTAATGCAATGGTAATGGACAGGAAAAGTCTCACTGAGACTCAAAGGAAAATTTACGGAAAATACCATAGAGTGTGTGATATTTTGGTTGAAGCTCTGCCCCACTCATAGTTTACCAAAATAGTTGATAAATCCACTATAAAGGCTATTTTGAATCTTTGTGTTCTACTTATAAAGTAAACCAGCAAATTAAAGAGGCTAAAACTAACATGTTGGTTCAACGGTATAAGCTTTTTTTGAATGAAGGAAGATGAAGACATTGAAACCATGTTCTCAAGGTTTCAGACTCTTGTATCTGGCCTTCAGGTTCAGAATAAAAGCTATATTATGATTGATCATGTCAGGAATCTTCTTAGCTTGGAGAATCTGATAAGCTCTCTCAAAAGTCATGAGATGTAGGTTGTTGGTGATGAGCCTGCTAAAAAGTCCAAGTCTATTGCTTTAAAATCTAGTGGCAAATCTTCTAAGGCTCTTCAAGCTGTTGAATCAGAATAAGAAACTCCTGAGGGAGGTTCTGATGATAGTTCAGATGCTGAAGAAATGGCCTTTTTTACCAAAGATTTCAGTACCTGGCTAAGAAGAAGAAAAGGTTTCTTAGCAAAGGCAGTGGGTCCAAAAGGTCAAGTTACAAGGATAAAAAGGATGATCAGAAGGACTGCTTCAACTACAAGAAACCTGACCAATTGATTGCTGACTATCAGGAGTTGCAGAAGGACAAATCAAAGAAGGAAAGCTCCAAGAAGGAGAAGTTCAAAAGCAGAGTTAAGAAAAGTCTCATGGCAACATGGGAAGATCTTGACAATGAGTCTGATGAAGAAGAAGCAAATTTGGCTCTGATGGCTTCAACATCCTCTGATGCAGAATCTGAAGCAGATTATGGGGATGAAGTTGAGGTATTTTCTGAACTCTCGAGAAGATTTAGTTAATGTTGTTAAAGATCTCATTAGTCATTATCACTCTAAATCAAAGAAATGTAAAAACAATATGATTTAGTGACAGAAGAAGCTAATAAACTAAACATAGTAAATGAAAATCTCAGAATGAGAAATGAAATTCTGGAGAAAGTTCAACTTTCCTGTGTTCATAAGATATATGACAAACCCCTTGATAAGCATGAGGCTGCTCTTTAGGAGTTTATCATAAGCAATATTGAGAGAAGCAAATTAGCTTCCATGATTTATGGTGTAAGCAGAAACAAAGGAGAAGGAATTGAATTATCAGAAGATACACCCCATCAGAGTATGGAGGTTCTAGATAAACCAATGAAAGCTCCTTGTTCTGACTGTGCATAGAAAGGATTGGATTCCCACTTTGTGTCAGAAGCTTCAAGAGCTAAGGTTTTGAACCAACCAGAACCAAAGACTTCAGAGTCTAAGGTTATGAAGAGTTTAAAACCTAATGCTAAAATTCAAGACCAAAAACTTTCAAACCAAAAGTCTTAAATGATTCTAAGTACCATAGCTTGAAGCCTAAGTTACTAAAGAAGGAGAAGCCTTTCAGGACTAACCTCAAATGACCCATGAAAGTATGGGTACCTAAGTCTAAATTCTTTTATGTTCCATATATGCTGTATGGGAGAATCAAAGCTCCAGTCATGGTATCTGGACAGTGGCTGCTCACAACACATGACAGGAGAAAAACTTATGTTCCAAACTCTAACATTGAAAGAGGGAGGAATTGTGGGATTTGGAGGAAACCATAATGGCATAACTATTGGTACGGAGACTATTGGTAACTCATCTATCTCTATCAATAATGTCTATTTAGGTGATGGACTGAAACACAACCTACTTAACATAAGTCAATTTTGTGATAGTGGTTATGAGGTAGTGTTTGATAAGAACAACTGCACGATCATCAAAGATTCTGACAATCCATAGTGTTCAGAGGCAGGAGGAAAGACAATGTTTACAAGATCAACTTCTCTGATTTTGATGATCAGAAGGTTGTTTTCCTTTTGTTAGTGAGTCATGAAAATGGCTTTAGCATAAGCGTTTAGGACATGCTAGTTGGAGATTAATCTCTAAACATAACAAGTTAAAACTTGTCAAAGGCCTGCCAGAGTTAAAATATCACTCAGATGCTCTCTGTGGAGCATGTCAATTCTGATCATACAGTGTGTATAATTCTGAAACCAACGTGGTTGAAGAATCAACACACATCAAATTTGATGGCAAAGAGCTTGACAATAAGATGTCAGAGCTAGTTGAAAGCTTTGCAGAGTTCTAGATCACTAAAGATGCTTCAACACCTGAACAAGTATCTGAACAAGCTTCTGAAGCTTCAGAACCTATAAGTGCCTCTGATGGTCCAGAAGCTGATGTACCCTCTGAAGAACATTCAGATAGAGAAAAATATGAAGAAGTTCATGATGGTTCTAAACACACAACACAATCCAGAAGACTATTTAAGCACAAATCATCTCATATAGAAGACTTAATCATTGGAGACAAGAATAGTCCTATCAAGACAAAATAACCATTCAGAAAGGAACATTCTATGTTGGGACTTCTCTCACATATTAAGTGTACTTCTGCTGATGAAGCACTATCGGTTGATGGATGGATTGTGACAATGCAAGAAGAACTGAATCAATTTCAGAGAAATGATGTCTGAGATTTAGTTGCTAAGCCCCCTCAGAGGAACATCTTTGGAACCAAATGAGTTTTTAGAAACAAGTTCAATGAGCAAGAAGAAGTGGTAAGAAATAAAGCTAGATTTGCAGCTCAAGGCTACAGTTAGCAGGAAGATATTGATTACACTGAAACCTTTGCACTTGTTGCTAGATTATAAGCAATTAGATTATTTCTTTCATATGTTGTTAATCATGGTATTATCTTATATCAAATGGATGTTAATAGTGCATTTCTGAATGGTGTCATATCTGAAGAAGTAAAACACTCAGAGTATGTTTTTAAACTTAAGAAGTCATTATATGGTCTGAAACAAGCTCCGAGAGCTTGGTATGATAGACTAAGTAACATTCTTTTAGAAAATGATTTCAAAAGAGGTTAGGTTGACACTACTCTCTTTAGAAAGACTCTGAAGAAATATATCTTAATTGTTCAGATTTATGTTGATGACATCATTTTTGGTTCTATAAATGCTGCTTTTTGCATGGATTTTTCTAAGAAAATGCATGCAGAATTTGAAATGAGTATGATGGACGAATTGAAATTTTTCCTTGGAATTCAAATCAATCAATGCAAAAATGGAATCTATGTTCATCATTCCAAGCATACAAATGAGCTTCTGAAGAAGTTCAAATTGAAAGATTGCAAACTAATAACTACACCAATGCATCCTACTTGCAATCTCAACAAAGAACATAAATGCAACAAAGTAGATAAGAAACTGTACATAGGTATGATAGGTTCTTTACTTTACATAACAATTTCCAGACCTGATATTTTATTTAGTGTATGTCTGTGTGCAAGATTCTAATCAGATAATAAAGAGTCTCACTTAACTGTTGTTAAGAGAATCTTCAGATATCTGAAGGGAACAACTAATCTTGGTTTTCTTTATAACAAATCCCAAGATTATATGCTAGTTGGATTTTGTGATGCTGATTATGCTGGGGACATAATTGAAAGAAAATCCACAAGTGGAAATTGTCAATTCCTTGGTGAGAATATGATATCATTGGCTAGTAAAAGACAATCAACTATTGCATTGTCTACAACAGAAGCAGAATACATCCTAACTGCTAGTTGTTGCACACAACTACTTTGGATGAAATATCAGTTAAAGGACTATCAGATAAGTGAAACCAGTATTCCAATTTATTTTGATAATACTGCTACTATCTATTTGTCAAAGAATCTGTTGGTTATTTGAAGGTTGGCTAAATGTTTGGTAAAATCAAAATGTGCAAGCAAAGCGTCCTCAGATGATATTTTGAGTCTACAGAAGCTGGAAATTGGTTTTGAGAAGTATCAGAAGCTGAAAACTGGATTTACTGTTCATCAGAAGCTGAAATGGCCTTCAAACGCAGAACTGGCCTTCAGACGCAGAACTGTTCATCAGACGCTGAACATGTCTTCAGACGCACTGTTCAGACGTTGACTTCTGTTGACCTTCAGAAGCTACCTTCAGACGTTGACTTCTGTTGACCTTCAGAAGCTGATTTTCTGCATTCCTTTTGGTTAATTCTTGTTGCGTATCTTTTGAAGATTTGTTGCAGATTTATCCAGGCTGAAGTTTCCAGAAGGTTGATAATTTTGTGTGAAGATCTCATTGAAGATTGGCTTCGTGTTTATTGATGAATATATTTTCAAAGTATCTTTGCAAAATATTATTCAGAAATATGTTTCTTCTATGAGCTTCTATAATATTTCAGAATTATGAGAGTTGTTGAAGCCTATATAAGGATGACGTGCTACTTTGAAGAATTTACGAATCAAAAAACCAGAAATCAGAGTTTTAGAGTTTTAGAGTTTTTTGAGTCTGTGTAAGCTTAGTGCTTTGTTCTGTTCACCACTCAAATTGTTAGAGTTGGTTGTTTGTCATTGTTTTGAAATCACTTAAAGCTTTTAAGCACAAGTGAATGTTTTTCTGTTTTTGAAGAGTGTCTTCAATTTGTTGTTTTTGTTGAGTCTGATAATCACTGGGCTGTGATTACGTGATTAGGAAGTAAGTGGGTTCTTATATCTAGGGGTTCCTAGGTAGAAGTCTATACGGGTAGTGATTAAGTGATAAGGCTGGAAAAACAGGGGGCTGTGAGTTGAGTCTTAGAATTAATACTACTTAGCGGATTTCCTTCCTGGATTGGTATCCCTCAGAGTAGGTGAAGTTTGCACCGAACTGGGTTAACAAATTCATTGTGTTCCTTTACTTTCTGCACTTTAATTTTCTGCTTCTGAACTTTAGTTTTCATACTCTGTTTTACTGGTTCAGAACCTGAATTGCCAGAATTTCAGAATCCAATTATGCATTCCAGAGTTAGGCACATTGAGACAAAACATTATTTTATTAGAGCTTATGTTCAGAAATGTGTTTTGTATATACAATTCATTGATATTAATCATCAATGAGTTGATATATTCACAAAAAATAGAAGAAAAATTTGATTTTATCAAAAAGAATTTAAACATGCATTTTACAACGTCTCCTTCACATGACCTCTATATAAGGGGACTTTACAGAGTCCCCAAAGGTACAAATGATTCAAACCATTAACCTCTCTTTCTCTGCTTTTATTGACTTGAGCGTTAGAGTGTCTGCAGGTACAAAACCCCCTGTTGTTCCAGAGCTTTTAAACACCCAAAACAACCACACCGGACGTCTTTATTCTGATTAGGTACGATCAGACCTAATATGACAAAACAACCCAAATAAGTCATATTTGAATGTACGCTCACAAGTTGGTTAATATATACTTTGGTGAATTATATACAAGTTGGAGTACTAGTTAATCACAACTTTGTTACAAAATGATGAAAAGGCAAAGGGTGTAATTTGTAAAGACTTTGTTAATAGATCAGCAAGTTGATGATTTGAACGGGCAGGAAGTTGAAATCACTTTTGTTGCGGAGTCTCTCAAAACATATGACAATCAGATCTTTTCAATGTGCTTAGTCCTCTTATAAAATGAGTAGCTGAAAGAAACATGTCTACTTGACCAAGTAATGCAGTGAGTGATACATCGATTTTGTTCAATCCATATTGTCCTTGATCCCGTGACTTTAGAAGAAGGTGTCTACTTTATGATATATTGTAACTACTTTAAAATAATAAACAAATTTGATTCTCCATTACAAACCATCCAAATCTCTTCTTCCATTACAAACCATCCAAATGTCTTCTTCCGTCTAATTTTAATAGTCGTTTTGGAGTTATGCACAGTATTTATAAAAATTATTAGTTGAGTTTATTTCAATAATAAAATTAATAAAAGTATTCTAAATGCGTAATTGCGTTCTTTTTTATTGATGCAATGAAGATATTTTTTTTGTGAGAAGTCAAACAAACATGTCATGTATGTTGTTCTAATGTACTAGTACTTAACAAATCAAATCCAACCTTTAGTTCAATTGCTGGTGGTGCTAGTTAATGAAGCTGCAACTTCTATATATGTATTCAAGTACTATATGCTAATGAATGTGTCAATTTTTCCAATAGGAACAAGGTATAGCTTTCATTTACTGCTTTAAATTGAGTACAGTGAATTTTTTGAGCTGTTGTCTTACTACTATGTGGATATATGTATGATCATATATGTTAGCAGCTGTGATGGTTACAACAATAGTAATGCTTTCCAATTGTTGTGTCTTTTACTCTTTGGCACCTAATTTTCATTACAGAGTCGTATCATTCTGCATATGATGCGAGATTGCAAATAAATTCTTTCATCATTTTATGTACTTTGGAACAATAGTTATGGAACTAATCATTGCATTAGCATGTACTTTATCACCTATTAAATTAAATGGTGCTAACAACACTTAGAGTGTGTTTGGATGAGATAATTAAGAAATTTTGAAGAATTTAGAATTCTAGGCAATTTAAATGATTCAATTAAATTGACTTCATTTCTAAATATTTTTGTTTGGATTGAGTAATCAAAAATTTCATTGTCATAATTTTTGGGCAACTTTTATAAATTTTATTTTTTTGGGCCAAATTTGAAAATTGAAATTAGGGGTCAATTTGTAAATTTCAAAAAATTTGAGGGGTCAATTTATAATTTTGAATAAGTTGAGGGGTAAATTTGTAATTTCCAAAAAATATTAGGGTCAAATTGCAATTTTTTGTAAATTTATTGGGGTCAATTTGAAAATTTTGGAAAATTTGAGGACCAAAATGCAAAATTTGAAAATTATAAGAATGAAGAAATTTGAAATTCTTAGCTTTTACGTGTCATTTGAAATTCTCTAAATTTAACTTGAACAAAATACTTCATAAATTTCCATCATTTTGATAATTCTCCATATTATTATCCAAACAATGGAATTCATCTAAAAGTATTTGAATTCCCTCAAAACATTACATTACATCAAAACATTCTCTCATCCAAACACACTCTTAGAGTACTCTGGTACAGTATGGTTGAGGGGAAAAATACTTCACATCTAAGCAAAATCAAGTTGGTTTGTAGAAACCCGAACCCCATTCTTAGGAACAATTAATCACAAAACACATCCATTGAGTTACCTCAAAACAAAACTATTATTATTCAATGAGGCACTCTTTAAGAAGTTCAAACGATAAATTTTATGAAAACTAGTAAAAGACCCGTGCATTCGCACGGGTCGCTCAATATTGCGGTAATATTGTGAAATATTAAAAAATATTAAATAAAAATTACCAACATCAATATAGTGTTTTTATTAAACTTTTTTTCTTTTATATGTAAAAATCAGTTAGATATTTACGACGTGTCAATGCGGATTATATTTATTTATATTTCGGGAACAAATTATTTATGTATCAATATGAGAAACTCGAGATGATAAATTTTTGAAAACTCATGACTATTTTCAAAATATCAACATTAATTTAATATTTCTATTAAATATATATTATTTTATATGCAAAACACCGTAACATATTTGCACCGCACTCGTTGCAGATTTTGAGTTTATATCTATGGATACAAAATTTTATATAAGAAAGCTAATATGATAAAATTTTGAAAACTCATGACTATTTTCAAAATATTAACATTAATATAATTTTTCTATTAAATATTTTTTTATTTTACATGCAAAAATCCATTAGATATTTGTATTGTGCCCGTTGCGAATTTTATTTGCTCATATATGAAGAAAATTTTAATGTATCAATATAAGAAAATCAATATGATAAAATTGTTAAAACTCGTGACTATTTTCAAAGCATTAGATATATGTAGACACAAAATTTTAGTCATGTTGATTTGTAATTGATATATAAAATTGATACGATAAAATTTTCAAAATATTATCATTGGTGTTTTATTTTTTATTTTATTTTTTGAGATAATCATTGATGTTTTATTTTATATGCTAAAAATCCGTTAAATATTTACAAACCACCCATTGCAAATTTTAAGTTTTTGTCAGATATGATACGATTTTGAAAACCCATGAATATTTTAAAATTTTGAAAACTCATGAGTATTTTCTATATATAAACATTAACCTTGTATTTCTATAAAATATTTGTTTTTTATATGCTAATATCAATTGCATATTTGCGGTGCACATGTTGCGGATTTATGTACTTAATTATATATGCATTACTAAATTTTTGTGTTCAAACATGGTTAAATTTTGAAACCTCATGAGTATTTTCAAAATATAAATATGAATGTGGTACTCTATATAATATTTCTTGATTTTATATGTAAAAATTCATTCATATTTGCACCACGTGTGTATTTATATCCACGGAAATAAATTTTTGTGTTTCAATATAATAAAGTTAGAATGATAATAATTTTAAAGATACAATGGCGTGTCATTTAAATAATTTGGTTTAAATAAAAGTAATGAATTGGATTTTATAAAGGAAAAACACAATTTGAATATCATAAAAAAAACACAATTTTTTTTCTCTCGAAAGAAGAGTACACCAAATATAAAACTTATTGTAACTATAAGAATATGTCATTTTCCACAACAACAAAAATGTTTTAACAGAAAATATGGTTTGCCACTTCAACCTTCATGCGTGTTATGCTTATTTTGATTAATTAAAAAGAAAAAAAATTAAAACCATTGTTTACAACCTTGAAAAGTTATTTACAAATAACATGAACTACTTGACTTGGAAATAATAGTGAGACTTGAAAGTAGTGTAATGTAATTATTAACAACATTAGACAATTAATAATCTGAATTAATAACATTGAAAAACTAACTTGAGAAAAAGACACATTAGTCCATTATATTAGTGATTTTGTTGGATTAGTGAAGGATAATGAAGGAATTTTGGTAGTAATTAGTTTTCTTATTGTAGTAGTAGATTTATGTATTCAATGCATTGCAAATTAAAATATTTGACTTTTTTTAGAATCTTAAAAGAGGGTATCGGGAGCACTCAGTCATGAACAAGATCTTTAATAAAATAGATTTGTATAATCTAGAGATTTTAAAAAAAATATGAAACTATTTTTGTTTACTACCCAAAAAAACCACTTAAAAAATGATTTTTAACTAATTCATATGTTACCTCATTGTTTTCGAAAAAAATTAGATTTAAGAAAAGTTAATCCTACTATTTTTTTCATTTTAGAGTCAAAAATATTTTTTTTAAAAAAAAAAATCATAAACAAACACGTCAAAATGTCAAAAGTTGTGTTCTTTTATAAAAAAGAAAATAGATTTTGTTGTGAAAAAAATTCAAACAAAGGCACCCTACATTTATTAAGTGGTATCAATTTGATACTCATAGGAAGGACAAAAATTAAAATAAAATAGACGGTTACCTTTTTTTTTTTTTATTACTTACAAACACGTTCGTGCGTTTTTTTTTTTTGGAAATGCTAATAAGCAAGGATATTTGTTAGAGAAGTGTTATTTTCTACGAAGAAGTGACGAAGGAAAATTAAGAATCAAATGCATTGCTGTTTTAAAGAAATGGGAAACTGTCTAGTCCGGATTTGGTGGAGATCATAGCCGTGTATTGATGAAAATGAACAGGAGATATGAAGTCGTGGTTTTTGAGGATTGGCTATTCGCAGGAACAAGCATTTTCCTATTTGTTAAGAAGTGTAAAGAGAAAATTTTGTCTTAAAAATGATGCATTTAATACATTGAAAGTTTAAAAAACCACCTTTTCCACATAAAATTTATAAATTATTTTTATTTTTGAAAGTGTCGTTTGTTAGCAAGACTTTTTTTTTATGTACCAGGTCGGATTTGTCCTTCTACACACATTAAATTTAGAATGAAGGGATGGTGTCCTCGTTCAGGGTAGAAAAGATCTTCAGAGTTCAATGAATGCTTACAAATGTATTTATAGTTACCTCCCTCGAAATACATTAGTGGAGTTCAAATTTGTGACTTCAGATTTAAGACCGATTTACCACTAGACGAAGCCTCAACATTCTCTAACTTTATTTTAATTGATAACAAATGTGTTGTTAAGGATAGGATTCTCTAACTTTGAAGAACATTGTTAAGGTATTCGCATGTGTTATGGGAAGGTGGGGATGGTAGGAGTATTAACTTATGGATTCACAAGTAGTTAGATGAGGAGACAAGGCTTTAAAAATTTATTTATTCCATGTCACAAGGCCTTAAAGAGAGGGAGGGAGGTGTGCTTTATTAATGGAACAAAATGGTTCATTCTTGAATTGTGTCTAAGCTGTTTTGCCTCCACCTTTAGATGGAGGGGGATGAGGCTTGCATTGGTCTGAGCAACAATTTGCAAACTTCGTAATTTGATGTGCCTGTTGATTTATTCCCACACCTCTGTTGAGAAATATAGATGGAAAGAAGCTTTCTGTTATTGATTCAACACTAATATTTAAAGGGTCTTGTTAACGAGTGTCTCCATGGCATTCTTTAAGCATCCATAATAAAGAAAACATTCTTTAAAAAAATTAAAGACTTTAATTTCTAATGCAATAAATGCACAAACTTTCATAAAAACTTACCACTTTTGGTGTTTAAAGAGTGCATCGAGGACACTCGTTAACATTTTTTATATTTAAATACAAAATTTTGGTTCTAAACAGGATTGCCACAATTCGTTTTCTAAGAAGTAAGTTTTTATTACTCCCTCCGGTTCTTATTATAAGAAGAAAAACCAAAAAACATCAAAACCAATACATTCATTAATTAGTGTAACTTTTTGAATATTTTTACAAATATACCCTCATAAAAAATTGTGAAGCATTAAATACACCCACTAATTTTAAAAAGACAAACATTAAATAAGGGGTATAAAAGTCTTTTAAACAATAACTACACCTTAAAAGTTGTGATATTTTCTTATAAATAGGACCAAAAATTTTTTTGAAAATTTTCTTATATATAGGACCGGAGGGAGTAAAAAGTAATGTAATTATTACTTGATGAAAAGTGACCGTTTATATTTCCAAGACATGAATTTTATTTATAGATTCCTTAACCAGTATCTCAGTTCTCACGGGCACAAGACATTAGGATTGATGTAATCATAAGACATTTGGATAATATGCATAAGGTTGTAAGTTCAAACCTTATTCTTTTCGGTACACAATAAAATACAAAATTTTGACACGACAGATCCATATATATTTTTTTAGCAAATGTTTTTAGAACAGATAAGGATTAAAAAAAACAATGCATAAAGTTTATGTAAAAAAAAAAAAAAGATATACTTTTTAAAATTTTAATGCATTGAATACGTCATTCCTACAATAAATATTTCACTTTAAACTTATTAACAAATGTATTAGAGCATCTACAATGGAAAAATTCATTTTTTTTAGTATTTAAATGAGTATCACTTGTACACATAATTCATTTATAATTTTTTTAATAGTTGTACCTAATAAGCACTCAAACTTAACACCTTAC
The DNA here is from genome assembly GCA_018208015.1 of Medicago ruthenica. Taxonomy (NCBI): domain Eukaryota; kingdom Viridiplantae; phylum Streptophyta; class Magnoliopsida; order Fabales; family Fabaceae; genus Medicago; species Medicago ruthenica. The sequence goes on from CM031376.1 coordinate 23,442,153, forward strand.
AATTTTTTTAAATGAGATCCACTAATCATATATCAATAACTCTATATCATTACATTTGATTTTTTTTTTAATATTAAAGATGTGTGGAATCCGCTGAAAAATGAGATGTTTATTCGAGACCTTCAATCTCATTAAACACTTAAGTTTTTTCTCCACAGTGGTGATACCTAATAGGTACTAAGTCGTATGGAATAAGACCTTACCTTGTGGATGGTCTTAAAAATATTTATTAGCACTACTTAATCTAGTGAGACACATTTTATGAAAGATAAAATCGTAAAAGACCATATTGTGAGGGTTTACCTCCTTTATTTGGACTCAACCCCGATTTAAATCACCACATATTTATTTAGCGAACACATTATAGTCCCTAAGTATTGATGATTAATTTTAATTTACACATGCTTGTAAAGTATCAAACGGTTTATATTAAAAAATTAATAAGGTCTATGGTGGACCACCTACAATGTTGGTCCACCATAGACATTCGAGGTTAAACTTAACAGAGGTGATTTTTTTTTGACAAACGGAGATTAAGTTGAGGGACCCAAACATGAATTTTATTTTGTGAGAAGTCAAACAAACATGTCATGTATGTTGTTCTAATGTACTAGTACTTAACAAATCAAATCCAACCTTTAGTTCAATTGCTGGTGGTGCTAGTTAATGAAGCTGCAACTTCTATATATGTATTCAAGTACTATATGCTAATGAATGTGTCAATTGTTCCAATTGGAACAAGGTATAGCTTTCATTTACTGCTTTAAATTGAGTACAGTGAATTTTTTGAGCTGTTGTCTTACTACTATGTGGATATATGTATGATCATATATGTTAGCAGCTGTGATGGTTACAACAATAGTAATGCTTTCCAATTGTTGTGTCTTTTACTCTTTGGCACCTAATTTTCATTACAGAGTCGTATCATTCTGCATATGATGCGAGATTGCAAATAAATTATTTCATCATTTTATGTACTTTGGAACAATAGTTATGGAACTAATCATTGCATTAGCATGTACTTTATCACCTACTATGGTACAGTATGGTTGAGGGGAAAAATACTTCACATCTAAGCAAAAGCAAGTTGGTTTGTAGAAACCCGAACCCCATTCTTAGGAACAATTAATCACAAAACACATTCATTGAGTTACCTCAAAACAAAACTATTATTATTCAATGAGGCACTCTTTAAGAAGTTCAAACGATAAATTTTATGAAAATTTGTGTATTCAATGCACTGCAAATTAAAATATTTGACTTTTTTAAAGAATAATTTATTAATTTAGAATCCTAAAAGAGGGTATCGGGAGCACTCATGAACAAGATCTTTAATAAAATAGATTTGTATAATCTAGAGATTTTAAAAAAAATATGAAGCTATTTATGTTTGTTTACTACCCAAAAAAACCACTTAAAATATGATTTTTTAACTAATTCATATGTTACCTCATTGTTTTCGAAAAAAATTAGATTTAAGAAAAGTTAATCCTACTATTTTTTTCATTTTAGAGTCAAAAATATTTTTTTTAAAAAAAGGGTAAATTACACTTTTGGTCCCTTAAATATTTTTCAGGTTTCATATTGGTCCCCTAATTAATAAAAGTAACGTTTTGGTCCCTTAAATCCTTCTCTGTTAGTCACTTTGGTCCCTTCCGTTAGTTTGTGTTAAAAAACGTTCACTTTTGGTCCCTTAAAATTTTTTCAGGTTTCACTTTTGGTCCCTTAAATATTTTTCAGGTTTCATATTGGTCCCCTAATAGAGGACCAATATGAAACCTGAAAAATATTTAAGGGATCAAAAGTGTAATTTATCATAAACAAACACGTTAAAATGTCAAAAGTTGTGTTCTTTTATAAAAAAGAAAATAGATTTTGTTGTGAAAAAAATTCAAACAAAGGCACCCTACATTTATTAAGTGGTATCAATTTGATACTCATAGGAAGGACAAAAATTAAAATAAAATGCACGGTTACCTATTTTTTTATTACATACAAACACGTTCGTGCGTTTTTTTTTTTTTGGAAATGCTAATAAGCAAGGATATTTGTTAGAGAAGTGTTATTTTCTACGAAGAAGTGACAAAGGAAAATTAAGAATCAGATGCATTGCTGTTTTAAAGAAATGGGAAACTAGTTTAGTCCGGATTTGGTGGAGATCATAGCCGTGTATTGATGAAAATGAACAGGAGATATGAAGTCGTGGTTTTTGTGGATTGGCTATTCGCAGGAACAAGCATTTTCCTATTTGTTAAGAAGTCTAAAGAGAAAATTTTGTCTTAAAAATGATGCATTCAATACATTGAAAGTTTAAAAAACTACCTTTTCCACATAAAATTTATAAATTATTTTTATTTTTGAAAGTGTCGTTTGTTAGCAAGACTTTTTTTATGTACCAGGTCGGATTTGTCCTTCTACACATTAAATTTAGAATGAAGGGATGGTGTCCTCGTTCAGGATAGAAAAGACCTTCAGAGTTCAATGAATGCTTACAAATATATTTATAGTTACCTCCCTCTAAATACATTAGTGGAGTTCAAATTTGTGACTTTCAGATTTAAGACCGATTTACCACTAGACGAAGCCTCAACATTCTCTAACTTTATTTTAATTGATAACAAATGTGTTGTTAAGGATAGGATTCTCTAACTTTGAAGAACATTGTTAAGGTATTCTCATGTGTTATGGGAAGGTGGGGATGGTAGGAGTATTAACTTATGGATTCACAAGTAGTTAGATGAGGAGACAAGGCTTTAAAAATTTATTTATTCCATGTCACAAGGCCTTAAAGAGAGAGAGGGAGGGAGGTGTGCTTTATTAATGGAAGAAAATGGTTCATTCTTGAATTGTGTCTAAGCTGTTTTGCCTCCACCTTTAGATGGAGGGGGATGAGGCTTGCATTGGTCTGAGCAACAATTTGCAAACTTCGTAATTTGATGTGCCTGTTGATTTATTCCCACACCTCTGTTGAGAAATATAGATGGAAAAAAGCTTTGGAAGCTTTCTGTTATTGATGCAACACTGATATTTAAAGGGTTTTGTTAACAAGTATTTCCGGGACATTCTTTAAGCATCCATAATAAAGAAATTATTCTTTAAAAAAATTAAAGACTTTAATTTTTAATACAATAAATGCACAAACTTTCATAAAAACTTATCACTTTTTGTGTTTAAAGAGTGCACCGGGGACACTCGTTAACATTTTTTATATTTAAATACAATATTTTGGTTCTAAACTGGATTGCCACAATTTGTTTTCTATTTAAGTATTAGGATTGATGTAATCATAAGAGATTTGGATAATATGCATAAGGTTGTAAGTTCAAACCTTATTCTTTTCGGTACACAATAAAATACAAAATTTTGACACGACGGATCCATATGTATTTCTTTAGCAAATGTTTTTTAGAACAGATAAGGATTAAAAAAAACAATGCATAAGGTTTATGTAAAAAAAAAAAAGTTACCTTTTAAAATTCCAATGCATTGAATACCTCATTCCTACAATAATAATTTCACTTTAAACTTATTAACAAATGCATTAGAGCATCTACAATGGAGAAATTCATTTTTTTAGTATCTAAATGGATCTCACTTGTACACATAATTCATTTATAATTTTTTAATAGTTGTACATAATAAGCACTCAAACTTAACACCTCACAAATTTTTTTTTTAAACGAGATCCACTAATCATATATCAATAACTCTATATCATTACATTTGACTTTTTTTTAATATTAAAAATGTGTGGGATCCGCTGAAAAATGAGATGTTTATTCGAGATCTTCAATCTCATTAACCACTCAAATTTTTTTCTCCATAGTGGTGATACCTAATAGGTACTAAGTCGTATGGAATAAGACCTTACCTTGTGGATGGTCTTAAAAACATTTATTAGCACTTCTCCTTTTTTTAATAATAGATAGTATGTAATATTAAATCACAATGACATTAATTTGTCAAGAGCATAAAATAAAGTGAAAAAAATGCATGATAGTAGATAAATATCATTCCATTACATCTAAAAGTTTTGCATTACTTGTAAATCGAGGTTAGAGAACACTCACACTACTTAATCCAGTGAGACACATTTTATGAAAGATAAAATCGTAAAAGACCATATTGTGAGGGTTTACCTCCTTTATTTGGACTCAACCCCGATTTATATCACCACATATTTATTTAGCGAACACATTATAGTCCCTAAGTATTGATGATTAGTTTTAATTTACACATGTTTGTAATGTATCAAACAGTTTAAATTAAAAAATTAATAAAATCTATGGTGAACCACCTACAATGTTGGTCCACCATAGACATTTGGGGTTAAACTTAACATAGGTGGATTTTTTTGACAAACAGATATTAACTTGAGGGACCCAAACATGAATTTTATTAATTATGGGACCAAAATAAAAACTGAAAATTAATTAGATGACCAAATGACTCATTAAGCCATTAATCCTTAAGTGCATAAGTTCATTCTAGCTCAACTTACCATGCTAAAATTGTTAGATTAAAATTGAACATCATAACCCAAGTTCAAACTCAAAAATCTTCCACTTATACACGAAACACGAGTTTTCAAGTGATTATGATCGTTTTATTTATCTAAAATAATTTACCTAATTGAAAGACTATTTTTACCACGACTCTATTTGTTGATAACCAATAGCGCGTGGAGAAGAGATACATTGAATAGTGCGTGACAATGAATAAATAAACCATTGAACATATTCCAAAATTCTTACACAAACTCACAAACTCCTCAATTTAAGTGTTTCATCATCTTCTTCTTCTTCTTCCATCTTTAGTAACACTCTCTCTCTCTCTCTCTCTCTCTAAACTCCATAAACCTTCCCTCATTACCCTCTCCCACCCAATGTCATGAACTTTCTCCGGCGACTTTTCGGCGGCAAAAAACACCGTAATCCACCACCAGAACCCGCCAACAAAAAAGACAAAAGAACATGGAGTTTCACAAAGAACAACACAAGACAAAAAACCAACTCACTCTCATTACACAACAACAACAACAACAACAAAAATTCTGACCCTTCAACTTCTCCTTTCTCTGATAACTACGATGCCAATAAACATGCCATTGCTGTTGCTGCTGCTACTGCCGCCGTTGCTGAAGCTGCACTCGCTGCTGCTCATGCTGCCGCTGAAGTTGTTAGACTGACAAGTAATACGGCTGCCGGAGGACCTCCAACTCCGACGACTGGCCGGAGACGGTTGTCGGAGGAAATTGATGCAGCCGTGAAGATTCAGTCGGCTTTCCGAGGTTACTTGGTATGTAAGCAATTATGTTTTTCTTTTCTTTTTTTTACCATCATAAAATTACTAACATAGTAAAATTGTTATAATATTGCTCTTGCTTCAATCGAGCTCTCGCTACTGAACAGTGAAATTGATCTCTCTTAATTGTTTCGGATATCGAGTTTAAAAAAAATGTTGAAAAGTTCGTATAAAATGTTGTGAAGTTTTGTTTTATAATAGAATTTAAAGGATTTTGTTCCATTCAAAAATTGAACTGTGGATTTTAGGTGATGGAGGTAGTTATAGTTATTAATTGGCCATTATGATTCTTTTAATTGAATATATAAACCAGCATATAAAGTGATGAAAATTTAAAGAGTAACTATTGGTTTTTCGTATCAAGAATAATTAATTCATCTCATTTTTTAGCAATGCTTGTGTGGTTACAGCCACATATTTAAATTGTTTAGGCATACTCATGGCAAAAGATAGAAATAAAAAAGATAAATTTATTGTTATTATTATTGAAATAATAGAATTTTTTTAATATTTTTTTAGGAAGAATTTTTCAATTCTTTTTATACTAGTAGAGTACTATCTCACTACATACTATATATTGCTTTGTAATTTTCAACTTCGGTTTTCTTTTCTTTGTTATTTTTCAACCATCCAACATGCTCTTTTGACAACACCAACTCTTTGTCTCCTTCAAAATGAAATTCATTAAATAACTACCAATTTAATTTTAGTTTAGGGGTAACCATTTCCACCGACAAATTTGCCTTAGAATAGTGTTATTTGGACGTTTAAATTTATTAGTTTTTTATTCTTTTTCAACCTCCAAATATTTGATTTTGACACATCGAACAAAGACGAGATGTGTGTTTGCACTTGTTAGGACTTAGGACCATTAGTTTTTGGTGCATGTATGTTCATTTTCAATAGACTATTTCATGTGATAATTTTTTGTAATATGATATTAAATTTTCGTTAATTCAGAGATTTCTAGTATGTCATTGATATTTATCTTATGTTAAATTATATAGGATTATAAAAATTATGTGTACGAGTAAAAAAAAAATAATTAAAATTATATGTATATACTTTTTTTTAAGGGATGTATATATATTTAACTTTTTTTACTACTGCTATGGTAGTCAGTGCCTTCTGTATTCCTATCACGTGCTGGCTGCAATTTTTGTGTGTTAAGTCACTTTTGTGTTTTGAAATTCGTTCTGTTAAGTTTCAGTCATACATTTCATTTAAGGGAATTAGTTAGGCTTATCTCACAATACTTTCTTTTAATAGGTTGATCTAATCTGTTCTAAAAACCCAACTCTCAAGTCTGAATATTTAACAATAATAGTAATAACAATAATATCATTATATTATTTAGATATATGTTAGTCTATTAGGCCTAAAGTGTTGTTTATTTAATTAACTAAACTAAATAGAATTTCCAAAATCATTGGACTTGTTTGTTTAAGAAAAAAACTTGGCCAAATAAGTTTGATGTAGGCTAGGTCATTGACTTTTGTAAGAAGGTGTAACTTATTTTGATCACCAAGAGTTACTTTACTCCTCAACTATTTCTGCAATCCCAACTCGCTCCGGATGTACATTTTCAGATGGACAAATTCCACCATATTTCTCACCTCTAGAGTGGAGCATCCGAAGAAAACCGTTTGTTTTTATCCGTTAAAAATGGTATATCCGAACGGAATCGGAGTTGTAGAAATAGTTGGGGGGTGCTAAACGCAATTCTATTTATTACAACGTTACAAAATGTTACTAGACCTGCGTGGTAGGGTAATGTGAGTAGTCCAAAGCTAAATGATGGAGCTGAAAATGACCCATTTTTGGAATATAAGTGTGTGAGAGTGAGAATACAAGGACCATAACAATTAAAGAAGGTAGGAAACGAGTAATTTAATTTGTGTGTGAATAAATATTTAATACTATAAGATATATAGCCCCACGTATTTTGTGCGTTATGATGCTTTCCATTCTGGGACCAGAAAGGTATGTCCATTTGTACCAAAAAATTACACAAAATATGAAGTGGAACAACGACACCACATCATCAACCATGTTTTAGATAATGGGCCAAAGTGCTATATAGGTTATTAGGTTTCCCTATTAATCAATATAGTTGAAGATTCGTAGTTACTAGTTTCATTTTTGGTAGGGCATGTTATATGTGGTGCATTGATGCATGCTAAACTTGTATTCTTGTCTTGACAATAAGAAGCTTGAAGTCAGTTTTGCTTCAATGCATTCACACAGTTGTCCATATGAATCGTTGATTTAAAATTAAATGATCTACATTTGGGTTTTGTATTTTTAATTTTGGTATATGAAAGTTAATATGTAGATCATTTTTGATTTGATTATGAATTTAGATTAGGTTCTCTAAAGCCATACTTTGTAGGGGTAAAAAATAAGCACCTTTTACCTTACATTATAAAATGATATTCTAGTTACTTCACGTGAGAGAAAGCAACTTACTTTAAGGACACACGAGCCTTTAGTTAGGCTATAATGCTTTCTTAAAAAACTAAAACATTAGTATTCGTTAAGCTAATGCTTTTTCAACTATTGCAGTCCTACCATTAATAAGTGAATATAAATTCGACCGCTAATTGAGATGAGATAATTTAGATTATTGTTAAAGAGTCCTGCATCGGACAAAACATATTCTGAACATGCGTTTATAAGTCGGAGCAATTCTCACCTCATAAGTTGGTTTTGTGGGATTGTGTTAATTTAGATCAGATGGTTGAGAGATTACTAGATTATTACTAGGAATCTAAATCCAATGTAAGTGGTGGGAAAGTGGGGATAATGCAACATAGGAAGCTTCAATTGATAGAAAAGAGCATTGATAATGAACGACTTTCCACAATGTAAATGTGTTTGCTTATGATCACGTCCATAAGCTTCAACCCTATTTTCCCTCTTTATGTCTTTTCCTTTTTAATATACTATTACCTTTTTGACATTACATGCTTATTTGTTCCCTGTCTTCTATTATTTTAGGCTTTATGACTTAAGTTTTTCGGCCATGTTGGTTGCAATATATATATATTACATTATTTTTGGTACTTGTTGATTTAGGTTTGGTATAAGTCATATTAGTTTATATTGGATTTAGTCTCATATAGTCCTATTTCAAAGCATAACATCAATCGTTGTGACTTGTGATAAAAACAAAACATTATCAAGGTTTTATAATTTATTTGGATTTTTGTTATTAGTTAAGAATTGGTGATATGAATAATAAAATATTAAATTTATTACAAAAAAAAAAAACTAATAAACATTTTTCTTTTTCACCACCACACTTTTAACCACTACTCTTTGATCAATCATTATTGTTTGCCTAATTTTATTATGTAACAAACTTGCTATTCTTTGCATTTTTTTCCTTGAGTTTTCAATTATGCTTCATGTGACTTGTTCTTTTTCCCTATTAAGAACTCTAATGATTGAGTAAGAAAAAACTCTAATAGATCAATCAATTTCATTGTAATGCTTACCATTATTAAAATGTTACATGAAAATTTTAATTTTTACTGATATTTTTTTATATGAATTTGGAAGGCAAGGAGGGCATTAAGAGCACTTAAAGCATTGGTGAAATTGCAAGCTTTGGTGAGAGGTCACATTGTAAGAAAGCAGACAGCTGATATGCTAAGACGAATGCAAACATTGGTTCGACTTCAGTCTCGGGCACGCGCAAGTCGTGTGCACATTTCGGATAATATGCACTCTTTCAAGTCTTCACTTTCTCATTACCCTGTAAGCAAATCAAACCTTTTTACTTTTTGAATAAGTAAGTATTTTAGCCATTGAAATCGTAAGTGTTGGTTAATTTAGTCTCTTAAATTTACGAAATATCAATTTAGTCTTTTAAATGGAACAACTTATGTCGATGATCATTTTTCTAAACTTTGTATTGATGCCGCAAAAGATTTTTTGGTTTGCTATTTTGTAAATTTGATGGACTAAATTGCTTGACCCTTAGAATTTTAGTTCCAAACTGCTAATTTACTTTTTTAAATACTCTTTTATTAGTTGTCTTGATTCTTATCTTAGTAAAAGTTGTTGGTAACTTGTTGGAAAAGCTATGTAATGGTGTCTCACTTTCTTTTAACTTTTTTTTTTTAAAAGGACACTTTCTTTTAACTTGTCATCTTAAAAAATGCCTTTTTCTATATTTTTACTTTTCTCCATCACCCTACCAATTGTTGCAATTTGGAAACTCATGTAACATAACTTTACAACTTGTACAGTTGTTGCAAAAACATCATGTTGCAAACTAGGCTAATGCTAAAGTATTATTCTTTAGATAAGGCTTTTGATTGGATTGTTTCTTAGCATTTCTAAATTATTTTCATTGATTCACCAATTTAGTTTCTAAAAATATAAAAGTCAGTCAATTTGGTATTTGAAATATACAGAATTCTAAAGAGATTGTTTAAATTGAAAATTCTTGATCACATTAAGAATGACTATTGTGACAGATGATTTTTAATTTTATGATCATTTTGGATTTTTGAAAACGTTAGGGACCAAATTATATGATGATGCCTCCAGTTTGAGGGACCAAATTATTAAATGCTTACAATTTCAGAGACTAAATGACGATTCACTCAAAGATTGTTTATGAACATTAGTTCATTACTTTGATAAAATAGTCATAACCCTCTGATTTTTTTTATTCAAATTGTTGCAGGTCCCTGATGATTTTGAGCAACCACTTCGCGTCTATAGTACGAAATTTGATGGATCTTCCATCCTCAAGGTATTCATGATTCATGCCTAAAATTTAATTTACAGAATTCATAGATGATTTACATGGCAAAATGTGCTTCAAAATAAACATTTAAATAGTTTTTATGTTAATTGTTGCTGCAATGTGAAAAAGTATACATGGAACATGTGTTGGTGATTTTGTTACTCCAATCAATACTAACTAATTTCATTCTATGGTCTTGTAAATGGTGGACCTATTATTTTAATTTCACCTTGAATTGAAATTTTCATTTTGAACCTGCAGAGATGTAGCTCAAATGCAAATTTTAGAGACATGAACTTAGAAAGAGCCCGGTTTGGTTCTAATTGGTTAGACAGTTGGATGGAAGAAAACACATGGAGCCAAACCGGCGACGCTTCATCGAAAAATATAAATGATGATGAGAAGAGTGACAAAATTCTTGAAGTAGATACTTGGAAACCACATTTGAAATCACAACATAGTACTAGCACCTCTTTTCAACATCATTATTCATCTTCTGATTACAAAAATGAAAATTTTATGGTACAAGAGTCACCGTCAAAACGTTCTTCTAAAGCTTATAATCCAAGTCTCTCTTCTATGAAGCATCAGAAAGGAAAAGAAGAAGAAGTGGCCTCTTCCCGAACCGCCGAGAGTAGTCCACAGGCAGTTTTCGGCATCTTCTAGACTCGAAAGTGGTTCGAGGAGAGGTCCATTTACACCTACTAAAAGTGAGAGTTCATGGGGATTTTTCAATGCTTACTCTGGCTATCCTAGTTATATGGCAAATACTCAATCTTCTAGGGCTAAGGTTAGGTCACAAAGTGCTCCAAGACAAAGGCTAGAGTTTGAGAAATATGGTTCATCTACTAGGTCTATTCAAGGCCTTTGGGAATCAGGGTCTAATTCAGAAATAGATTCTGATTTTAGGAGCAAGGTTTATCCAACCACAAGTAGCTTGAACAGAATTGGGAGTAGTACCAATTTAAGGTGACATTGCAAATTTTATGAAAGAAGGGAAAAAAAGGTTTAAATGTGTTTTTAGTTCTTGTAATGCTCAAATTTTGTTATCAGTTCCTACACTCATGTTTCGGTCCATACAAATTACATAACTGGATGCTTTTATTTCTTGAAGAGGAACTAAGCGTACTTTTTTGCAATTTGTAAGAACCGAAAAGTGAGTGTTGGGATTGAAAACAAAAAATTAAATTTTATAGGGATTAAAAATAAATTTAATCCTAAAAAAGGAACTTGAAGAGACAATGTTTTCTTGTGCTTTGATTTCTGTGTATTATAGCAGTTTTTCTTAGGGTGTAAGTAAGTATTTGACATGTACTGAAATAGTGTTTGTCCCTACACTATCAAAGACCACATGGTTGACTCATGACTTTGTTTGACTTTAGTTTTGTCATATTGAGATATTATAACATGTTTTGAGTGTTTTCATTATGAAAATATGAAAGCAAGACAAAAGGAGGCTACAAAATGTTTCAAGTAACAATGGTTAAGGGATAATGTTGGAAAGTTATGAGCTTTATTTGTTACAATACTATAAATCTATAATTTTAACACTGAAAGAGAAACTATACTACTAAAATTTCTTCTACAACAAAAATTAATAAAATCATACAATTTTCAATAAATAATTTCATCATTAGTGAAGAACTGAGTTTTTGAAAAACAATTTATTCAATACCATTTCAAAATTTTCTCTGAACATAAATTAACAAACACATTGTTTTAGTAGCTATAGTTTACTATTCCACTAGAATCGGTTTGATCCAAACTATCGAACAATATGAATTGATAAGAATAATTTTTACCTGAATATATCAAAACATAAATTAACATTCATCAATACTCTCAAAAAATAAAATTTTCTCACCGCAGAACCAAACACACTCTAAATCAGTATTTAAAATTGTTCTACTTTGCTTAGTATTCTTAATTGTGTCTGTTTTATTTGCAATTAAGGTTCCTATTTTTATTATTAAGTGTGAACCCATGCTAGTTTTATTGACCCTATATGTGAACTAAGAGAAAGTATATCCTAGCTTTCTTTCTAGTTTAGCCTTTTGGTGGTCCAATTTACGGCATCAAACAAAATGACAAAAATGATAATGTGACATATGACAACATAAATGACTACCCTCCTTCCTTTGTTTTGTGAGGTTCCATTTTGCTTTGTTTTTTTCTGTCTTTTTGTTTTTCTTGTGTGAATACTCTGCTGCATGTAGTTGAAGACAATTGATTATGAGAGTGATGTAGAAATAGTATTTGTTTCCTACCATTGGATTTTGGTTTTTTCTGATTTAGTTATGGACCACATTTATCCAACTTGGACATTACCTTCTCTTATATCAATATCACCTTTGTATCAAATGGTAACTTAGAAAATACTTTCTTGTTACTGCTTTTGTAAAATGTGGTGCCTTTCATTATGCCCAAATCATTTACTTTTGTCAAACATGTATATCAAATAAATTGATTGAAGTAAAATTAATTTTGATTAAAAGTGATTTGAATGGGTAAATCGTATGATTTACACTTTATTGCATTCAACTAATAGTTAGTTGAATGATAAATTTGAGGTTTATTTTGGATAAATCAAAAGCAAAATGACATCCAAAAAGAATAGCGTCCAACTAAGTTGGTACTCTACTCTAATTTTTTTTGTCAATTGCTCATATAATATTAAAAAAAAAATTACATAAAACTGGGGGGACATAAAACCTGATCCAGTCAATCCATGTGAATCAACCTTAACATGTAATACATAAAAAAAGAACAACACAGTGGATCCAACCCTAATCAATTCTAACAAACGAACACCATTTACGATAGACATTTGTGAGGACCAAGTAGGTCTCTATTTGGCGAATGAGTCGATCGTCAACACGAAATCGGATCACGTACAATCAACTCCCTGGAACAACGACAACCAGCATTAACGACTCTTTCGAGTCCACATAGTCCCATGTCAAACAAAAGAATGACTGGGACACGAAACCACGAAGTACACAGGTTTGAACCGGAGACGAATTCTGTTGAACTCGAACCTTTGCGTAATGGTTTTTATCCATATCGCCAACACGATAACGAACTCACAACCAACCACTCACTGTGTCTAAACAACAACAAGCTAACACAGCCATTTCTAACCAAACTTTGCACGGCGGACGCAATCCCGAAGCTTTGAAACCCTGTAGATCTCAACAAAGCTGTAATGAAATCAGGAAAACAAAGCCAAAACACCGAATTTCAGTTTCAATTAGAATCAATTGCGAAAGTTGAATCAATTCTACTAGAGAACAGTTAAAAATGTCAAAATCAATTATACTTGTCTAGAATCAATTTTGTGTGTGTATGGTTTCACAATAGGGTCTGTTGAGAAAGTCAAAACTAATTTCATATACGTAAAATTAATTGTGACATGTTTGATGAGGGGTTGATAGCGCGGTGCATAGAAACAGACATACATTGGCATAGAAGCTACCAAGTGTATCTTTTTGTTTGGTTCAACATCCACTTTGTTAATCTCGTGTCCCAATGCTTATTATTTTTATTTTTTTGTGATATTACAATGCTATATTTTATAGCTTCTATCCAATAGCACGATTGGGCTTACCCTACTGCGTTAACAAACACACACTATGTGAAGTCGATTAGAATTATTTTTATCTTTAGAATTGATTTTAAATTGAAACTCATATTTGTTGCTTTTGATTCCAAACATGCCTTGTACCACAAATTTATTGTTCAACTCAACTTTCATCCTAATGTATTCATACATAAATCACTTAACATTTAACTCACTTTGAACGAAAAATTTATTTTACAAAATCAATTGTCACTGCATAAGCCAATCCACACACATCTCTAGAATCAATTATGTCTTAGAAGTGAACCCAAACCTACAGTAAGTTTAAAGAATGCTTATTCAAATCATTTAGAAATCAATTGTTAACTACTGTTTCAACCACCAAAAAGAGTGAATGAAACAAGATTCTATATGAGCAAAATAGTTCTTTAAAAAAAAGTATAGATCAAATATCAACCACTAGAAACTAGTTGAATTAATTTTCACCTGAAGTGGACATATATATATAGTACCATGACAAACTAAAAAAGGAAACTAGATCATATTGAAGGTGTGACATATGCTTGTAAAAAGCAATAAGTATATGACCTATCTTTTGCAGAATCTGAAGGTACAAACATTTGAAAGCTTTATCAATAATTTCATTGATTAATTAATGTACATTACCAAAAAAGAAGAAAAAAAATATATAATACAGATGGAGCATAACAGTGCCTGATAAAGTGGAATAATTTGTAAGATGAGTGGCACTAAATATGTTTTCTGCTGAGTTTGGTGCTTAGAACATAAATGTGTGACTACTTGTCAGGTGAATAATGGGAGACATTTCATATAATGCCTCATTGAATTAAGCCTGATTAGTTAACTTTAATCACTTATTAATAATATTGTAGAGGTTGATCCGTATTAGATTGCGTTTGTATGTTCAACGGTTTTTATTGTCGAGATAGACCACCGTTCCTGGCTTTCGTAGGAACCGAACTTGGTCATTGTGAGTACACATACCAACTCCTAAACTGTTTTAATTCAAGAACACTGCGGCATCAACGTTACATTTCAACTTCCCCGCATTTGGTTTGCTCCACCTACTAGCTGTTTCAGGTGCTGTATCACCGCGGACCAGCTGCCAATTATGCAGTTTGAATCATTGTAAACAAACATATTTTTTAGGCAATAAACAAGTTTTTTTTTTTTTTTTGTAACAATATGAACAAGTAAATACATTAAGTAGTTAAATTTGAAAAGCATCTGAAAGTATAAATGTACAAAGTGGCACTGAGAGTTTAATTCAAAACTTAATCTGCTTATTTCATGTAAAATTTAGAATCCATATGCAAAGTCCAATAGTGATGAATCTTGCAATTAAATGTACAAAGTACATCAAAATTTATCATACCATAATTTTGGCTCCTCAATTTGCAGATGAAATTGCAGCAGCTGGTGCTGAAACTCATGCAACTATGGATATAATTCTAGTCAACATACAAACACAAGATTGGTAAATTTGACATCAGATAAAAAAATAACTTCTGCAATTATTGATATAAGTTTAGTCTATGTCATCTTCAAATCAGTTTATAAGAGTTTGGATTAGTAAAGAAATGAATATACAAAATTCACGAAATTCAGCGTTCATCCCCTCCTTCCCTAACTCTTCGCACTACAGCTGACTTGTTTATTTCGTCTTCCATAAACTCACAGACCTTATTCTTGGGCCTAATTTCACTTTACTACCAATTCACATTCCCCACAATTTATCCTAACACAACACATTTCACATCTTGTTTTCTTGATTTACTGCTAGTACAAGAGAAAAAGAGAGTGAATACTGGTAACATCAATGTGAAGGAGGAAGAAACAATAGTAAGATAATATTGGTAACATCAATGTGATTTGGCAGGCTGAACAATGATTCTTCTCTCTTCATCAAGATTGCGGGCTCATCATACTCAGCCAATTTTCCTGAAAACACAGTCAAAGGCTTCTTTTATTCGAAGAAAACAGATAGCTGATCAAACATATTCTTCAATTTTCTATCATATATTTCAATTGTAAAAATCAAGTGCCTCGTATCTTACATGTTATCTTTTATGTGCTATACACGGTTGAAATCTTAAAAAAGAAACCATATCCTTTGCTCAACAACAAACCTACATTTGGTGTGTGTCAGATCAATTCTACTGTTTCGATATCGAGCAATGATTATATTAGCAATTATTATAAACAATATAAAAAAATGGATATCGAGCTTATGATTAGTCTGTAAGTGTTTGTTAAATGAGAATGAGGGAGTGAGGGACATTGAAACTCAAAAAATAAACGTACCATCACTTGTAGAAAGAACCATATTGCCATCCATCACAGTTGGTATCCTGTGTGCTACTGTGATCACTGTACAATCTGCAAACTCAGCCCTAATGATTTTTTGCAGAATCAGATCTGTAGAATTGTCAATTGATGCAATTGCTTCATCCAACACCAATATCCCACTTCTCCTCAAAAGAGCGCGCGCTAAACAAAATAACTGTCTTTGTCCCATGCTCCAATTTGATCCACCTTCAACAACTGTCAACAATTTTTCACTAGTCATTACTAACTTGGGAAAAAATGTACTTCCAGCATAACTATAACAATGAAGCATGAAATTGTACCTGAGGAGTTTAAACCCTCCTCGTTCCCTTGGACTTCCCAAGAACCTTCATATTGATCAAGAATTAGTCTACATTTGCAATGCAAAACAAAGATAAGTAAAATTAAGCATGTTTTACCTCCCATATCTCTTGATCAGTGTGTTGAGATAAAGGGTCCAAATTATATTTTACAGTCCGATTAAAGAGGGTAGGATCCTGAGGTATAATCCCAAAACGTGACCTCAAATCTTGAAGGCCAATAGATGATATGTCTAGTCCATCAACTATAATTTTTCCTCCTGCTGGTTCCACTAGACGAAATAAAGCACTAATAAGAGTGGATTTCCCACTTCCTGTTCTTCCAACAATACCAATATTGTGCCCTGCTGTAAACGTGCATGTGATCCCATCAAGTACTAGTGGTCCGTCAGGCCTGTATCGTATCTGGCATGGTATATAAACAAACAAATGGTGTGATTATTTTAAGCTGCATCTTTTCTGAACATTATGCTTCACATTTTTAAAATAAGTACCAATTACCTTCAAGTCATTTATTTCTACTTTGCCTGTAACTGGCTAATTCAGAGGAGGACGATTACATTCTACAATTTCTTTGGCCTCACTTTGTACATGCATATATTGATTTAGCCTTTCTACTGATATAATGTGATTTGCAAGAGT
Organism: Medicago ruthenica; assembly: GCA_018208015.1. NCBI lineage: Eukaryota > Viridiplantae > Streptophyta > Magnoliopsida > Fabales > Fabaceae > Medicago > Medicago ruthenica. The sequence goes on from CM031376.1 coordinate 23,459,110, forward strand.
GCATTGATTTTGAATTGAAAATACTAAAGAATTGTTATAGTGAAAGGCCGTAAGATAAAGCCATGCCAATAATTCCTGAAATAAAGGATTTAGCCTACAATGCTCAAACAAACCACGACATATCCGAGAAAATAATGACCAAATTCTCACCTGAGGTGAATGTTCCAGGAGGGAGCATAACCATGCAAAGTGCTGCAGTGGTAAGAACAACTGCACTGGTTATTTCTAACCGTTGGATCAACAACTCATTTGAGGCAAAACTATGGAAAAAAGCACTAGAATTTATATCAATTAGATCAAGGTTTTTCTCCAAAAAAAATCTTCGTCCTCAAAAGCCCTTATAGTTGCAGCTCCAGCAACAGTTTCATTTACATGATTAGCTAATGACGATGTTGTTGTGCCATTCATCCTCATTACTTCATTTTCAGAGGCAATGTAGTATCTCTGCTTAAAACACAGAAAATACCTTACTGTATTTTCTTTTCAACCAAGAATTACTTAAATCATATAAAAAAACAATATAAAAAATTTACCAAAAAATATATTTAGTCATTTCTGTAGTTTTAATAATCTTTTTACTTTGATAATCGAACTTTCCAACCTGATACACTCTATTATATCTAATTGCTGGCATAGTCCAATTCATTAATCTATTTTCCATTTCTTGGATTTCTAATTCACTATTTTGATAATTATCTTGATCTATAGTAGATTGATCGCTAGAAGGTAAGGTAATTAAAGGTTGATTCCTCGAACTACTACCTAATCTGCCTAGAGTTCGGCTAAAAAGAGACATGATATCTAAATCTTCGAAACAAATTATAAAGTTTTTCAAGAATTTTTGTTAATTTATATACTTTCTAACTCTCTCTCCCCCTTTTAAGTTGTTTCTAGATGGTCTACAATGAGCTAACCAACCGATTCACTGCCCTCTCTACGGGTCTTACTACGTGGACCACTCACTATTCAGTAGGTTGACACCTAGAAGGAAACTGACATGGTTAAAGAAAGATAAACAGTAAATAAGAAAACTTAAATTCTTTAAAACCTTAAAATAAGTTTAGTAAATTTAGATAATAAATCTCAATCCAACCTGACTCTGATATATATATATATATATATATATATATATATATATATATATATATATATATATATATATATATATAGTAGATTTTAAGGTGGGGGCTCTATTAAGGCTGTGTTTGGTAACACAAATAAGCTAGCTTATAGCTTTTTGGATTAGCATATAAGCTTGCTTGATAAAATTATATGTGTTTGATAACAAGTTTTTTCATTAGCTTATAGCTTTTTTCCAGATGCTATTTCAAGTAGCTTTTGAGCTTATAGCTTATAACTTTTGACATTTTCTTCCATTTTTAACCTTTATTTTTATTTTATTATTTTTTAAACAAATGATCGCTAAACCCAAGTTATCAAAGTAACTGTCAATTTATTTTTCTTTTCCGGTTTGCTGAACAGTCAAACACTTTTTTTTTCCTTTTATATATAGATCCTCTTACATTCTATTAGTTTATATATTATTTATAATTTCAAATAAAACTATATAATTTTCAAAAAAAAAAAAAGATATATCATATAAAAGTTCTTTTAAAATATATATATTATATCAAAATTAAAAAGTTTAATTTATATACCACATTTACCATTTTAAAGATGAAATTAATTAAAATATTTAAAAATAAATATATTAAGTAAATGGTTTATAAACAAAATATAAATAAAATAGATATGTACTTTTATGTCATTTTATATTTATCAGCCACTTCAACAACTAATTTTACCAAACACATTAATATTAATAAGCGAGTTTTTTCTGCTATAAGTTATCAATCATCAGCTAGCTTTTCAGCTATATATCAGCTAGCTTATAGCTTATTTTTACCAAAGACACCCTAAGTCTCTCATTGGTGGAGCAGAGAAGATTCACCATCGAACATGATCAGTGGTTCAGATTTATTAGAATTATTAAAACAAGAACATCTAAGCATTTCCACAAACAATTTTAATTAGTCCCCATCTTCTTCATGTGTGACACTATGTTTGTAGGAGTAACATGTTTCAACCATTAGAGATAGGAGAGTACTAATGCGAGTTCAACCATCCATTTGTTTCCTCTTCATCTCTCCCCTCTTGCAAATTGCAATTTAAGCAAATTAGGTTTTCGACATTTGAGGTGTTCTAAACTAGGCTTAAATATGTAAAAGGTCCCTGTAAGTTAGCGTGTTTTTGGTTTTCGTCCCTGAAAGTTTTTTTGTTGCGAAACAGCTCTTGTATCTTGTTAACTTTTTGGAATTGGTCTCTGCCGTCAAATTCCATAAAAAAAAAAAAAAAAAGCATAGCTGGCTAATGGACGCTCACGTGTCAGTTGCTGAGATGGACAAACACGCTTATGTGGCATTAAAGCTGAATAGTGTTGTTATAAGAGGGACTAAAACCAAAAACGAATATTTACATAGGGACTAAACCCAAAAAACGTAATCACCAAAATTTGAAATTAAAAACTCAATCTTTTCACCTTCTTCATCACTCTGTTCTTTCTTTCTTCTTCATACCTTCCTTGCCCAGCTTCTCATATATTGTGCCCTAAGAGGAAAAACCCACTTCCTTCATCTGAAACTGTTATGTTCCTCTTTTTCAGACAATGTTTTACACCTCTAGGCTCTAATCTACTCACAATCAACGCATACATTCAAACTATGAAGCTACTTCTATAGATACTGTGTCACATGATTTAACAGGATAAATCTAAAAAAGGAACCATGCATTTGCTAGTTACTACAATGGTATATACCAAGAAAACTATTATTATGCCAAAGAATCACTAGGCTGATTTTTTTTTCTCCAAAGAAGCTTATAAATAGAAATTTCCTGAATGTGCTTGAATAGAACATTAACTCTAAGAGGTTCATCCTTCTCCCGCTTCAGAGGAATGCCCGACGGAACATAGATTCTACAGTAATTCTCCACTGCAGCGGTGTTTTTCTTCACCTTTTTAGACAATGCAGTTAAGAAATCAGCCATGAAAACCCAACCTAAGGAAAGACCATTGCCAATGGTGACCCGATTGGGCTGTGTCGTACCCCAATTTTGACTCGTTTTAATCGTCTTTTTAAAGCCGAGAATTTTCGTCGTTTCAGACGAAATTTCGGCAGAGAGGTATTTTAAAATACCTCATTTAGGGTTTCAAAAGCGATAGTTTTAGTGTTATTATTATTTTATTTTTTACTTTAGTTTTTTCTATTATTTTATTAATTTCGTTTTTTATTTTTATTGTTGCTGTTAATTATATTCTGTTTTTATTTTATTTTTATTTTTATGCTTTTGCTTTTATCATTTATTTTATTTACTCAATTAATTAATAAACAACTCTTTGCACATCACTTTCTCCATCTGATCCATCACTTTCTCCATCTGTTTTTTTGTCCCTTTTGCTTGGTTTCTTGCCTTGTTTCTGATTAAACAAAAAATCCAGTCTCAACAGCTCTGTGCACATCCTCTTTTGTACATCCAATTTCAATAAAAACATAGCAGAACCAAGAGAAAAGGAGAGGATTTTTTCAGAACAGCAAAAACACATATTACAAAACACAAACACCACCTCCTCTCCCACAACCCACTTCCAGCGCCCTAAACCCACACAAACAACAAAACACTACACAAAAAAGGTTCACCCACGCCCAGCAAAACACAAACAGCAGCAAAGCATTACACGCCCAGCAAAAACACCCGCGGCCACGCATACAACCACAACCCAAAACCGAATCCAAGCCTCCACCTCCTCCCAACAACACAACAACTTCGGCCTCCACCTCCTCCCTACACAACCCAGCCATACACACGGCCAGCACACCCAAACACACGCACACGACCAGCCAGCACACACTCACGCGGCCAGCAAACACACACGGCCACATAGCCCAGCAAACACACACAACCCAACAGCAAAACCGCGGCCAATACACCACACACACAACAAAAAACGCACACAACAACACACACAGCAAGAACAGAGCCAAAAAAACGCCAAGAACCGAACACAACAAGCCAAAAAGAGGTAGTTTTTTCGTTTTTAAAACATAGATCTAGGATTTTTGAAGAGGTTTTTGAAAAATCTAACTTTGGATTTGAAAAGAGGGTGAGAAAAGGAGTAAGAAAAACTAATTTTTTTTTGAAAAAAATGGAGTTTTAAAACTCCGGCGCGGTGGCGCCGCCGATCCGGTGGCCGGATTCTAGAGAGAAGGGAGAGAAGAGAGGGGACCGATTTCTTTTAGAGAGAAGGAATGAGAGAGAAAGAAAAGAGAAAATGAAAGAAATTGTGAAGGGAATGGGTATTTATACCCCTCCCTGATTCAGTACGCGTGGGTGTATGCGTTAGCATGCACCCTCGCCCCTCAGGCTCTCTGATTTAAATCAGACAGCTGTGGTTATTCCCCCTTGTGATCAGATCAGGGCCCTCTGATTAATCAGACGACCCAGATCAAATCACGCCGGCCCAATGCATTTTGGGTCTGTTTGTTTTAAATCTGATTATTTTCTCACTTCCTGCACCCCCCATTTTATTTTTTACACCTCCCTGTTTATTTCTTTTATTTTTCTTTGCAACTTTATTTCCTATTATTATTATTTCCTTTTTATTGTTCTTTTATTTTTAACATCTTATTCATTTACTTATCACATCATCTCATGCATTTTATTTGGTCATTTTTATTTTGCGTTTTTTATGTCATTAGAATGCATTTAGGAATAAAGTAAATATAAATATGCATTGCATTTATTTTTTTCATTTTTTATAGTTTAATTCATAATCCAAAGAAAAGGGGATTTTCACTTTGAGCCAACACCGTAATCTAATCCCTCGCGTTTAGTTTATTTTATCGCACTTAATTTTGAGTATTATTGCTTTAATCTTTTCATGCTTTTTTATTTTATTTTTTATCAAATTATCTTTCTATTTTCAATATACCAAAACATAAAAAAAAAAAAAAAACAATTTTCTTTTTGTGAGGGAAAAAGGAAAACTTGGGTAGACACCCGACGCTTCCCCGAATGCGGAACGCGAGATCCCCGTCTCGGCTACGTTCAAAGTATTCGTCCTTCGATTAAGCTTTTAATAAAACAAAAATAATCAAACAGATGGATCCAACCCTAATTTCATAAAACTGGGGGGGGGGGGGGGGGGGGGGGACATAAAACCTGACCCAGTCAATCCATGTGAATCAACCTTAACAGGTGATACATAAAAAAAGAACAACACAGTGGATCCAACCCTAATCAATTCTAACAAACGAACACCATTTACGATAGACATTTGTGAGTACCAAGCAAATCTATATTTGGCGAATGAGTCGATCGTCAACACGAAATCGGATCACGTACAATCAACTCCCTGGAACAACGACAACCAGCATTAACGACTCTTTCGAGTCCACATAGTCCCATGTCAAACAAAAGAATGACTGGGACACGAAACCACAAAGTACACAGGTTTGAACTGGAGACGAATTTTGTTGAACTCGAACCTTTGCGTAATGGTTTTTATCCATATCGCCAACACGATAACGAACTTACAACCAACCACTCACTGTGTCTAAACAACAACAAGCTAACACAACCATTTCTAACCAAACTTTGCACGGCGGACGCAATCCCGAAGCTTTGAAACCCTGCAGATCTCAACAAAGCTGTAATGAAATCAGGAAAACAAAGCCAAAACAACAAATTTCAGTTTCAATTAGAATCAATTGCGAAAGTTGAATCAATTCTACTAGAGAACAATTAAAAATGTCAAAATCAATTATACCTGTCTAGAATCAATTTTGTGTGTATGGTTTCACAATAGGGTCTGTTGAGAAAGTCAAAACTAATTTCATATACGTAAAATTAATTGTGACATGTTTGATGAGGGGTTGATAGCGCGGTGCATAGAAACAAACATACATTGGCATAGAAGCTACCGGGTGTATCTTCTTGTTTGGTTCAACATCCACTTTGTTAATCTCGTGTCCCAATGCTTATTATTTTTATTTTTTTGTGATATTACAATGCTATATTTTATAGCTTCTATCCAATAGCACGATTGGGCTTACCCTACTGCGTTAACAAACACACACTATGTGAAGTCGATTAGAATTATTTTTATCTTTAGAATTGATTTTAAATTGAAACTCATATTTGTTGCTTTTGATTCCAAACATGCCTTGTACCACAAATTTATTGTTCAACTCAACTTTCATCCTAATGTATTCATACATAAACCACTCAACATTTAACTCACTTTGAACGAAAAATTTATTTTACAAAATCAATTGTCACTGCATAAGCCAATCCACACACATCTCTTGAATCAATTATGTCTTAGAAGTGAACCCAAACCTACAGTAAGTTTAAAGAATGCTTATTCAAATCATTTAGAAATCAATTGTTAACTACTGTTTCAACCACCAAAAAGAGTGAATGAAACGATTCTATATGAGCAAAATAGTTCTTTAAAAAAAAAGTATAGATCAAATATCAACCACTAGAAACTAGTTGAATTAATTTTCACCTGAAGTGGACATATATATATATAGTACCATGACATACTAAAAAAGGAAACTAGACAGGTGAATCATATTGAAGGTGTGACATATGCTTGTAAAAAGCAATAAGTATATGACCTATCCTTTGCAGAATCTGAAGGTACAAACATTTGAAAGCTTTATCAATAATTTCATTGATTAATTAATGTACATTACCAAAAAAGAAGAAAAAAAATACATAATACAGATGGAGCATAACAGTGCCTGATAAAGTGGAATAATTTGTAAGGTGAGTGGCACTAAATATGTTTTCTGCTGAGTTTGGTGCTTAGAACATAAATGTGTGACTACTTGTCAGGTGAATAATGGGAGACATTTCATATAATGCCTCATTGAATTTAGGCTGATTAGTTAACTTTAATCACTTATTAATAATATTGTTGAGGTTGATCCGTATTAGATTGCGTTTGTATGTGCAACAGTTTTTATTGTCGAGATAGACCACCGTTCCTGGCTTTCGTAGGAACCGAACTTGGTCATTGTGAGTACACATACCAACTCCTAAACTGTTTTAATTCAAGAACACTGCGGCATCAACGTTACATTTCAACTTCCCCCCATTTGGTTTGCTCCACCTACTAGCTGTTTCAGGTGCTGTATCACCGTGTCCAGTGCTTGTATCGCTACGGACCAGCTGCCAATTATGCAGTTTGAATCATTATAAACAAACATATTTTTTAGGCAATAAACAAGTTTATTTTTTTGTAACAATATGAAGAAGTAAATACATTAAGTAGTTAAATTTGAAAAGCATCTGAAAGTATAAATGTACAAAGTGGCACTGAGAGTTTAATTTAAAACTTAATCTGCTTATTTCATGTAAAATTTAGAATCCATATGCAAAGTCCAATAGTGATGAATCTTGCAATTAAATGTACAAACTACATCAAAATTTATCATACCATAATTTTGGCTCCTCAATTTGCAGATGAAATTGCAGCAGCTGGTGCTGAAACTCATGCAACTATGGATATAATTCTAGTCAACATACAAACACAAGATTGGTAAATTTGACATCAGATAAAAAAATAACTTCTGCAATTATTGATATAAGTTTAGTCTATGTCATCTTCAAATCAGTTTATAAAAGTTTGGATTAGTAAAGAAATGAATACAAAATTCACGAAATTCAGCGTTCATCCCCTCCTTCCCTAACTCTTCGCACTACAGCTGACTTGTTTATTTCGTCTTCCATAAACTCACAGACCTTATTCTTGGGCCTAATTTCACTTTACTACCATCTCACATTCCCCACAATTTATCCTAACACAACACATTTCACATCTTGTTTTCTTGATTTACTGCTAGTACAAGAGAAAAAGAGAGTGAATACTGGTAACATCAATGTGAAGGAGGAAGAAACAGTAGTAAGATAATATTGGTAACATCAATGTGATTTGGCAGACTGAAAGTAAGAGCGGTATTCCTTGACAAGTTTCCTGAACAACGATTCTTCTCTCTTCATCAAGATTATGGGCTCGTCATACTCAGCCAATTTTCCTGAAAACACAGTCAAAGGCTTCTTTTATTCGAAGAAAACAGATAACTGATCAAACATATTCTTCAATTTTCTTTATCATATATTTCAATTGTAAAAATCAAGTGCCTCGTATCTTACATGTTATCTTTTATGTGCTATACACGATTGAAATCTTAAAAAAGAAACCTTATACTCTAACTAGGTAAAAGCAACCATATCCTTTGCTCAACAACAAACCTACATTTGGTGTGTGTCAGATTAATTCTACTGTTTCGATATCGAGCAATGATTATATTAGCAATTATTATAAACAATATAAAAAAATGGATATCGAGCTTATGATTAGTCTGTAAGTGTTTGTTAAATGAGAATGAGGGAGTGAGGGACATTGAAACTCAAAAAATAAACGTACCATCACTTGTAGAAAGAACCATATTGCAATCCATCACAGTTGGTATCCTGTGTGCTACTGTGATCACTGTACAATCTGCAAACTCAGCCCTAATGATTTTTTGCAGAATCAGATCTGTAGAATTGTCAATTGATGCAATTGCTTCATCCAACACCAATATCCCACTTCTCCTCAAAAGAGCGCGCGCTAAACAAAATAACTGTCTTTGTCCCATGCTCCAATTTGATTCACCTTCAACAACTGTCAACAATTTTTCACTAGTCATTACTAACTTGGGAAAAAATGTACTTCCAGCATAACTATAACAATGAAGCATGAAATTGTGCCTGAGGAGTTTAAACCCTCCTCGTTCCCTTGGACAACTTCTCGCAACTGACACTTCCCAAGAACCTTCATATTGATCAAGAATTAGTCTACATTTGCAATGCAAAACAAAGATAAGTAAAATTAAGCATGTTTTACCTCCCATATCTCTTGATCAGTGTGTTGAGATAAAGGGTCCAAATTATATTTTACAGTCCGATTAAAGAGGGTAGGATCCTGAGGTATAATCCCAAAACGTGACCTCAAATCTTGAAGGCCAATAGATGATATGTCTAGTCCATCAACTATAATTTTTCCTCCTGCTGGTTCCACTAGACGAAATAAAGCACTAATAAGAGTGGATTTCCCACTTCCTGTTCTTCCAACAATACCAGTATTGTGCCCTGCTGTAAACGTGCATGTGATCCCATCAAGTACTAGTGGTCCGTCAGGCCTGTATCGTATCTGGCATGGTATAAACAAACAAATGGTGTGATTATTTTAAGCTGCATCTTTTCTGAACATTATATATGTTTCACATTTTTAAAATAAGTACCAATTACCTTCAAGTCATTTATTTCTACTTTGCCTGTAACTGGCTAATTCAGAGGAGGACAATTACCTTCTACAATTTCTTTGGCCTCGCTTTGTATATGCATATATTGATTTAGCCTCTCTACTGATATAATGTGATTTGCAAGAGTGCATTGATTTTGAATTGAAAATACTAAGGAATTGTTTAGTGAAAGGCCGTAAGATAAAGCCATGCCAATAATTCCTGAAATAAAGGATTTAGCCTACAATGCTCAAACAAACCACGACATATCCGAGAAAATAATGACCAAATTCTCACCTGAGGTGAATGTTCCAGGAGGGAGCATAACCATGCAAAGTGCTGCAGTGGTAAGAACAACTGCACTGGTTATTTCTAACCGTTGGATCAACAACTCATTTGAGGCAAAACTATGGAAAAAAGCACTAGCATTTATATCAATTAGATCAAGGTTTTTCTCCAAAAAAAATCTTCGTCCTCAAAAGCCCTTATAGTTGCAGCTCCAGCAACAGTTTCATTTACATGATTAGCTAATGCGACGTTGTTGTGCCATTCATCCTCGTTACTTCTTTTTCAGAGGCAATGTAGTATCTCTGCTTAAAACACAGAAAATACCTTACTGTATTTTCTTTTCAACCAAGAATTACATAAATCATATAAAAAAAACAATATTAAAACTTTACCAAAAAATAGATGAAGAGATTGTTAAAAGTTTAAAACATTATGGAATCGTTTGATCCATATAGTAAAAGCTTGGTTGTTGTTTTATGTTCATACTTAAAAAAGAATGAACACTACGTAAATATTAATCTTTTCCTTACCTGCATGTGAATAACTACATAAACCATTGGTACAGCGACAATTAAGACTTGCCATGTGACAACTGCTAAAACTGTAAGATTAGAATAAAAATTTATAGTGGCTCCCATTGAATAACTGAGGCTAAAGGGCAGGTCAAGATCCATAATGCTTAGATTAGATGAGACCTACACAATGAAATGACAGTTAGATTTTTTTTTTTTATGTATTGCATTTCATAGAAAGGAAAATAATTGTGCATTATTCTCACCTACTAGGTACCCTCCCAATGGTGTAGAGTCATAAAATGACATTGGTGCATGAAAGAGGAAGTTCATCAACTGTGAAAATAAATCTTTTGATGATTTTAAACCCAAAGTAACTATAAGTAGACATCTGATGAACAAAAAAACTGTTGAAAAACCACCGTTAAGGAGATGAACTAAAATCAATTGCAATGTGCTGACAAGGGGATTGTCAATATTAGCAGCCATCCACGAGTTTTGCAATATCTGACAAAACACAAAAATAAGGTGACAAAGAAAAGCCTTAGAGAATAATATATAGCCTTTCATCTGCTTCAACATCGAAGCTTGCATACTCTTTATGGAAGTTGAATGTCTCTGGGAAAAAGTAGCACTTGCAAGTTGGTCAGAACCAGCAGTCTCTTTGTGAACATTGACAAGGTCATTGAATTCTTGGCTTGAGGTCATTAGTTGGTGATGTGGACCAGATTGTAGGATTTTCCTATTAGACATCAACTGTAAATAATGTCAAATTATTGTTCAACCGTAATTTTGTTCTAAACCAGCCACGTTAATGAATGTTGCTTAAGAGGTAAAATATCAATTTTAATGGTCTAAATGATGCTTTTATAAGAGTGAAATTTAAATGTTATTAGAATGCATTTCTTGTGTAGTGTGCACTTGAAACTGATTTTATGGTATGAAACCTTTCATGCTGAATTTCAAAACATTGCAGTTATAATAACTAGGAAAATAAGTGTATTAGAGCAGATGACTACCATATGATCTGAGTAGGGTTGATGAAAAAGAGTGATGATTATAGTAGAAAAGTGTCGCTCAATATTAAAGAAATATGTTACCAGAAAGCTATGTATAACTGATTACTGATTGTTAGATGACTACCATTGTGAAAAAAATATGTCATTACATTAAAATATACACTCGCCTCCCCTCTAATGCAAAACATATTAGAAAACATTTCACTCCCCTCCCCTAGAAGAAGCTTGAATTACATTTCCCTCCATTACTGTAATCCATTACTGTTATTATCATGCTATCTTCACATACTACTTGTACATCTTCGTTCCCCTCCCCTAGAAGAAACTTGAATTACATCTTCGTTCTTATTATTGTTAGTTTTAGTGTTTGAGAAAGTAACACATTTTTATTATGTTATCTTCATTATACTAGCTTCAAAAGCAAAATAATCCATAACTGTAATTAGAGTTACGACCCAAAATACTCCTAGTTTATGCATGGATCCATAGACCATCTTGTATGAAATGGTCATTGTTCCTCATAACTACTTAGCAACGCTCCAGACCCAAAAATGAACCTAAGCACAGCCAGCCCGAGAATAAGCGTTCTATTGAAACGAACAAACACAACCAGCCTGAAAAAGAGACATTTCAACTATATCTGTCTATTTTGAGGATTGAGGTGCAATGAATATTAAAATATTGAGACATTATAAGGCAACATATATGGAAATGAACTTCACTACAATCTAAGACACTATATCAATTATATTCAGGCCATTTCACCAATGTTATGAATTGTACACTGTGTTGCATGTGTGTACGAATTCAGTAATATCATTTACACAACCATATGATGACGATATATCTTAGCAAGAAAACAACTTTAAAACCCTTGCAAATAAAAGATCAAAATATACAAAACTTTCATTTTGACATTAATCATTCAACAAGAATAATCAGTTATCTTGTAATCCAATACAAAATCATTTGCTGAGAAAACCGTAGACAAGATCGTGAAATCGCAGCCAGGATCGTAAAAATGAATCGGTTTTTTGTGACATAAGTGCGGCCTCTCACTCCATCTCTCTATGTCGCGCGCAACATTGCAGCCATTTTTCTCTAAATCACTTTGCTCTGTCTCTCCCCTGTTGCAGTTCATTCAGTTTCTTCCCTCTCCCACATCTCTCTATCAACACACCACACAGTGAATACTTAGCAGCTAGGGAATAAATGCAAGGCACAAAACTTGACACCACTAAGCATTAACAACAAAAACATATCAATCATATGCACAATTAAAAGTCCAGTATTATGTCAAAACAGAAACCAAAATGTTTCAAATAATAATTACCACCAAAACCAATGAGTGGTAATGTTAACCCTTAATTGAAAACTGAAAATTGAATGTACTATATGATTAATTCAGCAATAACAACATATGAAGTTACCAAGAAATTAATAACATTTTAAATTCTTTAGAAAGTTGATTACTAACATGTATCATATGAAACAAAAACTAGCATCATATGAAACAAGTTCAAGTTAACCAACAAAGGAAAGATGGACAAATCATCTAGTAACACTAGAAACTAGCATTGTCATAAGGTTAACTAATATTGAATGAAAACACTGTAAAAACAATGAGAAAAAAATGATTCTATAATCTAAGAAAATGTATTCCTATCCCGTCGGTCTCGTTCGATAATTAAACCCAACCAAACTCATGTTATCCTAAGTATAGATGCAACTCACTTGTACTATGAGCTACATATACGTTTAAGTATAGATGCCCACCTTAGTTTTGAAACATTGTATTTTGAGCAATGAATATCATCAATGGTCATTTTACTTCCTGATTATCTATACATCACAAAAAAATTTCTATGCTTTGTCCTTCATGTTCTTCCATTGCATAACAAAAATCCAAACAGTGTTTTGAAATATTAAGCAAAAACATGAACAAAAGTGAATGACATTGTCAAATTTGAAAGACACAAGCAACAGAGGTAGATTCAGTATAAAACATCTAATATATTCCAAATGCACCTAATTGCTAAAACACCTATTAACAACTAATATTGAAACCTACATATGTGCTAAAATGATTATTGAATATTCTTTTTAAAAAAATGACATCACAAATAATCGAATCAAACTCTCAATGTAGACTTCTGGCTCCATTGTACGATTGATGTTTTGAATCTCAGGAATATTAAAAGTACCGTTTTTGGAATCGTAAACAACTAACTTCAATTCGTTACTTCCAACTCACAAACTTCCATGTAAGGAACACTGTACAATTTAGTCCAGGACTCTTTGTTTCCATATTCCTTCAAAACCCAAACATGATCAGTGGGCATGGTTTGGTTTTTAATATTTTTCTTTTGATCAATTTGAGCTATAAAACTACTAGATCGTTCTTTTCAAAAAAAAAAAACTAGTAGATCATTGCAGAGACTAATTATGTTGTTGGGGTGAGAACTTTCTAAAATATCTAATGATATTAGGATTCTATTTTATATCTATACTATTATTATAAATGAAATATAATAACTTTTTTCTTGTCAAAAAAAAAATCTAATGATATGAAAAAATATTAAAAATGTATCATTCAAAAATTGGAAACATGTTAACATAAAAAAGTGATATTACTCGTAATGAAATATATATATGCAACTAATTTCTATGTGCAACTAATTTATTGTTGGGGTTTGTTGAACTGAGAAGTAAAACTATGTAAGTAAGTTTTACTTGTGGATTTATTGTTGTTTTATTCAAACAAAATAAGTTATGACTTTTCCAAACTCCATGATTGATCTTAGTGTATTTCGCTCTATGCCGTTTCTTTTTCCCGGTGGTAGGGAGTATTTAGGCAATTTTTGAGCTTGAATTTTTGCTATGATCAAGAATGGACTGTAATAACATAACTTTGAACTGTTTGGGTTTACCAACACTAGATCTATAAATAATTCATATTTACCAGATTTTACTTTAAAGGACAACTAACCATAACACTTGTTGTATTTTATCATTATGAATGATAATAATTCTGATAATAATAATCAAGATAACTTGGTTAAAAACCAAGAACTAGTAGAATATCCAAATCTGGATAAAATTAATAAGTGGACTATGCCGTCCATACCTCCTAAACAGATTTATAATATCGACATGTTTGATATAGCATCTAGATTTGCTGTTAAAACTATTGAACAAACTGTTCGAATTGCTGATAATATTCAGTCTATATCTTTGTTAAACAAAAAAGATTTAAAATCTTTTAGAACTTATAATTTTGTTCATATTGGATTAATACAAGTATCATTTAGACCATTAACCTTACTTGGTTTAGATACTAGCATCATGGCTTATGTTAGAGATGGTAGGTGTAAAGATTTCAAACAATCTTTAGTTACTGTTATAGAAACTAGTCTTTGTCATGGACCAGTTTGGTTTGATGTTAAACCTAATTTAACTCTGTCTATGACAAATCAGAATTTCTATGATGCTATGCAACTTAAAGTTCACACTAATGGTTATAATTTTAAACCGGGAAGTGAAATAATGGTTGTGTGTTATAGAATTCATTATAAAGTTCTAAACACTTTAAATCCTAAAGCTAAGCAAATAAGCTTACCAGAACTACAACATTAGTTAATACTAATTTACTCACGTCTAATGTTACTACTAATAGATTAATAAAATGGGATGAAATAAATTTCCTTGAGACTTGGAATCTCTAGTAGGAAACTGATCCTGAACCTATTATTAATAATAATATTGATCAAATTATTCAGACTACTGAAGGTGATATAGAAGTAAAATTTGCTTCAACAAGATCCTTTCGCATACCAAGAAGTCTATCTTCTACTTCTGCTCGTTATTTAGCTAATGATGGCTTTAATGTTCCTAGCAATACTTCTAGAGCTTCAACTTCTCAAATTAAAGAAGATTTTGAAACCGTTGAAAATATTGTTATAAGCGATAATAATATCCCTCAAGGGATATATAATCAAGTTAGGAAATCACCTACACAATCTGAGATGAGTTTTCATCTAAACTAAATCTTTTTATGGATTTTACACCTGGTAGTAATTTCAGAAAGCTCATTAGTGATGAGTTTATGATGCCTAGATATAATGAATTTAGGAAATGGTATTTCAAAAAATTTGAACCTTGGCAAAGAACTATGTTCAAAGAAGAATTTTATAAAGATCTAAGTCAAAAACAGGATTACATTCCTTTTGTTAAATGGTTTTGCAATTATTTTATGAGCGAAATTAAAAATGAAATTTTGGTTTTAAAATCAAAAAATTGGACTATGTCTCCAAGTGGCGATATTATACAATCACCTTTTCCTCCTGAGCAGGAGATAAGTTTAGGAAAAAATATGGCAGCTAGTGCTTATACACCATTTCTTTGTCAAAAGATTGCTCTATATCAAGAGTTAAATTTAGTTATAAAAGCGCAAAATTATACTAATGCTTTTCTCACTTGCTTAGGGGACCAATATGTTACTCTAGAAAAAGATTTAGCCAGTATAAAAAATCTCCTAGATAGACAGGTTAATCAACAAAAAATAATTTTGGAAAAAATCGATAGACCTGAAATTTCTACGGCTGCTTCAACATCTAATCCTGTTGATACTGAAAGCCATTTTGTCCAACCTCCTACTCTTATAAAAGGTTTTAAGTTGGACAAAGATACTAACGAATTCGTTAATATCTTAGAAGAAAAACTAAAACAAATGCGTTTGAATGTATTATCTGAAAAAGAAGCTTCAGAAATATCTGAAAATTCTGATAATGAAGAATTTAGAAATATTGACCAATTAATTGCTATGTTTAAAAATCAGGATATTAATAAATCCGAAATAAATCCAATTTATTCTTCTAAACCTTTAGAAAAATATTATTATAAGAGACCTTCTCCGCAAGATTTGCTTTTGGAAGAAGATGAATTCTACCAGAACGCATATTCTGGAAAATCCATTTATGAATGGAATATTGACGGCTTAAATGATACGCAAATTATTAAAGTTATACATAGAATGTTTATGTATGCTACTGTTAGTAAACAGTTAAGTAATTCTGATAGCTCTATAGCTACTTTTATCACTGCTGGATTTGTAGGATAACTTAAAGGTTGGTGGGATCATTATCTTACTATAGACCAGCGAAAAGATATTCTTAATCATAAAAAAATAGGAATTGATGCTAATAGCGATGCTATTATGACTGGAGAAGAAGATGCGGTTTATACCCTTTTTCTATCTATTCTCCAACATTTTGTAGGAACTATTGCTCCTATAACTGAGAATATTAGTACCCTTCTCCAAAACCTAAGATGTCCATCTTTAACTCATTTTAGATGGTATAAGGATACCTTCCTGTCTAGGGTTTTTCAACTTTCTAATTCCAATTCGGAACACTGGAAGTCTAAATTTGTGGATGGTTTGCCACACCTTTTCGCCGAAAGAATTAGGCAAAATCTTAGAAATAATAATGATGGTATTAATATTAATTACCAAAACATGACCTATGGTCACATCATTAGTACATGTATTAATGAGGGTTTAAATTTATGTAATGACATAAAATTGAAAAACCAACTTAAAAAGCAAAAATTAACAGAAAAACACCAATTAGGTGAATTTTGCGATCAGTTTGCTTTTGATATAGGGAAACCTTCCCCTGATAAAAACAAGAAAGAAAGATCCTTAAGGAAAACTCATCAAGAGTATAAAAAACCTCATAGGAAGAAGAAATTTAGAAAACATTTTCATAAAAAGGATAAAGATAATATTCCTAAGACTGATAAGAAAAGGAAATCCAAGAATATGGATATCACTTGTCATAAGTGCGGCAAAGCAGGCCACTATGCTAACCAATGTTGGACCAAAAAGGCCCTTAAAAATATTGAAGACAATAATCTTCGTTCTCAACTTGAGAAAGTTCTCTTAATTAATTCAGAGAGTGAATATGACTCTTCTGATGATGAAATTGATATGATAAATGAATCATCCTCTGATAATGAAGAAGATATGTCTTCTGGTGACAACAATGATTGTCAATGTAATTACTGGAAGTCCATCGTTGATATGAATGGATTAAATGTTTTCACTGAAGAACATGATGAAGCCCTTAAAGCTTTAGAAGCTATATCAGATAATAATCTGAAAAGAAGAATGATAGAGTTCTTAATAAAAGAACATTCTAAAAAAGATACTCCTAAGGTTATAGATGTACCTTATAAGATTAGTGAAGTTTTATCTAGACTTCAACAATCTAATATGAGGGAAACTCCTATTTCTATTGGAGATCTCAAAAGAGAAATAAACTCTTTAAGAATTGAAATTTCTCAAATTAAAAAAGATAATGATAAATTATCTCAAAGAGTTAGCTCTTTAGAATATAATAGAAAAGAAAATGATCCTTTAAAGAATATTGCTTCATCTAGTAAAACTTCTGATGAAGAAGATTATTTAAATATTCTTGAAAGAGTTACTTCACAAAAATGGTTTGTGAAAATTACCCTTGTTATTAATAAAAAATTTATTCTCTATAATGAGATAGCACTTGTTGATAGTGGTGCTGATCTCAATTGCATACAGGAAGGGATTATTCCAACAAAATATTTTGAGAAAACAACTCAATCCCTTACCCAAGCTGGAGGTGATAAACTCCGAGTTAATTATAAATTAACTAATACTTATATTTGCAACCAAAATATTTGTTTACCTACTCATTTTATTTTGGTTAAAGGATTAACTCATAGAATCATATTAGGAACTCCTTTTTTGCATAATATAATGCCTATAATCAATATTGATCAGAAAGGTATCACTACCTATATGGATAACCAAAAAATTACTTTTGAATTTATTACAGATCCTCAAACTAAAATGTTAAATGAGGTCAAAAATATGCTTTTGAACAAAGAAAAACAATTATGTTTTCTTAAAGAAGAAGTTAATCTTTTAAATATTAATGATCATCTTAATAAAGAAGATATTAAAAGACAAATTAAGTCTTTAGAAAAACAATTTCATATTGAAATTTGTAATGATGTTCCTAATGCTTTTTGGGATAGAAAAAAGCATGTCATTACTTTACCCTATCTGGATGATTTCAATGAAAATCAGGTTCCTACCAAGGCTAGGCCTGCCCAGATGAATCAAGAGTATCTAAATTTTTGTAAAAAGGAGATTCAAACCCTCCTTGATAAAGGATTAATTAGAAACTCTAAGTCTCCTTGGAGCTGTACAACCTTTTATGTCAACCAGGCTTCTGAAAAGGAGCGTGGTGTTCCTAGACTTGTCATTAACTACAAACCTCTTAATAAGGTGCTAAAATGGATTAGATATCTTATACCTAACAAGAAAGATCTTCTTGATAGACTTAATAATTCTGTTATTTTTTCAAAATTTGATTTAAAATCTGGTTATTGGCAGATTCAAATTGCTGAATCCGATAAATATAAAACTGCCTTTACCGTTCCTTTTGGGCATTTTGAATGGAATGTTTTACCCTTTGGTTTAAAAAATGCTCCTTCTGAATTTCAGAACATTATGAATGATATATTCAATTCTTATTCTGAATTTATCATTGTCTATATTGATGATGTTCTGGTCTTTTCCAACAATATTGACCAGCATTTTAAACATTTAAAAAATTTCAAAGAAGTTGTTAAAAGAAATGGGTTAGTTATATCTGCACCCAAAATGAAAATCTTTCAAACTAAAGTTCGATTTTTTGGGACATGAGATCCACCAAGGAACTATTATTCCTATTAATAGAAGTATTGAATTTGCTTCTAAATTTCCTGATATTATTATAGATAAAACCCAGTTACAAAGATTTCTGGGAAGTCTGAATTATGTTTCTGACTATTACAAAGACTTAGCAAATGATACTGCTATTCTTTATAATAGATTAAAAACTAATCCTGGTCCTTGGACAGACAAGCATACTCAAGCTGTCCAAAGAATCAAAACCAAGGTTAAATGTTTACCTTGCTTATCCTTGGCCAATTCTAAATATTTTAAAATTGTAGAAACGGATGCCTCTGATATTGGTTATGGAGGTATTTTTAAACAAGTTAATCCTAAAGACTCTAGAGAAGTCCTAGTTAGATTTACTTCAGGTAAATGGAACCCAACGCAGGCTAAATACTCTACAATTAAGAAAGAAATGCTTTCTATTATAAAATGTATATCCAAATTCCAGAGTGATTTACTCAATAAAAAAATTTTGCTTACAATTGATTGTAGTTCTGCAAAATCTATAATTGAAAAGGATGTTAAAAATCTTGTAGCAAAACAAATTTTTGCAGGATGGCAGGCTCAATTATCTGCTTTTGAATTTGATATTCAACACATAAAAGGAGAAAATAATTTCCTTGCTGATTACTTAACCCGTGAATTTTTGCAGGGAAATGACAACCCCCTATATGGGGAGAGGCCGGGGCAGAGGTCGCGGTAGAGAGAGTAACAGATTGTTACCTCACCAAGAATTAAACATTCCTCTAATAGGGGATTGGACTACTGTTTCTCACAAAGGAAGGAATGTTCCAACTTCCTCCAAAAAAGAAGAATCATCTTCATCCTCCAATAAGATTATATCTTATAAAGATATAGCGGTCAATGACCCACCTCAGAGCCAGGTTTTAGAATATAGATGATGAGGATCTGGACTTAACCAACAATGATGGTTAGTCTATCAAAACAAGGTATCTTGAAGAAAGGGGTTATCCTGGGCTTCATGGAAAGTCTAGACCCAATCTAGAAATTCTTTTGACAGTTAGTGAATCAGTAACAATTACTCATCATTATCAAAACAATAATCCAGCAAGTTTTATCAACTTTTCTAAATGCCATATTAACAAAATTTTGTTACCACGAGAATGGGGGCTCAATCCAAATGGAGAAAAGGCCTTAAAAATTGCTGAAGGTAAATATATTTACTTCAATTATTGGGATTATATCCAAGCTTTCATTCAAGCATTCTATTACCAGAATCCCAAGAATAAACATTCTTGGTTCTTCTCAATTAATCCTGAGATAGTTAATAAAACAATACCAAATTGGTTTTGTCAATGGTGGCTAAAATTTGGCCCTTCTTTGGATATACTTCCACAAGAAATTATAGACCAGTATAAACCTTGGTGTGATAACAGTCCTTTAATTTCAAAGGTTTCTGCAAAAGATTTGATTACTGGACAATGTCCATTATTATTCTTTACTAAATTCCAAATCCCGTGGATATGGAGCTGGACTATCTCTATATCTAGAGATAAATACAACATCCCCATTCTTCAAAGAAATTTCTTTTATAAATGGTGGACAAAAATGTCTTCTAAAGACATCAAGATAATAATTCTTAATATTAAAAATGACATTAATACAGATAAGGTTAAAGGCCATAAAGAACAAAGTTCTCAATCATCTTCTTTGGCTCATATGAGAGATTATTTCCAAAGAAAATATCCTAATGAATCAGAGGAAAAAATTATGTCCAGAACCTTGGAATTTATGAAGTAACAATTTTTTAGAACTTTTCCTTCCAAGAGAGAGGATTTTATGTCAACATCTTCTCAAGGATCAATGGATCATCTTGCTGGAGAGTCCCAACAAGATGAAGAAGCCACAACTGAAGATATTTGGGATGCTCTGATCGAGACTACAAAGGCAAAGGAATCCAACAATAGTTCTCAGCAATAATGCTAAGCAACTATTTCAAGCAATAATGCTCTAGCAATAATTCTGCATAGTGTCATATGTCTGACACTTTCTTTTAGTCGTTATCGACTTTTTCTTTATTTTACTTTTCTTTATTAAAGTTGTTTGTTTGGTTTTGCTTTATTGCTGTGTCGATGGGGCCCGATGTGTACCCGGCATCAATAATGTCCATAAACCGGCTAATGTCTGTTTTAATTTTCTTTTTACCGGCTTAAATAGTAAGTCTTTTCCCTATATAAGGGGTTTTTGTTGCTCCATTAAGGGGACGCTCTTTTGTTCTCTCTTTCATATTTTATAAAAATTTCTCTAAAGCTTTCCTTTACTCTGCTTCCATATTTTTATAGTTACATCAAATATCCGCTGCGCTGAGTTATCCACACACTTGTGTGTGTGTGTGTGTGTGTGTGTGTGTGTGTGTGTGTGTGTGTGTATATATATATATATATAGGGGTATATGGGGTCATATCAAGTGAGAATGAGTATTTTATGTGAGAATGGTAGGAATAATTAATAGTCGTAGGATTAAAAATGAGTGGTCAAGATTAAAAGACTCAATTTAAGTGTTATTGTGTCCCTTCAATTTCTAACTCGTCTCTTTGTTGTCAATGGGTTTTTCAAATCCCAAATTAATTGTCATTCACCTTCATGATTTGTTTCTTTGCCACTTTAATTGATAGAAAGATTGTTCCTTTGCCTCTTGGAGTTTCAAAAATCTTAAAAACATTTTGGAAAAAGAAAGGAAAGAATCACGGGAACAGATCTGGTGGAGAACGAGAACAGATATGGTGGTTCCCTTGTATTGCTGCCTAACCTTGCCGGCGGCATCTCCGCCTGTCACGGTTCCCGTCGGCGCCGCCAGCGAGTGTAAGGGAGAGAGAGAGATAGAGAGAGAGAGAGAGAGAGAGACGACAAGTGAGTGAAGATGGTCGGAGAGAGACAACAAAGGAGAGGGTGAACGAGATGCCGGTTCACCATCGTCGTCGACAGAGAACGATGGTTGTGTGCAAACCGATGCATGGGTTAAAGTAAAATATTTCTAAATTAAGGATAAATATTAATAGTGAGTAATATGAATTCAACCCAAAAAAATAATAATGTTAGTAGAAAGAGTCAACTCTTTAGCCTTATGACTCTTTCTCTTATGTTACAATTCTCTTTTCTTTATCTTATGAGTCCATTTTTTAAAACAATTTTTTTAGGCTTAATTGAATCTTTGGTCCCCTAACTTATTTGTTGTTTTTAATTTGGTCCCATAACTCTAAATTTTTTCCATTTGGTCCCTCAAATATACATCCGTCAGCCAAATTGATCCAGGTCTGTTAAATTTAACTTCAAATGTCTATGGTGGACCAACATTATAGATGGTCTACCGTAGACCTTATTAATTTTGTTAATTTCGACCCTTTTGATTTTTTTATCATAAAAGAGACCGTTGGATCATGTAGATCCATTATATCTTACGATGTACCGTTAATAACCAATTGTTTCCCCAATTCTTCATCTTCTTCCTCCCTCATCATCATATCATCTTCAGCTCTAAACCCAGAGATCCTAAAACATAAAGTTATCAAAATCCACAAATCAATAATCACAAAACACACATAAAAGCTTTCCCTTTCATACCCACTGCAATTTCTAGTGAGAATCATGAACAACACCAACACAGAACCAACAACAACAATCCATTTCGTTCAATTTTGTTCCAATCAAAGAATTGGGAAAAAGAATTCAGAATGGGAAAAAATCAGAATTGGAAAAGAATTTCACACATAATCAGATTAATATCCAATTTTAAAATCAAATCTCCTCCAAAATCTTCTTTCCTATTCTAATTTCGTCTTCTAATTTCTTACTTTCCTCTTCTAATTTCGTCTGATTTAAATCGCACATAATCAAATTTAAATCTTCTTGCTCTCCTCCAAAATCGCACATAATCAGATTTAAATCTCTTGCTTTCCTCTTCTAATTTCGTCTGGATTCAAAGTGAGAGAGAAGGGAATTTGTTTTTACTTGGTTATGATTCTGTGAGTGGATTGGAACGAGAGAGAGAGAGAGAGAGAGAGAGAGAGAGAGAGAGAGAGAGAGAGAGAGAGAGAGAGAGCATGGAACTAGAGAGAGATGGGAAAGTGATGAATACTCAGACGAGAGAGAATGGATCTATGGATTTGAAGTTGTTGTTATTGTTTTGAGAGAAAAAAAGAAGAAGATGAAGAAGAACATGGGGAGAAGATGAAGAAAAAAAATTTGGTGTTGGTGGTTCACCGTTACATACAATGGACCTGCAATCTAATGGTTGAAATCATATCTGAATATTAGGCGTTAAAAAACTAACGGAGAAGATCAATTTGACTGACGGAGACATAGATAAGGGACCAAACGGGAAAAATTTAGAGTTATGGGACCAAATTGAAAACAACAAATAAGTTATGGGACCAAAGGTTCAATAAAGTCTTTTTTTATATGGGAATGGCTTGCAACTTATTGGCAACACAAAACATGAATGAGCAAAGTACTGGGAGTTTTAAGGATTTAATTTAATGATGGGAGAGTTTTGTGGGAGGGAAAAATTGGACTGAGGTGGCAAAAAATGAAGGACAAAATATGCAAATTCGATATCAAAGTTGAGCATTAGGGTTTACATGACTATTCTCCAATTATATATAACTAGACGTTTGACCCGTGCTATCGCACGGGTCTATTAAAAATAAAAAGAATGTAGCTGAAATATAATATTGATATGAAAATATCCTCGATATATCCTTCTTGTAAAACATATATTAATGTTCATATTGTTCTCAATAATGTTCACCCGTCGACATTTTGAATGTCTAAATGAATAATAGTCTTATAATATTATAGTTGGTTTAAGTTCAAATTAATTGAAAAAACTGCAGAGTTAATTTTTTAGATCAAAAAATTCACAATACTAATTTTTTTGGCCATATAGCATCCTAGCTTTGATGAAAGAAATCTACAAAGATGCAAAAAAGATGTAGTTAAGTATCACGGCTTCCCTTAAAAAAATATCACATATAAACTTAACATCAAAAAAAAAAAAGTATCACACATATACAACAAAAGACTTTAGATTAAGTCAAGAAGCGATTCAATGAATAATTATGCCACTAAATCACTTATGGAGTGACATGATTAGTTGAACAACAACATCACTTCTTCTCGTTTATATTTGACAGATAAATAAACATATTGGAAAGAAAGAAAATGTAAGGAGAGATCATTCAATATAATCCAAATAAAAGATGGTTTTTTTTAGAGGGAATCCAAATAAAAGATAATTGGTGAGAGATAGATTCAATGAGGCATTTGATCATATAGATAAAATAATAATTGGATTCTACTCAAATAGGTAAAATAATAATAGTTTGTTATCAAAAAAATAAAATTAATAATTTACAGTTTAGATGAGTTGCCACTGAAATATTCTAGATGAGTAGCCACCCACAAAACATTGTTAGCATGTATAACAAAGAATGAGTAGTGAGTGAAACAATATTACAAAAATTTACTCTACCAACAAATATACAAAGGTCCAAAATAGAATTACAAAAATGAAACAGGAAACCACACATATCATTATGAGGTGCCAATCCCACTATTATTACTCCTAAAATGAAAACACACCAGCTGCAAAATTCCAAAACATTGGAGTAACCAACGATAAATGTGATTAAATTGTAACAAACTTTTTTGCTGAACCAATGTATTTATGCCTGCAGAATTTTCGATCAAATCAACTTGCCTTCAGAAACTAAACAGCTACATAACAAACTACTACACTTGTGTATTGGAAGCAGCAACAAAAATCTCCCACAACAGCAGCCACGAACATACAAACTGTAATGAAATACTTCCCAATTTCCTACTTAGATCCAACTAAGAGACAATGAAAGGTATCATTCATTGCAAATGACGTTATCCTTACATTTTATAATTTAAGTCTACATTGAAAAGAAAGAAAATATACTGAGAGAGAGACATCCATTTGAGCAGAAGTCGGAGATAAACTACAGACTTACTTGGCCTTGTTTCCTTCTATATTTGCACAACAAAACATTCTCATCAATGGATATCGTGTACCATGCACATGGGAAAGAACAATATGGAATTTGTGATAAGTTTTGTGAATGACCTTATATGTTTTTCCGTTTTTGTTTAATATGTTTTGCTGCCAAAAGAAATTCAGATAAGGCATACTTTACATATCTTTTTTTTATCATTTGATTAGCATAGTAGCTACTCATCCTAAATGATTTGAAAATTATTTAGCACATCAAGAACAACAATTCTACCAAGTCCATGGAAGAAAAATAAAGCAATACTAAAACTAATTGTTGTGTTAACTTTTCTTTCCACCGTTGGCCATGTATTACGCATGGTCATCAAAAAGGTCAAAAAACGATTGAAAGCTATTGCTAAAATGATTGTGAAAGATGTGTTCAGTGGTGATTTTATCACTAATAATAGACGCACCTGACCTTTGGTTGCTTCATATATGCTCATGACATGATGTTAGATATATAATATGCGTTAAACTAATCTCGCATAATAGCTCACAAAAATCAAAGAAAATAAACTCTTAAATTTTACTCAATCAAAATTCAACCTCCATTCATGAATGACAAATTTCAGCCCAAGAGTTTTCCTTGTCCAAGATGTGATTGTTCAAATGCACCAAGTAACTCCTTGAACCAATACCTGCACTATAACAAATTGATCAAACAGAGGACCAAAAGAATGACACACAAAAATAATAGTTGCAACAAACAAAACCAATATATTCAATTTGCAGTCAACAGTAATCAATTTAAGAGATAATAGCAAATTAGATAGCAATGCAATTAAAAACAAAAAAAAAGATAGCAATGCAATTCAAAAACTCCTCATATTACAAATAACCAAAAATCAAATTAAACAAATACTTTCACTCATATTTAGACCCTCAATCTAAAAAAGCCCTAAACTGTAAAATCAACAAACGAAACTCACAAAATCATATCAACAACAATTACCTTAGTTTTAATAGTGGCCTAAAAAGCTATTGCAAGCCACTTTGAACAATAAAGGAATTGACAGGGAAGAAACATAGAAGACGAGGAAACGTATCAATGCAATTATCTATAACCGTTAAACTTTGTAATTCATGCAATTCAATTGATAACCCCTAATTGACATATTAAATTGATTGAAATTGATTGATAACCCCTGGTTTGTAACCGTTAAACACAATTGATAACCGCTAAGTGTATATAATTGCAGCCAAATAATAATTCAAATGAAGGATTAATTGCTTTGAGGAAGGAGGGAAATATTTAGGGTAGAATTAGGGTTAGTAGGGTTGATCAGACTGCATAACATTTATATATAAGTGATAGATAGTTTTTTACATGTTTCAATTAAACAATGGGTTCAAATTATATGGGTCATGGGTGGGTTTAGGTCGGTTTTGGTCAAACCTATTATCCGACTTAATCAATTTTTTTTTAAGAATTCAAACTAACCTATCGAAATTAGCATCGAAGAAAATTGAATCTGAGACATTGGGAGAAGCACACTTCAAGGTCCAAAGCCGAAAGCACTAGGCTAACCCAAGTGGGGCACTCAATCAATATTTATTAGTTAAACTGGGTAAAAAATTTATATTTTTCTGTCAAACTTGAATCAACCCCAATGGTGTGAACAATTGGTTTGAATTGAGTCATTGGATCATGAAATTTATATTTAAAAAGTGACAATTTGCTTGCTTGGTTTGGCGATGGGAGAGATCGTGAGGTGATCTGTCCTGAGAGCTAGAGATCATGAGGTGATTCGACAGCTACTATCCAGCAATATTATGTAATTTTTTCAAATTGTGAGACGATGGTTCAGATCATGAGGCATCTGGACATATCTAGCAGCTATAAATTGCAGTTTTGACCCATTTGCTGTGAAATCTCATGTAACCAAAGGAGAAACTTTTAGGGAACTTGAGGGTCTTCGGTTGAGATTCAAAGGGTGAAGATTTGAATCATGGAGAATCAAATGAGGAAGCTCTTGGAAAAGGGTTGATGTTGTTTCGGGAGATATCCATGGCTTGGGAAAGATGGGAAACACATAAGAGAATGAGTATTTATGAGCAACTTGGTGAATCTTGAGAGACCAAAAGAGGAGATCCTTAAGAAATCAAAAGCTAAGGGTTAATTCCTTTTGGGGTTAGATTCTAAAATTGAGAAACAACTTGTAAACACCTTAGGTAGTGATATAATCGAGTATCTTGGTCACGGGAAGATGTTAGAAAAAAGGTAAAAATTGTGATTTCTCTTGAAGAACTTGTTTAAGCTAATTACTTGTAACTCTTTTATATCTCTTTGTAAAGAAACTCTTTCATATATAACTGGAAAGATCTCTCCCCTCCAAACGCAGGTCATCATTATTGGGCCGAAATGTGTGAATAAATTCTTGGTGTGTTGTTTTCTATTCTCTACTCTCTTTATATTGTTGTTCAATTGTGGGTTTGCTTTACATTTGATTTCTAGATTAGATCTAGATCTATTGTTGTTGCTTGTAGCTGTTTGGTTGTTGGTTTCCATTGATACTTGACCCACACATCTAAATTTATTTGTGTCATTTTGTGTTCCGAATTCACTACTAATAACTAGAATTGGATCATTGGGGTCAGATGAACTTCCAACCTCTTGTTGTGGATGTCGTGAGGAAGTTTGATTGGGGCTAGATGCGCCATGTGAAAAGCTCTCATTTGATACTTTAACAAAATTCTTTTTTGAGGGGAGTAGCCAACAATAGCTTGCTATTGGGGAGTGTCGCCTATGCTTTGCACTATTGCATGGGCTGACGCACCCCACCAAAAAATAATAATAATTCTTTATCCTTCTTGGCTTTGGCATTGCTGCATATGTAAATTAAAGAAATCGGCTACAAATAATTTGAATAATTATAATGCTAAATTTAAAGAAATATATTCAAATATAACTTTATTGATAACATGCTAATCATAGAACTAGTTGAATATATTAATGATATTATTGGTTAAAAAACCCAAGGAATGTATATCTTAACATTGACACGTCAAAATCATAGAAGAATTTTAGCATTCCCATGATCAAAGATAGACAACAACATACAATTATCTTGGCTTCAAATAGACAACAACATTCCAGTCTCATAATTAACACAATAGACCATTTGAGCTTGGGAAGCCTCAATGTACGGATCATGTCTTCACGATATCTTCTAGTTTTCCATAATATGACAAATCTGCTTCTCTAACATTTCCATCTACACTACTAGCAACACAACGAAAATGAATTTTCTGCCTAGCATTTCAGCTATTGGTTTGACACTAATAAGATACTAAGAATATGTTAAAAAAATTTGCAATTATAAAGTTTCAATCACATGTATTTAAGTTCTTTTATTTCTTTCTAGAACTATTTAGATGGACCAGTGATTTTTACCGATAAAGTTGTATGGTTTTGTGAGGATTGTGAAGAGGAAACAATACCATATCAAAAGACCAACTATGCCACTGATGATTTAATAGCATCAAAGGGCCATGTTGAGACACGACATATTATTGATCCAAAATGGATGTATGAATTTTGTTTTGTCACCTTCATTTGATAATCAGTGAACTTCTAAAGCTTAATTGAATTTATTGGTTAACAAGGGAAATTTGTGCTTTTGCAAAAAACTATCAATGTACTTCTGACCCATCTTTTTGATTTAGCATGCCCCTAATTTTGGGAATTTTTCCCAGATGTGCTTCCTACATACTTTCTTCTTAGACCAACAGTGTGGCATGATAGCTTCAAAAAGGATGAACCAACTGATATGAACATTGCTCTTTATCTTTTTTTTCTGAGAACGAAAGGTAATTCTCAATCATGTTTAAAAAATAAAGAGAGATGCCCACCCTTCATTCTCAAGATAAAAATAAATGGAAATGTTCTTAACGGTTGGTCTATCCATCTTGAATCTATCAGGCTACACTACTGATCGGAAAAGAAAATCTACATAAATCTACAAAAAGCACATTCAGAAAAAATTACATCTCCTCCTGAATTTCGGGCAAGCTAAATCTGACAGATGGGCCAGAAGTCGATTGATAATTTTATCACAGAAAGAAAAATTTCCCCTATTAACTTTAATGATATTCACCATTAAGCTATAGAAGTTCATTTATTATCAAACGAAGGTGGCAAAACAAAATTCATACCTCTATTTTGCTCGTGCCTCAACCTGAAACTCTGATGCTATTAAATAATCAGTGATGGAGTTGGTTTTTTATATGGTATTGTTTCCTCCTCACAATCCTCACGAAAGCATATAACTTCATAAGTAAAAATCACTGATCCATCTAAACAGTGCCTAAAAGAAAAAGAAAAAAAAAAGGACATTAAAAGATGTGATTGAAACTTTATAAATGTAATTTTGAAAAAAACAAACATTGGCAGAAAAAAAATTAGATTCAAATTGAAGTTAATACCATCTACTTCAATTTAAAATTGAATTTTTGGCCAATGTTTTTTTTTTATAAAGTTTCAATCACATGTTTTTAAGTCCCTTTTTTTTCTTTCAAGAACTATTTAGATGAACTAGTGATTTTTACTGATGAAGTTGTATGGTTTTGTGAGGATTCTGAAGAGGAAATAGTACCACATCAAAAGACCAACTCTGCCACTGATAATTTAATAGCATTAGAGGGTCATGTTAAGACCATAGTTTTGAAAACCGGCTCGGACAGGTCGGTCGAACCGATCCGATCGGGAACCGGTGGGTATGTCGGTTCGAGCCACATATTTGATCGGTCGTGTACTTAAATCGGTGCAAACCGGTAAGACTCATTAAAAACAGGTGACTCGGCCGGTTTTTGGAACTAATCCGGTCTAATACTTTTTTTTTTATTTCGGCCATAATTAGATTCATTATTCACGGATTAATACTAATTAATGGAGCAGTAAATGCGCATTGTCCTTGGAACAACTGCTTTGACTTTTGATTTTTGTAGAAAAAATTGAAGGTTCTAGGATTTGAACTGTGACGAAAAAGTGAATTATTAGAAAATCAATCACTGCAACATCTGCTTGTCTGTTTAAACAAGTGAAATTATTATACATGTAAGTATATTACATCTTCATTTATTCTGGGCAAAGAACACATCGTTTTTTTGTTCAAAAAGAGAACGTCATTTTTAAATGTAATATTTACACAATAATAATAATAATAATAATAATAATAATAATATACATAACATCTTCTCCTTAAAAAAATAATATACATATCATTTGTTTAAATCTACATATTATACTAATATTAATAGATATACAAAACAAAATATAGCTACACCCTTTAAAACAAATATAGTTGTACAAATATTAATATACATTCTTTAAAATAAATATTAATATACATATTACATGTCAGTTTTTTAGTTTTTAAGTGGCCGCGTCATCGGTTCAACCCGATCTAATCTGGTTAAATACCTATAAAAATTTAATCGTAAGTCCGGATCATGTAACCTAGTTATTCGGTTTAATCCGATTCAATCATGCGGTTCAATCAATAACTCAGTGGTTCGACCATTGACCCAATACCCCTGCCGAGTCGATGACCGAGCCGAATTTTAAAACTATGGTTAAGACATGACGTGTTATTGATCCAAATTGGATGTATGAATTTTGTTTTGTCACCTTCATTTGATAAATAGTGAACTTCTAAAACCTAGTTGAATTTCTTGGTTAATAGGGCAAATTTGTGCTTCAGTGATAAAACTGTCAATGTACTTCTAGCCCATTTTTTTGATTTAGCATCCCCCAAATTTTGGGAATTTTTCCCGGATGTGCTTCCCGCATATTTGCTTCTCAAACCAACAGTGTGACATGATAGCTTCAAGAAGGATGAACCAACTGATAAGAACATTTCATTTATCTTTTTTCTAAGAATGAAAGGTAATTCCCAATCATGTTTATCAGTTGGTCCATCCTTCTTGAAAATAAAGAGGGGTGCTCGCCTTTCATTCTCAAGAAAAAAATAAAAAGAAAGATTCTTATTGGTTGTTCCATCATTCTTGAAGCTATCATGTTACACTACTGATCTGAAAAGCAAATCTACAGAAATCTGCGAAAAGCATATTCATGAAAAACTCTATCTCTTCCCAAATTTGGGGCATGCTAAATCTGACAAATTGGTCAGAAGTCGATTGATAGTTTTATCATAGAAACACAAATTTCCCCTATTAACTTTGATAATATTCACCATAAGCTATAGAAGTTCTTTGATTATCAAACGAAGGTGGCAAAACAAAATTCATACCTCTATTTTGGTCGTGCCTCAACATGAACCTTTGATGCTATTAAATAATCACTGACATAGTTGGTTTTTTATATGATCTTGTTTCCTCTTCACAATCCTCACGAAACCATATAACTTCATAAGTAAAAATCATTGATCCATCTAAACAGTACTTAAAATAATAAAAAGGACATTAAAAGATGTGATTGAAACTTTATAAATGCAATTTCTTTTATAAAAAAAATATCGGCAGAAAAAAAGTTAGATTCAAATTGAAGTTAATGGCACTAACACAATTGTGTTAATACTATCTACTTCAATTTGAAATTGAATTTTCGGCCAATGTTTTTTGTTAAAATAAATTGCAATTATAAAGTTCCAATCACATGTATTTAAGTCCTTTATTTTATTTCAAGAACTATCCTTTATTTTCTTTCAAGAACTATTTAGATTGACCATTGATTTTTACTGATGAAGTTGTATGGTTTTGTGAGGATTGTGGAGAGGAAACAATACCATATCAAAAGACCAACTCTGCCACTGATGATTTAATAGCATCAGAGGGCCATGTTGAGACAGGACGTAATATTGATCGAAAATGGATGTATGAATTTTGTTTTGTCACCCTCATTTGGTAATTAGTGAACTTCTAAAGCTTAATTGAATTTACTGGTTAATAGGGAAAATTTTCGCTTCTGTGAAAGAACTATCAATGTACTTCGAGCCCATCTTTTTTATTAAGCACGTCCCAAATTTTGGGATTTTTTTTCAGGATTTGCTTCCCGAATATTTGCTTCTCAAACTAACAGCGTGACATGATAGCTTCAAGAAGGATGAACTAACTGATAAGAACATTTTTTTTATCTTTTTTCTGAGAATAAAAGGTAATTCTCGATCATGTTTATCAATTGGTCCATCCTTCTGGAAAATAAAGAGGGATGCCTGCCCTTCATTCTCAAGAAAAAAATAAAAAGAAATGTTCTTAACGGTTTTTTTATCAGGCTACACTACTGATCAGAAAAGCAAATCTACCGAAATTCTCGAAAAGCACATTCATGAAAAATTCCATCTCCTCCCAAATTTGGGGCATGCTAAATCTGACAGATGGGTCATAAGTCGATTAATAGTTTTATCACAAAAACACAAATTTCCCCTATTAACTTTGATGATATTCACCATAAGCTATAGAAGTTCATTGATTATCAAACAAAGGTGGCAAAACAAAATTCATACCTCTATTTAGGTCGTGCCTCAACATGAACCTTTGAAGCTATTAAATAATCACTGACAGAGTCGGTTTTTCATAAGTAAAAATCACTTATCCATCTATACATAACCTGAAAGAAAAAAAAGGACATTAAAAGATGTGATTGAAACTTTATAAATGCAATTTAAAAAAAAAAACTTGGCAAAAAAAAAATTAGATTCAAATTGAAGTTAATGGTATTAACACAATTGTGTTAATACTATCTACTTCAATTTGAAATTGAATTTTTGGGCAATGTTTTTTTTAAAAAAAATTGCAATTATAAAGTTCCAATCACATGTATTTAAGTCCTTTTTTTTTTTTTCAAGAACTATTTAGATGGACCAGTGATTTTTACTGATGAAGTTGTATGGTTTTGTGAGGATTGTGAAGAGGAAACAATACCATATCAAAAGACCAACTCTGCCACTGATGATTTAATAGCATCAGAGGGCCATGCTGAGACACACTACTAAAAAAACCGGTTTTAGTGACGGAAGGAATCCGACGCAAAATGGGCAAAATTTCGTCGCTAACCCTTTTCCGACGGATGTTGCGACGCAGGCGAGTTCGGTGGCAATAGGAGGCGTCGGAAACCATTAGCGACGGATAACATAGTCCGTCACAAGTTGCGACGGCTTTATGTCGGTCGCAAAACACAAAAATCCGTCGCTAAACCTCGCATAGGACAGAGATTTACAACACCAATTTCCGTAGGAAAGTAGCTACGAAAGTAAAAACCCGTCACAAATTTCTGAGGGGAAAAACCGTTTCAAAAAATTTTGAGGGATTATCCCCGTCGCTAAATTTCTAGGAATTTGTATAGCGTCGCATCAAAGCTGACGCTAATTTGCTAAAAAAATTTGGGACGGTTTGATTTCCGTCGCTAATGGCAATTTTTTAAAAAAAAATTGACAGATTTTTTTTTCACATATTGCATCTAATATTTTATTCTGATAAATCAACTCTTTAATTTTTTTAATACAAGGAATGCGGCTGCTTCAGATTTTTTGGGATCATTTCCTTTTTCATGGTGAAACAGTTTCTTATCAAAATAAAAAACAACTGAAGCTTAAATAATAGTTATATGTAAAGTTGAAAAACAGAGAAAAGTTAAAAAAAAATATTAAAAGAAGAGAAAAAAGCTGAATGACAGCTTTATAACAATATTTTTCAATATTTAATCTTCACAGTAGTATTTAAACCCAACGAAAATTGTAAAAAAAAAACCTAACAATGCCATTCATTTGCCATATTGCTCAATCTTTCAAACTCTTGCTCAGCTGCATTTGTGTCCATTTGAAGGATTTCAGCTATGAATACTTTCATCTCTTCTTGGTCCTTTTCTCCCTTTAAAGCATTCTTTTTCTATGCAATCTGTCCTAAAATACTTGCTTCATATGAATATGTTATAACTAAATCTACAAAAATTACTCAACATGAGCTAAATATGCACTTCAAATTACTCAACGTGTATATGTTATGATAAGTATTGATTCAATTGCTACTACCATAAAATTTGCACTAAACATGTTTCATTGTTTGAGTATACTGCAGGTACAATGAAAGATTAGAGATTAGCTCTTACCATGAAATGAATTGCTGATTACAACCAACTACACTATTTAATCTACTTAACATCTTCATTATCTGATTTTCATATATTCAAAGGTATTAATATGAATTTCTATCATCCTCTTCATTTTTGCAGTTGGAAGCCCTTAATGTGAAATCTAATGATACATCCTCTCTTGATTCACATCTTAATGGATAAGCATTTGTAAAGCTTTATTATAAATAGAAAGTTAACTCTCTTAATTATTGTTTTCACATTTCTCTCTTTTTTTCTACAAGTTACCTCCCCCACATAACCAAATCACCCGAGATAATACTCTACCATCTTTTCTAAGTCCTTTGACTATGCCATGTGTTTCACTAGCAAATGTTCTCCATAAACATCTTTCCAAAACTTTTGTGGTTATGAAAAAGAGCATAACAAGTGAATATGTTAGTTAGAATTGTATTCAATAAGAACACATGCAAAAGATATGTCTGTGGTTTCATGAGAAGTTTGAATAAGTAAAACAAAGAATTTGAGTCATAGTCAAATGAAACAATAATCAGATTTGGCAGCAGTGTTGTAAAGGGAAAATTTTATACCTTTGGCTTTGTAGCACTAACAACACTCAAAAGTGTACTTTTCCATGCATTTCGAGCACCCAACAATACCAACATCTGCAACTCGCTTGAGTTCTAACTCGCACCACCTAATCGAAAGAAACCAACCATCTAAGACTGTTATAAACTTAAAGTGAAGGGAAAGTGGGAAAATCTAAAAACACAATAGGAAAAAAAATGTTTAATTGAGTAATCTAGCAAAAGCATCACATATGTCACACTATTTTTGTTATGGTTTTTTTTACACCTTTGTTCTAATGCAAAGCTTACATGTTTGTTCCAGGTGTAAAAAACTAAAACAGGAAGTTGACACAAACCTCCAGAACTCAAATTGAATAGCATATCAGATAAGTTTGGACTTACAAAAAACTAAAAAGGTATGCTTTATGGTATCTTTTAATACTTTTTGGCTTCACAAAAAACAAAACTTACTAAACAGTCAACTGGAATGATAATCAGTGATTGATTCAAGCATGAAACATCATAACACAGGATAAATTTCACCCATGAACCAGTGTGAAGGTTTGGTAACTCAGTAGCAGCAAAAAATTGTTGTTTTGATAAAACACAAGACCATATTAAAAGTAAGTGTAATTTTTCAATACAAATTGCACATATATATTTGCAACTAATGACAACAACTATTGTTATGATCACTGATGTTAAACATGAGCTAAATTTGCACTCATATAAGAGAATTCATTAACATAAATTCTACGCAATTGTTTTCATATTTTTTTATGTACTCACATTGAAATGTGTTTTTGTTTTTGGACAGGTCTTTTTCCCCGTTGATTGGGGTGATTAAATTTATCATCTTTCCTGCAGCAGTTTGAAACTCAACCTGAAAGGAAATTAACACAGTCAATCGTTATTTATTCAATCATTACAACTTGACTCTATTATGAAGTTTGATATTAAATGAAACAAAAATATGAGTCCAAGAGGTAGTTGCTTTATTTGATATTTGTATACAACTTCAGACCTATATTAATTTAGATTTGTGTCTGTCTATTTTAAAGACATGTATATTCATATAGTTCAGGAAATTTGAAAAGAAAACTAACATTTTATGAACAGTGCTTAAATTCTATTACCATCAGGATCAATGGTTCTCTATGCTTTTAGAAAGAGTTTGTAATGTTTATCTTTTGGTGTATCAAAGATTTTCCACACCACTTTTTATATTAGAGAAGAATGGGACAAAATTAAAAAGAAAAGGTGAATACAAAATAGAACTACACTAGATTACAGCTACAACATCACAACATTGATGCTTTCTTATATTGATTAAAATACAAAGCTGATGAGCATGTTTATTTGGGTGCGGCTTAATTAAAATACAAAGCTACAAACACCAAAAGCATAAGCCAAACAAAAAAGATCTCTCCAAAAAATTAGACCAAGAATGGGATAGCAGGCTTGCCATTACAAAAAAGAACTGTATGCTAGGTGAAAGGCAGAAATGAACAACAACATGATGCCACCAGAACTCCTGACATAAACAAATTCCTATTTTTGCTAAACACCCTATCGTTTGAAAACATAATTGCAGCTAAGAATGTGTATGACAAATTACTTGAGAATTGATGAACTATTGGTAAGCAATTTGAACAGACACATTAAGCGATTTTCTCCAATCCATAATCCTTAACATAAAATCAATAGAAGATTAATACATTTTCTCTCTTTAACTCTAATTAAATTACCAAATCTTTGAATCACACTTAAGCAAATACATTTCCTCACAGTAAAAAAGAACAATATAATAAATATGATATGCGCACAACAATTAACTTCTAATTTTCTACTTATAATTATCTTCACTATAAAAACTTATTATGTTAAAATAAATACAATTAAAGATTAATGAAAATTTTCCTGTCTATCAAATACATATATAAAAAATATATGTATTTAGAGAGTATCCAAAAGCGAGTGGAGAAGAAGAGGTGGTAGCGGCGGCGAGTGGAGGAGAGGGGTAGGTGTTTTAGGGTTTGAGGGAGAATGACAAATTAGGGAGTGGGAGAGAAGAGAAACCAGGTTTGATGAGGTAGATTGGGCTTGGCCCAATGATTTAGAGAGTATCCAAAAGCGTTTGTTGGAGCTACTGACCTTAGCAGTCCTCACATACTAATTACAACAAATTGAACCAAACAGCAAAAGAGTTAACATGGTGTGGTGGTAAATTGCCCTGTCTGTCAATAAAAGGTCTTGGGTTCAAGTCTCATCTAAGCCAAAAATTAGAAGTATTTTACACTTTCGAAACATTAATAAAAATATGTTACATCTCTTTGCAACGGAAAATTTAGAGATGGAACCAAACCGTCGCTAATTCCCTCACTAAACTTGGTCCTATCAAATTTCTGATAGTTGTGACGGATAATTAGCGACGATCAAATTTGTCGCAAAATCCGTCGCTAGTGACATAACCAAAACCCTCACAAAATCCGTCACAATTTGCGACGAAATTTATCCCGTTACAAATTCCGTCGCAAAAATCGAATTATCTAGTAGTGTACACGGCGTATTATTGATCCAAAATGGATGTATGAATTTTGTTTTGTCACCTACATTTGATAATTAGTGAACTTCTAAAGCTTAATTGAATTTATAGGTTAATAGGGGAAATTTGTGTTTTTGTGATAGAACTATCAATGTACTTCTGGCCCATCTTTTTTATTTAGCATACCCCAAATTTTAGAAATTTTTCCTGGACGTGTTTCCCGCATATTTGCTTCTCAAACCAACAGTGTTACATAATAGCTTCAAGAAGGATGGACGAACTGATAAGAACATATCTTTTTTATCTTTTTTCTTGAGAATGAAACGTAAGTCCCAATCATATTTATCAGTTGGTCCATCCTTCTTGATAATAAAGAGAGATGCCTGCCCTTCGTTCTTAAGAAAACAATAAAAAGAAATGTTCTTAAGGGTTGGTCCATCATTCTTGAAGCTATCTGGCTACACAACTGATCTGAAAAGAAAATCTACAGGATTTTGCGAAAAGCACATTCAGGAAAAATTCCATCTCCTCCCATATTTGGGGCATGCTAAATCTGACATATGGGTAGAAGTCGATTGATAGTTTTATCATAGAAACACAAATTTTCCCTATTAACATTGATGATATACACCATTAAGCAATAGAAGTTCATTGATTATCAAACGAAGGTGGCTAAACAAAATCCATACCTCTATTTTGGCCGTGCCTCAACATGAACCTATGATGCTATTAAATAATCAGTGACAGGGTAGGTTTTTTATATGGTCTTGTTTCCTCTTCACAATCCTCACGAAATCATAAGTAAAAATCACTTGTCCATCTAAACAATACCTAAACGAAAAAAAAGACTTTAAAACATTTGATTGAAACTCTATAAATGCAATTTTTTATACAAAAAAAAGCATTGGCAGAAAAAAAAATTAGATTCAAATTGAAGTTTATTTTTTAGAAATTGAATTTTTTGGCCAATGTTTTTTTTTTTTAAATTTGCATTTATAAAGTTCCAATCACATGTTTTAAGTCCTTTTTTTTCTTTTAGGAACTATTTAGATTTAGACGGACCAGTGAATTTTACTAATGAAGTTGTATGGTTTTGAAAGGATTGTGAAGAGGAAACAATACCATATCAAAAGACCAACTTTACCACTAATGATTTAATAGCGTCGGAGGTTCATGTTGAGGCACGACATATTATTGATCCAAAACGGATGTATGAATTTTGTTTTGTCACGTTCATTTGATAATCAGTTAACTTCTAAAGGTTAATTGAATTTACTAGTTAATTGAGAAAATTTGCACTTCAGTGTTAAAACTATCAATGCATTTATGATCCATCTTTTTGATTTAGCATGCCCCAAATTGAAGTTAATGGTATTAACACAATTGTATTGGTTATATATTCAGTAATTTTATGGTTTACCTAAACCCAACTATATCAATGGAAACCAACACTCCCAAACCTCACCTTCAACGCCTATAGAAATTTTGTAAATTTGAGACTTTGGAGTATGCTCTTCCTCAAGTTCGATTCTCTCATGTGTCATTTTAGCTGGGCTAGTTTAAAAGCTTCATAAAAAATAAAAACAGGCTCACGGCAAAACCATATGTTTATGGTGACTGCCCAAAAACACTTTTTATGCGTTTTCATCACATCATTGCAACATTTAACATAAAAATGGGTCAAGTAAAAATTAGTTATAACCTATAAGGACAAAACCTTAAGTGTTAAAAAGGTTTTTGGTCCTACAAATACAATCAATTTGTTTTTGATCCTTATAAAAAAATGACATGTTTTGGTCCCTATAAATTTTTTCAAGACATACTTTAGTCCTTGTAAATTTAAAATTTGATTATTTATGCTTAAACATTTAAATTTTTGAATGATTTTTCACACACTTATTTAAAACATTATACAAAGTTCTTTAGTAAAAAATTAACTCAAAATTTGATATTTTTAGCTCTAAATTTTCATTTTCATTACTTTAATCTTGCAATTTTTTGTGTTTAGAAAAATTCATATTTAAATCATTACATGTTAAAAAAAATATAATTCTTTACAAAAAAAAGTTTATTATAATGCTTTTAACATGTAAAAAACCATTAAAAAGTTTATAAGTTTGAGCATATATAATTAAACAAATTTTAATTTAAATTTCAACAAGTGACTTGCATAAACAAAACTAACATTAATAGTTCTCCCCTAGTGACAATTGAAATTGAAAACCACATACCTTATCAATATAAAGAAACCACCATCGGTTATTAGTAACGCTCGTATAATTTTGTTGCGTTGGGTTTCCTCTCCATGATTCTAAACTATTGCAAGAACACATATCAGTCTCTATTTTCTTTCAAAAGAAAAGGCATGAAACCAAAAATAGTGGTAATGCATAGGAACAAATTAATTTCTTCATCATTGTTCATCCCTTGTAGCGGTTTGGTATGTCATATCCTTCATTTTAAAAACACTATAGAAATTGTAAAACCAGAGAAAAAAACATAAAATTAATAATCAACACCAAATAAGATTAAAAAAAATATAGATATTTTCTTCACCAAAAATACAATAATTATGAAAAAAACAACGCCACATAGAGACTTGCACTCACGTAACAATACACTAAAGTTTTCTTTTCAAGACACTAAATGCAGTGGCGGAGCCACCTATGGGTTATGGTGGGTCACGGCCCACCCAAACCCTAAAAAAAATCATTTTTAATAGGTATATAAGCATATTAAAATATGAAATTATATTATATATATAATATGTTGCGTAAAAATTTCCAAAACATATGTCTAGCCTAGCGGTTAACGTGAGATCTCCTCTGCCTTCTTGTTCACGGTTCAACTCCTGCAAAAATATATCACGTGGGTTCAAACTGGCACACACATGATACATCAATGAATTCTTAGCCATTAGGACAACAACTTCCTATTCAGTTATCTTTGATTTTGATTATTATATATACAATTCCTTATCGCTCACCAACTATTTATGTAAATAAAGCACAATTATTTTTTAATTAAAAGTATACGTGTAATAGTAAAATAAAAATTACATAATATTTATGTTAAAATATTCTTAAAACATTGATTTAAATTATGTCCCATAGACAAAAAAATTAATAGTCTCACTTCAAAAAAAAAAAATTAATAGTCGCTCGAATTAATTAATAAAAAAAATTATATATTTACGCCTATTAAAAGAATTGGCCCACCCTCAAAATTATTTTCAGCTCTGTCACTGACTAAATGGAATTTGTGGTTGGCAATATTTTTGAGAAAATGAAATATAAGACAAAAATTAAATATTTAGCATTAACAAAGAGGTGGATATTTTGTGGATGATCTCAAAAAATTAAATAAAAAAGGAGTGCATGAATGAAAAAGAAAATAAATTCATGACCGTGAACAAAAACAACACCAGTTTCCTTAAAAAAAAAATAAAAGAACACCAAGATATTGAAAATTTATAACAACTATATTTATTCACATGGTTGCTATTTTGGGATTGCTCTGTCTTCCTTTTTGCCAATCTTTTTACAAAGGAAATTTATTTGTTGCTGCATGTGTTATCAACTTCTGAGTCTAGTCCACAAAATGTATCATCAAATCAAAACAAAGAAGACAAAAGTTTGTTAAGCTTCAAAGTGACAAAACCTAACAAGTGAATAGATTAATAGAGAATTCTCTCAAAACAAAAATTTGCAACAATTTCATTACAACCATAAAAAACTCAATCTTCTCCTTTCTTTATAATTTTATCTCTCTTTTTTCTTTCTCTCATGTCAACACGTGATTGAGAAAGAAAAAATTGATAATAAATAAAAAAATTTAGAAAAATTTCATCTGAGTGAGATAGATTGAACACTTGAGCAACGAACGATGGAAGAAAATGTTTGTTTGGATAGAGAGGCAACGGCTTAAAATTTGTAGGCAATGAAGGAAGATAAAAAGTTAGGGTTTGTGAGGGCTGAAATTGGAGGTGCCGTAGTTTATATGGTTCAATGAGTCGGTATCAGATTTGAGAGGTTTGACTGGGTTAGGGCTATTTGACCTTTGGACATGGACCAACTTACTGTAACAAAGCAAATAGAAAAGGAGTGATTTTTCGACTCCATGTGTATCTCGGACGCCCTATGCAGTTCGGATTATAGAATCCAAACGGCATAAACATCCGATAAAAACCTCTAAAAACACGTTGAAACATTTCAGATTCTAAAATCTGAATAGGATGGAGCGCGCGAGAAACTCGTAGGGTAGAAAAAGTAATGGCATAAAAAATCAACGCCAAACTCCCCGTAAATTTTCTTTCTAAAGAGCCCTTCAAATATTTTAATAAAAATTGAAAATCGATTGCAAAAAAATTGAAATCAAGGTATTATTTTTTCAAAAAGATTGATTCAGCTAATTATTTTCTAAAAAAGTTGGCTGGAACATTAACATGTTTTGAATTCATCAATTTTGAATAAATAAATGAATTATGTGGAATTTCATATTTTTCACAAAAAAAAAAACCAATAACCTTTTCTAAATTTTATGTTGTTATTTTTTCAAATGCAGTGCTTAGAATGAGAGGAAAAAAATGATGAAATTATTCGTGATGGTACCAACAGAACTCGACCTTTTCACATATGTGGAGAGGGTGATCGTTGCTGCAAACATTGGCGGATCCAAGACCCTAAGTCAATGGTAGAATTTTTTTATCTTTATCTTTATTTAATAAGTATAATATATATATATATATATATATATATATATATATATATATATATATATATATATAAAGCATAAATATTTTAATTATAGAATTCTAATATAAGTATCCTCTAATGAGTATCTTATGTGTACCAATAATGAATTGGTACAAGTGGGAAAAAAAAAAAAAAAGACTTTGGCCGCTTAAGCAAATATTCAGTTGTTCGATCTCTGGCTCTTACATATGCAGAAAATATGGTTGAGATGGGAATTAAAAACTCGCCTTGTGTAACCTAGAAGTGTATTCCTTTACATGGTCTCAGGTTCGATTTTCATCGGTGTTAATTTACGTGCATTAGTTTAGCTTCTTCAAAAACAAAAGAAAAACTCGCCTTGTGTATAGTAAGTATATTTTATTAAACTTCAGGGTGTATCGGTTGATCTTGTATACATGTGGTGTCAATGGTCAACAACTTGACCGGATTTCAATGCGTTAAAATATATCTCTCACAACATTTGAGTCTTTATATCACACATACATTTTCTATTAACATTATTTGATTTGATATTGTACTTTTGCTCTATGACCTCAAAGTTGATTGATACATATTATGTTAGGTTATAAATTTGTGTGATAGAGTAGTTAGGTTGTCTTCCTTTCAGTTTTTCAATGAGATTAAATTAATATTTGTATAACTCAACGTTGTACTTGTTATGTCAAGAACCAGTTTTAGTCCTTCGTCAACCAAATGTTGTAGACGTGAATGAACCTTTAAAAATATCAGCTACTATTAGCTAAATCATGGTTGTGTATTTATTTTTACACACTTAAAAAATTATTTACTTTTTTTTTTTACCGAAACCAAATTAATTCATATCATTAATCTTACAAGGAGGATACATCTCAAAAATATGGTGATTAGACCAAAAACAGGTCGTCCTAGCAAGGATGTGAGCAATCATGTTCGCTTGTCGCCGAATAAACTTTACCTCAAAGTTAGAATTTAAAGATAACTATGATATAATACTTGAAACTATGGAGCTAAATTCAGATGCTCAACTGCTAGGTGAATAAAATAAAACCAACCAAACTGTGAGAATCAGTCTCAAAAGTTACATACTCTCCCACCCTTTTTTAGTTGCCAATTGGATTGCTTCAAGTAAGGCCAACGCCTCACCTTCAAGAACTGTCATCTTAGCTTGCTGCCACTTTGTTTGCGCCAACATAAATTCCCCATTGATGTTACAGATACAACACCCAAAAGAAGTACTACTCTGTCTCAAAATATAAACAAAAATTG
Source organism: Medicago ruthenica (assembly GCA_018208015.1). Lineage (NCBI taxonomy): Eukaryota > Viridiplantae > Streptophyta > Magnoliopsida > Fabales > Fabaceae > Medicago > Medicago ruthenica. Next base: position 23,502,240 of record CM031376.1, read on the forward strand.
GTCAACAAAAGTTAATGTTTTTGGTTCAAAATTTGTATCAAATATATCAACTTATGTTGACTCATTTTTGCTTATATTTTGGGACGGAGGGAGTAATGCCTTCAACATCATGAAATGCGGCATCGATGTTACATTTAAGCATCCCGTTTATTGGTTTCTCACATCTATCTCGAGTTAATAGGAATATTGTCATCAACGTTGCTGCTCAGCCGCAAGCTAGCAGCGTTGTTCCACTATTTGGAGTCGCTCTTGAATCGTTCCACACCATGTCGTTTCGAGCTGACCATAACTGCCAAAGAAGCACAGCTACCCAGCCAGCTGCTTCACGATTGTCAAAAATTAATTCTGGAATAGTATGAATTCTGTCAAGCCTGGGCAGTAAAATGGTTGATAAACCTGCATAGAACCAAGACTCCTTTGCCACACTACAGCCAACAAAATATGCCATTCGTTCTTCTCGTCGGACTCACACCACGGAACATGTCATTGTAACAGCCTCACACACGTTGGAACACAACCTCTATAGAGGCACCACAACAGATTTTCCAGGCGGGAAGTACCTTGCTTTGAAAATCTTGGCCACTAATGAATCCAGTTTCTCTATAAAATTCCATCCTTGTTGTACCACCATAGCCAAATTAAAAGCCTTAAGATTACGAAATCCCATTCCACCCTTCGCTTTTGGACACGCCACCCTCTGTCCCTCTCCCACGACATCCATCTTATGCCTCGGTTATTCCCTCCACCTCCCCACCAAAAAGCATTCAACATCTTCTCAATATCATTAATAATTGAATTTGAGAGAACATGAATACTCATAATATATGACAGGATTGCTTGGAGCACATATTTTATCATCACTTCTTTACCCGCTTTCAACAAAGCTCTTCCTCTCCAAGAGTTAATCTTTTTCCATATACGATCTTTAATATATGTAAATGTAGCTGTTTTACTTCTTCCGATCATATATGGTAACCCCAAATACCTTTCTGTATCTAACACATGACGAACTACTAGTATTCGAGACAAGTCGTGTTGGGCCGCATGGCTCAAGTTGCTAGTAAAGAAGACCTCTGACTTGGATAAATTGATTTCTTGGCCAGAGGTCTCTGCAAAGACCCTCAGAATATTCAAAATATGGTGCACTTCAACAACATTGGCCCTGTAAAATAAAAAACAGTCATCTTCAAAAAGTAAATGAGACACCAAAGGTGCTCCTTTACAAACTTGCACTCTCCATGAATGTCTCCTCTCCCAACTGCACTACGAATGAACCTGGTCAAGCCCTCTTCCACTAGAATTTACTTTTTTAAATTCTTTATAAAGTATCTTGATAACTATAGGCACGTCCCAATCAATTCCTTTATCTTAACACCACAAGTTCTAGAGGAGACTAGTGATAATAATTTAGAATTTGTCAAGAGATAAGTAAAAATTGTTTCAACTAAAAATGAAGTTCGAGTACTTTCAATCGATATAAGGCTTATTAATAGAGTCAGTCGATCATATTTATAAGGCATAAAACAAACTTGAAGTGAATATTTTCCAAACGTGAAGAGACAATGAAAATTTTGGTATAAATTAATTTGATACTAAGTATGTATATACTTTATTTATCAAACAAAGTTGATTTTATTACTTGTTTTGGTGGAAAAAGTTTATATACTTGAACATCACTGCTTGAAAAATGATAGATATTTTTGTTGTGCATTTGAGTATTTTTCATTGAGAGTAAAAACATTTGCAAGTGTTTGTCAAAATCGAGAGTTTAAGTAAACTCATGTTGCCTAGGTAAAATTGACTTAAGTTTACCTTACATTTTCATATATGTATATAATATAATAAATACATCAATAATTTAAAATTATAATTCAGTTTTAAAGCAAATGTCAGACAAGAACAAAAAAAAGCTAACAAAGAAGAAAATAAAGAGAATGTGAATTGAGATAAAAATAAATAAAAAATTATTCTAAAAAAATTCCACAAGTTCACATGAGTAAACTCATTTTCATTTCCGAGTTTACTAAAATTCAAGTTTACAACCAAGTCGCCTCAAAATTGATACCTAAACTCGTGGAATCGAGTTAACTTGCGTTTTTAACAACCTTGGTCACAAATGCAATGTAAGTAGCTAAATCTAATACCATATTTCATGGTTGAATGATATACATGACATAGGTTCAAATGTATTTTGTTTTTGTTAGTATAAAATAAACAAGTAAATACAATATTTCACTCTTCCGCAAGAGGTAAAATATATCAACGAAATAGAAACTTCATGTACAAATAAATTCCTTTATATATATATATATATGATATTGATATATCTGTGCCCACACATAAATCCAAATACAAACTAAAAACTGATACTTATAAGGAGTTAACCAAAAAAAGAAACAATTTGTAAAAGTCATAGCTATACATAAAAGAACAGGAATAGCGCAGGCCTATTCGTTTAACTGTCATCACATTTCCATTTAGAAGTTGGAACACATGTCAGGTAGTGACACCAATGGCAGTGGTCGTATCCGCTTTCGCCCCGCAATAGCATTACTAAACCAATGCATAACCTACCATTCAACAAATGAATACAGTGATTAGATATAACATCTACTTTGTGTTAACTAATAGAAATGCATAATTCAATGATAAGCAACCACCTATAATCTACCTAACAATAGATCATGACAATTGATAAAACCTCTAAAGATCACATTTAAATTTTAAGAAATAATCATCATATGGCAATCTACCTACCTATCTATTACTAAGAAAATTGTGTTTTGTTCATTCAGTCACATCTCATAACTTCCTTTATCTAACTAACACGTGGTATTCTCTCAAGACACGTGTTATAACACGAGTTGGACTGTTATAACCAAAAACTGAACCGTTAAACCAAACCGCACCGAAATGACTGAACTGTGATGGCAGTTCACGAGTTCAGTTTTGTTCAGCTTGTGAACTATCTTTCACAGTTTGGTTCTTTTCGGTGCTGTTCGTTTTTAATTTTTTTATAGTCCTAATATTCAGTTAAGTTTTTGGTTTTCATAATAGTCATAATATCATCATTTAATAATAGCAATTTGGGACAGTTCAGTTTAAAAAGGTATAGTTCAGTTTGCTGTAAAAATAGTTCAGGTTAGGTTAGGAAACACAAAACCAGTGCATCGAACCTTTATACAATTCGGTTGGTTCGGGATGAATCATTAACAGTTCAGTTTTTACCAAACTGTTGTAATGGTTCAATTTGGTTTTCCTTCCTGAACCGAATCATGAATAGTCCTAAACATGGGTTACTGAATCTGCTATTTGTTTAACATGCATTCCCTCTACTTTGCCCAAAAAGGCTTGATCCTAATAGTTATGTTGCTAATGAGCATTCGAGAAAGGAACTTACCAGGCAATCAATAGAACGACAGATACAACCCATAGAACATATTGGTAAACCTTGTACTTAGACTTGAGGCGAACACCAGCAGGAACATGTCGCTGCGCTAACCAACCAAATTGAGGACGGGGAAGGAAAATGAAACCAAGGAGAAATCCTGTCAGGAATCCGCCAATATGAGCAAAATTGTCGACATGTGGCAACATTCCAATCACAAGATTGATGACAATAATAAACAGAAGTGTCATCAAAGCAGCTACCTAAAAATCCAGAAATTGTGTTAGAAATGAAATTTAATCCCATTATAGTATATATAGGAAGAAACACTACCAAGATATAAGATGTTTAATCAAATTAGTTGAAAAGAAACAACTTTGAATATCAGAGAAATGGCTATCAGATCGAGATTCAAATCGTGAATCGGAATATTTTTTTCTGAATCATGAATAAAATCTTATTATGAATCATAAGATACATTGCAATGAAAATTTATGTAATTTTTAAGTAAAATACAAGTGACCTAACAAAATTATAGACTGATATGCCACGTATGAACATCAAAATAATTCAAGCCATATATCAATTACAAAAGAAAAATGATTGGTAATACAAAGTTAACAAAAAAACATAGTTGGATACACTAGTTTAGATAGTGACTCAATAAAATGAATCGAGATTCATCATAGTGAATTGGGATTAAATAATATGAGATTCATGTCCAGAATGATACACGTTAGATACTCGTAACGATTGGGTTCAGTTTTGTATTGAGTCGAGACTCGCACATATCGTAAGATATTGATAAACATTCAAAAGTGCTTTTCAAATTATAGAAACAAAAAAAATACAGAGAGCAATAATTAGACATGGATCAAATCATCAATGATTAACTACACTCACTTTATTGGTGTAAATACTCCAGTTTGTGATAAGCTCTGAAAGCATTGCTCCAAGAAGTCCAAAAAGAGCTCCAGAAGCACCAACGGAGATGTTCTTTCTAATGAATAGACCAGATAGTATACTCCCACCGAATCCAGATACTAGGTAAATGATTCCTATCCTCACTGCAAATTTCCAACAAATTTTTTGGTCATAACACTATAATGCAGAACTTGAACACATAAATTCATCAGGTAAATAAGCTTGCAAACAGGCATAAAACTGTTAGAAGTTTAATATTCTCCATTCCTATGTTTGTGTAAAATTCACTAAATGGAAGCAATGTTGTCAAATAGCGGGGCTATAGTGAAGCGGAATTTGAACATGTCTCTATTGTTCCGCAATAGGTTATTTAATACAGAATGATGTCAAATACCATCTATAGTGGCACTATAGTGTAGCGGAATTTGAACAAGCCACTATTTTCCACAATCCGTAATTGATAACACTGACAGGAACAGCTTCAATGAACAGATGATAAAAATAGACATACCAAACCCAAATTGTTGTTCAAGGCGAATTCCAATGAAGACCAGACTGATCATGTTTGCTGCCAAATGAATGATTCCAGCGTGTAACCAAATGCATGAGACCAGTCTCCATCCTTGGTGATGATTCACAACAGCATCCCACTTGAGGGCTCCCATCTTCGTTAGTCTTCAAAAATTAACAAAAAACTTGATGAGTACATGAAAATTTCTCCTAAAATCTATGCTACCGTACTACACAAGAATTCAGGCAAAAAAACTCTTTAACGCAAAAAAATAGAAAAATCAGATAAGAAAAACATGTATTTATCTTATTTATATGATTAATTATTTACTTGTTCTAGCATGCCCCATAGATGAAATAAAGTGAAATAAAAAAATAAAAATAAAAAAAGGATTGTGAAACAAAAATCAACAAATCTATTGATTCAATCAATTTGTGTAGTAGCATATATATCAAAAATGAAAATTTCACTTCACTAAGTTCACACAGTATTTACAAAGACACATTAAGCAATGAAATTTGTCTCTTAGAATCAACAAAGTCCAAGTAATATAACATCAACATAAAAAACAGATCGAGGTAAGATCAGAAAAAAGAGACCCCCAAATCCAATTCACTAGAGCAAAAGAAATTTCCATTGAACCATCTCTAATATAAACAAAATCAAAGGCACCTCTACTAAGTGTGTGATTAATTAAGCGGCTTATGATATGTCCATAAATTGTTTTCAGCTTATTTCCATATGTTCTCCAAGATAGCTTATATGAAAATAATATGACTTTATCTTTTGTAATAGAAGTTGTTTATTCCTAATCACGCATGATAAGCGCTTAAGCTGTTTATCTAAACAGGACCTAAGTCATTGACATAAAAATAAGATCAAGCTAGGATCAGAAAAAAGACCCCATATCCAATTCACTGAACCAAACAAATTTTTATGTAACTACCCCTAATCTAAAACAAAATCAAAGGCACTTCTACTAGGTGCATGAATATCTACTAAACAGGGTTTAAATAAAGGTTAGCGACCGAGATATAGGCCACTACATATTAGTTTTTGATATTGCTGCTACCAAAGCGCATCTACAATTAAAGCCACATCAACCACATTTAACTGCAATTCTCTGCAATATAAATAACCGTGAAACAGCCATGACAGTTTTCGGCTAAAAGAAGTGCAAAAATCAACTAAATCAACAATCAATAAGAACACATTATAACAAAAAAGATGAAAAACAAAACATGGGTATTGAAGAAAAATCAATCATTTGACTCTTACCTTAAAGAAGAACCAAAAATGAAAATTTCACTTCACTAAGTTCACACAGTATTTACAAAGACACATTAATCAATGAAATTCATCTCTTAGAATCAACCAAGTCCAAGTATTATAACATTAACATAAAAACCAGATCAAGGTTGAAACAGCAAAAAGTAGGGCCCCAAATCCAATTCACTAAACCAAACAAATTTTCGTAGAACCACCCCTAAGCTAAAACAAAAATCAAAGGTTCGCAACCACCAGCTGGGCCATGACAATTGTATTTTATGTCGTAACTAAGAGACCCCATAGCACAATTGCAATTAAAGCTACATATACACATTTAACTGTAATTCTCTACAATATCAATAATCATGACGCAGCTATGGGGTTTCCGACTAGCCTGTTTGAATTTTCCTATTTGAGCCTGTCTACTCTAAGTGTTCTGATACTTTTTTAGAGAACTTATATAAACAGCTTATGACATTTTTCATAAACTTTTTTCAGATTATTTTCATAAACTCTCCATGATAGCTTACGAAACCAGCTTATACCATATACAAAAACAATTTAACTTGATTTTATCTTTTGCTATAGAAATAGCTTATGTAAGCTTATACAAAAGCACTTATTATAATAAACCCTTGTGTGTACTATAAGCTACAAGTAAGTTGTTAATCCAAACAGGGCCTGAAAGCAATACCAAAATCATCTAAGGGTCTGTTCAAATTGGCTTATTTTTTAGCTTATGAAAAATAGCTTATACAAATAAATAAGCTTTTATGTTAATAAATAAGAAAATTGTATCTTCATAAGCTGTTTTTCAATAAACTACCACAAGTTTATGAATAATACTTAAAAGCTTAAACATCAATAAGAACAAATTAAAACAAAAAAACATCAAAAAAACTAAACAAGAGCACCGAAGAACAAAAAAAAACACAATAATTAAACCCTTACGTTTCAGAAGAAGGACCAAGCAAAGGATTCTCTTTCAAAGGCTGAAAAGAGAATCTCCCAAGAAACTTCAAAACACAAGCACCATCAAAACCAAGATTTTTACTGGGACAATTATTAATATACATAGCTACAACAAAAACAACAAGATTAGCCACAACAAACATAGGTACAAGCCATGATGTCCAACTAGTTTCTGGATCATAACCACTTGAAGTTGGTGGAACAGCATATGCATGGTTGTTGTTGTTCTTGTTCCCACCATCTCTCTCTAGATCTCTCCCAGACATGGTTTCTCTCTCTCTCTCTCTCGAACCAATACAAAAGAAGGAAAGTTTAGAAATTTATGTAAGAAGAGTGTGATATAGAGAAGATGGAAAGTGGGTTTGGTGAGAGAGGGATTGAATCTGAAACGGTGAAGAAAAGAAAGAGAATATTATAGAAGAAGAAATAACGACAAGATCAGCAGGTAGTGGAACAAGACATGTTTTTTGTTTGTAGAATGTAACTGTCAATTTCATTTTCATTACAAGCTTGGAGTAGATGGTAAGTTCCATAAATGAATATAAAACAAAGGGGTACTTTGGTCTCGGAATAACTAATCACAATAGTTCTTCAATGTATCAAAATTTTAAAATAGTCTATGATTTTAAACTTTGTTAGTCAAAATAGTCATTGAAGCTAAAATAATATCTTAATACTCACAATAACTTTTTTCAAATAGAGATTAAAATGACAATAAATAAGTACTTATTAGGACAGATATGACAATAAGTAAGTATATTGAAGGATTGATATAACAATATTAGTGAAACATTTTAATATCAAAGACTATTATGACTAAAAAAATGCACAATCAGAGACTATTTTAAAATTTTGATATATTAAAGGATTATTGTGGCGACTCGATACACATTCAGGGACCAAAATGATTATTACCCCTAAAACAAATATTCAATAATTGGATAATGGTTCTAGTAAAAAAATTAATGAAAAAAAAGTTAAGCTAAGTTATTGGTCAAATACCTCTTTTAGTCTTTTAAGTTTAGTATAGATGCCGGGTTAATCCTTCAGAGTGTGTTGGTACGAGCTAATTGAGAAATTTTGAATAATTTAGAATTTTAGACAATTATAATAGGCTTAAATACGTCATTAGTTCTTGCACTTTCACCATATTTTGGCATTAGTCCCTGCACTTTTTTTTGTTTGGAATTGGTCTATGTACTTCGTAAAAGTTTTGCTATTGGCCCTTCCTATAAGTCCAAGTTAAAAAAAACCAAAAATAACGGTGTGCCACATGGACCAATCATTCAACGCAACGTGGCATACTAAAAGACAAAAAAAATCCAACTTTTTTATTATTATTTTATTCAATATTTTTAAACTTAAAAATATCATTAGTCCCTGTACTTTCAATACTTTTTGATATTGGTCCCCGAACTTTTTTTTTTAAAAAAAAACTTTCAATGATTTTATTATGTTTTATTATTATTTTGTTCATTATTTTTATTGAGAATAATTAAAAAAACAAAATAAATATTTTTAAATGAATTTTTTTATTTTACTTTTTTAATGAATAAAATAAAATTAAAGCTTTTACAAAAGTTTTTTTTTAAAGAATAATTAAAAAATCATTTTTGTTCATTAAAGAAAACTAATCACGTGGACTAGTTAATTTTTAAAAGAATAATTATAAAAAACATTTTTGTTCATTAAAAAATCAAAGCCTTTTGTTGAGAATAATTATAAAAAAAATTAAAGAATTTTTTTATTTTAATTTTTTAAAAGAATAAAATAAAATTAAAGCTTTTAAAGAATAATTCTTGAAAGACTAATTAAAAAGTCATTTTTGTTCATTAAAGAAAACTGTTCCTGTGGACCAATTATTTTTTTAAAAGAATAATTATAAAATTATTTTTGTTCATTTAAAAAGGATTTTTTATTTTTTTTCTTTATATTTATTTTCAATAAAAATAATGAAAAAAATAATAATAAAATATAATAATATCATTGAAATTATTTTTTAAAAAAAGGTTCAGGGACCGATAAGAAAGTGCATGGCCTAATATAAAATAATACTGAAAGTGCAAGGACTAATGATATTTTTTAGTTTAAAAATAATGAATAAAATAATAATAAAAATGTTGGATTTTTTTTGTCTTTTAGTGTGCCACGTGGCGTGGAATGATTGGTCCACTTGGCACACCATTAGTTTTTTTTAATAACTTGGACTTAATAGAAGGACTAATAGCAAAACTTTTACAAAGTGCAGGTACCAATGCCAAAATATGGTGAAAGTGCAAGGACTAATGACATATTTAAGTCATTATAATAATTCAATTAAATTTTTTTCATTTCTAAATATTCTTGTTTGGATGGAGTAATAAAAAATTTCATTGTCATATTTTTGGGCAACTTTAATAAATTTTAATTTTTGTGGGCAAAATTTGGAAATTGAAGTTTGGGGTCAATTTCTAAAATTAAAAAAATTTGAGGGGTCAAATTATAATTTTTTTAAATTAAGGGGTAATTTTGTAATTTTCAAAAAAGTAGTGGTCAATTTGCAATTTTGAAAATTTATTGGGGTCAATTTGAAAATTTTGGAAAATATGGAGACCAAAATGCAAAATTTGAAAAAAATTAAGAATGACGAAGTTTAAAATTCTTAACTTTTAAATGTCATTTGAAATTCTCTAAATTTAACTTGAAAAAAAAATTATAAATTTCCATCATTTAAATTTTTTTCCAAATTATCATCTAAACAATGGAATTCACCTAAAAGTATTTGAATTACCTCAAAACATTACATTAGCTCAAAACATTTTCTCATTCAAACACACTCTTAAGTTTTTAAAGTTTCAAATAAGTCATCTACGTTGTTAATTTAATGCAGATTTACCCTTTTAAGAACTTATTTGAAACTTAAAAACTTAAGAAACTTCAAATAGGTGCTGTAAATTAACAATTTAAAGTACCTATTTGAAACTAAAAAAAAAACTTAAAGGATCTATTTGAAACTTAAAAAACTTAAAGAACTAATCCGATATTTTTGTCAAACTTAAATGACCAAAAAAATGTATTTGGCCTAAGTTATTACTCTCTCTGTTTTAAAATATAGGTTTAATTGGTTCATTGATCCCTAATTAATTTCTTGTTTTCATTTTGGTCTCATGACTCATAAAATCTACAATTTGGTCACTCAAGTTAACCTCCTTTAGTCAAATTGATTCCCTCCGTTAGTTTTTTAATGTCTAAATTTTTTATTTGATTTTGATCATTTGATTGCATGTCCATTGTATTTAATAGTGAACCGTCAGCACCTAATTATTTGGGTTAATATGTCTTTACCCCTTGTAATTTGAGCGAATTCCAGTTTACCCCTGCAAAAAAAAAATTTAGATTTCAACCTTGTAAAATTAAGATTCTCCAGTTTACACCCCTGGCCCCATCTGACACATGTTAGGGGCTGATGTGGCATGCAACTGTGTAATTAATTTAACTTTTATTTTTTTTAAAGGATGCCACGTGTTATATTTTTCCACGTCATTAATGATTAAAATTAAAAAAACATAAAATAAATAAAATAAATAACCAAAAAACAGAAAAACATTAGAAAAATCAGGAAAAAAATTTTTTTTTTTCAAAAACTAAAAAAATCAGAAATTTTTTTTAAAAAAAAATTAAAAAAATTCCAAAAAAAAATTCAGATTTTTTTCAAAATTGAAAAAATTAGAATTTTTTTGAAATTAAAATTCTGGAATTTTATTTCTGGAAAATATTTTTATTTTTCGTACACGTCTCATTATAATTATTTATGTAAACTCGCTGAAATTTTGCAAAAATTCAGACTCTTCGATGAATCCTGTATAATCACGAAAAATATTTTTCAGACTGTTTTTTATTTTGTAGAAAAATTAAAAAAAACTTTATTATTTGGAAAAAAATCTGAACTTTTTTTAATTTCGAATTAGTTTTTATAATTTTTCGTTTTTATAATTTTGAAAATTAAATTCATGAATTTTTAATTTAACTTTTTTCTTTCGAAAAAAATCTGAACTTTTTTTGATTTTTTAATTTTTGAAAAAAAATATGATTTTTTTCTATTTTTTTAATTTTTGAAAATTAATTTTCAGATTTTAAATTGTTTTATATTTTTAAATCAATATAAACGAAAATAAAAAAAAATGAAAAAATATATTGTTTTTTGATTTTTTCAATTTTGAAAAAAATCTGATTTTTTTTCGAATTTTTTTAATTTTTGAATTTTTTTTTTATTTTCTAATGTTTTTCTGTTTTTTGGTTATTTATTTTAATTATTTTTTGTTTTTTTATTTTAATTATTAATGACGTGTAAAAATTTAACACGTGACATTCTTTAAAAAAATGAAAAATTAAATTAATTACACAGTGGCATGCCACATCAGCCTCTGACATGTGTCAGATGGGGTCAGGGGTGTAAACTGGAGAATTTTAATTTTTTAAGGTTGGAATCTAAACTTTTTTTTTACAGGGGGTAAACTGAAATTCGCTCAAATTACAGGGGTAAAGACTCTGAAGCATGGGTACTCCAAACATGGAGAAGTACCGGTACCGGGTACGCACCCGTATCGGGTACGCGTACGGTACTCGTAATGTACGTACCGAACCGTACCCATTTTTACTTAGCTGATTTGCCGTAGTTGGTGCAGCAAAAACATACGAGCGGCGGAAAAATAACCAAAATTATTTTGCTTTTTTATCGTATTTCAATTCTCTCTCTTGCTTTTGATGAAAATAGTCGAGGAGATGATCCAAAAAAGTAAATCTCTTGAAGCAACGTGATAATAGAATTGTTGTTAAACACATGATTAAAATACAAATAGTATTATACTATTTTTTATTAAAATTGATTTTTTTTTTCTAAGCATGTTTTTACAACAACAATGGTAATAATTCACTTGAAAAATCTTTTTTCGATGTTTTATGTCAACGTACCCGTACCTTCATTTTTTAAAGTTAGCTGTATTACGTACCGGTACCCGTACCCGTACCGGATACCGTACCCGTACCTATGCATCATAGGGTAAAGACATATTAACCCTAATTATTTTCACTTTTCATCATCTTCTCTCTTCTTCTTCCTAAGATCTTCATCAACCTTTCCTGAATTTTTTTCTTTCCAAAAACATAAATCCCTTCTCTGTGATTGAAACTTAAATTCACAAAACCAAACCCTCAAATTCACAAAATCTCAAAAAATAGTCATCACAAAATCTAGGTTCCATCACCACAACATAGAGAAGAAAGAAGAATTCATTCTCAGTAAATGAAACTTAAAAACGAAATCAGTAATCACAAAATCATTCATTCTTCATCTTCATCATCATTTTCATATACATTCAAAATAAAACCTAGAAAATAAAAAGATGGGGTTTCAATTTCTTCCTCCACTTTCCTCCTCAAGTTTGGATTTTGGAATATGAAAAAGAATATTATTAAATGGAAATTCGATTTCTCGATACACGAATCAAAGAATAAATAGAATCTGAACAATATCCAAATCGAACTAAAGGACCTGAAATCAACAAAAGGTTACGTTATTAAATGGAAATACGAAGGGATGTGAAGGAACTGAAGGACCAATAGCATAAAAGAACCTGAAACCAATAAAAATTAGGGTTTGTGAATTGCTTATGTTGGAGAGCGAATTGAAGGATACGAAGGAGAAGATTGAACACAGAGGTGGATTTGACCGAATTGAAGGTTACATGAACATAAAATTGAAGGTTACATGAACATTAAGATTTGGGAGAGAAAAAGATTTGGGTGGAATTTGAGTGTTTGGGGGAGATACACATTTTTGGGATGATAGAGAAGAAGAGGTAGAGAGTGAAAGTGAAAGAGGGAAGAAGATGAACATTAAGGGAAGAATTGATGAACATTGAGTTTATTAAAAAATGAATTTGTATTTTTATATTTTGGATTTAAAGATGAATATATGAAGATTATGACGAAGATGAAGAAGAGGGGAGAAGATGAAGATTGAAGAAGGGGGCATTTACTATACACAATGCACAAATTTGTGCACCATGCACAAGTTAGTGAACATTGATCTTTATCATAGTCTGCCTACACTATATCTCAGACTTTGTCTTCAACCTCCATGCCATCTCCCACTAAAATTTATCAAAATATCATAATTCAATTTCTAAATGGAACAACCTAATCTTTACTAGGATAAAGGTTATCTAGAACCCAAATCTCTTGAACATTTTTGCATCTAAAAAGGATTGTTGTCTTAAACTAAGTATAATTTAGATTAAGAAACTGAAATTAATAATCTGATTAGGACAAATAGGTGTAGGAGGTTGGTGCAAGCAAATCGTTCAAGTAGACGAAAGAAAGAACAGTGGAAAAAAGCTTTCAGCGTTTTTGCGTCCGAAGATTTGATGGGCTCGTATTCATTTTTTCTATTTCATTCAGTTTTGCGATATCAATTAATTGCTACTTTATACCATTTTGCAGAGCTTGAAACAAAAAGAATCTTTGCTTGGCATTTTTAAAGAAAAGCAGAAGAAAAGCGCTGAAGCTGATACCATTCAAGAAGGCATGTTAAACAATTAATTTTTCTTGCTGATTTTAGTGGGAGATGGTATGTAGGTTGAAATGGATGTTAAATTTGATACCGACGGACTACGATAAAAATATGTTATTTAGTTAATCCAATGGTCAAAACAAATTGACCCATATGAAAAAGTAACTTTTCTATCATACACAAATTTGTGCATTGTGTATAGTAAATGCCACCGAGGAAGAAATGTAAGAAAAAAAATTAGATGTTGGTGATGCACACTAAAATATAATAAACCTGCATTATCCAACGACTCTTTTTTAAAACAAAAGATTAAACAGTTAAAGTTAAAAAAAATTAATAGGATCTATGGTAGACCACTCTTAAGGTTGATCCATCATAGACATTTGAGGTTAAAGTTAACGGTCAGAGATTTATTTGAATAACGGAGACAAACATAGGGACCAAAACGTTGATTTTACGATTTATGAGACCAAAATGAAAACAAGAAATTAGTCAAGGGACCAATAGACCAATTAAACCTAAAATATATGTTGTATTTTTTCAATTATATGACTTATTTTGACTATATTTTTTTAATTAATATATAAATATAATATAAATGTTGACATGTAAAATTTTGATTTGTTTCGATAAATATTTTTAAAATATTAAATTTTTATAATTGTTTACTTTAGATAATTAAAGATATTAACGGTCAAAGTTGTGTATGACATGTCTGAAATGATTGATTGCAACATGTACTTTGAAACAGATGAATTGTTTATAGCTAAATAGAAGAAAAAAAGTTGAATTTTTTTTACTAAAATTCATATAGTAAAAAAAAAATTATCCTAGACACAACAATTGGATAATAACTTTTTTTTAGGGGAATTGGATAAGAAAATTATTTTTTTTTTTACAAAATAAGAAGGTTTATTTATCTATAAATTTTAAAAAGTGACAACGAAGAAAAATATTGGTTTGTGATTTGTGAGTTGTGACCGAATGCTTCACTTTAAGGAAAAGTCATGTTGTCGATCCACACAATGCATTCACGTCTTGCTAAGCTGAAGTACCAATATTGTTCACACGTCAACGATGAGGAAAGCAAAAAATAAATAAAAAATTAATCCATGGTAAGGGCATATTTGATTGACTTTTGCTTTTTAAAACTATTTAATAAATTAATTTCCTTCAAAAAAAATTAATTTGAAAAAAATAAATATGTTTGGTAATTCTATTTTTAACCCACTTGGGTTGGTTTGTTAGTCTTGATTTGAGACTTTATAGTGTGCTCATCTCAATGTCTCATATTTAATTTTCTACTGTGCTAATTTAGTTTTTTTTTTTAAAAAAATTGTTTTAAAGATGAGAAGAAAAAAAATGTTTTAACAAATATGTTTTTGAAAACTTACATAAATGTTTAAATGTTTTAACAAATATGTTTTTGAAAACTTACATTTTTGGTTTAAATGAACATGTGGTCTTCGCAAATATACTCTATTTTGCTTTTAATCTCTGTGATATTTTTTTTTATTTTTCGTCCTTGCAAATATACCATATTTAAGTTTAGATCCTTGTTTTTATGTTTTACTCCCAAAAAAAAAAATAATAACATTGAAATTATTCCTTGCAATTAAGAAAATAAGGAAGATAGAGAAGTTAAAGCAAGAAAATAAACCAAACCTAAAAGGAGTGAGAGAAGAGTTCGTGAGAAAAAGGGGGAAGAAGAAATGAGAGGAGAATGAGGAAAAAGGAGGAACTTTTAGAGGTTCAACACCACCACTTTCATCTACACCTCTTCAAATCAAAGATAATATCTAATTAGGTTGGTTTTCCTTTCCTACCCAAACAGGGCCTGAAAGCAATACCAAAATCATTTACGGACCTGTTTGGATTGACTTATTTTTGAGCTTATGAAAAATAGTTTATGCAAACAAGTAAGCTTTTGTGTTAATTCATAAGTTTTCATTAACGAAAATTGTATCTTCATGGGTTGTTTTTTTTTTCATAAACTACCTTAACAAGTTTATGAATAATACTCACACAGGATTTATATTGGTTCACCCAATGTGAGCTAGTCCACTCCTCACAACTGTGAAAGTTTTCCACTATGATGCTTGAGACAACCTTCTCAACTCCTGCACCGTACAATTATGTTCCCTTGGAACAATTACAACCTGTATTCTCTAAGTCTCAGCAGACTCTCAACTTTCTTTGCTAAGTCACACAAGACCTTACACTTTTCTACTCAACCTACACTTTAATACCCTTAAAGCTAGATGAGATTTTCTCTTTTACAAATGATTGGAAGTATGAAAGAATGAAGACAAGAAGAAGAGGATAAGAAGATTATCATTGAAAAGATAAGAGAGAACTAATTCACACTCTTTGAGATTTTAGGAATCTTTAGAGTTGATTTGTGAAATCAGTTTTTCTATGAAGCTTTAAACACTTTTAATAAGTTGTTTAAGTATGTTTGTAAGCTGTGTGTTTTTAAAGTGTGTCTTCAGCTCCTTTTACAGAGTTTGACCTCATGTAGTTGTTAGGACGTGTCCAATAATCTTGTGCCATGTGTCCTAGGACTTAGCAACTTTTGCTTAAAAATCTTGATCAACATTATGTACTTCAGAATGTTCCTGGGTTTATCAGGATACTTCAGAATGTTCTTAGGTTCATATGGATGAATGTCAGTTGAATTTCTAGGCATATCCTATGAATGTCAGATGAATATCAGGGTTTGTATATGAACTTCTGTTATGCGTGTATTCTTCAAAAAGTTCTTGGACCAAAGCCTTTACAGATCTGCCTTGGAACTTGCGCAGGAGAGAGGAAAATGGAGCTGTCACTTCATGCCCATGCTTTAGGGGATTTTGCTGGTCTTGTACAATATTTGCTCCCTTATGTGTCGAAATTTAATTGATTCTGACTTAAGTTTACTTTTTGAATTTGCTTTCACTTCTATACCAACTTTATTGTGCTGTTAGATCAAATCATGTGCTGGAAATGAACCTTCTGAACTACAGAAAGTTCATTTATTTCACTTATGATGATTTGTAAGACTTCCATTTGATGTAATCAAATCCTAATAATAAAACATCAATGAAGTGCAATATGTATCACATCTAGGATGATATTCGTAGAGGAATATTCCTAATGTTTTGTACTTCATTTGTTCGTAAGTCTTTAATGAACAATGAATATGCCTTTTGACTTTAATCCAAATAAATGCCTTTATTTATTGATTGATCTAAGTCATTGCACTTTCTGGCCTTCTCATTTATGTCACGTGAGCCTTGAATGTTCTTGATAATGTTCATGAATTTTTGGGCATGTTCATAAGAGCAACCTTCTGAACTATTTTAAACCTTCTGAACTATGTCCAACCTTTTGAACTTTGTTCAACCTTCTGAACTCTGACTGAGTTCATAAGCTTTAATGTTTTTTTGATTCCTTGTATCTTGGTATGATTCATACTTTGTTTCTGTCTTAGTTAAACACTCAAGAGCACAAACTAAATACCAAGAAACTAATCAAATTCCATTAATCCTTTAGTCATCAAGGTTTGTTATCTTTAAAACTAATTAGGGATTTTGCCTCAAGAAACACAACCTTAGAACAACCCTAAAACTCCAGAATCATGGCTTCATCATCTTCATCGGAACAAGTCTCTACTAATCTAAAGGGAAGAACTATGAGAGTTCTGGAGCAAGACCTCAAACTGATTTAGGAGTGCATAGTGGATTTTGACTCATTTGCTGAAAACGGGTATGACATGAGGGCGAAGTTCAACAAGCATGGATGGATGAACTTCTTTAAATTATTAGATGGACCCTGCTATAGAACCCTGGTCAAAGATTTTTGGGTAAGAGCAGAGTTAGTAAAAGTTGCTGGAGAGGGACAAGAAATGGTGATTAAGTCATCAATTATGGGAATTGAGATCACCATTACTCAATCTACCATAGCCAAACTTTTAGGAATAGACAATTATGGGTTCTTTGAAACAAACCCAAACCTTATTCCCTCAAAGTTCGGGGATGAAATCAAGAGTACCATTTACAAAGTTGTAGAAGAAAAGGTTGAAGAAGAAGATGAAGAGGATGGCAAGAAGAAGAAAGATGACAGAGCTATAACTTGATGGTCATGGAGAGGATTATGTTCAAGTTCTTCATCTAGTGTGTGTTTCCCAGAACTGGAAGCACAGATTAACCCAACTGGACTCACAAGGTAATCCTTCTTCATCTTCACAAAGATGAAAAAGTTAATCTTGCTGCATATGTGTTCCACCATCTATGCACAACAATAGACAACACCTGGAGGAAACAATATTGAAGTATTTCATACCTTAGACTGTTATCTGAGCTATTTCACCAAAGCAAGATAATTCAGAAGCTAGAGAGTGTAGGCTCTCTCAACCTGGGAACAGAATACGGGGAGATCATGATAAGAGAATGTTTGGGGAAGATGAGGTTTATGGAACTCAAGTTTGTGAAAAAACCCCAGTCTATACCATCAAGAAAACTGGAAAACCATTCATTCCTGGATTTCACGGGATCATCCTGAATCTAAGCCAAGAAGAGCTGGCAGAATTGGTAACAAAAGGCCAAGCAGATTACAATGGACAAGTCAATCTGGAGGTCATACCTGTTGATGGAAAGAAGAAGAGAAAGGCTTCTGACAAGGATGTGGAATCTGTACCTATGAAGAAGAAGAAGAAGAAGAAGAAGAAGAAGAAGAAGAAGGAGGAGGAGGAGAAGAAGGAGGAGGAGAAGAAGAAGGAGGAGGAGAAGAAGAAGAAGAAGAAGAAGAGAAGAAGAAGAAGAAGAAGAAGAAGAAGAAGGAGAAGGATAATGAGAAGAAGAAGGAGAAGGAGGAGGATGAGGAGGAGGAGGAGGCAGAAGCTAAGAAAGAGTTGCAAGAACTGTCCAAAGCAGAGGTCAAGGTATCAAGAACAAGAAGTGGTGTTGCTCCTTCTGAGACTCAACCACTTAATCAGACTCCTGCTGCTGGTGGAACTAAAAGAAAAAGCTTTGAGAAGCCATCTGAAGCTCCTAAGAAAGTTAGAGTGTACTTGGGAAATGGATCAGAATCTGAGACAGATTCTGATGACAACAAAACTCTTGCCTCCAAGATACCTATTCTGGCTAAGGCATTAGGAAAAGATCCCTCCTCTAAGGAAAAGCTGGAAGATGCTGCACAGAAGGCAGAATCCCTCAAAGAAATTGTTGTCGGAGAGGTGCTAGATGTAACACCCAGATTTTTAAATATTATTTTGTTAATATTATTATAAGAATATTAGTATTATCGTTATTATAATGTATTAATTGCTAGATATTTTTAAATTAAATTTGTTGGGTTATAGATGTTATGAATAATGAGGAAGTAGGGGAGTTAACCAGTCGGTTAAATGATGGGAGTAATCAGTTTAGGAAGAATACAATGTTTTAACAAGGATGAGGAAGAGGTGTAGGTAGTAAGTGCGTAGTGTTTATTGGTGTGGACGGAAGGTGGTGTAAACAGCAAGGTTGTATAGTTGCAGAAGGAATGAATAACCAAACTAGCGGTGCAGATAGCAAATCTGCCTAAGATTATGTGAGGTGGGTAAGGCCCAAGTGGTGACTATATAAAAAAGAGAACATAGGAGAATTAGGGTTATAGAGAACATGTGCTAAAACGTAGAAACAAGAGAAGAGGGGAGAAGAGGAGGAGGAAACCCTAGTTCCGGAGAAGAGAGCCAAAAAGCTGTGACTTCGGAGATTCGAGGTAAGGGGAGAATCCTTTCACTTTAGGGTATCTTATTTTATAACGGGTGTTGTTTAATTCTTAAGATGATGTTGTTGTTATGTTGTAAACTTTGATGAGAAAATGATGACGTACGAAGGTAAAGACGGGGTTGAATTATTTAAAATTAAGGGAAACTAGTTTATGGTTTTCAAATTGAGGATTGACCATGAAGAGAGTGTGTGAATCGGTAGGTTAATGGAAAATTAGTGTTTGAATGATAGGGTAACCTTAGGGTGATGTTTAGGGACGAATTGGGTGAGTTTAGGGGTCGAAATCGGAGCCGTGGAAGCTCCCATGGTGGAAAATCGCAAAATCTGCGTTCTGATGCTGACAAAATCATGTCACAATTTTGACACCGTGTCACGATTTTGTAGGCAGAAGAAAACCATTTTCTGGGCATAAAATCGTGCCACGATTTGCAGAATCCTGACACGATTTTGAACCAACCTTTTGACCATTTCTCTTTCGAATTGAGCTTAGGTGTCTTCATGATTGTATATATGGATGTTAGCTTTAATGTGGATTTAAAGTGACCTCATTTAGACACCCACAACTTGAGATATGATCAAAATACTATACATGGGTCAACACGGTTGTGCACCCTTTCTAGGCTTAGGAAAACGAGCTTTTTGACCATTTTCTGTTCTGAATTGAGCTTAGGTGTCTTCATGAAAGTTGTAGATGGATGTTGGCTTTCACTTGGGTTTTGAATGACCTCATTTAGACATCCATAACTTGAGTTATGGTCAAATTACTACACATGTATCAGCTTAGTCGTGCACTCTGCCCAAGTTTAGGAAACATCAACATTTCCATCTCTCTCTTTTCCGAATTGGATTTAGGTCCCTTCATGAAAGTTGTAGACATAGATGTCAGCTTTCATTTTCCTTTGGTTTGAATCCATTTAGATCTCTAGAACTTGATTTATGATTAAAACACCATGCATGGGTCATGCTGCAGTCTTCATGAAATTTCAGCACATTCCTTTCAGAGAACTCTAAAACATCTTTGAAAGAAATAGTAAGTCTAAGAAAGTTGTTAGCATGAAAAGTAACTGTAAAGTTCCTAAGCCATCATACATGGAGGGGAAGTGTGCTTAGGCATGATATAAGGTGATTAACTCAAAATATTAGTGAGTCTAAAGCTTGAACCGATGAAAGGTGGATAAGTGAAGTAAGAGGAAATTGTTTAAGCATAGTTCATAAATAGACAACGAAGATAATAGTAGAACCTTAGAATAAAGATCAAGTCTAATATTATAAGTTAAAATAAAGAGTGCAGACTTGGGTAAGATGAATGCATGATGTTAGTGGCTTAAGACAATAGACGATGAACTAACATATGAAGATAGGGTCTTAAAACTTGATGAGCCTAGTCGTATAGACGAAAACCATTATGAGGAGTGATGATGGAGTAGTAAAAATCTTAAAGACTAAGAATGAAGGATAAATGATGTCGCTAGGAAGGAAGGATGTAGAGAATGAAGAAGGAACCAATAATGGGGTAAGTTCTAGGGATGCTATTGGAAATATGGAGTAATGAGTTGTTTTTAATGAGATAGATGGATGTAGTAATGGTGTCGTAATCGATGAGGGTATTGTCGTGTCGAAGTGTCGATAAGTGGTGAGTCGAATACTGTCTTTAGTGATGCTATAAGAAGGGGGTTGAATAAGTTATGAAGGTTAAAGGGGAACGAGTTATATATTGTATAATGAGGTTGAACATTGGTGAGAAAGAAAAAGATGTAGAATTAAACGGTGTAATAGATGATGAAAAATATGTAGATTCTGGTGGTGTAACAGATGATGAAAAAGATGTAGATTCTGGTGGTGCAACAGATGAGATGAAATCTGTAGATTCTGGTGGTGTAATAGATGAGATAAAATACGTAGATTCATGCGATGTAAATGATGGAGAGTAAAATATATAAATTCTGGTGACGATAATGATGAGTAAAATATATAAATTCTGGTGACGATAACGATGGGTAAGACATATAAATTCTGGTGACGATAATGATGGGTAAGACGTATAAATTCTGGTGACGATAATGATGGGTAAGCAGTATAAATTCTGGTGACGATAATGATGAGTAAGATGTATAAATTCTTGATGTTGTTGTTAATGAGTTTTATTCATGCATCATATCATTATTAAGATTCTGGTGACGAATGACGACGTGTTGTATTGTCCAGTAACATAACTCTGGCATACAATTTTGGTGAGTAGAGACCGGTACCGGCATGCATATAGGTGATAGAAAATAGTTGCATCATTGCATATAAGTGAATATATCTTGTGATTGGTGATCTTATGCAAGTTGTGTGTATATGTGTTATATGTGATGTATGTGATATATATTGATTGTGTGTATATGATGTATATGTGTTATATGTGATGTATGTGATATATATTGATGGTGTGTATATTGTGTATATGTGTCATATGTGATTTTTGTGCTAATGATAAGAACTGCTATACTTACTAATAATAAGTGGATGAAGTATTTGCTAAAGATTTGTAACTGACGTATATGTTGATGATGTGTAATCTTGATGAAGTTGTGAATAAGAGGTGAAAGACGAGCAATGAAGATATGACTATTTATTTAATTGATTCATGTATCCCAATTAAATGTTATGATGTGTATTTTCACCCCTTTGTTGTTGTTGTATTTATGGTGTCTGTATCCATGAGGTACAAATATCCAGGACGAGGAGTTGTAGTTGTGGGACGCATAGAAGATGGCGACGGAGATTTAGTACCGTTGTTTTTATTTACTGAATATTATGTAGTCGATGAACGTACGCTCTGATCTGTAACACCAAGGTTGGGGTTAAAATATTGAAATTTAATTCCATTTGAGTTAGAGTCCTGTGAAACTTTTGTTATTTCCATTGTTGGTGTTGAAGATATAAATATTTTTATTATTAATACAAGTTGAATTATTTTCCGCTGTTGAAGTATGATTTAATATTGCCTTAGTAAATGATAGCTGATGAGTTTTGTAACATCCTTTTATTTAAATATATTCTTATTATTTAATAAATCAACGTCGGGATTTAGGGTGTTACACTAGAAGCTGGTCTGATGACTGAAGAAGATATTGCTGCTCAGAGAAAAGAACCGGAGCAAGTAGAAGAAACTACTGAAGATGCCCAGACCCTGCAAGGTAATAATCTAGTCTCAAGCATAGATGTATCTGATACTCCTTCTGTCCCCTCCACTTTCACCCCACCACCTCCTGAGTATATTGACACTGATGCCATATATCATTTGGTAAGGCATTCTGATGGTGTCATATACTCTTCCACACCATCATCACCCCAACCCTTTCAATCTGCCACACCTACCACTCAAACTCCTCAACCTCACATAACCAACATTATCATCCCTCAACCACCAAAGCTGGAGTATTTAATGACACTACATGTACCTGTAGACTTAATACCTTTATACCTCGACCAAAAAGTTGAACACACTGAAACACCACCAGAACCAATTGAAAATCTTTATGTACCACCCTCACATGTTGATCACTCGAATGACCTTGAAGGAGTATTCAACACTATCTATGCTCAGGCTAAGAAGACTTACTATAAAAGCTTGAGGGTTGTGTGTGATGAAAGAATCTTGTTTGAATGAAATCTTCTACAAAAGGCAGTCAATCTGACTTTTGATCAAATCAAATCACTGCTAGCTGAGAACACAAGGAACAACCAGATTAACTAGCTAGATGCAATCAGAGGAGTAATGGACACTGTAGACCTCAGAAGGAATGCTTTCAGACAGATGTAAGCCCCACCTCAGCATGTCTTGGAACCTGCACTTGAGGTCTCTCATAGTTTGTCTCTGATTCAACAACCACGTCCAGAATCTGTGTTTCTTGTTGAAGGATTTTGAAGGCTGAATGCATTGGAGGTGGAACAGAAGGCTTTGAGTTTTGTGGTGACTACTTTGGCATCTGATCAAGGCAAGACGAAGATAAGAGTGGAAGAGATTATTCAGCGACAGGAAAAGATGCAAGAACAATCTTCTGAGATCAACGACAATGTCAACACCATATTGTTGAAAAAGAAACCCTAGGATTTTTTTTTTATTTTTCTTGTTGTTGTTCTTGCTTTCAGTTTTTAAACTTGTTAATGGTCTTTCTGTTAAATACAATTCTGTTTATCAACATGCATTTTTGCTGTGATTTTTTTGTTGCACATGTATTCATATTTTTGTTGATGACAAAAAGGGGAGAAGAATAAAGTATTTGAGTTCTGAACCTAACAGAAAAAGCTAAAAAGGAACTTAATTTAATTCAAGTTAATCTATGTTTAATTGAAAACCAATCAGAACCTGAAGAAGTTATCAGACTTGACTAGACTAAAAAGACTTGAGAAGTCCATAATAGTTTTAAGAATCTAATAAAAACTTAAGATCTGATAAGTTTATTCTTTATGTTAACTTGTGATTTTTGAGAACTCATCAAACTTTTAAAAGGATTTATCAAACTTGAAGAAACTAAATAGGACCTAACAGCTCTGATATGTTTAAAGAACTGATGCATTTGGAAGTTCTGATGTGTTAAATTATATGTGCTATGATGCGTTTGATTATAATTGATAATGAATTTAATTAACCGGGATAGAACTTAGGGGGAGCTTACAAACCTCATCTTAGGAACTAGCATATGAGACTTAGGGGGAGCTTGCAAACCTCACCTTAATGGACCATCACAGACTCAGGAGGAGCTTGCGAACCTCAGACCCTGAGACAGTCAGAATCAGGGAGAGCTTACAAACCTCAGACCCTGAAGTCTACCTGTTAATTAGATTAACAACAATTGTTTCAAATACTTGTGTTTGTCATCATCCAAAAGTGACAGATTGTTGGAACAAGAAGGGTCTTGTACAATTCCTCTAAGGTTTTGATGATAACAAAGTATTGAAGAACAATTAGACATACTAATATTTGTTCAAGTGTGCAGGATCATAGAATGTATCCATCAAGTATTGAACGTGTATTAAAGCATCAAAATCACAAGAGAAGGTCAAAACGACTATGGTAGAAGATCTGAAGAAAGGTCAACCAGAAGCCAACACATTAGATTAGAAGAAAATGATGCCTCTCAGAAGCTGTAGAGATAATTAGACTCTGTGGAGATCATCAGACTCAGAGGATGTAGTCAGAGACAGAAGAAACTCTCAGACTTGATAGACCTTCAGACTTCAGAAGCACCTGAGGGACCCAGACTCCACGTCAGATTTGTCATCTTCTAAAGTTGTCCACATCAAAGGATTTGAGCACAACATTGTTTTCTTCTGACCACGTGTAGAAACAAACAAAGAACTTCAAGGGCAATTAGAATGAATGGATACTTCCTGTTTCAGCAAAGTGATTTTTGAATGAACATCCAACAGAATTATCCATATCAGCCAATGACTCAACATCTTTGATTTGAAGTTTCTCAACGACTCTTAATGCGCTGACACTCTTCTCCAATGTCTCTTAAATCCCTGCCTGATGACAATCTGCCATATCATATTTTAGAGTCTTTTTAATTAAGTTTTAATTCTATTTCTATTAGTTTAGTATTTAATTTAGAGTCATTTCAAATAAATTGTCATTTTTTTATTTATTGAGTCAAGTAGTGTATTTTTACCTATTATTACTATGGGTCAATGGCAACATGAGATAACAAAGGTGTGACATACTTTCAAGTGCTGAACGGTGAAGTTAAAATGACAAAATCATGGCTTAGTTATTATAATAGGCCACACGTGCAGCATGTGCTTGGTGAATTAGGAAAAGAAAAACAAATGGGCCTTTGACCCAAGCTGGTATTGGTGACCCGAGAGAAAAGAAACGGAAAGGAAGGTGACGCTACTATAAAGAAAAGCTGCACACTAACCAAAGGATGATCACGTTTTTTGGGAACATTTTGGAGAAAAAAGCCAGGATCACATTTTGGAGAATAAGACGGGAGGCACAACAACATCAAGGGAATGAACCTTTGAGTGAAGCATTCACCATCCGCTTTAGTTTTTCTTCTATGTTGTTTATTTCTGAGTAGCTAAGTCTCTTTTGATAAAGTCATGAGAAGAATCTATTGTAAGTTGTATTCATGTAATTTGTTATGAACTCTCTTTGACATCAATAAAATCCTAGTTTTATTCAGTTTTATTTGTGTTTAACGCCTTTTGTATGATTATGCATGACTACTAGCCCTACCTTATTGATTATATGAATTGATATTAGAATTTAATTGACTACTAGTCATAGCTGTTAAATCTGACCTAATAATTCTGTTTGACATAACATATTAAGCTAAAGATAGAAAATTGTTGAGTTGACATAGAAATTAACGGACTAGAAAATACTTTCAACAGTTATGAATCAACTTAAGAGATTAAGAGGTTATAATTTAGGAAAGGATTTTGACTCAAGAGATTGATCAAAATCATTGTGTTAATTCGTCGTAAAATTAGGTGAACATTGAGAGATAAGAGGTGTTGGATATTTGTATGTTGGCTTCATTTTTGCTAAATCAAATATACAAGCAAGATGTTGGACCCAATGTTCCAACATGTGAGTACGACTTCTTGCTAAATCAAATATACAAGCAAGATGTTGGACCCAATGTTCCAACATGTGAGTACGACTTCTGTGTGCCCTGATTTCGCACATTAATTATTGTGCTTTAATTATTTGAGGAATCCATGTTCTTTCTTGTTGGCGAAGCTGCGTGATCGTGATCAGTGGTGTGTTTATCTCCTAAAGATGTGGCAACTTTTTAGGAAGCCTTGCATTTGACTTATTTCCGAAAGATGTGTCAACATTTTAGGAAACTTTGGATTTGATTCTATTTCTTGGGAGCGGGTTGTTGTACCTTAATTTTGTCCCAAGCTTTTCAAAACAAAAACAAAATTTCAAAAAAGAAGAGAAAAGTCAAAGTCAACAAAAGTCAACAAAAAGTCAACATTTCAGAAATGAGGACTTCGCAGAGCAAAGTCCCCTTCGCTCTGCGAAGTCTGCGAATTTTTTGCAGATTTTTTAATCTCTTTGATTTATTTTATTTTTGTAATTATTATTATTACATATCATTTTTATTATTGTTTTTATCATCATTTGTGGTTAATTGAGCTCAGCAAAGCAAGAATTGGAGCACTTGCCATTAAAGCCAAGGAAAGAAGCTTTTTCTTCCAACCAAGCATGTGCCAAGCAAGTTGGCTTGCCCTTGGGCAGCTCTTGTCCCTCCCAGTGGACCTGCTACTGACCCTAAGGTTGCCAGCCACCAGCTTGTGTGATTTTCTTCCTGCTTTCTCCCCCAAAACCAGTCAAACCCAGCTGGTTTTGCTTGCCCAAAAGCCATGAGTGCTGCCCTATTTTCAGCAGCTTTCCTTCCTCCTCACACCAGCCCACATGTTCCCTTTTGTTTCCCCCAACCTCTGCACATCACAGTGCACGTTTTTATTGCTTAACCCTCAAGATTGCAAGGACCAATCCCAAGGGACAACCAATTGCAAGCCAGCCCTGTTTTCATCATCATTTCTATCAAAAGTCCATTGAATTAATGGCTGGATTTGGCTAAGTCTTGACCATTGCAGCAAGGCAAGGTCACCTCTTCACTTTTGTATTAAATGCAAAGCAATTTAGCCTGATCCTAGCCCACAAATCAGCTGGATTTTAGGATTTTCTCATGATGACTTTAGATTTGGTTTTTGCCTATAAAAGAGATGCAAGGCAAGAGGAGTAAGGACAACATTCAGAAAAAAACCAGCAATTACACACAAGTGAAAACACTTGAAACAGCACTAAACACATAGCAAAAACCAGTTCAAACACAGATCATTACACAAATTCATTGCTCCAAACCACCAACATTCCAACTTTTGCAAAAACCATCAACCATTCAAGTTCCATTCATTTCCTTGCAACAAAAGCTTTGCTAGGAGTTCTGTAAGTGCTCTAAATCCTTATCTTTCATTTAGAATTGTTGCTTGCATCTTTAATTTTGTTTAAATCCATTTTGCTCTAAAAAACCCCTTTTGAATTTCAAAAGAAATCCCAAGGTTTGCAAAACATTTAAACTGGTTTGTCCAGCTCCTTTTATTGCCAAATTTCAAAGCTTTTCACTCCCCTAAAGGTTCTGGGATTGTTCAGAAGTTGCTTCTGAACAGCAGTTCAGAAGCAGCTTCTGAACAGCAGTTCAGAAGCAGCTTCTGAACTCAAAATTTCGCAATGTTCGCAGTGCGAATCTCTGGTCACAGTGCGACCATGACAGAACTCAGAATCTGAGTTTAGGCTCCCAAACAGCCAATTTTTGAGATTCTAGCCCAAGAACTCAGAACCTAAGTGGATTGAAACTCATTTTATCCAAACCATAACAAGAGCTTTGTATAATATTGAAGGATTCACAAGTTTGAGCAACACTTTTTTTGAGTAACTTGCGAAACAAGTTACGTTCATAAACTTTCAAAACAAACTTGAGCAATAAGCTAAGTTCATCATTTTCAAAACTAAACTTGAACAAAAACCTTGTTCATGATTTTCAAAATCAAATGTGAACTTAAGCCGAACTTGTTCACTTTTCAAAACCTTTTTTCAAAATTGAGCCGAACTTGTGCGTTTTTCACTAATTGGTGCAAAACTTGCTCATTTTTCATGCATAAACAAGGTAAACTTGTTCATAGGTTGCAACAACCAATTTGAACATTTAAAACCTTATATTTTGAGTTTCAACCCAAGTGTTTTGATAAACTTTGGGATTTCTTAAAATTCAACCAAAAACTTGAATGAAAAAGGGATGGTTTGACGTATGTCTCTCCATTGCCTCGATTGAACGAATGCGTGACGTATGTCTCGATGTTCGGACAATCGTCATTCTATTTTCAACGCATCGAACCACACCAAACCAATTCTTGGCCCTTTGTGGTCAATTTGAATCTTTTGGTCCCCCGTGGCCATTTGATTCAATTTCTCGACTCGTTTGAGTCACTTTGGTCAATGTTCGACTCGGTTGAGTCCATTGCACCCTTTCTTGATCCCGTCGGATCAATCGAACCCTTTTTCGACTCGGTTGAGTTACTTTGGTCAATGTTCGACTCGGTTGAGTCCATTGCACCCTTTCTTGATCCCGTTGGATCAATCGAACCCTTTCTCGACTCGTTTGAGTCACTTTGGTCAATGTTCGACTCGGTTGAGTCCATTGAACCCTTTCTTGATCCCGTCGGATCAATCGAACCTTTTTTCCCCAACGGACATGTTTTATCAATTCTAGCGCGATTTTAAAAAACGCTTAAGCCTCCCACGCGCGAGCATACAAGCTACATTTGATCGTAAGAATTCGGTTAAAACATCGTTCATTAAAAACAACCAACAAATACGTTTTTCTACCAAAGAACTACGTAGCTTTGAATTCCCCATCGCACCAGGAGATACGTAGGAGCAAGATCATCATCTTGTCAAGCACAATAATAAAAAACAAACTTTTTCCCCTTTCATCATATTCTTTTTTTCCCTTTTATATAGTCAAGCATGCACGCAAAACATTTAAAAACATTTTAAGCTTTAGCTAACTAGGAGGTTCCTGTTGAGTACAACGGACGTAAGGGGTGCTAATACCTTCCCCTTGCGTAATCGACTCCCGAACCCGATAACGGTTGCGATGACCAATCCTTTCCTCATCGTCAAGGGTTTTATTATCGTTTCCCTTTAAAATAAAAAACTTAAGGGTTTATCAACGTTCCCTTTAAACAAAAACTTTGGTAGCGACTTCACCTAACCTTTCGAGCGTTCGTACACGTCTCGAAAGCTTGCGCGTTTTTAACGAGAGCGCACAACTGGTGACTTCACTGGGGACATTCTCCTCACTAGCGAGTCAAGCCTATCCTATTTAGCTTTTAAGCTAAATGTTTTTATATTTTTTTGCGTGCATGCTCTTATTTCATTTGTCTATATACTTCTCTTGCTTTATGTTTATAAATGCTTTATATTGCTTTATATTCATATCATATATATCAATTGCGGGGATGTTACTTGAGCGATGTTACTCCACATTGTTCGGGTTAATGCCGGACGTGTGAGGCTCTCTACCTGAGCTTGAGAAAAAATTAAGTTAGGATGGGGTTGTGAGCGGAAGCCCACGTTGACGTATGTCCGTGAGGTAGGATGCCAAACCCCGCCTAGAGGAGATTTTCACTTGGAATGAATTGAAGTCATGCGAAGTTCGCAATCGACGACCTTAATTCCATGTGGGATCCGTGAATCTAGGGACCTTTTTAGAAAATCTCATCTCTAGGGCCTACACGTGAGGATGGGGGGAAGTTCCGAACCTTCATATACCATACCTTTGCATAGCACCCATTTGCATTCATTCATAATTGTTGCATACCGTTTCGTTTTATAGAAGGGGGCAACCAATAATCTTTGTTTATTATTGTTTTTTATATATATAATCATAGTTGGGGATAAAAAATGACCAGTTTGTTGAAAGGTAGCAATTTTGAAAATTTCAGAGTCTGATGACTTCGCAGAGCAAAGTATCTTCGCACTGCGAACACTTCAGAATCTGAGTACTTCGCAGAGCAAAGGTTTGCATCGCACTGCGAAGTTAACTCTGAAGTTCGCAGAGCAAAAGTACTTCGCAGTGCGAAGTATGCAACTTTTGTCAGCTCAGTTTTCAAAATTACTAACCCTCCATTACTCTACCCAACCACCCATTTCACTCTCTCTCTCTCTCTCTCTCTCTCTCTCTCTCTCTCTTATCCAACCGTTATTCATTTTTTTAGTAAATTCGTGTTAAATCTTCCATTTGTGCAAACAGCAAGATGGCGCCAAAACAAACCGGAAAGCGATCACGGGCCGAATCATCCGGGTCGAGACCGCAAGGGGCATATGATGCTTTCCGTTTCCTCAGCCTCTAAAATCAAGAAAGATATGAGGAGCTCCTCCGCAGGACTTTCTGGGCCGAAAGGCAATTTTTTATAAGTGAGTGGGGCACTTATCGGGAGTTGGCACGATTGATAGATTCCCGCAATTGGGGAGTTTTAGTGAATCCTCCACTGAACTTAAATTATGACATCATCCGGGAATTCTATGCAAAAGCTATTCCCGCTGATCCCGAGGGGGAATTCACCTACCAAACTATGGTTCGTGGTCGTGTCATTCGATTCGACCGCGAAGCCATAAACACCTATCTTCGTAACCCCCTCCAGCTTGATGATGAGGAGCTATGTGCCTTCCATAGGCACCAAAACCGGGGGAATTGGAACCATGACCTCTACGCCCAAACCCTTTTTCAATCCGGGAGAGGTTATGAGCTTAATGCATCGGGGCAGCCTACCAAGGCCATCAAAAATAACCTCACCACATATGCCCAGGTTATCTTTCGCCTCATCGTCCATAATATAAAGCCAAAAAGCCATACCTCCTCCACCACTTTAGATGTCACACCCTTGATCTACTACATCCTCACCCACAAGCAAGTGGATGTAGCTAGGGTGATTTGTCAGGAGCTTAAAATAGTGGTAGAAAGTGGCATAAAACCTCCCGCCAAGAAGATGTGCCCCCTCGCATTCCCGGGCCTGATTATGGGTCTCTGCCAGAACGCGCGTGTGGTAATCCCCCACATGTTTCTAAGACTATCAAGAATCCGATCACGGATGATTACATTGCGAGACATTGCACGGGGAGGAGAGCGGCGAGGGCGCAGCAGCCACGACCTAGACCCCCACCTACATCACAGGGCCATCATACCTGTACCTTCTCTTGGGAGCAGAATGCTTCCAACCAAAGATGCATGACCATGATGCATGACTCCATGTATCGGCTCCAGATACAGAGGGGCAGGTCGTCAGATCCTGCACTCCAGATACCGACATCGGAGATGTTTGCAGCCCATGCAGCTTGGCCGGGGGATAGGCCTGAGTACTCGGAGGGTGGAGGTAGTGGTACAACTGCTGGAGACCAGGGAGAAGATGATGATGATGAGGATGAGGAGGATGAGGACACCGAGGACGACGAGGCTCTCACTCCTTGAGTGGCTCCCTTTTTTTTGATGTTTTTTTATGCTTTTGCTGTGCAGTTTATTTTATTTATTTTCTCATGCACTCTTCAGAACTCTTTGTGTTTACTGTTTGATATTCGTATTTGTACTCTGCTTTGTTATTAATTATTGAGTACTCTTTCTTTTTATTATCTGGCTTGTGGCTCATCATTATTAATGCCTGTTAAATTTTAATACGCTTAATTGTCAAAAATTTTCGCTATGGATCATTGGTAATTTGAAATTGACAAATCTTCTCAAATCTTTTTCAAGTTGTTTCTGCGCGAATCTTGGCGAGATTTAACAAGGAAATATCCTAGCATATTGCTTCTAGAATGCTGGTTGTTTTGGAGAAGATTTAATGAAGATTTGGTTTGTTTTTATGAAAACACGAATTTTCCTGATGGTATCTTTCAAAGATACATTGAAGATTTATATGTTTCCTTTTCAAGCCTTTCATAATTCAGAAACAAATCATGTGCAGAAGATTGGATTGAGATTTATGCTGTTGGATTGAAGGCTATATAAGGAGAGCTTTGCTGCTATTCAAGACACGAGGAATTAGAGAGAAAATTCAGAAATAGAGTCTTAGTGTGTGTAAGCTTTTTAGCTTTGTTTTGTGCACCACTCATATGTTTTGAGTTGGTTTAGGTTTAATTGAGTTGTAATTCATTCAAAGCTTTTAAGCAAGAATGAAGTGTTTGTATTGAAGTTGTTCTTCAAAAACAGGGGAGTTTTTGTTTCAGAACTGGGTTTAGTTCAAGGGTTGTTCAAGTAACTGGGCTGTTGCTTGAATAGGAAGTTAGTGGATTCTAATACTCATGCGTGGGTAGAAGTCTGACTAGGTGGAAGTTGATTGCTTAGGATAGGAACTGGGGGTCAGTGTCTGAGTCTTAAGGATTAATTCCAATAGTGGATTTCCTTCCTGGATTGGTATCCCCCAGAGTAGGAGGTGTTTACTCCGAACTGGGTTAACAAACCTTGTGTTCTTTTTACTTTCCTGCACTTTATTTCTGCTCCTGAACTGCCTTTTGTTCATACTCTGTTTTAGTTCTGAATCTGCTAAGTATTAGTTCAGAACCTGTTTTTAATCAGAACCAGTTTAACCTCCTTACCAGTTGCTAAGCCATAAATTTCAAATTTGATTAATTTTCGCAAAGCTAAAATACATGTTTCCTGTTTTTCTATGATTAAACTCAAAATGAGAATATGTACTTAGTGCAAAAGTTATACCATACAATTTGCGTTATTAATATGTTTGTTCTATGAACCATTTAGAACCAGCCAAAGTGTGAGGAAACCTCAAAATCATTATACATATGCAGGAGACCGGCGTTTTTGTTTAAACTCGATCTTTTTATGTTAAATCCAAATGTTGTTTTAAATTGTACGAAAGCGCTGACATGATCGAGGCATTTTTTTGAAAATGAGTGAAAATACTTGACCACAAATAGCCTACCCTGTGAGAAGTGAGTATTTGTCAACCCTTTGAACCTAATGAATCAGAATCACTAACTATGAACTGCCAACTTTTATAAGCTCAATTGCCTAATGAAATTGCCGGAGTTTGTAAATTTTTTTTTTCAGTTCATAGTTAAATTATTTTTGAAATTCTGATATTTTTCTTTCATTTTTGAACCCTTAACCATTATGATTATTGTCCCTTGCCAAAAGAAGAGGGGAACATTCAATTAGGGTATCATCTTCGTTTAAGTTGAAAAAACAAAAAAAAAGGAGTTTGTGAAAGTCAAGTGATGGTGAATTTTGTAATCGATCTTGACAACAAGGAAAAAGAAGAAAGGAAGAAAGAAAGAAAAGCAAACCAAGAAAAAGAAAAGAGAAAAGAAAAAGAAAAATCGATAAATCAGAGAGTTGTCAGGATCAAGGAAAATAATTGTAAATCACCAAGAGTTGTGATTGAATAAAGAAGGAGGGGTGTAATTTAGAAAGAATGTTCCCCTGGCTTGGCCTTTTGAATTCAATTTCCCCACATATGACATTTCTTTTGTAACCAAGCCAAATTACAACCCTCAAAGACCTTGTGATCAATGCTTTTGTGCTTTTTAGAAACGATGTTTAGATAGACACATAACTTGATCGGAATGTTGGCAAATTTGCCGGGTGAGTGTTCAATACCCCCCATAATTATATTCAATTTATTCATTTACTTAAATGTGTGTTAGGTTGGTTCATTGGTAAACATATTTTTAACTTGAGTTGTACGATATAAATTTTGTGTTTGTTATTGTTTCAAATTTTAGTGCAATCTGGGATTAATGGGAGCATCAAAATTGCCTGTGCAAATCTCATATGAATCATACCAATCCAACGAAAGCCCAATTGTCATTGGCGCTCCCAAGCACGATCACAATGAGCCACGCCCTTGGCAGGCCACCACCCCATTAATAAATTTCTTCCCAAGCGAAGTCTTTTACTGTTGTCAAAATTTCCCATTTTATTCTATTCATTCATTTCTTCTTTTTTGATGATAGTACTTAAAACAAAACTTTTTCAAAAAAAATTATTGGGAATCTTTTATGTTTTTAAACAGCATAAACAACAAACAAATTTTCTCTGAACTGTGAGTACTTAAAGCGTGCATCAATATATGTCCATAGAGCGGATAAACCTCGCAGGCCGGGCATGGTCAATTGCTAAAAGGATTTCCCCAGCAGGGTCATTAGTGAATCAAAAAGGAATATCCACAATGAATCAAAAGCCCGAAAAGACGATTCAAGCAAGATTGGCCAACCAAAGTACAAGCATCCCCGGCGGAATCATCAGTTCTTTTACCCAGCGGATTAGCACGATTTACCCGGCGGATTAGCACGATTTACCCTGCGGATTAATAATCCCACCACGAGGTATTTATTTTTCATCAATTATCGCGGCTTTGCCCAGTCAATATTCAGATGTATCCCCTGTGACATCGTCCCCTTTGAAGATTACCGAGTGTTTATGCAATACCGGTCCACTTTTTATCTTACCGGTCTATTCTTGTCTCATCAAGTTTATCGGTCATACAAATTGACCTTTTTCCCCAGTCAGCACACCCCAAACATCTCTTCCATCCACCAAAGCTGAATATCGATCATGCTTCCAAAAGGATCCTTATATCCCCAACAGTCCAATAAAGCTCAATTCTCATTAGCATTCCCCAGTGGAGTCTCAATCCCAAAAGCTCAATCATCATTGGCACTCACAAATACAAATTCCAAACCAAAACCCGACTTTGCTCGGCATCCAATCATAATCCCCAGCATCCAACATGACGTCTGTCATCCACATATCATTCATAATACATGCATCATATCAAACTCATTCATGCATGCATATCCAAATCATTCATATACATGCATCTCATATTCATACCATGCATTCTCAACCAATATTCTCCAGTGAGTATCACATATTCACCAACATCCATCAATCATCTCTAGTGTTCCCCAGTGAACCTATTTCAGAGCTTCCCCAGTAAGTTCTTTTAGAAAAATCCCCAGAGGTTTTCTTCCCAATTTATCACATTCCCAAGTGCACCTGCTCACGGCCACTATGGTTCCTCAGCTGAGTTTCCCCAGCAGGAGCTCCTTGATTGAGTCTACCTCATATCATACCATATTGCATAACATATTGCATAAGACAACATGAAGCATATCATGCATCATATAATCATGTTTTCCTTTTCAACAATCTAAGTACTAGCCCCGCCTAGAGACGATTACATTATCCCCACAGCGGTATGTTCTATTTCCCCAGAGAAGTCTAAGCACCTATTCAGGCGACGACTTGTCAGATCTAAGCACCTATTCAGGCGACGATCTTTTTATCTTTTCAGTCTAAGCACCTATTCAGGCGACGACTTGTCAGATCTAAGCACCTAATCAGGTGACGATCTTTTTACCTTGTCAGATCGAAATCACCTAATCAGGTGACGATCTTTTTTTTTCCCTTGTCAGATCGAAATCACCAAATCAGGTGACGATCTTTTTTTACCTTGTCAGATCGAAATCACCTAATCAGGTGACGATCTTTTTTTCCCTTGTCAGATCGAAATCACCTAATCAGGTGACGATCTTTTTACCTTGTCGGATCGAAATCACCTAATCAGGTGACGATCTTTTTTCCCTTGTCAGATCGAAATCACCTAATCAGGTGACGATCTTTTTACCTTGTCAGATCGAAATCACCTAATCAGGTGACGATCTTTTTACCTTGTCGGATCGAAATCACCTAATCAGGTGACGATCTTTTTTCCCTTGTCAGATCGAAATCACCTAATCAGGTGACGATCTTTTTACCTTGTCAGATCGAAATCATTTTACCTTGTCAAATCGAAATCACCTAATCAGGTGACGATCTTTTTACCTTGTCGGATCGAAATCACCTAATCAGGTGACGATCTTTTTTCCCTTGTCAGATCGAAATCACCTAATCAGGTGACGATCTTTTTACCTTGTCAGATCGAAATCACCTAATCAGGTGACGATCTTTTTACCTTGTCAGATCGAAATCGCCTCATCAGGTGATGATCTCTTTTATCTTGTCAGATTGCAATCACCTGTTTAGGTGACAATCTTTTCATCTTTAGTTTATGCATCAGTAGCCAAACCAGGTGACCCTGCATTTACTTTTTTCGTTGCATTTGCATATTTTACTTTTACTACAATCTTTTCGTACCGCGAAGGACAAAATTCGGGTCCTTCTTTTACTTAATTGCTCTTCGCAAAGAGTTTACGAGATGCCCTTGGCACTCGCATTCTCTATGCAAAGACACAATTAAGTAGGGGCAGCTGTTGTACCCTAATTTTGTCCCAAGCTTTTCAAAACAAAAACAAAATTTCAAAAAAAGAAGAGAAAAGTCAAAGTCAACAAAAGTCAACAAAAAAGTCAACATTTCAGAAATGAGGACTTCGCAGAGCAAAGTCCCCTTCGCTCTGCGAAGTCTGCGAATTTTTTGCAGATTTTTTAATCTCTTTGATTTATTTCATTTTTGTAATTATTATTATTACATATCATTTTTATTATTGTTTTTATCATCATTTGTGGTTAATTGAGCTCAGCAAAGCAAGAATTGGAGCACTTGCCATTAAAGCCAAGGAAAGAAGCTTTTTCTTCCAACCAAGCATGTGCCAAGCAAGTTGGCTTGCCCTTGGGCAACTCTTGTCCCTCCCAGTGGACCTGCTACTGACCCTAAGGTTGCCAGCCACCAGCTTGTGTGATTTTCTTCCTGCTTTCTCCCCCAAAACCAGTCAAACCCAGCTGGTTTTGCTTGCCCAAAAGCCATGAGTGCTGCCCTGTTTTCAGCAGCTTTTCTTCCTCCTCACACCAGCCCACATGTTCCCTTTTGTTTCCCCCAACCTCTGCACATCACAGTGCACATTTTTATTGCTTAACCCTCAAGATTGCAAGGACCAATCCCAAGGGACAGCCAATTGCAAGCCAGCCCTGTTTTCATCATCATTTCTATCCAAAATCCATTGAATTAATGGCTGGATTTGGCTAAGTCTTGACCATTGCAGCAAGGCAAGGTCACCTCTTCACTTTTGCATTAAATGCAAAGCAATTTAGCCTGATCCTAGCCCACAAATCAGCTGGATTTTAGGATTTTCTCATGATGACTTTAGATTTGGTTTTTGCCTATAAAAGAGATACAAGGCAAGAGGAGTAAGGACATCATTCAGAAAAAAACCAGCAATTACACACAAGTGAAAACACTTGAAACAACACTAAACACATAGCAAAAACCAGTTCAAACACAGATCATTACACAAATTCATTGCTCCAAACCACCAACATTCCAACTTTTGCAAAAACCATCAACCATTCAAGTTCCATTCATTTCCTTGCAACAAAAGCTTTGCTAGGAGTTCTGTAAGTGCTCTAAATCCTTATCTTTCATTTAGAATTGTTGCTTGCATCTTTAATTTTGTTTAAATCCATTTTGCTCTAAAAAACCCCTTTTGAATTTCAAAAGAAATCCCAAGGTTTGCAAAACATTTAAACTGGTTTGTCCAGCTCCTTTTATTGCCAAATTTCAAAGCTTTTCACTCCCCTAAAGTTTCTGGGATTGTTCAGAAGTTGCTTCTGAACAGCAGTTCAGAAGCAGCTTCTGAACTCAAAATTTCGCATTGTTCGCAGTGCGAAGCTCTGGTCGCAGTGCGACCATGACAGAACTCAGAATCTGAGTTTAGGCTCCCAAACAGCCAATTTTTGAGATTCTAGCCCAAGAACTCAGAACCTAAGTGGATTGAAACTCATTTTATCCAAACCATAACAAGAGCTTTGTATAATATTGAAGGATTCACAAGTTTGAGCAACACTTTTTTTGAGTAACTTGCGAAACAAGTTACGTTCATAAACTTTCAAAACAAACTTGAGCAATAAGCTAAGTTCATCATTTTCAAAACTAAACTTGAACAAAAACCTTGTTCATGATTTTCAAAATCAAACGTGTACTTAAGCCGAACTTGTTCACTTTTCAAAACCTTTTTTCAAAATTGAGCCGAACTTGTGCGTTTTTCACTAATTGGTGCAAAACTTGCTCATTTTTCATGCATAAACAAGCTAAACTTGTTCATAGGTTGCAACAACCAATTTGAACATTTAAAACCTTATATTTTGAGTTTCAACCCAAGTGTTTTGATAAACTTTGGGATTTCTTAAAATTCAACCAAAAACTTGAATGAAAAAGGGATGGTTTGACGTATGTCTCTCCATTGCCTCGATTGAACGAATGCGTGACGTATGTCTCGATGTTCGGACAATCGTCACTATTTTCAACGCATCGAACCACACCAAACCAATTCTTGGCCCTTTGTGGTCAATTTGAATCTTTTGGTCCCCCGTGGCCATTTGATTCAATTTCTCGACTCGTTTGAGTCACTTTGGTCAATGTTCGACTCGGTTGAGTCCATTGCACCCTTTCTTGATCCCGTCGGATCAATCGAACCCTTTTTCGACTCGGTTGAGTCACTTTGGTCAATGTTCGACTCGATTGAGTCCATTGCACCCTTTCTTGATCCCGTTGGATCAATCGAACCCTTTCTCGACTCGTTTGAGTCACTTTGGTCAATGTTCGACTCGGTTGAGTCCATTGAACCCTTTCTTGATCCCGTCGGATCAATCAAACCTTTTTTCCCCAACGGACATGTTTTTATCAATTCTAGCGCGATTTTAAAAAAACGCTTAAGCCTCCCACGCGCGAGCATACAAGCTACATTTGATCGTAAGAATTCGGTTAAAACATCGTTCATTAAAAACAACCAACAAATACGTTTTTCTACCAAAGAACTACCTAGCTTTGAATTCCCCATCGCACCAGGAGATACGTAGGAGCAAGATCATCATCTTGTCAAGCACAATAATAAAAAACAAACTTTTCCCCTTTCATCATATTCTTTTTTTCCCTTTTATATAGTCAAGCATGCACTCAAAACATTTAAAAACATTTTAAGCTTTAGCTAACTAGGAGGTTCCCGTTGAGTACAACGGAGGTAAGGGGTGCTAATACCTTCCACTTGCGTAATCGACTCCCGAACCCGCTAATGGTTGCGATGACCAATCCTTTCCTCATCATCAAGGGTTTTATTATCGTTTCCCTTTAAAATAAAAAACTTAAGGGTTTATCAACGTTCCCTTTAAACAAAAACTTTGGTGG
The DNA here is from genome assembly GCA_018208015.1 of Medicago ruthenica. Taxonomy (NCBI): domain Eukaryota; kingdom Viridiplantae; phylum Streptophyta; class Magnoliopsida; order Fabales; family Fabaceae; genus Medicago; species Medicago ruthenica. The sequence goes on from CM031376.1 coordinate 23,541,308, forward strand.
CGACTTCACCTAACCTTTCGAGCGTTCGTACACGTCTCGGAAGCTTGCGCGTTTTTAACGAGAGCGCACACGGGTCTCGTGATGGATTGTGCATTGGTCTAAAGCCCAACTAGAAGATCAAGCCCGTACTGCTTCAGTATATATGGAAGGACGAAAAACCTAATTACGTGATTCAAGCCGTCATTGTGTAAGGGAGTGTTTTTTTTTTTGGTTTTGAGTTGTTGAGAATTTTGAAGTTGGCTGCATGTTTTGGCAAAAGCAATGTGTTCAAGCAAAGCATCTCCATGTGTATAAGAAGTCTTCAGTTGCAAGAATTAGCATTTGAAGAAGTTCAGAAGCTGTTTGGACCTTCAGAAGCTGAATGCACCTTCAGACGCAGGAACAATACATCAGACGCTGAAATCCTTCAGACGTAGGAACAGTGCATTGGACACACTATTCAACAGTTGACTTTCGTTGACTTCTTCAGAAGTTGGGTATTTTTGCGTTATTTCTGTGCGAATCTTTGCGAGATTTATCAAGGATTTACTATGGATGAAGGGTTCTAGAATGCTGATTGATTTGTTGAAGATCTTATGAAGATTTGGCTCGTGTTTATGAAGATTATATTTTTCTGAAGCAATCTTTGAAGAGATACATTGCAGAATTATATGTTTCCTAATTGAGCCTTGCATATTTCAGAAACATATCAATTCAGAAGATTGGAATCAGATTAATGCTGCTTGACTGAAGCCCATTTAAGAAGATTGCTGCTGCTATTGAAGACTTACGAAGTTTAGTGCAAAAATCAGAGTTTTGAGTCTTTGTGTTTAAACTTAGGTTTATTTTGTACACCACTCAAACTGAGTTGGTTTAGAGTTCTTTGAGTTGTAATTCATTCTAAGCCTTTAGGTACGAATGAAGTCATTGATGTTTTGAAGTGTTCTTCATAAAACTGGGTAATTTTCAGAAGCTGTTTAAGTAACTGGGTTGTTGCTTGGATAGGAAGTTAGTAGAGTTCTAATACTCAAGGAGTTGGGTAGAAATCTGACTAGGAGGAGATTGATTGCTTAGACTGGGAACTGGGAGTCAGTGTCTGAGTTTTAAGGATTAATTCCTATAGTGGATTTCCTTCCTGGATTGGTATCCTCCAGACGTAGGTGGCATTTGCACCGAACTGGGTTAACAAATACTTGTGCCTTTTTACTTTCTGCACTGTTTTATTGCTGCTTCTGATTGTTTTTGATTGTGCTCTGTTTTACAAACCTGTGTGCCCTGTTTAACGATTTGTTTAAGTCCTAGCCAGAATTTCAATTGGCATCAGAGCAGGCACCCTGCCTGTGATTGGGTGAGCTCCAGGGAAGTGTTTTCTGGCAAGCATGGACAGAGAGGGAGGTTATGGCAACAGACCACCATTGTTGGATGGCACGAATTATGAGTACTGGAAGTCCAAAATGTCTGCATTCCTAAAATCCATTGACAACAGAACTTGGAAAGCTGTGCTTAAAGGTTGGGATCATCCAGTAGTTCTAGACAAAGATGGGAACAAAACTGAGATTCTGAAACCAGAAGAAGAGTGGACAAAGGCTGAAGACGATCTGTCACTGGGAAACTCGAAAGCCCTGAATGCAATTTTCAATGGTGTTGATATGAACATGTTCAGATTGATCAAATAGTGTACTGTTGCAAAGGATGCTTGGGAAATTCTAAAAACCACTCATGAAGGAGCCTCTAAGGTCAAGATGTCCAGACTCCAGTTACTTACCACTAAGTTTGAGAACCTGAAGATGACGGAGGATGAAAGCATACAGGATTTCTACATGAATGTGCTGGACATGGCAAATTCCTTTGAGTCTCTTGGGGAGAAGATGTCAGATGAGAAGATAGTAAGAAAAATTCTCAGGTCACTTCCCAGAAGGTTTGACATGAAGGTAACAGCTATAGAAGAAGCTCATGACATCACCACTATGAAGGTTGAGGAGCTGATTGGGTCTCTTTTGAATTTTGAAACTGCTTTCTGCAAACAGCCTGAGAAGAAAGGGAAAAGAATAACTTTTGCTGTTAATTCTGAAGCTGATGATCAACAAGAGTCTGATGAGGATGATAGTGATTTATCAGAAGCTCTAGTGTTGCTGGGAAAACAATTCAACAAAATTCTGAAGAATGTTGACAGAAAATCCAAAACCAAAGGTCTGAATTTCAGATTCAAAAACAAGAAGCAACAAACTGATGTGAAGAAGACCAAGTCTGAGGAGAAAAGTAATCAAGCTAAAGGTGTGCAAAGCTTTGAGTGTGAGGGTTATGGACATATCAAGTCAGAATGTCCTACTTTTCTTAAGAAGCAGAAAAAGAAGAAGAAGAAGAGCTTAGCTGTTTCATGGTTTGATGATGATTCTGAAGAAGATGCTGCAAGTGAATCAGCTAAGTTTGATACAAGTCTGATGGTTAAGTTATTATCTCAGAAGTCAGTAGCTAATTCTAAGACTGAAGCAGTTTTAGAGTCTGAGACTTTTTCAGAGTCTGACTCAGAGTCTGAAGCTTCATCTGTGTCTGAAGTTGCTAAAACCTCATATGATGAACTTGTTGGAACAAAATGTGTTTAACAACTCTCTTATGAATTAAGAGGGAGATTGTTGAAACATTGTGTGTAAACATATCTCTCTTTATGGTTTTGATGATAACAAAGTGTTAAAGAGAAAATTGGTTATTTGCTAATGCTTTGTTCAAGTGTTTTCAGAACCATGTGCTTTATGATTAATTATTAAGAATGGTTATGGAAGAACAAGCTTAGAACAAGGAAGGAAAGCTAAGAAGCAGTGTTGCAAAGCTAGAAGGAAACTGGGTCTGAAGAAGTGCTCCTAAAGAAGTGCTACTGAACTGGGTGCTTCTGAAGTGGTCCTGAAGTGGTGCTCCTGAAGTGCAGCTTCTGAGTCTGAAGGCAGCTTCTGAAGTCTGGGTGCTTCTGATGAAGTCAACGCAGAGTCAACATCTGAAGACCAGCTTCTGATCCTGAAGCCAGCTTCTGATCCGTACAAGGTAGCTTCTGATGCACTGTTCACACAGAAGCTTCTGAAGCTGATGTGGCTTGGAAAGTGACCAGTACTGTGCGCATTTAATGCCTGGATGTGTCAGAGCAACTCAATGGAACAGTTGTCTCCCTGACCCAAACATTCTCCAGCTTTTAAGGTAGGCCATTTCAAAAATGGTTGCTGCTCTGTTTTGTTTGAAAAAGTGCAGCACACATTTGCAGAAATCCTAGCTCAACTTGCAATGGCTCTTTCCTCAAATCAAGCAAATCTTCAACAGCTATATTTCATCTATAAAAGGAAGAAGATTTGAAGTAGAAATTTTTCTAAGACTCTTGAAACAAAGAACTGAACTCTTGCTCTGTTTTGCTGTCAAAAATACGCAAGTTACCCAACCTCTTATAAATTCTTTTATCTTTGTAACTTAGAATTTCTTAAGGTTAAGAGTCTTAACCTGTGTTGTATTAAGAGAACACCTCTGATATTTTATCAAGTGTTCATCCCAAACTCCTTTACTTGTAAACCAGTTTGGTTCCTAAAGTCTCAGTCTGTATACTGAGCAATTGTAACCTCATTCCTTTGTGGTCTGAGTCAGAAGTCTCTTGACTTAGTGTCTTGAGCATTGGGAAGTCTCTTGACTTGGTGTCTTGAGCATTGGAAGCCTCTTCCTTTGTGGTTGAGCATAGAAGCCTCTTTCTTTGTGATTGAGCAACTGGAAGTCTCTTCCTTAGTGGTTGAGCAAAGTGTAATCTTCAGATTATAGTGGAACTCTCTTGTTGGAAAACAAGGGGACTGGACTACTTCTCACATTGAGAAGGAACCAGTATAAATTATGTGTGTCCACCTTTACCTTTGTCTTTTCATAATTTGAACCGCTACATAACTCTTGATATTTGTTCAGAACTGATTCATATCAGCTTCTGAACTTAACCTTAAGTTTTGAAAAGAAAAGATCTTAGTTTTTGAGTCACACAATTCAACCCCCCCTTCTTGTGTGTGTGTTTTTCTCACCTTCAGTTGGTATCAGAGCTCCGGTTCTGATATTAACACTTAACAGTGTGTCAGTCTTGATCCTGAGAAAAACATGACCTCAACTAGTGGTTCACCTCCACCCTCTCCCAGAAATCCACCCTCTCCCAGAAATCAAAGAAATGTACAATATGACTATGGTACTGAAGAAAAGAAGTCTAGGTCACATAATAAACCTCCTATGTTTACTGGTGACCCAGAAAAATTCTCTTGGTGGAAGAGTAAAATGTACAGTCATATTATTGGAATTGATGATTCATTATGGGACATCATTGAAGATGGAATCACCATTCCAGTTGATGAAGAAGGTGTTGCTGTCAACAGAAGAGGACTCAGTGATGCTGAGAGGAAGATTTATAGAAAGCACCATAATGTCAGAGGCATTATTGTGGATTCACTACCTCACTCAGAGTATCAGAAGCTGAGTGACAAGTCAACTGCTAAAGCCATATTCACATCCCTCTGCTCTAACTATGAAGGTAATAAGAAGGTTAGAGAAGCTAAGGCAAACATTCTTGTTCAGCAATATGAACTGTTCAGAATGAAAGAGGATGAAAATATTGAGACTATGTTCTCAAGATTTCAGACTCTGGTTTCTGGACTTCAGATTCTGAAGAAGAGTTATACCACAGCTGACCATGTGAACAAACTCTTAAGAAGTCTGCCATCCAAATGGAGACCTAAAGTGACTGCTATTGAGGAAGCTAAGGATCTGAATACCTTGAGTATTGAGGATCTGATAAGCTCCCTCAAGGTGCATGAACTGGGACTCAATGAGGATGAGTCTGTTAGAGAACCAAAAACATTAGCTCTGAAGTCTAAAAGAAAGCCTGCTAAAGCTTTGAAAGCTATTGAATCTGAAGAAGAGTTTCCTGAGGGAAATTCTGATGAAGATTCAGATGCTGATGAGCTTGCAATGCTTTCTAAAAGGCTTCAGTATCTGATGAATGGAAAGAAAAAATTCTCTAACAGAAGCAGCAACTTTAGAGGATCTGGTTCAAAGAGGGATATTCAAAAGGAAAGCTGCTACAACTGCAAAAAGCCTGGCCACTTAATTGCTGACTGTCCTGATCTTCAGAAGGAAAAATCAAAGGAAAAAGCAAAGAAGTCCAGCTCAAAATCCAGCAGTTTCAGAAACAAGCTTAAGAAGAGTCTCATGGCAACATGGGATGATCTGGACAATGAGTCAGAATTTGATGAGGAAGAAGCAAACCTGGCCCTGATGGCAACTGCATCTTCTGATACAGAATCATGCTCAGATTCTGATGAAGAAGATGAGGTATACTCTGAACTCTCTAGATCTGAATTGATTGAAACAGTTAATGATCTTATGAGTCATCTTAAAAGCAAGTTAAAAGAAATTCAATCTTTGAAAAATCAAACTAACTTGCTATCTGAGGATAATCTTAAACTTCAGAATCAAATTTTTGAATATGATGAAGAAGTTGAAGAACTCAGAAAAGAGGCTCATAAGAAATCTGAAGAAGTTCCTAATGAACAGGAAATAGCTCTTCAAGATTTCATGTTAACTGGATTCAATAGAACTAAAATTGCCTCTATGATGTATAATATGATCAGAAATAAAGGTGAAGGCATTGGCTATGATTCATTCAAACCTTCAATTGAGTTAAACTCACCTTCATGTTCTGAAAATATTTTAAAAGGCAATGGTATATGCTTTGTGCCTGCTTCTGATAGCTCTGAGAAGTTGAAAGTATCAGAATCTGAGACTAAGTCTGAAGTTCTGAACAACTCAGACTCTGAAGCTTCTGAACCTAAAGGTAAGATGAAGGCAGATGTTAAAACCCTGCCTAAATCTAAGCCAAAAGGTCCCAAGCCTAAGAGTAAGAGGAAATCAGACTCTGAACCTGATAATGTTCAGAATCTGAAGTGTTCAGAACCTGGAACTAGTAAGTCTCAGAATCTGAATAAATCTGATTCAAATTCTTCGAAGACTGGGTTTATTAAAACTTCAAAATCTATTAAACCAGTCAATACAAATCATTTTCAATCTTAGAATGCTAAGCAAAGCAAGCAAAAGCAAACCAATCAGTTTTCTGCTTTTAAATGTTTTAAGAAAGGCAAAACTGAAGCTTGCCTTGTGCCTGAAGTAAACAAAGTTAGAATTCTGAAGAGATCAGAACCAAAGTGCTCAATGGTTCAAACTCTAAAGGACTCAGAACCAAAGACCTTCAAGTCTCAGGTTCTGAAGAAATCTGGGTTCAAACCTTTGAGAACTCAGGTTCTGAAGTACTCAGGTTCTAAAACTCAGACTTATTCAAGATACAAGGGTTCATATCCAAAGTATCAGAACAAGTTTGAATATCATAACTTCAGACACAAGTCTAAGAAGCCAAAACCTTACAGGACTAACCCCAAAGAACCCATGAAAATCTGGGTACCTAAGAATGAGATAATTTCAATTGCAGATATGCTTAACATCCAAAGAAAAGGAAAGGTCCTGGTACCTGGACAGTGGATGCTCGCATCATATGACAGGGGACAAGTCTATGTTCCAAACCCTAACTCTGAAAGAGGGAGGAACTGTGGGGTTTGGAGGAAGTCAGAAAGGAAAGATCATTGGTACTGGTAAGATAGGTAATTCTTCCCTGTACATTGATAATGTTTGGCTGGTAGATGGACTTAGACATAATTTACTTAGCATAAGTCAATTATGTGATAGTAATTATGAAGTCTTGTTCAATAAGAACACATGTACTGTAATCAGTAACAAAGATAAGTCTGTAGTGTTCAGAGGCAGCAGGAAAAACAATGTTTACAAAATTAATTTTTCTGAGTTGGTTCAGCAGAAGGTAGTTTGCCTTCTGTCTGTGAGTGATGAGAAATGGGTCTAGCACAAAAGGCTGGGACATGCTAACTGGAGACTTATCTCTAAGCTTAGCAAGTTACAACTGGTCAGAGGCTTACCCAGTATTGATTATCACTCAGATGCTCTGTGTTCAGCATGCCAAATTGGAAAATTCTCTAAAACCTCTTTTAAGTCTAAAAACATTGTTTCCACCTCTAAACCTCTAGAACTCCTTCACATTGATTTGTTTGGTCATGTTGGAACAGCTTCAATCAATGGGAAGAAGTATGGACTTGTGATTGTTGATGATTATAGTAGGTGGACTTGGGTAAAATTCCTTAGAACAAAGAATGAAACATATGATGTGTTTTACAAATTCTGCAAACAAGTACAAACTGAAACTGATTTGAAATTTTTAAAAGTCAGAAGTGATCATGGTGGGGAATTTGAAAATGAACCTTTTGAAAACTTTTGTGAAGACCATGGAATTCTCCATGAGTTCTCATCTCCTAGAACTCCACAACAAAATGGAGTTGTAGAGAGAAAGAACAAGTCTTTACAAGAAATGGCCAGAACCATGATCCATGAGTCTAAAATTGCTAAGTACTTTTGGGCAGAAGCTGTAAACACAGCTTGTTATATTCAAAATAGGATCTACATCAGACCTATTCTGAATAAAACAGCATATGAACTGTTTAAAAGAAGAAAACCAAGTATTTCTTATTTTCATCAGTTTGGTTGTACATGTTACATACTAAACAATAAAATCTACCTAATGAAATTTGATGCCAAGGCTCAAAAGGGTACCTTCTTAGGATACTCAGAGAGATCTAAGGCAAACAGGGTGTATAATTCTGAAACACATGTTGTTGAAGAAGCTATACACATTAGGTTTGATGATAAGAAGCCTGGTAATGAAATACCAGAGCTGGTTGAGAGTTTTGCAGATGTCAGAATCTCAGAAGAACCTTCAGAAGCTGAACCCAGTTCAGGTTCTGATGAAGGTTCAGAAGCTGAAAACAATGAAGACTCTGAGAAACTCTCTGATAAAGACACTACTCCTGAAGCTAATCAAGACCAGCATGGTTCTGAACAAATCCCTGATGGTTCTTCAGAAGCTAATCCACCCAGAACCTCATTCAAGTACAAGTCTTCACATCCTGAGGAGTTGATCATTGGAAACAAGAACAGCCCAAGGAAGACAAGATCAGCATTCAGTCAGAATGAGTCCATGCTTGGCCTGTTATCCATGATTGAGCCCACAACTGCTGATGAAGCACTTGCTGATGATGGTTGGATTGTAGCAATGCAAGAAGAACTGAACCAGTTTCAAAGGAATGATGTCTGGGATCTTGTTGCAAGACCTGATCATAAGAACATCATTGGAACAAAATGGGTGTTCAGGAACAAGCTCAATGAACAAGGAGAAGTGATCAGAAACAAGGCTAGATTAGTAGCTCAAGGGTACAGCCAGCAAGAAGGAATTGACTACACTGAGACATTTGCTCCAGTTGCAAGACTAGAAGCAATCAGGTTACTTCTTTCTTATGCTATTAATCATGATATCATCTTATATCAAATGGATGTTAAGAGTGCTTTCTTAAATGGTGTAATTTCTGAAGAAGTGTATGTAAAACAGCCTCCTGGTTTTGAAGATGTTAAATATCCAAATCATGTTTTTAAACTTAAGAAGTCTTTGTATGGTCTGAAACAAGCTCCCAGAGCTTGGTATGAAAGGCTAAGCAACTTCTTAATCAAAAATGATTTTGTAAGAGGTCAAGTTGACAATACACTCTTTAGAAAAACTGTTGAGAAAGAAATCTTAATTGTACAAATCTATGTTGATGACATCATATTTGGTTCTACTAATGCCTCCCTTTGCAAAGAATTTTCAAAGTTAATGCAGGATGAATTTGAAATGAGCATGATGGGTGAGCTGAAATTCTTTTTGGGAATTCAAATCAACCAATGCAAAGATGGTGTTTATGTTCATCAGTCAAAATACACTAAGGAGCTTCTGAAGAAGTTCCAGCTGGATGATTGCAAGCTGATGACAACACCAATGCATCCCACCTGCACCTTAAGCAAAGAGGACAATGGCACTAAAGTAGATCAGAAGCTGTACAGAGATATGATAGGTTCTCTCCTATACTTAACTGCTTCTAGGCCAGATATTTTATTTAGTGTATGTCTGTGTGCCAGATTCCAATCAGATCCTAGAGAATCTCATATGACTGCTGTCAAGAGAATCTTTAGGTATCTGAAAGGAACAACTGATTTGGGACTTCTGTATAAGAAATCTCTAAATTACAAGCTAGTTGGATTCTGTGATGCTGACTATGCTGGGGACATGATTGAAAGAAAATCCACCAGTGGAAACTGTCAGTTTCTTGGTGAGAATCTGATATCCTGGGCCAGCAAGAGACAAGCAAACATTGCTTTGTCAACAGCAGAAGCAGAATACATCTCAGCTGCAAGTTGTAGCACACAACTGCTCTGGATGAAACATCAATTAAAGGATTATCAGATTCATGCAAACAATATTCCTATTTATTGTGATAATACTGCTGCTATATGTCTGTCTAAAAATCCAATTCTGCACTCTAGAGCCAAGCACATAGAAATAAAACATCATTTTATAAGAGATTATGTTCAGAAGGGTGTTTTAGATATTCAGTTCATTGATACTGATCATCAATGGGCTGACATATTCACAAAACCCCTAACAGAAGAAAGATTCAATTTTATTAAAAAGAATCTGAACATGCATTTCATCTCTTGAAAAAGTGCTTGAATCTGAATGAAATCCTTGATTCTGAGTTTATCATAAGCTAAGACTTATCAAACACTCACCTTCTGAGAGTTTGAAGAAAGTTAAGCCTGAAAAACTTCAGAGTCTGAAGGATCAGAACCTGGATTTTCTGACTTCTGAATCTGATAGGAATCTAATGTTGGTCAGAATCTGATAAGTATAATCTTGGGCAATGATGATTAAAGCTTTGAAAGTTTATACTCTAATCCTCCCAAAGTCATCAATTTAAAAATGTGATTTTCTGCTCTGATATTCTATGATAAAATTGCTTGACAAACAATTTTCATTTGGTATCAGTCTGTTTTCAAACTGTTTAGCACAGACACATTTTTTCAAATGCTCAAAGTGTTTCAGACAATGTTCAATTTTTAGAACTTATTTAATTTGGTATCAGACTCTGAAGATAAACCTTCATATTTTGGTATCAGGTTCTGATACAAGTTCAGCAGTATTAAAACTGTATTTTGGTATCAGACTCTGAGATAAAATCCTCAATTGGTATCAAGCTCTGATATAACTTTTCAGTTGGTCTATGCTCTGAACTATTTTGTTTTAAAAATGAGGTAGACCTACTCTGATCTGAACTATTTTCTTTAAACCAGCTCAGATCTGCTCTGATACCTTCTTGTATGTTTTGCTCTGATACTGAACACAACTTGGTTGTTTTGCTCTGATACTGAACACAACTTGGTTGTTTTTGCTCTGATACTGAACCATTTGTACTGAACAAGTCATGTCTGAACACAGAATGATCTGATCAGAAGCTCTAAATTTTTTCTGCTTCTGAACAGCATTCTATTTTTAATGCAAAGTCATATATGAAAATACTGGCCAGGCAATACTTAAGAGATTACAGGTTCTGAACCAAAACAGGTTCTGAACAATGACTTAGCACAATTTAAAGCAGATAAGTAGCAGAAATAAAAAGTGCAGGAAAGCTAAAGAACACACAAGGTTTGTTAACCCAGTTCGGAGTAAACACCTCCTACTCTGGGGGATACCAATCCAGGAAGGAATTCCACTATTGGAATTAACCCTTAAGACTCAGACACTGACTCCCAGTTCCTATCCCAAGCAATTAATCTCCACCTAGTCTTGAATTCTACCCAACACGTTGAGTATTAGAAAACCTCTAACTTCCTATTCAAGTAACTACAACCCAGCCACTTGAACTACCCTTAAACAAAAACACTCTGTTTTTCAGAAAACTTTAAAAACACAACTTCATTCGTACCTAGAGGCTTAGAATGAATTACAACTCAATGGCAATCCTAAACCAACTCAAAGCATATGAGTGGCGTACAAAAATAAAGCAAAAGCTTAAAAACCACTAAGACTCAATTCTCTGATCTTAAACTCTAAATTCGTGTCTTGAATAGCAGCAACCCTCCTCTTTATATAGCCTTCAGTCTTGCAGCATAAATAACAAACTAATCTTCTGATTTGATTTGTTACTGAAATAAGATTGGTCCAATAATGTAACAAATAAAACTGCATTGAATCTTTTAAAGATTATAACAGGAAAATATGAATTTCATATCTTTGAACCAAATCTTCAATAAAATCTTCTCCAAATAAATCAGCATTCTAGAAGCCATATGCGTGGATAAATCTTCAATAAGTCTTGCAAAGATTCGCATAGAAAAACCTTGAAAATAACCAGCTTCTGATGAAGTCAACATAAGTCAACGCTGGCATCAGAACCTGAAATCAGCTTCTGAACTGCTACAGTGCATTCAGCTTCTGATGACATTTTCAGCTTCTGAATGACTTCAAAACACAAAACTTGCAACTGAAGAAATGTTTCAAATATGGAGATGCTTCTATTCAATACTTTGGTTTTGCCAAAACATGCAGCCAACACCAAAAGACTCAACAATCTCCCCATTTGGCAAATTTTTGGCTAAAACCATCCAAGTTCTTCAATCTCCCTTAAAAGCAACTCAGCAATGAAGAACTCCACACTAATATATCATAGCATAAACATAAGCAGCGGACACAGCTATGATTAACACAAACCAGCTTCAGTTCTACAAAACACAACAGCTACTGAAGCACACACATGCTACTGATCAACTTCTGATCATCACAAACATGGTATCAGAGCTATTAATCAACTCCCCCTGAAGCTTCACAAACATATAACCAAACACTCCAGCTTCACAACACTCCCCCTGCAACTCAGCTTCTCATACAAACTCCCCCTTACTACTGAACTGCAGTGAAAAATGGTATCAGAGCACAAACCAAAGTACAGTTGTTCTTCAGAACCACACTTCAGGAGCTGAACACTAATGTTCTTCAGGACCACTACACTTCTACACTTCAGGACCACATCATCACTCAGGTATATAATAAGCTTGTACTCCCCCTGAGACACATATTCCCCCTTGATCATATCTGGACATATAATGCTTGGTATCAGAGCAAAATTAGTCACCTTCTGAATCAAAGACACACACATCTGAAATGCAGCAATACATCTTCTAATTTTTGGTATCAGAGCCAACACATTGCATAGGATTTTCTCCCCCTTTTTAGCCATAAAATTCTGACAGATCATAGTCTTCAAATAGGGAATGAAAACTGCACAAACATCTTCAACTACTGTCCCAGTTTGAACTTCAGACTTAGTATCAGAGACAGGATCACACTTAGCACTAACAAAGCTGGCAGGTACTCTATCTTCCTCACATCCAGTTTGCTTTAATTGCTAGAATTCTTCATATAAGCATACACCTAACTTGCTCCTCAAGTTTTCAAACTGCTTAGCATCCAAGGCCTTTGTGAAAATGTCAGCAACTTGTTCTTCAGTAGCTACATGTTCCAGCTGAACAATCTTGTCCTCCACAAGGTTTCTGATAAAATGATGTCTGATGTCTATGTGTTTGGTTCTGCTGTGCTGAATTGGATTCTTAGAGATGTTGATGGCACTCAAATTGTCACAAAACAATGTCATAGTTCCTTGTTCAATGTTGTACTCCTCCAGCATCTGCTTCATCCACACCAATTGTGAGCAACTACTTCCAGCAGCAATATACTCAGCTTCAGCAGTTGACAATGAAACACAGTTTTGTTTCTTGCTGAACCATGAAATCAAGTTATTCCCTAAGAAGAAACAACCTCCTGAAGTGCTCTTCCTGTCATCAGCACTTCCAGCCCAGTCAGCATCACAATAACCCATCAATTCAGAACTTGAACTGAGTGAATACATGATTCCATAGTCACTTGTGCTATTCACATACTTCAGGATCCTTTTAACTTGTGTCAGATGACTCATCTTAGGATCAGCTTGATATCTTGCACAAACTCCAACAGCATAAGTGATATCAGGTCTTCTTGCAGTTAAATACAATAAGCTTCCTATCATGCTCCTGTACTGACTTTGGTCTACTGAAACTCCATGTTCATCCTTAGTTAACTTCAGGTGAGTAGCAGCTGGTGTCCTCTTGTGAGCAGCAGATTCCATTCCAAACTTCTTCACTATGTTCTTGGCATACTTACTTTGAGAAATGAAGATTGTATCTTCCATTTGTTTGACTTGTAATCCAAGAAAATATGTCAGTTCACCAACTAAGCTCATTTCAAATTCTGACTGCATCTGCTGAACAAACAATTTGACCATCTTCTGAGACATCCCACCAAACACAATATCATCTACATAAATCTGGGCAATCATCAGACTCCCATTTTCATCTTTCACAAACAAAGTCTTATCAGAACCTCCTTTTCTGTAACCTTGAGCCACAAGAAACTGAGTTAGTCTTTCATACCATGCCCTTGGTGCTTGCTTCAAACCATACAAGGCTTTCTTCAACTTGTACACATGATCTGGAAACTTAGGATCCACAAAACCCTTAGGCTGTTCAACATATACCTCTTCTTGCAAATACCCATTCAAAAATGCACTCTTCATATCCATCTGAAATAATTTGAACTTGAGAATGCAAGAAACACCCAACAGCAGTCTTATGGACTCTAGTCTGGCCACAGGTGCAAAGGTCTCATCAAAATCAAGTCCCTCAACTTGAGTATAACCCTGAGCAACCAACCTTGCCTTGTTTCTAACTACAGTACCATTTTCATCTGTTTTATTCTTGAATATCCACTTAGTGCCAATCACATTCAACCCTTCAGGTCTTGGAACCAGATCCCATACTTCACTCCTTTTGAATTGATTCAACTCATCTTGCATAGCTTCAATCCAAAATTCATCAGTCAGGGCTTCTTTCACATTTTTGGGTTCAACCTTAGACACAAAACATGAATCAGTAGCAGTTGGTTCTGATCTCCTGGTTCTGACCCCTTGGTCCAAACTCCCAATGATAAGCTCCTTAGGATGATCCTTCTGAATTCTAATAGATGGCCCTTTATTGGTAGGATCATGTTCTGGATGTACTTCAGCTTCTTCAGACTCTGTATGAATTTCTGCTTCTGAAGTTTGTTCTTCTGATGCTTCAGACTCTGGAACAACTTCAGACTCACTTCTATCTTTCTCAGCAGTCAGATCATCAATCACAACATTTATGGACTCCATTACAACCTTGGTTCTGGAATTAAATACTCTATAAGCTCTGCTGTTCACTGAATAACCCAGAAATATGCCCTCATCAGACTTAGGATCCAGTTTTCTTCTGATTTCTCTATCAGCCAAAATATAACATCTGCTCCCAAAAACATGGAAGTATTTGACTGTAGGCTTCCTTCCTTTCCATAGTTCATATAAGGTACAAGTTGTTCCCTTCTTCAGAGTGACTCTATTATGTATGTAACATGCTGTGTTCATTGCTTCAGCCCAGAACATATATGGAAGTTTCTTAGCATGCAGCATAACCCTTGCACATTCTGCTAAAGTCCTATTCTTCCTCTCAACTACACCATTTTGCTGAGGTGTGATAGGTGCAGAGAATTCATGCTTTATACCTTCAGAAGCACAGAATTCTGAAAAACTCTTGTTTTCAAATTCCTTGCCATGATCACTTCTGATTCTGATAATACCACAATCCTTCTCTCTTTGTAATTGCGTACATAAGTCTTTAAACACTTCAAAAGTATCAGACTTCTCTCTAACAAAGTTGATCCATGTGTATCTTGAGTAGTCATCTACCATTACAAAAGCATACCTTTTGCCTCCAATACTCTCAACTTGCATAGGCCCCATCAAATCCATATGAACAAGTTCTAGTACTTTAGTAGTTACCTGGTGAACTAATCTGGGATGAGACTTTCTTGTTTGTTTCCCAATTTGACAATCACCACAAACATTGTCCTCATTGATCTTCAGATTAGGTACACCTCTGATAGCTTCAGTACTTAGGATTTTTTTCATGCCTTTCAGATGCAGATGTCCCAGTTTCTGGTGCCATAGTTTGACTTCCTCTTCTGAGCTCATAAGACAAGAAGTCAGACTTCTTTCTTCTTCAGAAACCCACAAATAACAATTGTCTTTGGATCTGCAGCCCCTCATCTGAGTTTTTCCATCCTGATCAGTAACAATACACTCCTGCTTGTTGAAATTAACTTTCAAATCCTGATCACACAGCTGGCTAATACTGATCAGATTTGAAGTTAATCCTTCCACCAGTAGCACATCATTAAGTCTGGGCAACCCTTCTCTGATCAAATCACCAATACCCAGAATCTGACCTTTTACACCATCTCCAAATGTTACATAGCTTTTGGAGTATGATCTGATATTGCTCAGCAGCTTCTTCACACCAGTCATGTGCCTTGAACACCCACTATCAAAATACCAGTCTTCTTTTGAAGTGGCTCTCAGTGAAGTATGAGCAATCAGGCCTACATTCTGAACTTTGGGCTTCCACACCTTTTGAACATTGTGTCTGATAGCAGCTGGTTCAACTTTTCTATACTGAAAGTGTTCAGGATAGCCATAAAGTTTGAAGCAGAATGGTTTGATATGCCCTTTCTTTCCACAATGATGGCAAATCCATGGATGATTTCTCCTCCTTCTGTTTCTGAAAAATTTCTGGGGTTGCTTCTGAGGCAGCATCTGAACTTGCTTCTGACCTTGCATCTGGGGTCTTTTCTGAGCTTGCATCTGGGATTGTTTCTGAGGTCTTATCTGAGATGCTCCAATCATAGGATTATCAGTTTTAATGGCAGGAACAAACTCTTTAACAAGAATCTTCTGTTTGGGGTTCTGAGTCTGATCATCAAAGCCTAATCCAGTTTTTCCTTGTTGCTGAGCACCCAAAATTTCATCCAACACATTAGTAGCAGTATTCATCATTCTAACCTGCTTTTTCATATGTTCAAGTTGGGAATTTAACTGGTTCACTTCTTCTTTCAAATCTGAATTCTGCACAAGAAGTTCTCCTTTTTCAGCCTCCAGTTGAAAAATAGTCTCCTTCTGATCCAGAACTTGTTTGCAAACCTCAGCACTTCTGGTATACAGCTTCCTATAGTTGTCAGCTAGTTCATCATATGAGGTTTTAGCAGCTTCAGACACAGATGATGCTTCAGACTCTGAGTCAGATTCTGAAAGAGTCTCAGACTCTAAAACAGCTTCCTTCTTCAAGATAGCTCCTGACCTCACTACCAGACCAGTATCACACATATCAGATTCACTAACATCATCATCATCTTCAGAACCATCATCAGACCATGCAACAGCTAGGCTCTTCTTCTGTTTCTTGAGGAAAGTAGGACATTCAGATTTGATGTGTCCATAACCCTCACACTCATAGCACTGCACACCTTTAGCTTGATTACTTTTCTCCTCAGACTTGATCTTCCTCTCATCAGTTTGTTGCTTTTTGAATCTGAAATTCTGACCTTTGGCTTTGACTTTTCTGTTAACATTCTTCAGAATCTTGTTGAATTGTTTTCCCAGCAACACTAGAGCTTCTGATAAGTCATCCTTCTGAGAATCTTGTTGATCATCAGCTTCAGCATTCACAGTAAAAGCTATACCTTTCCCTTTCTTATCAGGCTGTTTGCAGAATGCAGTCTCAAAATTTAACAAAGAACCAATGAGCTCTTCAACCTTCATAGCAGAAATATCATGAGCCTCCTCAATTGCTGTCACCTTCATATCAAACCTTCTGGGTAGGGACCTGAGGATTTTTCTCACTAGCTTCTCATCAGGCATCTTCTCCCCTAGAGAATCAAAGGAATTGGCCATATCCAGCACATTCATGTAAAAATCCTGAATGGATTCATCTTCCTTCATCTTCAAGTTCTCAAACTTAGTGGTCAGCAACTGCAATCTGGACATCTTCACCTTAGAAGTTCCTTCATGAGTGGTTTTCAGAATTTCCCAAGCATCCTTAGCCACAGTACATTGTTTGATAAGTCTGAACATATTCTGATCAACACCATTAAAGATAGCATTCAAAGCTTTTGAATTTCCCAGTGACAGATCATCTTCAGCTTTGGTCCATTCCTCCTCAGGCTTCAGAACCTCAGTCTTGTTACCATCTTTGTCTGTATACACAGGATGATCCCAGCCTTTTATCACAGCTTTCCAAGTCCTGCTGTCAATAGACTTTAGAAAAGCACACATCCTAGACTTCCAATACTCATAGTTTGTGCCATCTAGTAGGGGTGGTCTATTGACATAGCCTCCTTCTCTATCCATGCTTGCCAGATATTAAGTCCTCTGGATCTCACCCAAATTACAGGCAGGGTGCCTGCTCTGATGCCAATTGAAATTACTGGCCAGGCAATACTTAAGAGATTACAGGTTCTGAACCAAAACAGGTTCTGAACAATGACTTAGCACAATTTAAAGCAGATAAGTAGCAGAAATAAAAAGTGCAGGAAAGCTAAAGAACACACAAGGTTTGTTAACCCAGTTCGGAGTAAACACCTCCTACTCTGGGGGATACCAATCCAGGAAGGAATTCCACTATTGGAATTAACCCTTAAGACTCAGACACTGACTCCCAGTTCCTATCCCAAGCAATTAATCTCCACCTAGTCTTGAATTCTACCCAACACGTTGAGTATTAGAAAACCTCTAACTTCCTATTCAAGTAACTACAACCCAGCCACTTGAACTACCCTTAAACAAAAACACTCTGTTTTTCAGAAAACTTTAAAAACACAACTTCATTCGTACCTAGAGGCTTAGAATGAATTACAACTCAATGGCAATCCTAAACCAACTCAAAGCATATGAGTGGCGTACAAAAATAAAGCAAAAGCTTAAAAACCACTAAGACTCAATTCTCTGATCTTAAACTCTAAATTCGTGTCTTGAATAGCAGCAACCCTCCTCTTTATATAGCCTTCAGTCTTGCAGCATAAATAACAAACTAATCTTCTGATTTGATTTGTTACTGAAATAAGATTGGTCCAATAATGTAACAAATAAAACTGCATTGAATCTTTTAAAGATTATAACAGGAAAATATGAATTTCATATCTTTGAACCAAATCTTCAATAAAATCTTCTCCAAATAAATCAGCATTCTAGAAGCCATATGCGTGGATAAATCTTCAATAAGTCTTGCAAAGATTCGCATAGAAAAACCTTGAAAATAACCAGCTTCTGATGAAGTCAACATAAGTCAACGCTGGCATCAGAACCTGAAATCAGCTTCTGAACTGCTACAGTGCATTCAGCTTCTGATGACATTTTCAGCTTCTGAATGACTTCAAAACACAAAACTTGCAACTGAAGAAATGTTTCAAATATGGAGATGCTTCTATTCAATACTTTGGTTTTGCCAAAACATGCAGCCAACACCAAAAGACTCAACAATATACTCATTGAAAATCAAGTATGCTCTGATGCTCATCTTTGCTGCTTGATTATCCATATGGTTGCATAAATATCTCACAAATTTGTTTTAAAACCCCCTCCTATATGCTCTGAACCTTTTTGAAATGTTTTCAAACTCTTTTAAAAAGGGGGAGATTCAAATGCTCTAATACACATGTTTTCAAACTCTTTTAAAAAGTCTTTTTGTTGATGACAAAAGGGGGAGTAAGGTAAAATAAAGTATTAAAGCACCTGAGCTCAACAATATAAGTTAAAATTCTGTCAGTAGATTAACTTATGAAAGGGGAGTAAAAGGTATTAAAGCCTGAGGCTCTGAACATAAGTTAAAACTCAGTTAAAGCTCTGATACTGATTGAATCTAACTTATGAGAACTGCTTTTTAACTCTTAGCCTCTGAATTGAAAGTCTGGCTCTGATACCATTCTGTGAGATACATTACTCTTTGTGAGTAAATTGAATTTAAAATAACTTGGATAAGACTCAGGGAGCTTACAAAACTCATCCTGTGGATTATCAAACTTAGGGGGAGAGCTTACAAACCTCAGAACCTGAAGTCAGCAAGTTATTTATAATTCTGAGTGTTAATTTCAATATTTTGTTTTAAGTTGAGTTCAATTAACATGGATAAGAATCAGGGGGAGCTTACAAACCTAACCCTGAGGACTGTCAGACCAAGGGGGAGCTTACAAACCTCTCCTGAAGTCAGATTGTTAATTAAACTTAACAACAAATCTGAAATTTTCACATTTGTGTTTCTAACTGAACTTAATTAACTTGGATCAAACTTAGGGGGAGCTTACAAACCTCACACCCTGCAGTTAACTTGTTAATTAAGTTAACAACAATTTTCTGATTTAATACTTATGTTTGTCATCATCAAAAAGGGGGAGATTGTTGGAACAAAATGTGTTTAACAACTCTCTTATGAATTAAGAGGGAGATTGTTGAAACATTGTGTGTAAACATATCTCTCTTTATGGTTTTGATGATAACAAAGTGTTAAAGAGAAAATTGGTTATTTGCTAATGCTTTGTTCAAGTGTTTTCAGAACCATGTGCTTTATGATTAATTATTAAGAATGGTTATGGAAGAACAAGCTTAAAGCAAGGAAGGAAAGCTAAGAAGCAGTGCTGCAAAGCTAGAAGGAAACTGGGTCTGAAGAAGTGCTACTGAACTGGGTGCTTCTGAAGTGGTCCTGAAGTGGTGCTCCTGAAGTGCAGCTTCTGAGTCTGAAGGCAGCTTCTGAAGTCTGGGTGCTTCTGATGAAGTCAACACAGAGTCAACATCTGAAGACCAGCTTCTGATCCTGAAGCCAGCTTCTGATCCGTACAAGGTAGCTTCTGATGCACTGTTCACACAGAAGCTTCTAAAGCTGATGTGGCTTGGAAAGTGACCAATAATGTGCGCATTTAATGCCTGGATGTGTCAGAGCAACTCAATGGAACAGTTGTCTCCCTGACCCAAACATTCTCCAGCTTTTAAGGTAGGTCATTTCAAAAATGGCTGATGCTCTGTTTTGTTTGAAAAAGTGCAGCACACATTTGCAGAAATCCTAGCTCAACTTGCAACGGCTCTTTCCTCAAATCAAGCAAATCTTCAACAGCTATATTTCATCTATAAAAGGAAGAAGATTTGAAGAAGAAATTTGTCTAAGACTCTTGAAACAAAGAACTGAACTCTTGCTCTGTTTTGCTGTCAAAAATACGCAAGTTACCCAACCTCTTAGAAATTCTTTTATCTTTGTAACTTAGAATTTCTTAAGGTTAAGAGTCTTAACCTGTGTTGTATTAAGAGAACACCTCTGATATTTTATCAAGTGTTCATCCCAAACTCCTTTACTTGTAAACCAGTTTGGTCCCTAAAGTCGCAGTCTGTATACTGAGCAATTGTAACCTCATTCCTTTGTGGTCTGAGTCAGAAGTCTCTTGACTTAGTGTCTTGAGCATTGGGAAGTCTCTTGACTTGGTGTCTTGAGCATTGGAAGCCTCTTCCTTTGTGGTTGAGCATAGAAGCCTCTTTCTTTGTGATTGAGCAACTGGAAGTCTCTTCCTTAGTGGTTGAGCAAAGTGTAATCTTCAGATTATAGTGGAACTCTCTTGTCGGAAAACAAGGGGACTGGACTACTTCTCACATTGAGAAGGAACCAGTATAAATTTTGTGTGTCTACCTTTACCTTTGTCTTTTCATAATTTGAACCGCTGCATAACTCTTGATATTTGTTCAGAACTGATTCATATCAGCTTCTGAACTTAACCTTAAGTTTTGAAAAGAAAAGATCTTAGTTTTTGAGTCACACAATTCAACCCCCCTTCTTGTGTGTGTGTTTTTCTCACCTTCAGAACTGGCTGACAACTACAGGAAGCTATACACCAGAAGTGCTGAAGTTTGCAAACAAGTTCTGGATCAGAAGGAGACTATATGTCAACTGGAGGCTGGAAAAGGAGAACTTTTAGTGCAGAATTCAGAACTGAAAGAAGAAGTAAGCCAGCTAAATTCCCAGCTTGAAAATATGAAAAAGCAGGTCAGAATGATGAATACTGCTACTGATGTGCTGGATGAGATTCTGGAGAATCAGAAACAAGGAAAAACTGGTTTAGGCTTTGTTGATCAGACTCAGAACCCCAAACAAATGAATCCAGTTAAAAAGTTTGTTCCTGCCACTAAAACTTATAATCCTATGATTGGGACATCTAAGATGCTACCTCAGAAGCAACCCCATAAATTTTACAGAAACAAAAGAAGAAATCATCCATGGATCTGTCATCATTGTGGAAAGAAGGGGCATATTAAACCTTTTTGCTTTAAACTATATGGTTATCCTGAACATTTTCAGTATAGAAGAGTGGAACCAGCTGCAACCAGAAATTATGTTCAGAAGGTGTGGAAGCCCAAAGTCAAGAATGTTGGCCTTATAGCTCATACCTCTTTGAGAGCCACTTCTAAAGAAGACTAGTACTTTGATAGTGGTTGTTCAAGACTTATGACTGGTGTGAAGAAGTTGTTGAGCAATATAAAGCCTTATTCCAGAAGCTATGTGACATTTGGTGATGGAACAAAAGGTGAGATTCTAGGTATTGGTGATTTAACCAGTGAAGGTTTGCCTAGACTTAATGATGTGCTATTGGTGAAAGGATTAACTTCTAATCTGATCAGTATTAGCCAACTTTGTGATCAAGACTTGAAGGTGAATTTCAACAAAGAAGAATGTGTGGTAACTGATCAAGAAAGCAAGGTTCTGATGAGGGGCTGCAGGTCTAAAGATAACTGCTATTTATGGATGTTTGAAGAAGAAAGAAGCCTGACTTCTTGTCTCATGAGTTCAGAAGAAGAAGTCAGACTCTGGCACCAGAAATTGGGTCATTTGCATCTGAAAGGCATGAAGAAAATCATAAGTACTGAAGCTATCAGAGGTATACCTAATCTGAAGATCAATGAGGACAGTGTTTGTGGTGATTGTCAAATTGGAAAACAAACAAGAAAGTCTCATCCCAGATTAGTACACCAGGTAACTACTAAAGTACTAGAACTTTTACATATGGATTTAATGGGGCCTATGCAAGTTGAGAGTATTGGAGGTAAAAGATATGCTTTTGTTATGGTTGATGACTACTCAAGATTCACATGGGTTAGCTTTGTCAGAGAGAAGTCAGATTCATTTGAAGTATTTAGAGACTTATGCATTCAGTTACAAAGAGAGAAGGATTGTGGTATTGTCAGAATCAGAAGTGATCATGGCAAGGAATTTGAAAACAAGAGATTCTCTGAGTTCTGTTCATCTGAAGGAATAAAACATGAGTTTTCTGCACCTATTACACCTCAGCAAAATGGTGTAGTTGAGAGGAAGAATATAACATTAGCAGAATGTGCAAGAGTTATGTTACATGCAAAGAAACTACCATACACGTTCTGGGCTGAAGCTATGAACACAGCATGCTACATACACAATAGAGTGACTTTGAAAAAGCGAACTACATCAACTTTATATGAACTATGGAAAGGAAGGAAGCCTACAGTCAAATATTTTCATATTTTTGGGAGCAGATGATACATTTTGGCTGATAGAGAAAATAGAAGAAAACTGGATCCTAAGTCTGATGAAGGTATTTTTCTGGGTTATTCAGTGAACATCAGAGCTTATAGGGTGTTTAATTCCAGAACCAAGGTTGTGATGGAGTCCATTAATGTTGTAATTGATGATCTGTCTGCTGAGAAAGATAGTGATGAGTCTGAAGTTATTCCTGAGTCTGAAGCATCAGAAGAACAACTGTCAGAAGCAGAAAATCAAGCAGAGTCTGAAGAAGCAGAAATTCAACCAGATCATGTTCCTACTGGTAAAGGGCCATCAATGAGAGTTTAGAAGGATCATCCTAGAGATTTAATTATTGGAAGTCTAGATCAAGGGGTCAGAACCAGAAGTTCAGATGATGTTGCTACAGATTCATGTTTTGTGTCAAAGTTTGAACCTAAAAATGTGAAAGAAGCCCTAACTGATGAATTTTGGATTGAAGCCATGCAAGATGAGTTGAATCAATTCAAAAGAAGTGAAGTGTGGGATCTTGTTCCAAGACCTGAAGGGTTAAATGTCATTGGCACTAGATGGATTTACAAGAACAAAACAGATGAAAATGGTACTGTGGTCAGAAACAAGGCAAGGTTAGTTGCTCAAGGTTATACTCAAGTAGAGGGACTTGATTTTGATGAAACCTTTGCACCTGTGGCCAGACTAGAGTCCATAAGACTACTGGTGGGAGTATCTTGCATTCTGAAGTTCAAATTGTTTCAGATGGATGTGAAGAGTGCATTTCTGAATGGATATTTACAAGAAGAAGTATATGTGGAACAGCCTAAAGGTTTTGTGGATCATAAGTTTCCTAATCATGTTTACAAACTGAAGAAGGCCTTGAATGGATTGAAGCAAGCACCAAGAGCATGGTATGATAGGCTTACTCAATTTCTTGAGACTCAAGGATACAGAAAAGGAGGTTATGATAAGACTTTGTTTGTGAAAGATGAAGATGGAAGTCTGATGATTGCTCAGATTTATGTTGATGACATAGTGTTTGGTGGAATGTCAAAGAAGATGGTTCAATTGTTTGTTCAGCAGATGCAGTCAGAGTTTGAAATGAGCTTAGTTGGTGAACTGACATATTTTCTTGGACTGTAAGTCAAGCAAATGGAAGACACAATTTTCATTTCTCAGAGTAAATATGCCAAGAATATTGTGAAGAAATTTGGAATGGAAACTGCTAGTCATAAGAGGACACCTGCTGCTACTCATCTGAAACTAACTAAAGATGAACATGGAGTTTCAGTTGATTAAAGCCAATACAGAAGTATGATAGGGAGCTTATTGTACTTAACTGCAAGCAGACCAGATATCACTTTTGTTGTTGGAGTATGTGCAAGATATCAAGCTGATCCTAAGATGAGTCATTTGACTCAGGTGAAGAGAATTCTGAAGTATGTGAACAACACAAGTGATTATGGAATCATGTACTCACACAGTTCAAGTTCAGAATTGATGGGATTTTGTGATGCTGACTGGGCTGAAAGTGCAGATGACAGGAAAAGTACGTCAGGAGGTTGTTTCTTTCTAGGAAATAACTTAATTTCATGGTTCAGCAAGAAACAAAATTGTGTGTCACTTTCTACAGTTGAAGCTGAATACATAGCAGCTGGTAGTAGTTGTTCACAATTAGTTTGGATGAAACAAATGCTGGAAGAATATAACATAGAACAAGGTGTTATGACATTGTTTTGTGATAACCTCAGTGCAATTAACATTTCTAAGAACCCCATACAGCACAGCAGGACTAAACACATAGATATAAGACATCATTTTATCAGAAATCTTGTGGAGGAAAAGATTGTTCAACTTGAACATGTGGATACTGAGAACCAGATTGCTGATATTTTCACAAAAGCCTTGGATGCTAAACAATTTGAGAATCTGAGAAGCAAGTTGGGTGTGTGTCTGCATGAGGACTTATAGCAATTACTGCAAGCTGGATGTGAGGAAGATAGAGTACCTGCCAGACTTGCTAATGCTAAGTGTGATCCTGATCCTGAGTCTGAGTCTAAGACTGCATTTCATGGAATTTTAGTTTTTATTCCCTATGTGAAGTCTGAAGTTTGTCATAATTTTATGGCTAAAAAGGGGGAGAAAAACTTGTGTTTGAGCTGTTCAGAACCAGAATGTGCCTATTCAGAATGTGTTCAGAGTTCAGATTTAATCTTGTTCATTATTCATGTGTTTCAGAAGCTGACTGATATGTTCAGAATTCAGATGCATTACAACAAAAACTTTCAAGATGTGATTGAGGGGGAGTATGTGTCTCAGGGGGAGTGTATGATTGTTATATACCTGAGTGTGAAGTTTTCAGTTTCAGAAGTTACTTGTCTCAGAAGTTACTGCAGTTCAGATTTAAGGGGGAGTTTGTATGTATGCTGAGTTGCAGGGGGAGAGTAGTGTGTATGTTGCTGGTTGGTATGTGTTTGTGAAGCTTCAGGGCGAGTATCATGTGATGATCAGAAGCTGAGAAGTTGATCAGTAGTTACTTTATGTGTACTTCAGAAGTTAAGAATATCAGAAGCTGATATGCTGTGCAAAACTGAAGTTGTTTTGTGTTTTTTTATGGTTAATCATAGCTGAATCCGCTGCTTATCTCTATCTTATGATTAATTTTGTGGAGTTCTTCATTGCTGAGATTACTTGTGTTGATTTGAAGAGCTTGTCATTTATGAAACATTGATTTTAGCCAAAAATTTGCCAAAGGGGGAGATTGTTGAGAATTTTGAAGTTGGCTGCATGTTTTGGCAAAAGCAATGTGTTCAAGAAAAGCATCTCCATGTGTATAAGAAGTCTTCAGTTCCAAGAATTCGCATTTGAAGAAGTTCAGAAGCTGTTTGGACCTTCAGAAGCTGAATGCAACTTCAGACGCAGGAACAGTGCATTAGACGCACTATTCAACAGTTGACTTTCGTTGACTTCTTCAGAAGCTGGGTATTTTTGCGTTATTTCTGTGCGAATCTTTGCGAGATTTATCAAGGATTTACTATGGATGAAGGGTTCTAGAATGCTGATTGATTTGTTGAAGATCTTATGAAGATTTGGCTCGTGTTTATAAAGATTATATTTTTCTGAAGCAATCTTTGAAGAGATACATTGCAGAATTATATGTTTCCTAATTGAGCCTTGCATATTTCAGAAACATATCAATTCAGAAGATTGGAATCAGATTAATGTTGCTTGACTGAAGCCTATTTAAGAAGATTGTTGCTGCTATTGAAGACTTACGAAGTTTAGTGCAAAAATCAGAGTTTTGAGTCTTTGTGTTTAAACTTAGGTTTATTTTGTACACCACTCAAACTGAGTTGGTTTAGAGTTCTTTGAGTTGTAATTCATTCTAAGCCTTTAGGTACGAATGAAGTCATTGATGTTTTGAAGTGTTCTTCATAAAACTGGGTAGTTTTCAGAAGCTGTTTAAGTAACTGGGTTGTTGCTTGGATAGGAAGTTAGTAGAGTTCTAATACTCAAGGAGTTGGGTAGAAATCTGACTAGGAGGAGATTGATTGCTTAGGCTGGGAACTGGGAGTCAGTGTCTGAGTCTTAAGGATTAATTCCTATAGTGGATTTCCTTCCTGGATTGGTATCCTCCAGACGTAGGTGGCATTTGCACCGAATTGGGTTAACAAATACTTGTGCCTTTTTACTTTCTGCACTGTTTTATTGCTGCTTCTGATTGTTTTTTATTGTGCTCTGTTTTACAAACCTGTGTGCCTTGTTTTACGATTTGTTTAAGTCCTAGCCAGAATTTCATGAGTCTCTGTTAATTGTGAGCCTTTCTTGTGTCATTTTGATGCAAGCTTAGGACTGTGTTTATTGAGTTGTAATATTGTATACTACACCTAAGCTTTGAAGTATGGTGTTAGTTTGTATTTGAAGGTGTCTTCACCATACGATCAGTATTTGTATAATCACAGGGTGTGTGATTGAGTGGATGTGAGATGAGATCTCAAGTCTAGGAGTTCCTAAGCTGAAGTCAGTACGGGTAGTAGCTAGGCGATAAGTTGTAAACTTGGAGTTTGATGAGAACTTAGAACTAGGTCTACCGAACTGGGTTAACAAATAACCTGTGCCATTTACATTTCTGTCTTTTATATTTTCCTTGTTCTGTTTGTTTATCTTTAACCTGACGTTGGAACATTAAACTCAATGTTCCACCTGTGTCCCAGTGTTGGAACATTACATACAACATCAGGAAACTACTGTGCCAGAATTTCAAGAGATGCAAATTATTTTACAGTGAGCAATAAAGGATTCGAAGGGCATGATCACTTCTTAATTTTATGCAACCAAACCAACTGTCTACGGCAACCCCCAATTTTAATACGTCTTTGACATTAATGAAATTGCTAAGTAAAAATTAATAACAGTCCTCATGGATACGAATTTAATATTATTACTTTTGGTACATTTGCTAAATATTTATCACTGCCTATAAAAGGAGTTGAAGACCATGAAGAAGATCAACAAGACTCTGCTATTTCACTGTGTCATTACTCTGTCAAATTAAATAGCACAAAACACTTAGGATCTTTCTTACCAAACTTTGTAATCTTAGAAATCCTAGAGTTGTAAAAAGTTTGTTCATTTGTTCAGTTACACCAACCATTTATATATATCCGATGTAAGAACAAGGTTGTTTATATTTGCTATAAGCAATCAGAACTCTCTTGCTTGTGAAACTTGAGCATATAAGTCTTCTGGTGAAACATTGAGCAATAGAAGTCTCTTAGGAGTGTCCTTAGAGCATTGTAAGTCTCTTGCCTGCGTGCTTGTGCAATAGAAGTCTCTTAGGAGTGTCCTTAGAGCCTTGGAAGTCTCTTGCCTATATGTTTGAGCAATAGAAGTCTCTTGGAGTTGTCCTTGAGCATTGGAAGTCTCTAGGTAGTGCCTTGGGGCAAAGAATTCTCTTGCAAGGGTGCTTGAGCATTGGAAAGTCTCTTGGAAGAGTCCTTGAGCAACTGTAATCAGTAGTGATTATAGTGAAATCCCTTAGAACTGCAAGGGGACTGGACTCTCCTGTGTTGTGGGAGGAACCAATATAAATTGATTGTGTCTGCTATATATATATATATATATATATATATATATATATATCTTTATCTTTGTGTTTCTGTATTTATCCGCTGCATTCTGACTCTGAGTCAAAATCTGTACACCTCAGATTCTGACCAGCATTTACACCAAGAAAAGAAACCAGAAAAAGCCAACACAATTCAACCCCTCATTCTTGTGTTTTTCTCACCTTCAGTTGGTATTAGAGCACAGTCAGACTCCGACCAGTTTTGTCATCTTTTGAAGGGGTCACTATCAGACTCTAATAATACAGTTTGTCCTCTTCTGGCCACGTGCAGAAATAAACAAAACAAAGAACTCCAAGGACAATTGGAATGAATTGGATAATTCCTTTTGAAGCAAAGGAATTTAAAATGACATTTCAATGACATTAACCATATCAAGAAACATTCCAACATCTCTGATTAAGCTTCTCAAGGACTCAAAGTAATGCGCTGACACCTCTCAAAAGTCTCTCAGATTTTTCTGTATATAAAAAACTGAAGACTTGAAGAAATAAAACAACACTCTGCATATTTTGAAAGTGCTCTTTCTCTGTCAAAATAAAAATGCATAAACTCTTAAAGAATTTCTTACAAACTTTCATGCTTTAGAAATTCTTAAGACTTAGAGACCAAATTGATTTGTATTGTTTACACATCTGATTGTATATCAAGTGTAAAACCCAAACAATCTTTTATTTGATTAAGTTAGATTGTAGAAGTCTCTTACTTGTGTGCTTGAGCATTGGAAGTCTCTTTCTTGTGTGATCGAGCATTTGAAGTCTCTTGCTTGTGCGCTTGAGCATTTGTAATCTTTAGTGATTATAGTGAAAATCCCTTGGAAGTGCAAGGGGACTAGACTACTCTCAGTTTGTGAAAGGAACTGGTATAAATTGCTTTCTCCCTCTCTCTCTCTCTCTCTGTCTGTCTCTCTTTGTGTTTGTTTTTTAAACAACTGCATTTATAACTTTGTTTCAGACTCTTATCAATTTTAAACACTTAGAAAAAGTTTAAAAAAGGCAACACAATTCAACCCCCTTTCTTGTGTCTTTCTCACCTTTAACCAATACATTTGTAGGAGTATATATGCAACTCAGCAACAAGTAACTATCCTATGGTTAACTTTCTTAATTATTCAAATCTATCATTTTATCATCAAGTCTATGCTTTGTCTCTCAATAGCGAAGTTACACCGTATAGTTTACACACTGTAAGTCAATATTCTTAATGGCAAGCAAATATGCAAAGTGAGATTGAATCACTGAATGATATTCATGTATGGGAGTTTGTTCATTTACCCCGAAATGTAGTTTCTATTGGTAGCAATTGGGTATATAAAAATCAAAAGACATGCAAATGGCAGAATAGAGAGATTTAAGGCCAGTCTTGTTGCATAAGGTTTCAACCAAGCAGAAGGTTTGGACTATTTGAAACATTCTCACATGTGCCTAAGCTATCCACATTGAAAGTATTATTGGCACTTGACTATATACATGGATGATATTTACATAAGTTAGATGTCAATAATTCATTTCTCCATGAATATTTGCATGAAGATGTCCATATGAGATTTCCTCATAGAGTTTCCTCTCCTAAACTTGGTCAGGTATGCGAGTTGCTCAAGTCTTTATATGGGCTTAAACAAGCAAGACATTAATGGTTTAATAAGTTAACCAATTTTATGTTTTCTCATGGATTTGTCCAAGCACATTGTGATCACACTTTGTTCATCAAGTCCACTCCCACCTCATTCACTGTGATATTAGTGTATGTTGATAAAATAATTTTGACCGGAAATCCCTTGCAGTTTTTGATGAATTAAAAACAACTTTGGATGACACTTTTTGCATCAAAAACCTAGGCCAGATAATTTTTTTCTTGGGCTTGAAGTAGCACGACCCTCCAAAGGAATTTCTCTATGCCAGAGAAAATATTGTTTAGAATTACTTGAAGACTCAGACCTCACTGATTGCGATCCAGTCAACACTCCTCGTGATCTTTCCGTTTGTTTGTCTCAAGATGAAGGTTCACCTTATCCTAATATCACTACATACATAAGATTAGTTGGAAGATTAATTTACTTGATTCCCACCGCTCTGATATAGCCTTTGCTGCTCAGCAATTGAGCCAATTTATAACTTTTCATACTGAAACTAATCATGGAGAAGCTCAAAGAGTTCTGAGATATCTGAAAAGATAACCACGTAGTGGCTTATTTTTGCCCAGTCATCTAATTTGCAACTATTTGGATTCAATGATTCTAATTGGGGGGGGTGTATTGGCACATGTAGATCCATCTTAAGCTATTTTTTCTTTATAGGGAAATCATCAGTATCCTTCAAAATCAAAGATCAACACACATTTTCCTGCTCATCTGCCGAGGCATAGTATAAGGCTTTAGCTTCTTCTACAAAGAGAGTTGCAATTGATGTGTTTCCTACTTCATGATTTGAAACATGCTCCTTCTAGATTACATGTCAATTATTGTTATAATCGAAGTGCGATACACATTTATGCCAATCTAGTATTTCACGAACGCACTAAGCATCTAGACATTGAGTGTTATCTTGTTCGTGAGAAGATGCAAGCATGAGCGATATGTTTGCTCCCTGTTACTTCACAAAATCAAACTGCAAATGGTTTCACCAAGGCTGAAGGACCACGACAATTCCATGGTTGCATCATCAAGCTTGGAATGGTAAACATTTACCAACCTCTACATTTCAAGGGGGTATTAGCAATAACACATAAGAGGAAGATAAGACATAAAAAGAAGCATGACTCACCTAGCTTGCAACACAAGTTACATTTCTTAGTTCTACATTTCATTTATAATTTACATCAAATTTCGCGCTCATCTAATTAGTTAGAGCAGTTAGACTGAGCTGACATTACCTATATGTATATAAGCTCTATCACTGTATCTTGCTTGGTCAATAACCATAATCTCAGTTTTTCTATAAATACATCTTCTTCCTCAATATGATTGAGATTTCCTTTGAGAATGTACGGTCTGATTCGAGCTATTTCCGCAAAAAATAAATAAATAAAATATTCAATAATATTTAATTGTGTTATTTTTAGTATTTTTTATATAAATTTTGAATATGAAGAGCCCTAGTAATAAGTTGTATAACACATAACTTATATTCAAACCAAAAAAATGTCATCAATTTATAGTATCCACAATGGAATTCCTCTATTTGGGTGCGTAAGCGAATCCTAAC
Organism: Medicago ruthenica; assembly: GCA_018208015.1. Classification (NCBI taxonomy): domain Eukaryota; kingdom Viridiplantae; phylum Streptophyta; class Magnoliopsida; order Fabales; family Fabaceae; genus Medicago; species Medicago ruthenica. Next base: position 23,572,065 of record CM031376.1, read on the forward strand.
AAATCACCTATCTTATAATTTTAATAGTTAATAAGCACTCGATTTCTCCTACTCAATGTAAGACCCCGATCCCCGAGACTACTAATTAAGCGATAAATCATGCGACACGTCTAATCGGAATCTAACAAATCACCAAATAACTCATACAATTTCTCATAATAAAAATCTCATCAACATCCATCACATCACAGCGGAAATAAATCATCTCAAACATAATAATCATCTCGGGTCTTAACATAAATGTCTCAATAGAATACATCACATAAGATTCGACAAGAAAAATAAATCCTGGACTCCTGGATCAGAGCACCTAATATAGACATCCTCAGAAAATAAAGCGACAAAAGGAGAATAGGCGCGATACCATCCTTATCACAACTCACTGAGCAACTAATCCTCCACCTGCAAGTCTACATCCACAAGGGTTGAACCCACGGACGAGGGGACAATAAAGCCACTAGAGGGTAAGATATACATTTAGCAAAAGGATCAATAAGCGCATATAAGTCTCTGGTAAAAACATCATTTAACATTAAAATATTCATCACTACAAAAAGCCTGGTTACTAATCATGCATAATTCACAAATTCATATCATACCCTCATCATTACATAATTACCAACTTAATTATACCACATTGTAATCAAATTGTATCTTCGCGTCATAATTCATCATTGTTGTACCCTAATTTTGTCCCAAGCTTTTCAAAACAAATTTCAAAAAATTACAAAAAAAAAAAGAGAAAGGTCAAAGTCAACAAAAGTCAACAAAAAAGTCAACATTTCAGAAATGAGGACTTCAGAGAGCAAAGTTCCCTTCGCTCTGCGAAGTCTGCGAATTTTTTGCAGATTTTTTAATCTCTTTGATTTATTTTCATTTTGTTATTATTATTATTACCTATCATTATTATTATTGTTATTATCATCAATGGTGGATGTTTTGACTCAGCAAGGCAAGAATTGAAACATGTGCCATTGAAGCCTAGGTAAGAAGCTTTTTCTTCCAACCTAGCATGTGCCAAACAAGTTGGCTTGCCCTTGGGCAGCTCTTGTCCCTCCCAATGGACCTGCTACTGACCCTAAGCTTGCCAGCCACCAGCTTGTGTGCTTTTCTTCCTGCTTTCTCCCCCAAAACCAGTCAAACCCAGCTGGTTTTCACTTGCCCAAAAGCCATGAGTGCTGCCCTGTTTTCAGCAGCTTTTCTTCCTCCTCACACCAGCCCACATGTTCCCTTTTGTTTCCCCCAACCTCTGCACATCACAGTGCACGTTTTTCTTGCTTAACCCTCAAGATTGCAAGGACCAATCCCAAGGGACAACCAATTGCAAACCAGCCCTGTTTTTCCTCTTTTCCATCATCATTGCTATCCAAAATCAATTGAATTAATGGCTGGATTTGGCTAAGTCTTGACCATTGCAGCAAGGCAAGGTCACCTCTTCACTTTTGCATTAAATGCAAAGCAATTTAGCCTGATTCTAGCCCACAAATCAGCTGGATTTTAGGGATTTCTCATGATGACATTAGATTTGGTTTTTGCCTATAAAAGCAATGCCTTGCATAAGGATTCAAAGGAGAAAAAACCAGCAATTGAACACAATTGAAAACACTTGAAACAACACTAAATACATAGCATTCAAACCTTCAAATCACCATACAAAGAGTAAGAGATAGTAGCCAAACACTAGTGTTATTATCTTTCAAACCTCCAACATCCAAACCTTGCAAAACTTCAACCATTCAAGTCCTTTCCATTTCCTTGCAACAAAAGCATTGCTAGGAGTTCTGTAAGTACTCTAAAATCCTTATCTTTCATTTAGAGTTGTTGCTTGCATCTTTAATTTTGTTTAAATTCATTTTGCTCTAAAAAACCCCTTTTGAATTTCAAAGAAATCCCAACGTTTGCAAAACATTTAAACTGGTTTATCCAACTCCTTTTATTGCCAAATTTCAAAGCTTTTCACTCCCCTAAAGGTTCTGAGATTGTTCAGAAGTTGCTTCTGAACAGCAGTTCAGAAGCAGCTTCTGAACTCAAAATTTCGTAGTGTTCGCAGTGCGAAGCTCTGGTCGCAGTGCGACCATGACAGAACTCAGAATCTGAGTTTAGGCTTCTAAAAGCCAATTTTTGAGGTTCTAGCCCAAGAACTCAGAACCTAAGAGGATTGAAACTCATTTTATTCAAACCATAACAAGAATTTTGCATAATATTGAAGGATTCACAAGTTTGAGCAACACTTTTTGAATAACGTGCGAAACAAGTTACGTTCATAAACTTTTCAAAATAAAACTTGAGCAAAAGCCTTGTTCATGATTTTCAATCAAACGTGAACTTAAGCCGAACTTGTTCACTTTTCAAAACCTTTTTCAAAATTGAGCCGAACTTGTGTGTTTTTTCACAAATTGGTGCAAAACTTGCTCATTTTCAATGCATAAACAAGGCAAACTTGTTCATTAGGTTGCAACAACTAATTTGAACATTAAAACCTCTTCATGGAGTTTTAAACCAAGTGTTTTGATAAACTTTGGGATTTCTTAAAATTCGAACAATACTTGAATGAAAAAGGGATGGTTTGACGTATGTCTCTCCATTGCCCCGATTGAACGAATGCGTGACGTATGTCTCGTCGTTCGGGCAATCGTCATTCTATTTTCAACGCATCCGACCATACCAAACCAATTCTTGGCCCTTTGTGGTCAATTTGAACCTTTTGGTCCCCCGTGGCCATTTGATTCAATCTCTCGACTCGTTTGAGTCACTTTGGTCAATGTTCGACTCGGTTGAGTCCATTGAACCTTTTCTTGATCCCGTCGGATCAATCGAACCTTTCCCGACTCGGTTGAGTCATTTTAATCTTTTTGGTCCCTTCGCGGCCAATTCGAACCCTTCCACCCTAACGGACATGTTTTTATCAATTCTAGCGCGATTTCATACAAACGCTTAAGCCTCCCATGCGCGAGCATACAAGCTACGTTTAATCGTAAGAATTCGATCAAAACATCGTTCATTAAAAACAACCAACAAATACGTTTTTCTACCAAAGAACTACGTAGCTTTGATTTCTCCATCGCACCAGGAGATACGTAGGAGCAAGATCATTATCTTGTCAAGCACAATAATAAAAAAACAAACTTTTTCCTTTTCATCATATTTTCTTTTTCCCTTTTACATATCCAAGCATGCAAGCAAAACATTTAAAAATATTTTAAGCCTTAGCTAACTAGGAGGTTCCCGTTGAGTACAACGGACGTGAGGGGTGCTAATACCTCCCCCTTGCGTAATCGACTCCCGAACCCGATAATGGTTGCGATGACCATCCTTTCCTCATCGTCAAGGGTTTTATTATCGTTTCCCTTCAAAATAAAAAACTTAAGGGTTTATCAATGTTCCCTTTAAACAAAAACTTTGGTGGCGACTTCACACAACTTTTCGAGCGTTCGCATACGCTCAGAAGTTTGCGTTTTTTTAACGAGAGCGCACAACTGGCGACTTCACTGGGGACACCTCTCCTCACTAGCGAGTCAAGCCTATCCTATTTAGCTTTTAAGCTAAATGTTTTTATATATTTTTGCGTGCATGCTTTTATTTTATTGTCTATATCCTTCTCTTGCTTTATGTTTATAAATGCTTCATATTGCTTTATATTCATATTATATATCAACTGCGGGGTTGTTACATGAGCGATGTTACTCCACATTGTTCGGGTTAATGCCGGACGTGTGAGGCTCTCTACCCGAGCTTGAGAAAAAATTAAGTTAGGATGGGGTTGTGTAGCGGAAGCCCGCGTCGACGTATGTCCGTGAGGTAGGATGCCAAACCCCGCCTAGAGGAGATTTTCACTTGGAATGAATTGAAGTCTTGCGAAGTTCGCAAAGGACGACCTTAATTCCATGTGGGATCCATGACTCTAGGGACCTTTTTAGAAAATCTCATCTCTAGAGCCTACATGTGAGGATGGGGGGAAGTTTCGAACCTTCATATACCATACCTTTGCATACCAAACATTTGCATTCATGAAAATAATTTTCGCATATCATTTTGCTTTATAGGAATTTAAAAAGAACAACCAAATATTAGCAAAGAGAAATATGGATTCCGGAAATAGAAATACGCTCGCTTTCAAAATCAAGGCTCCTAAAGTGGAAAGTTTGTTAGCTTTGAGTAAAAGGCTCTCTTCGGTCGACAAGAGTATTTTCGAAGCAAGTTATGGACTAATACTTGATCTCCTACCCGTGAAGATAGATTCAGCAGCTTTAACCACTTTGGCTCAATTTTTTGACCCACCTCTCCGGTGCTTTACCTTTCAAGACTTCCAATTAGCTCCAACCTTGGAAGAATTTGAGAAGATTTTGGGTTGTAGCATGAAAGACCATGAGCTTTATCTCGATTCGGGAAAAGACCCTACATTAGAGGCCATCGCCGAATCCTTATACCTTAATGTCCAAGAAATAGCATCTAACTTGGAAACTAGAGGAAACATTAAGGGGTTCACAAGAAGGTTCTTGGAGACCAAAGCTCGGGATTTGTTAGCTAGCAAAGAGGGAAGAGCATTCAACACCGTCCTAGCCCTCTTGGTCTACGAGATAGTTTTATTCCCCAACATGGATGATTTCATAGACTTTCCGGCTTTAGAGGTGTTCATGACTAAAAATCCGGTTCCCACACTTTTGGCGGATTTTTATCATTCCCTCTATTCTAGGCATGAGCAAGGGAGGGGAAGCACATTTCTTGTTGTACTCCTTTGGTGCAAACTTGGTTGATGTCCCACATGCCAAGAAGCCGAGACTTTGTGGAAAACCGGGCCAAGCTCAAATGGTCGCAACAGATGACAACTCTCGCCGAGAAGGATATCCATTGGTTTTCTCCAAATTTAGAGGATCCGGAAATCATCCTTAGTTGCGGGGATTTCCCTAATGTACCCCTCATTGGTACTAAGGGATGCATCAACTACAATCCGGTCCTCTCTCTCCGACAACTAGGTTATTCAATGGAAGACAAACCCAATGACCTTTTGTTGGAAGCTTTCTTCTTAAGGGAAGGAGATCAAGACCCGGCATTGCTAGAAAGAATCTGAGGAGCTTGGAACCAAGTGTGCAAAGGAAAGGTTGGCAAGAGGAATTGCGTGGCCAAACCTCTTTATACTCAATGGGTGAAGGAGAGGGTTAGAACAATCAAGCTACCCTTCATGGTCATATGCCCTCCAAGACCTCCTACACCTAAACCCATTGCGACCATTCCCAACAAAGAAGCGGAGGGACTCAAAGCTAAAATTTGAGAACTCCAAAACAAAAATGGGGAGTTAGAATTGAAGCACCTTCAAGCTTTGGGAGAAATCACTAGGACGAATAGAGATCGAGATGAAACCACAAAATCTCTCCTAGTGTGCCAAAAGCGGCTAAAAATCTCCGAGGGGAAGAGAGATTGGATCGGAGGTGGCTTGGTTAGTGCGGATGCCAACCTTGTGGCCAAGGACGAAGAGTTGGAAAGAGTCTTGCATTCCAACCAAGAGCTCAAAAAGTTCGGCGAGCTAGCCATCGAAGCTCAAAGAAAATGGAGATTGAAATTTTAAGAGAAAAATCAACAACTCCAAGAAGTCGTCAAGGACTATAAAGAGCAGCTGCAAGCCGAACGCGTCCAACGGCAAAGATATGAGAGCCTTTCCCGTCAAGAGAAGCTAAAATGCAATCATCTTCAAACCGATATCAAGAAATATGAAGAATATTTCGACAAGATTGCAAGAGCACATGGGGACCATATTGCACAACTACACGATGAAATTAGAAGTGCAAATGTCAAGCTAGATCAACGCAAGGAAGTGATTGAGTTTGTATGGCAAGATGCCACCCGATTAAGTGAGGACTTCACTAAATTGGTTGCATTCTCGAACTTGGTCATCACCCAACTTCCAAAGAAGCTAGCAAAGGCCGAGATGATCATGCCTTACTTTGTCATCCCTAAAGAAATCCAGAAGTTCATGAAGTTCTGCAAAGACACCGTAGACTTCTATAGGGAAGAAATGGACAAAGCCGAAAAGCGAGCGGTTATTTGATTTGTATTAACATTAGTTACACTTTGTAAACAAATGTTATCTAATCAAATAATATTTTGAAGCAATATCAATTTCCCGGCCTTTAATGTTTCTAATTGCTAATATTAATTGTGCGCCTTTAAATTTCCTCGTAAAGCAAAATAAAAAAAAAAACGCATGTTTTTGCATACTCATCGCATACATACATTCACATGCATCTTCATACATTTTTCATAAAAAAAAAACACTCATTCATTTCCCTAAAAACAGTTTGAAGCAATCATAGCCAGAAAACCCAAAAAACCATCGGTCCAAGAGCCAGATCTCCAACACTCGTACGGAACACGAGCCAACAAGCAAAGGATCATGGATAATTTGGAACAAAGTCAAGCGGCTTTGAGAGGAGAAGTTGATGAGATGAAAGGGAAGATGGATCAAATGTTAGAGTTAATGCAAACATGAGGTTATACCCCACCACTTGAACATGAGCAACCCTCGTCCAACGGTGGATGCAGCCAATGTGCAATGGCCCCCTTATGGTTTACCTCTAGGATATACCCCACCACTTGAAAATGAGGGCCATTTGCCACCTCCTCAACCACAGCTTACAATCCCCGTTAGGAACGAAGAGCATCTTCCTCAAGGGAATTCCACTACTCAACATGAGGTTATTTCTCATAATGTGGAAGACAATCAGCCTAGGCATTCTGCTCCCGACATTACCCACCAAGACAACGATACCGCCCAAATGTATCGCGTTTTGGAAGAAAGGTTAAAAGCTGTCGAAGGATCCAGCTCATACGGTGCCCACAATGCTTTGGACATGTGCTTAGTGCCCGATGTGGTAATCCCTCCAAAATTCAAAGTACCGGACTTCGATAGGTACAAGGGAATTCAATGCCCTAGGAACCACCTACGGATGTTCTGTAGGAAGATGGCGGCTTACGCAACAAACGAGAAACTCATGGTTCATGTGTTTCAAGATAGTTTGAGCGGAGCGTCATTGGATTGGTACATGCAACTTGAGCGTACCCACGTCCAAACTTGGAAGGACTTAGCCGATGCTTTCTTAAAGCAATACAAATACAATTTGGACATGGCTCCAAATAGGATGCAGTTGCAGAACCTCGTGCAAAGAAGCAACGAGTCCTTCAAGGAGTATGCTCAAAGGTGGAGGGAACTAGCTTCTCGCGTACAGCCACCATTGTTGGAAAAGGGAGCTTGTCGATACCTTTATGGGCACACTACAAGGCCCATATTATGACAAAATGATTGGAAGCACATCTTCTGGCTTTTACGATCTAGTCATAATTGGTGAAAGAATAGAGGACGGAGTAAAGAGGAGAAAGATCCAAGGCCCTCTAGAAACTCAAGGTGGAGCCAGGAGACCCCCCAGCAACTTTCATAAAAAGAAAGAGGGGGAGACGAACGCTGTTTTAGTGGGACCATCTTGCCCACCATCAAATCAAATGCCTCGCTACAATTATCCATATGTGGCAGCAACAGCAGCTCAAGGGCATTACTCACCTCAAGTAATTCCCACGACTCCACCTCGGCAACCAGCAGTGTTGCCTCAACAAAATCGACAACAACAACAAGGCGGGTACCCACCAAGGAACCAAACGGGCCCGAGGAATAGCTATCACAATGTACAGTTTAATCCAAAAGGGAATGGTTGAGATAAAACCACTACCAGCTTTGGTGCCACCATATCCACCTCGGTATGATGCAAACGCAAGATGTGAATACCACGCGGGGACCCCGGGGCACAACATTGAGGGTTGTAAAGCATTCAAATACAAGGTCCAGAATCTCATTGACCGGAAGCTGCTATCCTTCAAGGAGGAAAATCCCAATGTAAAAAATAATCCATTGCCGGGGCATGTGGGTCCCTCTGTAAACGCGGTGGAAGAACAAGAAGACTTTGGCCCAATCAAGGAGGTAGCCAATGTAAAGACTCCCCTGTCAGTCATAAGGGAGAGATTGACCGGTTTTGGTTTGTTTGAGGAGATGCACGCCGACTGCGAAGCCTTTAAAATCAACCCGGACAAGTGCGGAAAATTGAAGAGTTGTCTTCAAGAATTAATGGACCAAGGTTGGATCCAAATGGGCTATATAAAGGATAGCACGGACGTTGCTACCTTGGAGTATCATGACCCAAAACCTCTCGAAATCCCATACCAAAGGAGAGAGGTACCAATACCTATACAGCCCATAACATTCCACGTGTCGGCACCCTTCTCTTTTGAAAGCACAAAGAGGGTACCATGGAACTACCAACCTGTGGCCTATGTGGAAGGAAAACCACTAGCAAAAATTGAATCCAGCATCACTAACATTACCGGTGTTGGAGGAATGACCAGAAGTGGTAGAGTCTTCGCTCCGAAAGAACTTGGGAAGGCACCAGCCGAACTACCAAGAGAGCCGCTCAAAGAAAAGAGCGTGGAAGAGGATAAGAACCAAGCGGGACCCTCTCAAAAAGCAGCCCCACAAAAGGAGGCCGAGGAGTTTTTAAGAATAATCCAAAAGAGCGAGTATAAGATCATTGACCAGTTGGGTCAAACTCCCTCCAAGATCTCCATGTTATCCCTACTACTAAGCTCGGAGGCACACCGAGAAGCATTACTGCGGATCCTCAGTGAGGCACATGTCACCAAAGACATCCCTGTGGACCAATTCGACGGGATAGTCGCAAATATTACCTCGAGTAGGTATTTGGGTTTCAACGATGATTAGTTACCCGACGAGGGGCATATTCATAACCGCTCTTTGCACATCTCCGTGAAGTGCATGGACCACATCCTCTCTCGAGTGTTAGTGGACACGGGGTCATCATTGAACGTCATGCCCAAGACTACCCTTCTAAAGCTATCATGTGAAGGGACAGTAATGAAGCCAAGCGCTTTGGTGGTAAAAGCTTTCGATGGGTCAAGAAGAGCCGTCGTAGGGGAGATTGACCTACCAGTTCAAATTGGGCCTAAGGTTTTCTCTATCACCTTCCAAGTCATGGATATTAATCCAACTTACAGTTGTCTTCTCGGACGACCATGGATTCACATCGCCGGAGCCATCACCTCTACCCTACACCAGAAACTTAAGTTCATTGTCGATAACAAGATGATTGTAGTTTCCGGGCAAGAGGATATGATGGTAAGCCATCTTTCGTCGTTCCGTTATATAGAAACGGACGAAGAAGCTGTGGATGTTCCCTTCCAATCTTTGGAAGTGGCGAATGTCGTGACCTTGAGCCTAAAGCCCAAGAAAGAGGCTAGGACAGCCATGTCATCATGGAGGGCAATAAGAGAAGCTCTAGAAGAGAGCAGACCCACTGGATGGGGCAAATTAGTGGACATACCTGAGAAGAAGAATCGCTTCAGTTTAGGATATCATCCATCAGTCGAAACCTCCTCAAAGCCTCCAAAGCAAGGGATCCTCCCCATTTTGGAAACATTTGTCAGTGCGGGTTTTATCAATGAAGATCAAGTGGCTCTGCTTGAAGACGTGGATGAAGACGTGCCTGATTTGGTGTACCGTTGTGCTTCGGATGAAACTTTGAACAATTGGAGGGCTATCACAATTCCCGAGATCATTACCAAGCTCAAGTAATATACCATGTTTGTTTTTGCTTTTTGAAAAAAATCATTTAGCTCTGCCCAAGGCAAATGATTAGTTGTGTGGGGCCCCCATGTTTTAAGTTATTTTCAATCATGAATAAAATTGCATTTTTATGCCCAATTGAGTTCTTTTCTTCTTTTAATTGCATTTATTTTAAAAAAAAAATTTTGCTACAAAAAGCCTAAAATCAAATCATACTCATGCAGATCCACAAATCCACCCTCCAAAAACAAAACTGCCTTAATCCCTTATGACTTCGATTTCCCGATTAATCAAACGGAAGACGGTGAAGAGGACGATTTTGAACTGCCTGAAGAATTGTCCAGACTTGCAAATCAAGGGGATAGGGTAATACAACCCCACCAAGAATCAGTTGAAGTGATCAACTTGGGGACCGAAGAGGATAAGAAAGAGGTCAAAATAGGAGCCTCCCTGCAAGAAGATGTGAAGGAAAAGTTGGTTAAGCTTCTACAAGAGTATGTGGATGTGTTCGCTTGGTCGTATCAAGACATGCCAGGTTTAGACCCTAACATCGTCGTACATAAACTGCCACTCAAGCCAGAATGCCCACCAGTAAAGCAGAAATTGAGAAGAACCCGACCCGACATGGCTCTCAAGATTAGAGAGGAGGTCAAAAAACAGTTTGATGCCGGCTTTTTAGCCGTAACCAAGTATCCAACATGGGTTGCCAACATTGTGCCAGTCCCAAAGAAGGATGGCAAAGTTAGAATGTGTGTGGATTACCGGGACTTGAATAAAGCAAGCCCAAAGGATGATTTCCCGCTACCACATATTGACATATTGGTGGACAACACCGCCCAATTCTCAGTCTTCTCCTTTATGGACGGATTCTCGGGATATAACCAAATCAAAATGGCTCCAGAAGACATGGAGAAAACCACATTCATCACCCCATGGGGAACTTTCTGCTATAAGGTAATGCCTATCGGATTAACAAATGTCGGGGCAACATACCAAAGAGCAATGGCGACTCTTTTCCATGATATGATCCATAAGGAAATTGAGGTCTACGTCGATGACATGATTGCCAAATCCCAAACGGAGGAGGATCATCTAGTCCATCTACAAAAACTTTTCGAACGCCTGAGAAAGTTCAAGCTGCGCTTAAATCCTAACAAGTGCACATTTGGTGTTAGATCCGGAAAGTTATTGGGTTTCATCATCAGCCAAAGGGGAATTGAAGTGGATCCTGACAAGGTAAAGGCCATCCAAGATATGCCAGCGCCAAATACCGAGAAGGAGGTCCGGGGTTTCTTAGGAAGATTGAACTACATCGCTAGGTTCATCTCACACATGACAGCTACCTGCGAACCAATCTTCAAACTGCTAAGGAAAAACCAAGCCGTCCATTGGAACGAGAATTGCCAAGAAGCGTTTGACAAGATCAAACAATACCTGCAAGAACCACCAATTTTAATACCTCCGGTTCCGGGTAAACCCCTCATCTTATACCTAACCGTGCTTGAAGGATCAATGGGTTGTGTGTTAGGACAACAAGATGAAACGGGAAGGAAAGAGCACGCAATCTACTACCTAAGCAAGAAGTTCACCGACTGTGAATCAAGGTATACTCCACTTGAAAAGACTTGTTGCGCTTTAGCATGGGCTGCTCGACGCTTAAGGCAATACATGTTGACCCATACAACTTGGTTGATATCAAAGATGGATCCCATCAAGTACATCTTTGAAAAGCCTGCCCTCACAGGAAAGATAGCCCGTTGGCAAATGCTGCTATCTGAGTACGACATCCAATATGTTACTCAAAAGGCTATAAAAGGGAGTGTTTTATCCGAGCACCTTGCTCACCAACCATTGGAGGATTATCAACCCATACAATCGACTTCCCTGATGAAGACGTTGTAGCTTTGAATGACGAAAAGGTCACAAGCGATGATGAAGGGCCAGAACCGAGAGCTCGATGGAAGCTCGCTTTCGACGGCGCCTCAAATGCCACGGGGCACGGGATCGGGGCAGTTTTAATCTCCCCAAGAAATGGATACCAACCCTTCACAGCAAGGTTATGCTTTGACTGCACCAATAACATGGCAGAATATGAAGCATGCATCCTAGGCCTCGAAGCAGCAATTGATCTAAGGATCAAAATCCTTGAAGTATACGGTGACTCAGCCTTGGTCATCTATCAAGTCAAAGGAGAATGGGAAACAAAACATCCCAATTTGATTCCCTACCGAGCCCGGGTTATAGAGTTGATTGAGCATTTTGATGAAATCACCTTCCATCACATACCTCGAGAAGAAAATCAGGTGGCAGATGCCTTGGCTACATTATCATCAATGTACCAAGTAAATTTCCACAATGAGGCGCCAATCATAAAGATGGATCGTAGGGACAAACCGGTTGTATGTGCAGTAGTCGAAGAAGGACTTGACAACAAACCCTGGTTCTACGACATCAAGCGATACCTCGAAGAACAAGAGTATCCAGAAAATGTCTCACAAACCGACAAGAGAACCCTCAGGAGATTGGCATCCCAGTTCTTCCTCAGCAAAAACACCCTCTACAAAAGAAACTATGACATGGTCTTGCTCAGATGTGTGGATAAACATGAAGCGGGCATGCTCATCAAAGAAATCCACGAGGGATCTTTTGGAACCCATGCCAATGGGCATGCAATGGCAAAGAAAATCCTAAGGGCGGGCTATTACTGGCTAACCATGGAAGCTGACTGTTTCCGCTATGCCAAGACCTGTCACAAGTGCCAAATTTATGCCGACAAGGTGCATGTACCACCAACTCCCCTGAATGTCATGACCTCACCCTGGCGATTCTCTATGTGGGGCATAGACATGATTGGAATGATCGAGCCCAAGGCTTCAAATGGACATCGCTTCATCCTTGTTGCCATCGACTATTTCACCAAATGGGTCGAAGCAGCTTCATATGCAAACGTAACCAAACAAGTGGTAGCCCGATTCATCAAAAAGGAAATCATTTGCCGTTACGGCACTCCCCACAAAATTATCACGGATAATGGGGCAAACCTGAACAATAAGACAATGAAGGTGTTGTGCAAAGACTTCAAGATCGAGCACCATAATTCCTCACCTTACTGGCCAAAGATGAACGGTGCGGTAGAAGCAGCCAATAAGAACATAAAGAAAATCATCCAAAAGATGGTGAAAACATATAAGGATTGGCACGAGATGCTTCCCTTTGCGCTACACGGCTACAGAACAGCCATTCGCACTTCAACCGGGGCAAACCCTTTCTCCTTAGTATACGGTATGGAAGCCGTGCTTCCCATTGAGGTTGAAATCCCTTCGTTAAGGGTCTTGATGGAAACCAAGCTAGAAGAAGCTGAATGGGTCCAAACAAGGTTCGACCAACTGAACCTCATAGAGGAAAAACGTCTAACAGCGTTATGTCATGGACAACTCTACCAAAGGAGACTCAAGAGGGCATTCGACAAAAAGGTCCGTCCTCGAGAATTCAAAGAAGGAGACCTAGTGCTCAAGAAGATATTACCTATCCACAAGGATCCCCGAGGGAAATGGACTCCCAGCTATGAAGGACCATACGTGGTAAAGAAAGCCTTCTCTGGCGGAGCCTTAATCATCACCACTATGGACGGAGAAGAGTTCCCACACTCAATAAACTCCGACGCAGTCAAGAAGTATTATGCCTAAAAAAAAAAAAGAAAAAGAGAAAAGCTCGCTAAATCGAAAACCTGAAAGGGCGATTTAGGCAATAGAGAGCGTCCTGGTAGATCGAAAACCTGAAAAGGCGGTCTAGGCAAAAATTAAGGACATCAAAAAAGGAAATACATCCCGGTGGACTGAAAACTCGAAAGAGTGGTCCGGGTAAAAGTTAGGGATTTCAAAACAAATAAGAAAGGCAAATGACTGCAACATTCAAAATCCGGACAAGATTCAAGAGGGGAGGAATCGGTCTCGTCATCATCTTTCAAAGAATTTCGAAGTCATAAGGAAAATAGCATGTGTTGTACCAAAACAACCCTAAAACAAATTTCTTTTTGTTTTTGCTTTTTCTTGTTTTTCTCTATCTTTTCCCCAGAGGAGTAATCATTTCTCACTTCATGTATTATTACCCATTCAAGAAATCAAATCTGCATTGAATAAAATTCTTTTTTTACCTTTTATTATTTTGTGTTCTCATTAGCGCATAAAATTTTGTTTTTATTCATGATAAAAATGCATTGAAACATGGGATAATAACAAAAAAACTTACAAAAACAAATGTTGTTTTTACTTGAATCTCGTAAATGTCGAAAGAATTGCGGTAGTCCCCAATGTTGCATCAAAAGATTCAAAGTCTGAGAATGTGGTCAATCATTTTAAGCTCATGCTCTTCAGCAAAAGCAAGTGCGTAATTCACGGCACGTGAAGCGCGAAGATCCCAAGGGTTGGAAGAACAGAATTCCCCAGTCAGCACACCCCAAACATCTCTTCCATCCACCAAGGTTGAATATCGATCATGCTTCCAAAATGATCCTTATATTCCCCAGCGAGTCACAAATGAAGCCCAATTTTTATTGGCATTCCCCAGTGGAGTCTCAACCCCAAAAGCCCAATCATCATTGACACTCACAAATACAAATTCCAAGTAAAAGCCCAACCATGCTTGGCACCTACTTACATACAAATACAATTCCATCCAAAGCCCGACTTTGCTCGGCATCCAATCATAATCCCCAGCATCCAACATGACGTCTGTCATCCCACATATCATTCATAATACATGCATCATATCAAACTCATTCATGCATGCATTATCCAAATCATTCATATACATGCATCTCATATTCATGTCATGCATCCTCAACCAGGATTCTCCAGTGAGTATCACATATTCACCAACATCCATCAATCGTCTCTAGTGTTCCCCAGTGAACCCATTCCAGAGCTTCCCCAGTAAGTTCTTCTAGAATAATCCCAGTAGTTTTCTTCCCAATTTATCACATTCTCAAATAGACCTGCTCACGGTCATTAAGATGCCCCAGCTGAGTTTTCCCAAACAAAAATTCAGATTGAGTCTACCTCATATCATACCATATTGCATAACATATTGCATAAGACAACATGAAGCATATCATGCATCATACAATCATGTTTTCCTTTTTAACAATCTAAGTACTAGCCCCGCCTAGAGACGATTACATTATCCCCACAGCGGTATGTTCTATTTCCCCAGATAAGTCTAAGCACCTATTCAGGCGACGACTTGTCAGATCTAAGCACCTATTTAGGCGACGATCTTTTTATCTTTTCAGTCTAACCACCTATTTAGGCGACGATCTTTTTATCTTTTCAGTCTAAGCACCTATTCAGGCGACGACTTGTCAGATCCAATCACCTGTTTATGTGACGATCTTTTACCTTGTCAGATCGAAATCACCTGTTTAGGTGACGATCTTTTACCTTGTTAGATCGAAATCACCTGTTTAGGTGACGATCTTTTTACCTTTGCAGATCGAAATCACCTGATTAGGTGACGATCTTTTACCTTTCAGATCCAATCACCTGATTAGGTGACGATCTTGTCAGATCGAAATCACCTGTTTAGGTGACGATCTTTTACCTTGTCAGATCGAAATCACCTGTTTAGGTGACGATCTTTTACCCTTGTCAGATCGAAATCACCTGTTTAGGTGACGATCTTTTTATCCTTCCAGATCGAAATCACCTGTTCAGGCGACGATCTTTTACCTTGTCAGATCGCAATCACCTGATTAGGTGACGATCTTTTACCTTTCAGATCCAATCACCTGTTTAGGTGACGATCTTGTTTTATTCTTAGTTTATGCATCAGTAGCCAAACCAGGTGACCCTGCATTTACTTTTATTCATTGCATTTGCATATTTTACTTTTACTACAATCTTTTTCGCACCGCGAAGGACAAAATTCGGATCATTCTTTTACTTAATTGCTCTTCGCAAAGAGTTTACGAGATGCCCTTGGCACTCACTTTCTCTATGCGAAGACACAATTAAGTAGGGGCAGCTGTTGTACCCTAATTTTGTCCCAAGCTTTTCAAAACAAATTTCAAAAAATTACAAAAAAAAAATAGAGAAAGGTCAAAGTCAACAAAAGTCAACAAAAAAGTCAACATTTCAGAAATGAGGACTTCGGAGAGCAAAGTCCCCTTCGCTCTGCAAAGTCTGCGATTTTTTTGCAGATTTTTTAATTTCTTTGATTTATTTTCATTTTGTTATTATTATTATTACCTATCATTATTATTATTGTTATTATCATCAATGGTGGCTGTTTTGACTCAGCAAGGCAAGAATTGAAACATGTGCCATTGAAGCCTAGGTAAGAAGCTTTTTCTTCCAACCTAGCATGTGCCAAGCAAGTTGGCTTGCCCTTGGGCAGCTCTTGTCCCTCCCAATGGACCTGCTACTGACCCTAAGCTTGCCAGCCACCAGCTTGTGTGCTTTTCTTCCTGCTTTCTCCCCCAAAACCAGTCAAACCCAGCTGGTTTTCACTTGCCCAAAAGCCATGAGTGTTGCCCTGTTTTCAGCAGCTTTTCTTCCTCCTCACACCAGCCCACATGTTCCCTTTTGTTTCCCCCAACCTCTGGACATCACAGTGCACGTTTTTCTTGCTTAACCCTCAAGATTGCAAGGACCAATCCCAAGGGACAACCAATTGCAAACCAGCCCTGTTTTTCCCCTTTTCCATCATCATTGCTATCCAAAATCAGTTGAATTAATGGCTGGATTTGGCTAAGTCTTGACCATTGCAGCAAGGCAAGGTCACCTCTTCACTTTTGCATTAAATGCAAAGCAATTTAGCCTGATTCTAGCCCACAAATCAGCTGGATTTTAGGGATTTCTCATGATGACATTAGATTTGGTTTTTGCCTATAAAAGCAATGCCTTGCATAAGGATTCAAAGGAGAAAAAACCAACAATTGAACACAATTGAAAACACTTGAAACAGCACTAAATACATAGCATTCAAATCTTCAAAGCACCATACAAAGAGTAAGAGATAGTAGCCAAACACTAGTGTTATTATCTTTCAAACCTCCAACATCCAAACCTTGCAAAACTTCAACCATTCAAGTCCTTTCCATTTCCTTGCAACAAAAGCATTGCTAGGAGTTCTGTAAGTACTCTAAAATCCTTATCTTTCATTTAGAGTTGTTGCTTGCATCTTTAATTTTGTTTAAATTCATTTTGCTCTAAAAAACCCCTTTTGAATTTCAAAGAAATCCCAACGTTTGCAAAACATTTAAACTGGTTTATCCAGCTCCTTTTATTGCCAAATTTCAAAGCTTTTCACTCCCCTAAAGGTTCTGAGATTGTTCAGAAGTTGCTTCTGAACAGCAGTTCAGAAGCAGCTTCTGAACTCAAAATTTCGTAGTGTTCGCAGTGCGAAGCTCTGGTCGCAGTGCGACCATGACAGAACTCAGAATCTGAGTTTAGGCTTCTAAAAGCCAATTTTTGAGGTTCTAGCCCAAGAACTCAGAACCTAAGAGGATTGAAACTCATTTTATTCAAACCATAACAAGAATTTTGCATAATATTGAAGGATTCACAAGTTTGAGCAACACTTTTTGAATAACTTGCGAAACAAGTTACGTTCATAAACTTTTCAAAATCAAACTTGAGCAATAAGCTAAGTTCATCATTTTCAAAACTAAACTTGAGCAAAAGCCTTGTTCATGATTTTCAATCAAACGTGAACTTAAGCCGAACTTGTTCACTTTTCAAAACCTTTTTCAAAATTGAGCCGAACTTGTGCGTTTTTTCACAAATTGGTGCAAAACTTGCTCATTTTCAATGCATAAACAAGGCAAACTTGTTCATTAGGTTGCAACAACTAATTTGAACATTAAAACCTCTTCATGGAGTTTTAAACCAAGTGTTTTGATAAACTTTGGGATTTCTTAAAATTCGAACAAAACTTGAATGAAAAAGGGATGGTTTGACGTATGTCTCTCCATTGCCCCGATTGAACGAATGCGTGACGTATGTCTCGTCGTTCGGGCAATCGTCATTCTATTTTCAACGCATCCGACCATACCAAACCAATTCTTGGCCCTTTGTGGTCAATTTGAACCTTTTGGTCCCCCGTGGCCATTTGATTCAATCTCTCGACTCGTTTGAGTCACTTTGGTCAATGTTCGACTCGGTTGAGTCCATTGAACCTTTTCTTGATCCCGTCGGATCAATCGAACCTTTCCCGACTCGGTTGAGTCATTTTAATCTTTTTGGTCCCCTCGCGGCCAATTCGAACCCTTCCACCCTAACGGACATGTTTTTATCAATTCTAGCGCGATTTCAAACAAACGCTTAAGCCTCCCATGCGCGAGCATACAAGCTACGTTTAATCGTAAGAATTCGATCAAAACATCGTTCATTAAAAACAACCAACAAATACGTTTTTCTACCAAAGAACTACGTAGCTTTGATTTCTCCATCGCACCAGGAGATACGTAGGAGCAAGATCATTATCTTGTCAAGCACAATAATAAAAAAACAAACTTTTTCCTTTTCATCATATTTTCTTTTTCCCTTTTACATATCCAAGCATGCAAGCAAAACATTTAAAAACATTTTAAGCCTTAGCTAACTAGGAGGTTCCCGTTGAGTGCAACGGACGTGTGGGGTGCTAATACCTTCCCCTTGCGTAATCGACTCCCGAACCCGATAATGGTTGCGATGACCATCCTTTCCTCATCGTCAAGGGTTTTATTATCGTTTCCCTTCAAAATAAAAAACTTAAGGGTTTATCAACGTTCCCTTTAAACAAAAACTTTGGTGGCGACTTCACACAACTTTTCGAGCGTTCGCATACGCTCAGAAGTTTGCGTTTTTTTAACGAGAGCGCACAATCATCATCAATTAAATCATATTCTCACATCATAATTCATTACCAACAATTAAATCATCAACAAATAATTATCACTCATCCATAAATCATCAACTTATCTATAAGTCATCAACAGATAATCAACTCAATTTTACATCGTTCATATCTCATCATCAATTCAAGCATAAAACATTCACCACGTCATCAGTACTGTAGTACCCCAATTTTGTCATAAGCCTTTTCAAAACAAAAATCAAAAACAAAGGAAGAGAAAAAGTCAAAGTCAACAAAAGTCAACCAAAAAAGTCAACATTTCAAAAATGGTGACTTCGCAGTGTGAAGTTCACTTCGCAGTGCGAAGTCTGCGAATTTTTTGCAGATTTTTGGTTTCTTTGATTTTAATTCCAGTTTTTGTTACATATGATTTTTATATTTGTTTTATCATCATTCATGGCCTTTTTAGCTCTGCAAAGCCAGGATTGAAGGACTTACCATTAATGCCAAGGGAAGAAGCTTTTTCTTCCAACCTAGCATGTGCCAAGCAAGTTGGCTTGCTCTTGGGCAGCTCTTGTCCCTCCCAAGTGACCTGCTACTGACCCTGGGGTTGCCAGCCACCAGCTTGTGGACTTTCTTCCTGCTTTCTCCCCCAAAACCAGTCAAACCCAGCTGGTTTTCACTTGCAAAAAACCATGATTGCTGCCCTGTTTTTCAGCAGCTTTTCTTCCTCCTCACACCAGCCCACATGTTGCCTTTTGTTTCCCCCAACCTCTGCACATCACAGTGCACATTTTTATTGCTTAACCATTAAGATTGCAAGGATCAATCCCCAAGCACAGCCAATTGCAAACCAGCCCTGTTTTATCATCATTTCTATCCAAAAACCATTGAATTAGTGGCTGGATTTGGCTAAGTCTTGACCCTTGGCACAAGGCAAGGTTACCTCTTCACTTTTGCATTAAATGCAAAGTGATTTAGCCTGATCCTAGCCCACAAATCAGCTGGATTTAGGGGATTTCTAATGATGAAATTGATTTGGTTTATGCCTATAAATAGGAAGCAATGCCCAAGGTTAAAGCACTACTCATTCAACACTTTTTTTACACTTGCTTACACTTACAAACAACCAGAGAAAACCAGCACTAAACACTTGCAAAAACCAATTCCAACACAAATCATTACACAAAGTTCATTGCTCCAAATCAACAACATTCAAAACCTTGCAAAGAACCTCAACAATCCAAGTTCCTTTCACTCCCTTTGCAGCAGGAGCTTTGCTAAGGATTTCTGTAAGTGTTCTAAGTCATTATCTTGCATTTATAATTGTGTTTGCATCTTAATTTTGCTCAAAACCTTTTTGCTCTAAAAAACCCCTTTTGAATTTCAAAAGAAATCCCAAGGTTTGCAAAACACTCAAACTGGTTTGTCCAGCTCTTTTCATTGCCAAAACTCAAAGCTTTTCACTCTCCTAAAAGGTTCTGAGTTTGTTCAGAAGTTGTTTCTAAACAACAGTTCAGAAACAGCTTCTGAACTCAAAAATTCGCATTGTTCGCAGTGCGAAGTCATGGTCGCAGTGCGACCATGACAGAACTCAGAATCTGAGTTTAGGCTCCCAAGTAGCCAATTTTTGAGGTTCTAGCCCTAGAACTCAGAACCTAGGTGGATGGAAACTCATTTTATTCAAACCTTGACAAGGATTTTGCATAATTTTGAAAGGTTCACAAGTTCGAGCCACTTTTTGTTGGATAACTTGCAAAACAAGTTATGTCCACAAACTTTCAAAAACAACTTGAGCAAATAAGCTATGTTCATCATTTTCAAAACCAAACTTGAACAAAAACATTGTTCATGATTTTCAAACCAAAAACGTGAACTTAAGCCGAACTTTGTTCGCTTTTCAAAACCGTTTCAAAATTGAGCCGAACTTGTGCGTTTTCTCACAAGTTTGTTAAAACCTCTTCGTTTTGAGTTCCAAACCAAGTGTTTTGATAAACTTTGGGATTTCTAAGAAATTCACCCAAAAAACTTGAATGAAAAAGGGATGGTTTGACGTATGTCTCTCCATTGCCCCGATTGAACGAATGCGTGACGTATGTCTCGTCGTTCGGGCAATCGTCATTCTATTTTCAACGCATCCGACCATACCAAACCAATTCTTGGCCCTTTGTGGTCAATTTGAACCTTTTGGTCCCCCGTGGCCATTTGATTCAATCTCTCGACTCGTTTGAGTCACTTTGGTCAATGTTCGACTCGGTTGAGTCCATTGAACCTTTTCTTGATCCCGTCGGATCAATCGAACCTTTCCCGACTCGGTTGAGTCATTTTAATCTTTTTGGTCCCCTCGCGGCCAATTCGAACCCTTCCACCCTAACGGACATGTTTTTATCAATTCTAGCGCGATTTCAAACAAACGCTTAAGCCTCCCATGCGCGAGCATACAAGCTACGTTTAATCGTAAGAATTCGATCAAAACATCGTTCATTAAAAACAACCAACAAATACGTTTTTCTACCAAAGAACTACGTAGCTTTGATTTCTCCATCGCACCAGGAGATACGTAGGAGCAAGATCATTATCTTGTCAAGCACAATAATAAAAAAACAAACTTTTTCCTTTTCATCATATTTTCTTTTTCCCTTTTACATATCCAAGCATGCAAGCAAAACATTTAAAAACATTTTAAGCCTTAGCTAACTAGGAGGTTCCCGTTGAGTGCAACGGACGTGTGGGGTGCTAATACCTTCCCCTTGCGTAATCGACTCCCGAACCCGATAATGGTTGCGATGACCATCCTTTCCTCATCGTCAAGGGTTTTATTATCGTTTCCCTTCAAAATAAAAAACTTAAGGGTTTATCAACGTTCCCTTTAAACAAAAACTTTGGTGGCGACTTCACACAACTTTTCGAGCGTTCGCATACGCTCAGAAGTTTGCGTTTTTTTAACGAGAGCGCACAATCATCATCAATTAAATCATATTCTCACATCATAATTCATTACCAACAATTAAATCATCAACAAATAATTATCACTCATCCATAAATCATCAACTTATCTATAAGTCATCAACAGATAATCAACTCAATTTTACATCGTTCATATCTCATCATCAATTCAAGCATAAAACATTCACCACGTCATCAGTACTGTAGTACCCCAATTTTGTCATAAGCCTTTTCAAAACAAAAATCAAAAACAAAGGAAGAGAAAAAGTCAAAGTCAACAAAAGTCAACCAAAAAAGTCAACATTTCAAAAATGGTGACTTCGCAGTGTGAAGTTCACTTCGCAGTGCGAAGTCTGCGAATTTTTTGCAGATTTTTGGTTTCTTTGATTTTAATTCCAGTTTTTGTTACATATGATTTTTATATTTGTTTTATCATCATTCATGGCCTTTTTAGCTCTGCAAAGCCAGGATTGAAGGACTTACCATTAATGCCAAGGGAAGAAGCTTTTTCTTCCAACCTAGCATGTGCCAAGCAAGTTGGCTTGCTCTTGGGCAGCTCTTGTCCCTCCCAAGTGACCTGCTACTGACCCTGGGGTTGCCAGCCACCAGCTTGTGGACTTTCTTCCTGCTTTCTCCCCCAAAACCAGTCAAACCCAGCTGGTTTTCACTTGCAAAAAACCATGATTGCTGCCCTGTTTTTCAGCAGCTTTTCTTCCTCCTCACACCAGCCCACATGTTGCCTTTTGTTTCCCCCAACCTCTGCACATCACAGTGCACATTTTTATTGCTTAACCATTAAGATTGCAAGGATCAATCCCCAAGCACAGCCAATTGCAAACCAGCCCTGTTTTATCATCATTTCTATCCAAAAACCATTGAATTAGTGGCTGGATTTGGCTAAGTCTTGACCCTTGGCACAAGGCAAGGTTACCTCTTCACTTTTGCATTAAATGCAAAGTGATTTAGCCTGATCCTAGCCCACAAATCAGCTGGATTTAGGGGATTTCTAATGATGAAATTGATTTGGTTTATGCCTATAAATAGGAAGCAATGCCCAAGGTTAAAGCACTACTCATTCAACACTTTTTTTACACTTGCTTACACTTACAAACAACCAGAGAAAACCAGCACTAAACACTTGCAAAAACCAATTCCAACACAAATCATTACACAAAGTTCATTGCTCCAAATCAACAACATTCAAAACCTTGCAAAGAACCTCAACAATCCAAGTTCCTTTCACTCCCTTTGCAGCAGGAGCTTTGCTAAGGATTTCTGTAAGTGTTCTAAGTCATTATCTTGCATTTATAATTGTGTTTGCATCTTAATTTTGCTCAAAACCTTTTTGCTCTAAAAAACCCCTTTTGAATTTCAAAAGAAATCCCAAGGTTTGCAAAACACTCAAACTGGTTTGTCCAGCTCTTTTCATTGCCAAAACTCAAAGCTTTTCACTCTCCTAAAAGGTTCTGAGTTTGTTCAGAAGTTGTTTCTAAACAACAGTTCAGAAACAGCTTCTGAACTCAAAAATTCGCATTGTTCGCAGTGCGAAGTCATGGTCGCAGTGCGACCATGACAGAACTCAGAATCTGAGTTTAGGCTCCCAAGTAGCCAATTTTTGAGGTTCTAGCCCTAGAACTCAGAACCTAGGTGGATGGAAACTCATTTTATTCAAACCTTGACAAGGATTTTGCATAATTTTGAAAGGTTCACAAGTTCGAGCCACTTTTTGTTGGATAACTTGCAAAACAAGTTATGTCCACAAACTTTCAAAAACAACTTGAGCAAATAAGCTATGTTCATCATTTTCAAAACCAAACTTGAACAAAAACATTGTTCATGATTTTCAAACCAAAAACGTGAACTTAAGCCGAACTTTGTTCGCTTTTCAAAACCGTTTCAAAATTGAGCCGAACTTGTGCGTTTTCTCACAAGTTTGTTAAAACCTCTTCGTTTTGAGTTCCAAACCAAGTGTTTTGATAAACTTTGGGATTTCTAAGAAATTCACCCAAAAAACTTGAATGAAAAAGGGATGGTTTGACGTATGTCTCTCCATTGCCCCGATTGAACGAATGCGTGACGTATGTCTCGTCGTTCGGACAATCGTCATTCCATTTTCAACGCATCCGACCACACCAAACAATTTCTTGGCCCCTTGTGGTCAATCCGAACCTTTGGTCCCCCGTGGCCACTAGATTCAATCCCTCGACTCGTTTGAGTCACTCCGGTCAATGTTCGACTCCATCGAGTCCATTGTACCCGTTGGATCAATCGAACCTTTTCCCGACTCGTTTGAGTCACTCCGGTCAATGATCGACTCGATTGAGTCCATTGTACCCATTTTGGTCCCATAGCGACCAATTCGAACCCTTTTACCCAACGGACATGTTTTACCTATTCTAAGCGCGATTCGTAAACAAACGCTTAAGCCTCCCATGCGCGAGCATACAAGCTATACGCTTAAGTCTCCCATCCGCGAGCATACAAGCTACGTTTAATCGCAAGAATTCGGTTAAAACATCGTTCATTTAAAAATAACCAACATACGTACGTTTTTCTACCAAAGAACTACGTACGCTTTGAATTTTCCGACTACCGGGAGATATGTAGGAGCAAGATCGTCATCTTGTCAAGCACAATAATAAAAAACTTTCTTTTTCCTTTCGTTTGTTTTTATCTCTTTTTTCCCCCTTTTATCATATTTTCTTTTGACATAGACAAGCATGCACGCAAAACATTTAAAAACATTTCAAGCTTTAGCCAAATAGGAGGTTCCCGTTGAGTACAACGGACGTGAGGGGTGCTAATACCTTCCCCTTGCGTAATCGACTCCCGAACCCGACAATGGTTGCGATGACCAATCCTTTTCCTCATCGTCAAGGGTTTTATTATCGTTTCCCTTCAAATAAAAAACTTAAGGGTTTATCAACGTTCCCTTTAAACAAAAACTTTGGTGGCGACTTCACAACAGCCTTCCGAGCATTCGTACACGTCTCGGAGGATTGCGCGTTTTTAACGAGAGCGCACAAATACCATCAAATATACATTTACCACATAAATGCACAAGTTCACACCAAAATATTTCCACATACGACTCATCATGTTCATGCAATGTGCCTAACACGACACTAAATGCATGTGGTACCAAAGTTTGGAATATCGGATTCCTCGGCATGTTGGATTACTAGAACCCTCGGCATGTTGGATTATCAAAACCCTCGACATGTTGGATTATTAAAATCCTCGGCATGTTAGCATCAATTCACAACTCGACAAACTATGTATGCATGAACACCACGTATAGACTCGACAATTCACTCATCATGATGTTATATAATTCACTCCATTATATAACGTATCTCCACATCGTCACTATTGTATTATCAAATCAATACATCCATACAATACAAATCATATTAGCATCACAACATCATTTCGTCATATTCATCAGGCTTAATCATCACAACATCATTTCATCGTATTCATCATGCTTAATCATCACAATATCATTTCGTCACATCATTAATTAAATTACCGCATCATTAATTAAATCACCACATCATTAATTCACTTCTTAAATCATGTTACAACACCATTCATATCGATATTTAACAATCTTGCATACATTTTTATGACTCAAAATAGGTTTTTCATGTTTATTTCACAACTTCACATTTTTGTCTCAAAATCAACAATTCCATTCATTTCAATGCAAGTCATCAAAGCCTAAGGTTAATTCATCAAAACAACATCAAAACAACACAAAAGGAATGCCTAGAGATGTTCGAAAACATCCTCTAAGGACCAAAACGCACAGAACAACATATGTTGTTGCTGTCATGGTCGCTACAACGAGTCAGTGGTCGCTACGGCCACGACAACCAGAAGAGGTTTTCCCCGTTGCTGTCATGGTCGCTACAGCGAGCCGGTGGTCGCTACGGCCACGACAACCCGAACAGGTTTTCCCTGTTACGGGAAGACCTCCAAAAATTCCCAAAAATCCCATTTTTCATCCCAATCAACCCAAAATCAGTGTACAAACAATACCCATGATCAATACACTTTAATTGAACAATGGTTACACACCATCAAATTGTCATGAATTCTCAAGGTTTTTCTGTTAAATTCAAAGTTCGTCTCAAAAACCCATTTTCACCAAAAACATAAAAAAACAAACATACCCAGCTCAAGTAAATTCATTTCATCAAGTTCAACATCACCATATACACCTATTCAAACTATTCCAACAACAACTTATTCATTTAAGCAACAACTTACTCTTTTAACTTAATTAAGTCATTTTAGCAAAAACACCAACAAAAACAACTTAATTCTCGTCAAAGCCACACAACAAACATGGATTATCATGCTTTTCATCATAAGGCAACAACATAATCAAAACAGTAGCAACTTAAGCAAATTCACTCAATTAATCACTTTTCTCAAAATCACTTAAATCACAACTTATTCAACATAACTTCATGATTTCTCAAACAAAACACATACCCATACTCACAATTAGTTTCATAATCAACAAACATCATTCCATTATCAAGTTAATCATCAAATTCAGCAAAATTCATAAAGGTATCAATTAATCATAATTAAACATGAATTTTGACTTTAACAAATTGCAATTTCATCAAGGTTTGACATGCTTAATTTAATCAACAAAAAGGAGCACGAAAATTCACCAAATCAGCAACAATTAATCATGCAATTAATTATAATCTAAAACACTCAAACTCCATAAGTGTTTATTTAACCCACTTGATGAAAGTAATCTCCCCTCTTACCTTAATTCTTCACTTTTCTTGCTACTTATAGTATAATCCACTCTTTCCCTTTAAGCTCTTCTAGTTTTCTCTTCTCCAAGCTTTTCTCCTCTCTATTCTCTCACTAGCCTCTCAAAATTTGTGTTGTAAGGCTTAATCTAAATCACCACCACTCACTACTAGTGTATTTATAATATGGTCTTAAGGTTATTCCCACTAATGGGCTTAGTCACAATTGTCTCACAATTATTTTCTCTGCACTTTTACTTCACTTAACACCCCCCCCCCCCCCCCCCCCATATTAAGTATACACCACTTCCTCTAAATTCAAATTACTAGTTCTAGCATAATTACAAAAAGGCCACTCAATTCACTACAAATTCCCTTAACCCACCAATCACACATAAATAATTAATTAACACACATAATCAAATAAATAATGCTAATTAACAATAACAGATAAATCCAATGCTGAAAATCGGGCTGTTACACTCAACGCCTAAAAAAAACATTATTATATGAGTCTCATCAATAATTTTTGTTGGTTAAGTAGTCTAGTGACAATAATTTCACCTGTTAGATAAATAAATGAAAAATCTCGTATTCGAACTCCGGTCTATACCTATTGCAATGCTCATACCAACTAATCTATGCTGACAAGGACATCTCACCTTATATTATTACATTTCAAGAACACCAACTTATTTTTCTTTTTTTTTTTTAAAAAAAAAGAACACCAATTTAAATTAGTACTATTTATTAAATAAAATCCCTCAAAAAATTGAAAAAAGATACTTCTAAAGACCCTCACCAAATTTTTTTACTCTAAAACAAGTGTATATGTAAAACATTCACGATTGCTTGACCAAAAAAACAGTCACAATTGTGGATCCTCTTATGTGATTATTAATTTCCTCCTCATATCTCGACTGGGATATTTAATTGGGAGATGATGATCCGATTCTTTGGCATGACTGATTGACAAGGGATTGAGCACGATATGTTAATTAATATAGGTAAATAATTTTTTACCATGCTTGATAGATTTAAGGTATAAAAAAGGTAAATGATGATATATACAAATAGAATATTATATGAATCTTGGGATGACTCGTTGAAAATTGCCGGAATAAATTTCTTTTATGAAAGAAATAGTTAAAAATGTGTTTATCTCAATTGATAGCAATACTACATTGAATCCCCGCAAATTTATCTTGGTTGGTAGAAATATTGTATAATATATGTAGGGGTCGGAGGTTTGAACCCCGGACAGCTCGTTTATTCATGTTAAAAAGGTGAATTTCTAGTTATTAGGCTACTTGACAAAAAAATGGAATGATACGTTCTAACATATAGCGAGATTTGAATCATGCATTTTCCACTTATTTATTTTAATAGAGTGAATTTTTAACCACTTAATTAATTGACAAAAAAAAAGCAAGAATGTGGTTTCTCATATCATCGACATATTTCAAAAGATTACTTTTTTACATATAGGTTGTTTTTTAATATATGGAAACAAAATATCAAAAAATGTGATTTTTAAAAGTTTTTTTCTCTTCAAAAAAAATGTTTTTTTTTCCTTCCTCTCATAAAAGGAATGCTTTAGTTATGGAATTTTATTACAAAAGCTTTTTTTGTGTACTCCAATTTTTAATAATATAGAAAAAATAAAATGAGAGAAAACAATATAGAAACATAACGGTGGTCCTTCAAAAAAAACATAACGGTGGTTGATACCGCCGAAAAAACTAATTCATACCATAACGAACAAGACTTTTTTTTTACAAACAAACAGTTAATCTATAATGTAACGAATCAATATTTATAGGTTAAAAAAAGAAAATGAGGGATAGAACTAGTCTTTATTTAGCTAACCAAGACTTATAGATTCAAAAAGACACCATAAATTCCTAGTAAAATTAAGAATTTACTTTTAACTGTGATAGTTTTAAAGTATAATAGTAGTAGCCATATAGAGTTATTGAATTGACAATAACTTCCCATACTCAATTGTTTTCTCTCCTAAGGTTTCTGCTGCCACCCATTGCTTGGGCCGCCGCACCACCTGAGCCGGATTCCACCATGTGAGAGCCTTTTTCTCATCTGATCAACGATCTAGATGTTTCCTTCCAATCATATATATATATACACGCCCTCATGGGTAGCTTTGTTCTCACATCCAAAACCCAAATCTCCACTCTCATATACATGCTTTCAAACCCTGCTGTCTTTTCCACCCAATTCTTCCTTTCCATTTTCTTGCTCTTTACCGCTTCCATGGATCCCTCAGCTCTTAACCTTGAATGCTTGAACCTTGTTGATGAGGGATTAACGCTTAACCTTGCCACCGATTTATGAAGTTTCTCCAATCCTGGAACATTGCTTAATTGGTCGAATCCTGGTTGATAAGCAAATCAAATTCGCATACTTTAGTGAAAGAGTGCCAGTACCTGGAAGCCAGGAAAGTGTGTCACGAACCTCAAATATGAGGAGGATCGATACCTGTTTCAATTTCACCACAAGATGGATACTGCTAAGATTTTGGATGAAGGCCCAAAACTGTATGATAACTTTCATATTGTTGTTGATCGAAATGTTCTTGGTGTTGCCCCACGCAGTGTTAGCCTGAACCATATGGACATCTGGGTGCAGGTGCATGGCTTACCTTTTGGTTTCATCCAACAAAGGTAGGTCAAGGCATAAGTCAGTTTCTAGGTGAGCTCATAGCGTATGATAACCGTAACTTTGTTCATGGCTCCTATATGAGAATAAAGGTTTGAATTGATGTCACTTTGACATTGAAAAAGGAATGGAGGGTTCGCGCAAATGATGGAAATTATGCCACAAAGTGTGTCCCAATCTTTTTGAATTGGATTATGATGATGGTGCTCGTGAATGGGGAATGATATGTGACCAGTTGTTCATCATGTAGGCACTGCAGCTACCAATAATTGGTTTCAAGACCTATCCATGCTGCTATACCAAGAACATGTTCCAGCTCGGGAGGGACTCAAACCTCTCACAGTACTACTTCTAATGGGGGTGTTGCCAAATTGTTCAATTTGAATGGTCGTATTCTTGTTGTGCATCAAGAGATTAATGCAATCAAACAAGGTTTTCTTGTTGCTCAGAATAATTCCATTGCTCGGAATGGTACAAGTTCCATTTCAATCATTTCGGCACATCTACCTCCGTCCTCTTCTGAAAGCATTATGAATCATGAATTGCTTCAATCTCGTTCTTTAGTTCTAGGCCTATATGCTGCTCCTTCCAACATCATGGGTGCTAAACACCTCCCTGCTGATCATGAAGTTATCACTGATGATTCAGGGTTGGAATTAAAGAAAAGGAATCATATGCCAATTGTGGCTCTTCAAAATGGTACGACTTAGGAAGGTACCAAAGTATCATTTGTTGTTGATGGGAATGTTGGGGATAATGTTGTAGGAACAAATGCTAATGATGAGGGAATATTGTAATGAGTGTAAGTAATAATCTGTTGTATGATGAACAAGATGTATCAATAGGTTCTGAAGATCAAACATGTCGAGGTAAATAAGTCTTTTAGGATAGAACTGTCGGAGTTTATCTAGCCCGAGTGCAGTTCCTGATTTGAAATACCTTGTCCGACACTTCAATCTAGACCTACAATTTTTAAGTGAGACACTAGTCCACCAAAATAAAATTGAAGAGTTACGTTATGTGCTTGGTTTTTATTCTTGTATTTCTATTGACCACGTCGGTGGAGGTGGGGGTCTTGCTTCATTTTTTGGCGTACTTCTTCAAATTGTCAACTTGTTGATTACTCAAATAATCACATCATTATTGAAATTGTTGATTTTGTTCTTGGTATTTGAAGACTTACCAGCTACTACGGGTACCCCAATGGGGGACATAGGCGAGCTACGTGGGATTTTATTCGTCAATTGTCTACTCAATTTGCAGCTCCTTGGTGTATTTTTGGTGATTTTAATGACATCATGGATGCAAGTGAAAAAAGAGGCCGCAACACTAGACCAAGTTGGTTAATTAATGGCTTAAGGAAAGCCATTCTTGACTCTGGTTTGTCGGATGTTCCAGTCGATGGTTAGCCTTTCACCTGGTTTAAAAGTTTAGGTACGCCTCACGCAATGGAGGAAAGATTAGATCGAGCACTTGTTAATAATTCCTAGATTAACAAGTTCCCAAATGCTACTTTAGAAACCCTTGTGGCCCCGACGTCGGATAATTATCATATTATGTTGAACTATAGTCCTATGCCTCGACCTCATCTTCATAAACACAATTTTAGATACGAAAATGTGTGGCATATGGAACCAAGGTTTAAGAAGCTCATGACTAATTCTTGGTAGATGCACCTTAGTAATTCGATCATCATAAAGTTGTCGTTCTGTGCAGAAGACCTTTCAGTTTGGAGCAAATATCATTGCAACAAGTTGAAAATAGACATAGAAGAGTGTTGTCGTCACATGAATATTATCCGGCTTAATAGTTCGGGAGATGGTCAGATTCAGATGTTAGAGCTACGAAAAGAATGCAAAGGCTTCTAGCTGAAGATGATACCTACTGGCATCAACGAGCCAATACTCATTGGTATAGAGATGGAGACCGCAACACAAAGTTCTTTCAAGCTTCCACTACAGCCAGAAAAAGGTAAATCTTATCCTTTCTCATGGTGATGGTGGTGGAAATCAAATCACTAATAGTCAGGGTATGCGCGAAGTAGCAAAAAATTATTTTGTTGAATTATTTTAGAAGCATGGCAGCGCTACTACACCCATTATAAATGTTATCCCTCAATCAATTTTTTCCCACGATAATGAGATGCTTACAGCCCCTTTTACTAAAGAAGAATTTCGTGAGGCCATGTTCTCAATGCATCCAGACAAATGTCCAAGACCTGATGGTTACAATTCTGGTTTCTACCAACATTTCTGGAATTTATGTAGTGATGATATTTTTAAGGAATTTTGTGCTTGGCTTGACACAGGTCAATTCCAACCTGACTTGAATATGACGAACATTGCTCTTATTCCCAAGGGTAACTCTCAACTTAGCATGAAATATTGGAGACCGATTGCTCTTTGTAATGTTCTTTACAAACTTATATCCAAATTTCTCTCTAATAGGCTGAAGGATGTTCTCTCACAATGTATATCAGATAATCAGTCCTTTTTTGTTCCGAGTAGATCTATTCTCGACAATGCCATGGTTGTCATTGAGGTCATTCATTTTATGAAAACCAAGACTAGGGGAAATGATAGGTATGTCACCTTGAAGCTTGATATTAGTAAAGCCTACGACATAATGGATTGGGATTATTTGCATGAAGTTATGGTTAAAATGGGGTCGACAATAGGCGGACTCATTGGATGTGTTTGTGTGTCAAATCAGTTGACTATTCTATGATTGTTAACAATGAGGTGGTGGGACCAATTATCTCGGGTCATGGCCTTCGGCAAGGGGACCCTTTATCTCCTTATTTATTTATCATATGTGAGAAAGGTCTGTCATCTCTTATTAGGGATGCGGAGGATATGGGGTTATCTCTGGTACTCGGGTTTGTAGAAGGTAACCCTTAGTTTCTCATCTTCTTTTTGCGGATGATTGATTCCTTTTCTTCAAAGCGGAAGAGAGTCAAGCTCAAGTTATGAAGATTATTCTTTCGGTGTATGAAGCGACTTCTGGCCAGTCTATTAGTTTGCCTAAGTCAGAGATTTTTTGTAGTCAAAATGTGTCCAACTCTATAAAGCATGCTATTACTAACATTTTAGGGGTACAAGTTGTCCTTGGTACTGGAAAATATTTGGGATTCCTTCCATGATTGGGAGGGATATAATGGCTTCTTTTGCTATCATTAAAGATCAAGTTTGGCAGAAAATCAACTCTTGGAGCAGTAAGTGTCTGTCTAAGGCAGGTCACGAAGTCATGATTAAGTTTGTTTTGCAAGCTATCTCATCGTATGTTATGAGTATATTCCACTACCCTCTATATATGCTAATCTACACCATTGAAAAGATGATGAATTCATTCTGGTAGGGTCACGGGCGCACTAATTAGTGTGGCGTTAGCTGGTTAAGTTGGGAGAAATTGTCTATGCATAAGACTCACGGTGGCATGTGGTTTATAGACCTTTTGGCTTTCAATCTGGCTATGTTAGGAAAACAAGGGTGGAAATTTTCAACGGAACCAGACTCACTTGTCTCTCGTAGCTTCAAAGCTCGTTATTTTCCAACCAACACTTATCTCACAACAAATATTGGTCATAATCCTAGTTATGTGTGGTGAAATATTCTTCGTGCCCGTTTCATTGTACGAGGATGAGCTAGATGGAGCATTGGTTCATTTACTTCTATTTCTATTTTGGATGAACATTGGTTATTGAATGGTGAATGTGTCGATGATAATATTTTGGGAGCTAATTTTGTCTGCAATGTTTCAATTAATAATTTGATGGTTTCCTATGCCAAATGATGGAATGAAACCGTGGTTCGGCAGATGTTTAGTGAAAATATAGCTTCAAAAATCCTTAACATGCCACTTATTAACCAAGTTCAAAATAATCGCCTGCTTTGGAAACCTGAAAAGAATGGTCGTTACTCTGTTTGTAGTGCTTACCAGTCATGTGTTAAAGAGCTTATTGATTCATCTCACCTTCGCCAGCCGGGTTATTGGTCTAGAATATGGAAGCTTACAGTACCACCTAAAGTCAAGAATTTGTTTGGAGAATGTGCAGGGGATATTTTTCAACTCAAATCCGTCTTCATGATAAAGAAGTTAAGTGAGCCTACTTAGTGTGTCAGTTGTCCTTCTAACAATGAGGACCTCGCCATCTAATTTTTTATTGCCCCTTCGCGACCCAAGTTTGGCATATGACGGGTATTTGGATTGATATTCGTCATGTTGTCCTCACAACTCCCTCGTCTGCTGAAGCCATTTTCTTATTATTGGAAACGCTTTCTAGTGAGCATTAGCAGCAACTCTTTGGAGTTTGTGGAAACACATGAATTTAAAGGTTTGGGATGATGTTACAGAATTATGTGTCACGATTGTTGAGCGAGCAAGATCAATGGTGGAGGATTGGCAGCTCGCGAATGCCACAAGGACTGCGGTTCACGGTGATCAACAACGTACACAACAGAATTTTGAAGCTGTTCAGAGTGATGTCGTGGTTTTAGCAGTTGTACCATCGACATTTGTAACGTCGGTATGTTGGCAGAAGCCTGTGGTAGGAGGGTTCAAATGTAACATAGATGTCGCGTTTTCTTCCACTCAAAATTGAACATGTATAGGCATTTGTGTTAGAGATGCTGAAGGCGTTTTTGTTTTGGCAAAAACTGTAAGTTTCCCTAGTGTGTATCCGATTGATGTGGGTGAAGCGTTGAGTTTATACAATGCCTTGCAATGGTTAAATGATATGCAGTTTGACAGCATTGATTTTGAGATCGACTCCAAAACTACGGGCGACATGTTTCACTCTAGAAGGGAAGACATCTCCGAATGTGGACACATCATCACAACATGATGATCTCTTTTCACTTCTCGGTTTACTAACTCTCGGGTGGAGTTCTCTAGACGACAAACAAATGCGATAGCTCACGCTCTTGCAGGAGAGACCATATTTTTAGCCAATCCCGTTATTTATTTTAATATCCCCAATTGTATTGAACCTCTTATTATAAATGAAACTCTATAAGCATCTTTCTTTTTTTAAAAAAAAGTATAATAATACTGTAAATGAATTTATTATAATGGAAAATAAATTTTATTGATAGAATACATGTTTCCAATCACAAAATTATTTGTAGAAACTGTACATGAGATAAATATTTTCATTCATCAATTATTTAAAAGATGGTGCATACAAAATAGTGATTGCAGTATTTAGTAGACAACAAATATATTGATAAAAAAATGTTCTTACTAATATTTAATTTTTATAAATTTCTTAATATTAGAAATATGTTTTTTTAGGGGAAAATATTTTAGTTATATATTTGTTTTACATTGATAAGTGAATTTATGTTTTATTTCAATTTGAGAGAAAACTTTGCTTTATCATTTGTTTATTTAATTAGAAAATGACCTTAGCTTTTGGTGAACACGGTAGTATCCCTTAAGTTTGATTGACTATGTATTCATCATCCAAAATTTATTCAATGTCATGTCATATTTTTTATATTAATTTACTTAAAGATAAAACCAAACTTATGGTAAGAATTTACGTTCCTTACCTTTTTTTCATGGTTTTTGATTGGTTTTGGTGGTAGAGCATTACTTGTACTTTATCTATTCTTGTGAGTCTAGTACATTTTATACTTTGTTTTACCTCTTATTCAATAAAATTATTTATTTATTCTCCTTTAAAAAAATTATTTATTTATTCAAAAAAATTACAAACTAACGAACCCATGCACACAATTCTAAATATATTAGAAAGAAGACAAATAATTCAATTCCTCTCACAAAAGACAAATAATTATATCAGAAGTAATCAAGTTTATTTAATTATTTTAGTATGTGTAAATAACTTTTTTTTGAGGAGGTATGTGTAAATAACTTTAAACCAACAATTAAAAATGAGTGTATATGGAGTATTTGTTTTTTTTTTTTAAGAGATCAAAATGATATTAATGAAAAAAGACTATCCTTCCGCCATAAGAGGGCCGCAGGAACACAATCAATAGGAGAAGGCCGATCAGTGAGAATGTGATAGGCCCCACTGACCGTATAACCTGTATCAGGATCAGGAATCCACCGCGGCACATCATCAATATCAGCCTGCATCACAACAGTCAGCAAAAAATTCCTACACTCCACTACCATCTCCTCCTCCCAATCCCACAACCGTGGGCGCCACTGCCACGCCTCCCCTCCCTCCCCCCACCCTCTCGCGAACATTTGAGCAACAATAGACAATTTATAAACATATAAATCATATAATCGGCGAAAAAGTTCACAAAGGGGAACATCACCAACCCACCTATCCAACCAAAATGATGTGTGACCACCGTCGCCAACATGGAGACGGATATTGTCGGAAAACCAATTACCGTACACTAAACCAACACCATCGCGGATACTAACTATCTCCTGCCACCACACCGACCCCTCCCGAACCCCCCCCCCCCCCCCCCCCCCCCCCCCCCACTAAACCGTATATAGCAGCCAAAAGTCTAAACCAAAGACCCTTCTTATCCGTCATCATCCGCCAACACCACTTTCCCAACAACGCCAAATTAAACTCCCTAATACTCCTTACCCCCAAACCACCAACCTCCTTGTCCCTACAAATGGACCTCCAATCAATCCAAGATATACGCCTACTATCCTCACTCCCACCCAAAAAAAAAACGAATTAAAAGAGATTCAATAGAAGAGATGATACCTGAGGGAGCTTTGAAGAAGGAAAGAGTGTAGACAGGGAGCGAGGTCAGGACAGACTTTAGAAGAAGAAGACGACCACCAAAGGATGGCGCGCATGGCCCGAACGTTAGCCCAACTTCTCTCCCCCAAAATTAAAGTGTCATCAGCAAATTGAAGGTGAGATATAGAAACAGTGCGATCCCGACCCGCATTATAGCCAGTAAAAATATTATTGGTAATCATGGACTCCATCATAACATGAAACCCCTATGCCGCCAAAAGGAACAAGAAAGGGGAGAGAGGGTCCCCTTGACGAAGGCCACGGGCCAACCGAAATTCCTCAGTGGGACTACCATTCACTAAAACTGCCGTAGTAGCCGTCGTAACACATTCCTTCATCCATTTCCTCCAAAGAGTTGGAAACGCCATTTTACCCATTACATCATCCAGATGGTTCCAATCCACATCGTAAGCGTTTTCGATATCAACTTTAAACAGTAATAAATCCACAGAGTATTTGTTTATTTGTTTATGAATGTTTAGTTTATCTAATAAAAAATAATTGACTGTTGACTTAAGAATTTTTTATTTTTTTATTAATTCTTTTTCTTTCATCTTCTTTAAAATTTTATCTTTTTGAATTATTTTTTCCTTTTTCTCAAACATTTATATAAAGTATATGAAATCTTCCATATCATTAAATATACAATCCTTTATTCTTATCATTTAATATACGGTTGATGTTTACGAATGATTTAAGTAAGTTTTTTCTTTGCCATCTTCGAAAAGTTTTGAATATTAAAAACAAAAATAATAAGATAAATAAAAAGCACAAAGATATATTTCTGACTTTGTTTCCATTTCAGCTTCAAAAAGACTATTTTTTTTTCGAATTCACACTGTCAAATTTGTTTCCTATTTCCATTTTTTAAAAAGGATTTTTCTTTCTTTTTATAAATATGCCCGAAAGAAAAAAGAGGAAAAAATAAAAAGGGAAACAGTAAAAAAATGGAATAATTAAAGATTTCGATTCTGCACATGTATATTCTAGATACATTTATATTTTAAACGATCTGAATTGTGTACAGTCACAACCTTGTTGCACACGTCTCACCTATCCCATAGTAAACGATTTAGATTTGAAAATCGATATTATGAAAAATATTAAAAATATTTTAAAAATTGGATCATTCAATTAGACCGAACGACCAACAAGGTTGTGACTATACTACACCCATCGAATCCATCTTAAATGAATCGGACTCTTGAAAGTGAATAATGCACTTTAGAGTATAAAGTGAATAATATCAACCATGAATCATTTTTAAAAAAAATATGAATCATCATTAATCAATAAATTTATACGTAAAGAAGACAAGTATTGTTAAATATTGTAGGTATATCGTACAAAAATCATCCAAACAATTCCATTGTAACTAAATGTATTTGTTTTTTATTCTCTCTTTCATTTATACGTAAAAAAGATAAGTAACTATAAATAATTAAGTTTATTTTTTATTCAAACTCTTTTAATTTTACGTTTTTCTTAATTCATGTCACATATGTTGATTATTGTGGGAATGGGGAAGAAAATTATTAAATTAAATATATTTATAGAAAGAAGACAAATCATTTCATAAATCTTTTGAAGAAGAGTTTTTTCATCAATTACATTGCAGTTCTATTTGAATCGATAAATTAATCTTTGTAGTTGCGTACATGTTCACACATAAAAAAAACAAATAATTTGATCGAAAGTAACTAAATTTATTAATTACTTTAGTATGTGGAAATAACTTTAATTCAACAATTAAAAAAAGAGTGTGTGGAGTATTTGTTTACGAATGTTTAGTCTATCTATTGAAAAACAAATGACTGTTGCTTAAGAATTATTTCTTTTTTGCGTGAAAAAAAAAAGTTATTTCTTATCGTTTTATTAAAAAAAATTTCCTTTTATTTAAACTTTTTTCTTTTTAATTATTTTTTCCTGTTTCTACCATTTATAAAAAGTTTATGAAATTTTCCATTTCAATAAATATATTAACCTTTTTTGTCAAAAAAAAATATTATCCTTTATTCTTACCGATTAATAAGTGGTTGATGAAAACCCAAAAAAATAAATATATGTGGTTGATATTTACGTACGTTTTTTCTTGCCATTTAGGAAAAAGTTTTGGAAAAAAAAAAGCAAAAGTTTTGAATAAGAGTTTAATTTATATACACCTTCGTCAATGTACAAAAGTTTTATACATGCATCCAATAATGTATTGTCACAACAATTAATGGTGTACGATAAATCATTTGTTTTTATTTATCTCATTAGATGATGTGACAACACTTCATTAGATGCATATGTAAAAAATTTATACAATAAAAATGTATATAAGTTAAACTCTTTTGAAAATTAAAAAACACGTGACAATAATAATAATAAAATAAATTATTTTTTTTGAAAGAATAATAATAAAATAAATAAAAAACACAAGGGTATATTTCTGATTTTGTTTCCTTTTCAACTTCGAAAAGACTATTCTCTTTTCAAATTCAGACGGTCAATTTTGTTTCCTATTTTCATTTGTTCAAAAAGATTTTTTTATTTCTTTTTACAAATTTACCCCGAAAGAAAATAAAGGGAAAAAAAAAAGAAAACGAGAAATAATAAAAAATCCTACAATTAAATATTCAGATTCTACACGTGTATATTCCAGATTTACTAATAATTTTAATGATCTGATTGTATACGGTCACAACCTTGTCGCACACGTCTCATCTATCCGATCGATTGTATACGGCCACAACCTTGTCGCGCACGTCTCATCTATCCGATCATAAACAATTTAGATTTGAAAATTGATACTTTAAAAATATTAAAATTAATTTAACAAAAAATTTACACTGTTCAATCGAACGACCAACATGCACGTGACTACGCCACACCAATCCAAATCCATCTTAAACGAATCATACTCTTCGAAAGTGAACAATTAACTTTAAAGTAAATAATATTAAATAATAAATCAAAAACAATACTCCCTCAAAAATAAATATTTTAGGCACAACATAATAAATCATACATTTGTTAAAATACAAAGAGAATAACCCTTAATTTTTTCAACTCTAAAAAAAACCCTTAATTTTTTTCACTTTACTATTTATCCAAATTCATAATAAGACAGAAGTTTTTGATTGAATTGTTTATCATATGATATGATATATATGATCATGGTCCAGCACACACCAAATCATACCATAAAAAAAAAAAAAACCGCAATCTTAAAAAATCATCGTATGTCAAAAAAGAACCTAGGCGCGTGAATCACGCGCTGTGAAAGGAACGGACATCACAAACCATTGTCTTTGTCAGTGGGCCCCACACCCTTCCATCACTCTTTTTCCATGCTATATATTTCAGCCAAATCTCACAAAATCAAGTGTTAGAATATCTAGAGAGAGAAAAAAGTACAAGTACTTGTTCTCTATAGAAGATATAGAGAGAGAAACTGCATGCTATTGTGTGTGTGATTAGTCAGTGATTGAAAGAAAAAACGAATTTTTCGGATTGGGTTTTGGGCTTTAATCCAAAGGGTTCATTTTTTTTTCTATTATATTTACAAACATTACTTGTGTTTTGAGAATTTGTTTGTATAACCATTTGTTGAAAGGTTTTGACTGTGAGAATACCTTGAGTCTTTGTAAGTCAGCTATGTTCTTATTTTATTCAATCATCACTGTTGTTTTTTTTTGGTTAAATATATGATTTTGTTTATTTATATTATTAAAATGATTGATTTTTATATGTTTTTTCTGTCTTTTTCTCTTCTACAGATCCCAGTGAAACAGTGTTACTTGTGAAGAAGGATCTGAAAACTATTGTTTTTTGTTCCACAGTCAAAGTACAAGGTATCTTTTTCTCACCGTACTTATGTTTTTTTCAATGTCCATGTCATAAAAAAATTACCCTTATTCTATGTTTATGGTTATTTTTCTCTAAGGGTAAAAGGGTTTTTTTTAATGTTGAATGATATTTGTTATGACCATTTTGGATAATTTATAAGACAACTCTCTCTTACCGTGTTTTTATTTTCTCTTTATTATTTTTGATCGATAAGAAAAGAGAGTAAGTTGTTCCAAATGTTTTCATAAAAAGGTGGTACATTACTCTTTTTATTTGTTTTGTTTTGATTTGGTACATGCATTTGAATAGGGTGAATTTTGTTTTTGTTTAAGTCTTTTTGACCAATTTGATTTTTTTTTTTTATTGTTTTGTGTTGGTATCTGATTTCTGATGCAATGGATTTTGTTGGGACCCTTTTTAGGTTTTCTTCATTGAAAATATTTTCAACGCTGACAAATTGGTCAGGTCTTGGTGTTAAAATAAGGAAAAGAGGGATAATCCATTTTCCTCTTATTTGTCACTGTTCAATGAAAGAAACATGTGTGACTGTTTTTTTTTTTTTGTCTTGTTCCTATCCTTACATTTTCATCTGAAAAAAAAATATAAATTCAATTTTCTTGAAAAAGATAAGAATTATGCATGAGCGTTGACTAGGCAAAAAGTTTGTCTTTATTATAATTATTTTAATTATGACATAATAATATTTAATATATTGTTCCGGTCAAAATAAAAATATTTAATATATTGTGTATATTTATACAATCTTGTTTAAAAAGTCAAAACTTGAGCAAAAGAATCCAAAATTGAAAAGTGCATTGGGAAATTGTGTCAGTGACATGTTCTGAAAAGAACCTTGAGAACTAAAGTGAGTCACAAAAAGGTTGCATGAAACTTTTTGTTTTTTTGTTTGCTTTTGTTTTTGAAATAAATTTTAGTGTTTGAGGGCTTGTTTTTTGTTGATAGTTTTTCATAGAACCATTTCATAGACCATTTTCCATTCTATGAAAATGGTCTCTAACTTGTCTTTGATCACTGTATGCTTCAACCCCTCATTGATTTTGGTCTCTCTTTATGTTTTATATATTGTTTTTTTAATGATTATGATTATAAATATGATTTGTATTTTGTGTATCTTATTGTTTTTCCTTGTTATGTTGATGTATCTTATGGAACTTTTCTTCTTGCAGAACAGGAAAATGGAAGGAAATGGTGGAATGGGACTTATTGGAGAAAACTTTGATTCTGGTTTGCTTGGAAGGTTGAGGGATGAGGACTATGAAAGCAGGTCTGGAAGTGAGAATTTTGATGATGTTTCTGGTGATGACCTTGATGCTGCTGATGATCAGCCAAAGAGCAAGAAGAAGAAGAAATATCATAGGCACACTCCTCAACAAATTCAGGAACTCGAAACGTACGATTTTAAGAAATTATGCAATCTTTTTAACTAAATGTGATTGATTATCCATGGTTTAATTACTCTGTAATCTATGAAGTCTGAACTAATTGGGGATTTTTAAATAGGTCTATGAACTAACAATGTTTATAATTGGATTGATGAATTTGTCTGTAATATGTAATTAAATACTTGAAACTAAAAAGTTTTTAATTGAGAACCCTCCTTAGATTTTTACATAATTTGTAATTAGGTATGAGTAATTTTTATAATTATGATTGAGTTTATTAATAATAATTTTTGTTCTTGAATGTTTTAGTTTCTTCAAGGAGTGTCCACACCCTGATGAGAAGCAAAGAACTGACCTTAGCAAGAAGCTTGGCTTGGCGAACAAGCAAGTCAAGTTCTGGTTTCAGAATCGCCGAACTCAAATGAAGGTAAAATTTGAATACATTCATGCACATGTATGTAGTTTGTTGATGCTGTTGATATTAGGGACGGATATACGACTTAGACATTGTGAGATTTCAATCTTTTCCAATATATATTAACAGCTCAAACATATATGTTATAGGCATCAATTGATATGCAGTGACTATGTAAAACTTTTTTCAATTATCATTGTCAATCAATCATAATCGTTGGATCATTAATTTTTAATTTTTTTTTTACTTTAATCATATATACTTCAAAAGTCGTGTGATTGGTTGAACTTTGTCAACAATTTTACATTGACTGAGCATCAAAATTAATCTCTATGATCTATTATATATTTGGTTCCCCTACTAGAATTTACTTATAAGTATTACTTTTATATCTTACGATTTATGAATCCATCACCAATTTATATATACTGTACTAAATGAATTGCATTTCTTGAATTAGACGCAACTGGAACGCCATGAGAATATGATTCTGAGGCAGGAAAATGAGAAGCTCCGAGCTGAGAACAGTTTGTTAAAAGATGCTGTGTCAAACCCAACATGCAGCAACTGCGGTGGCCCAGCAATTCCTGGACAAGTTTCAATGGAGGACCACCAGATTAGGGTTGAAAATGCCAGACTGAAAGAGGAATTGGGCCGAGTGTGTACCTTGTCCAACAAGTTCCTCGGCCGACCACTCTCGGCATTGGCCTCCATGACTATGGGAAATCCAAATTCTGGCTTCGAACTTGGTATGGGAAGGAATGGTGTTGTTGGTCCAAGCAATTTCAACATGTCGCTGCCGATGGGATTTGATATGGGAGACGGAGTTATGGGAGCTCCAGCGCTACAATCTGGATTGCGATCACCGATGGGAATGATCGGAAATAATGCTCAGCAGGAGAGAGCTATGCTTATTGATATTGCAGTAGCT
Source organism: Medicago ruthenica (assembly GCA_018208015.1). Classification (NCBI taxonomy): domain Eukaryota; kingdom Viridiplantae; phylum Streptophyta; class Magnoliopsida; order Fabales; family Fabaceae; genus Medicago; species Medicago ruthenica. Next base: position 23,614,250 of record CM031376.1, read on the forward strand.
GCTATGGATGAACTAATCAGTATGTCTCAGCCGGATTCTCCTCTCTGGATTAAGAGTTCGGATGGTGTGAACGAAGTGCTGAACTATGAAGAGTATGCAAGGATCAATTCTCCTTTTAACGATCCGAAACAAAATGGTTTTGTAACCGAAGCTACAAGACAAACTGGACTGTTATTAATAAACAGTACAGGTCTTGTGGAAACGATGTTGGATGCGGTATGTCATTCAACTTTCTTAATCTTAGATGAAGTATAACTTATTATATTGGAAATTTAGTGTTTTAATGCGAGAAAGTTCAAAAAGTAATTTTTTTATTTATTATTTATGTCAATAGGATCAGTGGGCAGAGATGTTTCCATGTATGATTGCTGGAGCTGCAACCTTGGATGTAATATCTAGTGGAATGAATGGAACCAGAAGTGGATCTTTGCAAGTGGTATATATGTTTGCATTGTGTTAATTTGCTCAATTTTGCTATATACATTTGGATGGAATTAATTACGATTTTGATCATGGTTTTCAGATGCAAGCCGAGGTTCAATTGCCTTCTCCATTAGTCCCGGTTCGACAATATAGTTTCCTCAGGTTTGCAAAGCAGCATGTAGGAGGTATTTGGGTTGTGGTTGATGTTTCGGTCAACATCGGCCGTAATGCTGCTAATGGAAACCCTTACATGAGCTGTAGGAAGCTTCCTTCTGGCTGTATTTTGGAGGATTTGCCCAATGGTTTTTGCAAGGTAAGTGCTTAATTATCTAAAACATTTTAAACATTGTTTTTCCTTTATTGCATCATTTAATCCTTGTGTATTTTTATTATAACCTATATAGTTAGTTAACCCCGTCATTGGTGATACTTAAATTTCTTCAATCATCAATAAATCAAATGAGTTTTTCACAAGTCATCGTTAATTCAATATTTTGAAATTTTTAAAAATTACAGATTTCAAGCATTTACATTTTTGTTTTACTACTGTCTACTCTGCAAAACTAGTGAATCGAGGATTACATAGTTTAGTACTAATTTGTTCGTTTACGTCGTTTAATTTAATTTAATTAAATAGATCCTTAGCTTTTACCATATTAAAAGAATCTATACACACATATTCACCCATGTGTATTCTTTTGAAATTCGTTTCATTTGTTATTTTCCACTTAAATCCTTTAAATAGAGTTCTTATTTTGGATATTATTTTACGAGCTTGAGCAAAACTGTCATTCACGATATGCATCACGAACACGTTATGGTCATACCAAAAATTCATGAACTGCTTTAATCTTTATGGAAAGCATGGTTGATGTAGTTAATAAGCCAATCATACATTGCCACCTCATGTCGTGAAAATATTTTTCACTATGTCCAGCATTTTCCATAATTTATAATCATCATAGGATTTAACATTTCTTTTATTTTCAAGTATGAACTATGGCTGCCTAATTTATGTGATAAACAAAATTGACTGATGGAAATTACAATGTTGCAGATTACTTGGGTTGATCATTCCCAATACGATGAGAGTGTTGTCCACCAAGCCTATCGTCCATTGGTTAATTCCGGCATTGCATTTGGTGCTCATAGATGGGTTGCAACTCTCCAGAGGAAGTGTGATTCCCTTGCTGTCCTCATGTCACAATCTGATGACCCCACAGGTCTGCATTTTTGTTATTGCACTTAACGCTTATGAAGCACTGACACGTGTTATTGCACTTAACGCGTATGAAGCACTGACACGTCAACTCTAGTAATTATAATTGAATGTGACCACATGTGCCGGTGTCAGATACTAGACACATATTCAATATGAATTGTCAATACTGCATAGCTTAACACTTTTTCACTCACAAATCTGGTTAAATCGATTACAATTTTGATTGAAATGTTATTTTGCCAGCCATAACTCCACATGGTAAGAAAAGCATGCTGAAGCTCGCGCAGAGGATGTCCGATTACTTCTGGTCGGGAATCTGTCCTTCGACTGCGTGCAAGTGGGATATCCTTCCCATTAGTAACATGGGCAACAATGACATGAAAATCATGTATCGGAAACATCCAGATGCCACTTCGAGCATCGTGCTAAGTGCTGCAACTTCTGTTTGGATGCCGTTGCCTCGGCAAAGGGTGTTTGATTTTCTCCGTGAGGCACAGATGAGAGGCGAGTGGGATGCTTTGTCCAATGGTGGACCAATGCAGGAGGTGGTCCACATTGCTAAAGGACAAGCACTTGGAAATTCTATTTCTATTCTTAGTGCCAATAATGTAAGTGCTCTTTTCCAATATTATGTTCTTCATAAATCAACCATCTGAAATTCTTTTTGTTTGTTTAGATCACTATTTACACCTCAAACATGAGTTATTTAATATTGTTATCGTGATTAAGACTCCGAGGCTTATATACACTTTTTCCTCAGTATCTTATCTGATGTTCTACATCTTTTATGTTGGACCAATTCGTTGTTTGCAAACTATTATCCAAACATGTACTTAATAGATGAAAATAGTAGAATGATTCTACATAGACCTTTTTAACATGTTGCAAGTTAGTTATGTTTATTTTATATGTGAATTAAAAAAAAAATCGTTGCTTTAAATTTAACTTTTTTTTTTCCGTTTAATTAGGCTGTGAATCCGAATGGAAACGAGGGAAGCAGTCTATACCTGCAAGACTCATGGACCGATAGCTCCGGCTCAATGGTCGTGTATTCACCAATCGATGCTCAATCCTTGGACATAGTGATCAATGGTGGAGAGTCTTCATTGGTTCCTCTTTTGCCTTCCGGCTTTTCAATTCTTCCGGATGGCCATTCAAACAACAACAATATCGTTGGAACTTCAAGTGACGGTAGCGGTGGCAATGGCGAGGGCGGAGACAATGGTGGATGCTTGCTCACATTTGGATTACAAATGCTGCTGAACAACACTCAAACAAGTAAGCTCACAATGGAGTCAGTTGAGTCTGTTAATGCACAAATCTCAGTGACCATTCGGAGAATCAAAGATGCACTTGGAGTTGCATGATGAGGAATTGATTCATATACAATAAAACCCTTTTTTTATTTTATTTTATTTTATTCATGACAATTTAGTTTCATTTAAATTTTATTTTCTTTTGAAATTGGGCATAGAAAAATGTTACATACAATTTGGATGTATAGAGGATTTTAGATTATAGTTGGAAAAGGCTGAGACATAATTAAGTCAAGAACGAACCATGAAAGAGCAATTAATTGGTTTTGCTTTTTGTTTGGTTGGTTCGGGTATTGACTTTATTTGTCTTAGCCTTTTTTGATTAAATTTGTCCAAAAGAATATTATTATGTTATTCATGCTTACTTTGCTTATAGCTAAAGTTGAATATTGCATGAAATTGTTCCTAGTTATCATCTTCTAGTTGAATGCATGATTATGAATTTATGGGATCAGTAGTTTATTACAGTTTTTTTCAATCCATTTTTTATAAATCTTCTATTTGTTATAATTTTTTTAAAAATTGAAAAAAATTTAATTAAAATGAAGTTGTTTTGAGTAGCTTCTATTGAAAGTCATTTTTCATAGTTAGTCATGGAATGCCAACCTCGCGATTTTGAGTTAGTCATGGAATGCCAACCTCGCGATTTTGTTGTTTTTGTTTGTTTGATTTGTGTTTTTGTATTCTGACTTTTTGTTGACTCCCTTCTAGACATATCTTGTGCTGAAATGATATCTTTTTAAATTTTTTGGCTCCATTTTTTTTTTCAACTTAAAACTTTTAAAATAAATTTTTTTCATATAAGAAGTAATTTTTAAATGTCTAGATACTAATTTGTCTTTAATTTTTCCTTTTTTTAGAGATGTTTTATTTTTTTCTCCCTAATCTTATTTCAATAAAATTTTGTTAAGTGTGAATAACAATAAATTTTTCTCTTGTATGATGTTAAGTATATAATTCACATAAACACATGTGAACCCGTCCTTGAAGAGACCACCTCATTTCTGCAAAATGATAAACAATTTTGGCTATATCCATGGGAAGAATTTACATTTATTGAACACCACCTCATTTCTTCCTTTGCATATTTTCCAATGTGTGAGGCTAAATAGCTGGACAACTTCAACGTTGGGGTTTGTAAACCATTGTTCTGACCATTTGTGTAGACTCATTTGTGGTGGAACATGTATGCATAGAGGAGAGATAAACCACATCATTTTAATTATCAGATAGTGCATAAAGAGGTGTTCATGGCTTTCATTTTATGATTGGCTGATGAATATTGTAGCAAATCTATTAAGCTTACGTTCAAGTAATAACATTCTAAGTTTGTGTCCACAAGGATCTTTGATAAAATCAAGAATTAATAGATGATTAGGTCATTTTGAAGTCACTCCTCTTCGCTGCCTGGTAATAGTGTCAAGTTACTACAATTGTTCGTTTAGAATTACAATGATTTAACAAAATGGTTAAGACCAATGTGTTGACTCAGAACCCTATTTTTTTATCGCAACTCCCTAATGTCTTAGGCAAGTTCGTGATCCTTGAAGGTTTTCAAGAACGTTAAATCCTTATATCACAATAAGATAATCGAGTATTAATAAAGAAACTATTGATTGAACAGTTAACTTAGGTTGAGTTTCAAAAGTTAGGGTTAATAGTAATTTGAGACTTGAATCAGTTCACGTAAACACACAAAAAGCATTAAAAACAAAGATTAACTAAATTAAACTAAGTTTGCAATTGCATAAAATATACATAATGATTACATGGTTCAAGTAGCTATAAAGAAGTTTATCTACTAGACATAATCTAAGAAAACTAGCTACCCATGGTAAAATTAAACATAACTAAGAAGTTTTGAAGAGTTACACATGAACAGATGACGAATAAGAAGCTTCAATCTTGTTTCCATGGTGAATCTTTTGTTTGAATCCTTTAGAATTCATCCTCTGAAGCACAGTTGAAGACACTGCGTGATGTACACGCTTCTTGTACACAACGCGTAACTTCCAGTATATGGTATCATAATTTTCTTCACTATTTGTTCCATTTCTCATCATCGTAACGCCCGTAATGACTATACCCCAATAGATGACTTGATACATCTTGTAAAAAGTATATATAGCACAACTACAGAGTTGTCTAGTTAGGATGAATTCGATATGGTTCTAAGGTCTTTAATGCGGTCCTTGATTGTCTTGCTGGTTTCTTCAACTCATTACAAAACTTAACTAAAACATGCTAATTTTGACTCAAACACCCATGAAATAACTCAAAAAAGACAATAAAATATTGTTATGACAAGATGTCATCACAACCCCAAACTTAAACCCTTGCTAGTCCTCAAGGAACATTCTTGGAAAATAAATATTTGCAGTAAATTAACAAACCTCCTTGAATGATATCAACCTATAATACTTTTATCTCATTCGGCAATGGAACCACCGGTTTCACTTCAATTTTCACGCCCAGGAAATATTTCTTTTCTCAAAACTCCAATCAAGATCATTTCAATAAAATCACTACAGAGATGCTAACTAAGCACAACTTTTTCTCTCAAGCTCACTAATTCTCTCAAATTTAGATAATGATAATACTCAATCAACCTGCACATGCAATTTTACCATAGGCTTGGAAACATTCTAAACAGCGGATTAAATTTCGTACAAAAACACACGCTTCAGATAAATTTATAGGTTATAACTTGGCTTGGATAAATGTAGGATACTTTTGAGAAAGTAGGCTAAATTGGAGTTAAAGATCAACAACTTTTTTCTTGTCTAAGTGACCACAATTACCAAGTATTGAAACATAGTATCAAGGACTTAGAAACAAGCTTGCTAGATAACAAAGAAGAAGAACACACTAAGTCCCAATGACTTGCAACACAAGCTATCGCAGCTTCTTGTATACAAAACGGTTGTAAAACGGTTATAACAAACTTCTGAGTTTGTTATGCTGAAGGATATAATCCTATAAGATAGAGAACACAATAGCTTAGCAAGGTCCATCACTAGAATCCTATAAATACTTGTAATTGCTTCATTCACAAGTAATTTCAATACAATTGATTTTTCAGCTTGTATTCTTTTTTCTTCCTTTCTCTATCAGTTTCAATGTTACTCAACATGGTATCATGAGCCTCTCCTTGATCCTGGTGATCTGAGAGCGCTTCTTCTGTACCTTTCTTTCTTCGCTATCTTTTTCTTTTTCCCTGCGTTTTCTTTTCTCTCATGGCTCCTCGCAACAACAATGGCGCAGGAACCTCCTCCACTGAGGTGCTTCTTGATCAATCCAGTCCCTATTTTGTTCATCCTGGTGATGGTCCATCCTCGGTTTCAGTTACACCGGTTTTGAATGGCTCCAATTATCATTCTTGGGCCCGTGCCATGCGTCGAGCTCTTGGTGCAAAGATGAAGTTTGAGTTTGTTGATGGCACCATTCCACCCGTTACTGATATGTTTGATCCTACTTTTCGTTCTTGGAATCGTTGCAACATGTTAATTCACTCATGGATCTTGAACTCTGTTTCTCCTTCAATTTCTCAATCCATCATTTTCATGGAAAATGCAATGGATGTTTGGCGTGATCTCAAGGAACGGTTCGCTCAGGGTGATTTGATCAGAATTTCAGAATTAATGCAAGAAATTTATGCATTGCAGCAAGATTCGAAATCAGTTACCACATTCTATTCAGACTTGAAAGTTTTGTGGGAAGAATTAGAAATTTATCTTCCTATGCCTAGTTGCAGTTGTAGAAATCAGTGTGTGTGTGATTCAATGCGTACTGCCAGGAAAAATCATGTCTTGTTATATGCAATCCGGTTTCTCACTGGCTTGAATGAAAATTTTTCCATGGTTAAGTCTCAGATTCTCTTAATGGATCCTCTTCCTCCTATGAACAAGATCTTTTCTATGGTGTTACAACATGAGAGGCAGGGTAATTTAGCACCTCCTGATGAGACTGTACCTCTAATCAATGCTGTGCATTCTGGAAAATCAAAGGGAAATTTTTCTGGTAACAACAAGAATTTCAATCAAGGTTCCAATTACAAACCTAGAGTTTGTACGTTTTGTGGAAGAAATGGTCATACCATTGATACTTGCTACAAGAAGCATGGATTCCCTCCTCATCTTCAAAGGAATTTCAATAATAACTCTTCTGCAAATCATGTTGCTTCCACTGACAATGATGCTGATAATGTGGACACTAGTTCTCAAAATGATGTGGGAAAGGCTTCTCCTTCTATTACCACTGAGCAGTATGAAAAGTTGATGCATTTACTTCAGACTTCATCCCTTAACCAAGATTCAGTGCCTGTACATGCTTCTTCTAATCAGGTTCTATCCTCCATTCCCACTGGTCATATATCAGATGGAAGGCAAGGTACCAGTTACACTTTTTCTTTAACATGTCATAGTTTTACTCTAAACTCTTGGATCATTGATTCAGGAGCTAGTGATCACATTTGTGGAACTCTGCAGTGGTTTCATTCTTACAATGAAATCACTCCCATTCATATTCGATTGCCTACTGGCCACTATGCAATAGCCAAACATGCTGGAACCATTAAATTCAATCCTGATTTTACTATCACAAATGTGTTATTTGTTCCTGAATTTCGTTTCAATTTGCTGTCTGTACCAAAACTTTGTCTTTCATTAAACTGCACAATAAATTTTAATGGTTCCAAATGTTTTATTCAGGAAAAGAGCACTCTGAGGATGATTGGTACTGGTGATAGAAGAGAAGGATTATACTACTTAGCTCTTTCAGATAAGGTTGCTTGCAACATAAACAAGACCCCTCCTTCATCTGTCCCTTTACCAGATAGTGCACTTTGGCACTTTAGATTAGGTCACCTATCTTTTTCTAGGATGAAATCTTTACATGCCAGTTTTCCTTTTGTTAATGTTGATAGCAAGGCAATCTGTGATGTATGCCATTTTGCTAAACACAGAAAACTTCCTTTTGATTCAAGTTGTAATAGAGCAAATAAACCTTTTGAGTTAATACACTTTGACATTTGGGGTCCCATTGCTGTTAAATCTATTCATGGTCATTCATATTTTTTAACTGCAGTTGATGATTTCAGTAGATATACTTGGTTAACTCTTATGAAAACCAAGGCTGAGACTAGACAACATGTCATTAACTTTGTGACTTTAATTGAAAATCAATTTTCTTGTAAAGTAAAGATTTTAAGAAGTGACAATGGTCCTGAATTTACAATGCCTCAGTTTTACAGTTCAAAAGGAATTTTACACCAAACAAGTTGTGTTGAGACCCCTCAACAAAATGCTAGAGTTGAGAGAAAACATCAACATATTTTGAACATTGTTAGAGCTTTACTTTTCCAATCAAATCTCCCTAAACATTTTTGGTCTTATGCTGCTATTCATGCTGTTTTCATTATGAATAGAGTTACCAGTCCTATTATTGAAAACCATACTCCTTATTTCTTAATTCATCAAACTTTACCTGATTTAAATCAATTGAAAGTCTTTGGTTCTTTAGTCTTTGCTTCAACACTGCAAGCTCATAGAAGCAAGCTAGCTTCTAGAGCAAGAAAGTGTGTGTTTTTAGGATATAAACATGGCATGAAAGGTATTGTTTTGTTCGACATTAACACTAAGGAAATCTTTGTTTCCAGAAATGTTACCCATCATGAAAACATCTTTCCATATCAACCTGTTACTTCCCCATCTACCTGGCATTATTATCCAAGTCAGTCCCCTAGTCCTATTGATTTTCCATATGCTGATACAACTGTTCCCTCTTCAGATCTTATACCTCCTCCTCCACTTTTCCCACATGAAATTACATCCAATTCTGACAACACTCAGCCTCCACAACCCTTACAACCACATTCATCTTCCAAACCTACTAGAACTAAGAAACCTCCAGCCTATCTTGGAGACTATGTATGTAATAATTCTTCTTCTCACTCATCAAAAGCAATCATTCCAGGTACTCCTTACCCTATTGCATCTTTTCACTCTTTTGCACATCTGTCTAAATCCCATAGAGCTTTTTCTCTTTCTGTCACAAATGGTACTGAGCCCAAAACCTATAAAGAAGCATGTCAGTCTGATCATTGGTTAAAGGCTATGGAGTCTGAATTAGATGCCTTGGCTAAGAATGGAACCTGGAAAATTGTGAACCTTCTTCCTCATGTTAAGCCTATAGGCAGTAAATGGGTGTACAAGATCAAGCACAAAGCTGATGGTAGCATTGAGAGATACAAGGCTAGGTTAGTTGCCAAAGGTTACAATCAGGTTGAAGGCCTTGATTTCTTTGATACCTTTTCTCCTGTTGCAAAATTGACTACAGTCAGGATCCTCCTAGCTCTTGCTTCCACCCAACATTGGCATCTTCACCAGTTGGACGTGAACAATGCTTTTCTTCATGGGGATTTGCAAGAAGATGTGTACATGAGCATCCCAGAAGGTGTTATCAGTGCACCAAACACGGTTTGCAAGTTACAGAAAAGTCTATATGGACTCAAGCAGGCCAGTAGAAAATGGTATGAAAAGTTGACCTCCCTTTTGCTTAGTGAAGGCTATGTTCAGTCCACCTCAGACTACTCTCTCTTCACACATCAGCAAGGCAAGGATTTCACAGCTTTGTTGGTCTATGTGGATGACATCATTCTAGCTGGTTCCTCTCTCCATGAATTTGATCGAATCAAATCCATCCTAGACTCTAAGTTCAAAATAAAGGACTTAGGTGTTCTAAAGTATTTCTTAGGATTGGAAGTTGCTCATTCTTTAGCAGGTATCACTGTATCTCAAAGAAAATATTGTCTGGACCTTTTAGACTCTTCTGGTCTTCTGGGATCTAAGCCTGCTAGTACACCTATGGATACCTCCACAAAATTGCATCAAGACAACAGCAAACCTTTTGCTGATGTGTCTTGCTACAGGCGGCTCATTGGAAGACTACTGTATCTTAACACTACCAGACCTGACATCACATTAGCCACTCAACAGCTGAGTCAATTCCTTCATGCCCCAACTATTTTACACTACAAAGCAGCTTGCAGAGTTATCCGATACCTTAAACACAACCCTGGTCATGGATTATTTTTTCCTAGATCTTCAGAATTACAAATTCTAGGATATGTGGATGCTGACTGGGCAGGATGTATTGATTCAAGAAGATCCACAACAGGTTTCTGTTTCTTCTTAGGCTCCTCTCTAATCTCATGGCGCGCTAAGAAGCAAGCAACTGTCTCAAGGTCTTCATCTGAAGCTGAATACAGAGCTTTATCTACTGCAACCTGTGAACTCCAATGGCTCATGTATCTTTTGAAGGATTTACACATCACATGCAACAAACAACCAATCTTATATTGTGATAGCCAAAGTGCTATACACATTGCTTCTAATCCTGTATTCCATGAGAGAACAAAGCATTTGGAGATAGACTGCCATTTAGTCAGAGAAAAGGTGCAGAAGGGTATTCTGAAATTGCTTCCCATTGCCACAGAAGAACAACTAGCAGATTTCTTGACTAAACCTTTACCACCTCCAAAATTCAATTCCTTTGTGTCCAAGCTTGGCATGATCAACATCTATCATGCTCCAGCTTGCGGGAGGATATTGAAACATAGTATCAAGGACTTAGAAACAAGCTTGCTAGATAACAAAGAAGAAGAACACACTAAGTCCCAATGACTTGCAACACAAGCTATCGCAGCTTCTTGTATACAAAACGGTTGTAAAACGGTTATAACAAACTTCTGAGTTTGTTATGCTGAAGGATATAATCCTATAAGATAGAGAACACAATAGCTTAGCAAGGTCCATCACTAGAATCCTATAAATACTTGTAATTGCTTCATTCACAAGTAATTTCAATACAATTGATTTTTCAGCTTGTATTCTTTTTTCTTCCTTTCTCTATCAGTTTCAATGTTACTCAACACCAAGCATCGTGCAATTCCAACATGGTACTAAGAGAACTACTTACTTTCTTTTATTTTAATTTCTTTCTATGAAACCATAACTTCTTGAGATTAATGGCTCTTGATTTTTTTATTAAGAGACTAATCACATGTCTCTTTTTATGAACAAGTTTTGTTCTCTAGTACCCCCTACCCTAAACTTAGAGTATTTCTTATTCAAGAAGTAACCCCCAAACTTAAGGAGGGTAAATAGTTTTAATTTTCCAGGTCAAAAAGGTTTATTATACAATTTGTCACCGAAAGAAAGGGGATAAATTTTTAGGCTCAAAGGGGTTTAGCAAATGATAAGAGTATACAAGGTGACTTAAAAATACATTGAGTACCAATAAAAGGTGCCTCAGTGCATGTAAATGTAAAACTTCATCACCTATAGAGAAAGAATGCAAGTTCTAAAAAATGAATGCATGTATGGGTACTCACATGAGAAAGAAAACACTATACAGTGGGTAAAATTTAGGCTCAAGTTCTCACCAACAATGATTTATGTAAAGGTTGTGTTAGTTAGCACTTGAAATATTCCCATTTCCTCATCCTTTATTCCATCTGTTGAACCTCCATGATGTTTTGAGCAATTCCATTTCAATGTGTAGAAATTTATAGAACTTTGTATTTTGAGGTTCCCATTATTCAAACAGGACTGTTACTAAACTTAAAACTTAATAAAGCAATATATGATGATTAATAATAAACAAGACAACAAACAGGTTTTTATGAAAGACATAACAACAAGCTAAGACCAAAATGCAAAAAGATAGTTGATAACATTGGTTTCCTTCCATGAAGATCTTCTTTTACATCATTAATGGTCAGTCACCCAACCTTAAAGGTCAGTCACCACCAATGAAACTCTCGCAGTTGGAATTTGAACTCCGACGTACATCTTTAACCTTTAGACATCTACCTTAAAGGTGGTATTAACACCATGCTCTTTCATTTCTACAGCTCAATAAGGTGATATGTCCTTCACTAGAAACGGACCAGACCACTATGTCATACCAGATAATTGAGTTATCCTAAGTAGGTTATGTTTAATTCGTTAAACAAAAAGTACAATGTGAATAGAAGGAAAAAAATGAGCTACCAACTGTACTAGAACTAATGATCATCCCTTTATGGTTTCCTCCAAATCCCAATGAGTTTTCCTTCTTTAGAGTCAAGCTTTGAAATGTATGATTTTCTCATGTCATGCGTCAAGAACATCCATTGTCCACGGCTGGTGTTTCAATGATGTTGCTAAGCATATCTACAACATAGATTATTTAGTTTTGGGTAAATTACACTTTTGGTCCTTTAAATATTTTTCAGGTTTCATATTGGTCCCCTAATTAATAAAAGTAACGTTTTGGTCCCTTAAATCCTTCTTTGTTGTCACTTTGGTCCCTTCCATCAGTTTGTGTTAAAAAACGTTCACTTTTTGTCCCTTAAATATTTTTCAGGTTTCATATTGGTCCCCTAATAGAGGACCAATATGAAACCTGAAAAATATTTAAGGGACCAAAAGTGAACGTTTTTTAACAAAAACTAACGGAAGGGACCAAAGTGACTAACATAAAAGATTTAAGGGACCAAAACGTTACTTTTATTAATTAGGGGACCAATATGAAACCTGAAAAATATTTAAAGGACCAAAAGTGTAATTTACCCTTTAGTTTTTAAGCACCCAAATTTTCTTGGTTCCTTTTGAGTTAGATCTAAAGGGCTTATTGTTACTCAATGTTTTCAAAACACCTTGTGTGCAATTTGCACCAAGTGTGATTCAATTTCTCCACAAGTTACAAGTATAGAAACCTTATCACTTTATTTATGCAAAGTATTTGAAGAGAAATTTCATCTAAAGATTAAATCTTTGTGGCTCAAATCACTTAACACAAGTTTATGAAACTTAACACAACCTATAAAATTTTCTGTTTTTGCAAAATATTTTCTGCACAACTATAACAAACCAAAATTAAAAGAGATAGAGAGAAGAAGATGAACACAATGATTTGTTTAGGAAGTTTCTCGTTCATCCTCTCTCTGGGTTACGTCTGCCAACAATTAAATTGCTTTTGCAAAGTATTTGATTACAAGAAGAAAAATACACAATAAACTCAAAATCAATTGTAGATACAATCCTTTGTATACGAAGATGAGATTCTTCTTCTTCCATTGATCTTCTCCAAAGATCAAGTCCCGAATTGCTCGACGATGCTCCGCTTGATACTCATTTGTAAGGCCCACATCCAGTGGCGGATCTTGTCTAAAATATTGAGGGGAGCGATAAATACTAACTAAAATATTTTCTAAATACAAATAATATTACTAACAATTACACTAAACACAAGATGTGCAAAGAGTATATAATTTTTTTTCCCGAAAAGTCAATACAAAGCAAAAATGCCACATAATACCAACCACCAAAACAACAAACGCCAAAACACAACACTACAAAAACACTCCCCACTAAATCCAAATCCAAAAGTCCAAAAACACATAAAACTAATATAATCAACAAAATGCATCACTGGAAAGGTTTCTTTCAAGTGTCGATGTTGAAGCTAATTTTCCTCTTAAAAAATGCATCAATTTCTTATGTTTGATCATTATATCGCTCCTACAAAATGCATAATTCACACGCCAATTGCTAATAACATAAAACATCACTGTTTGTACAAGTCCACCATATCAAATACAACTAGATTACAATTTGTTCAAGTCCACTATATCAAATCCACTACATCAATTACAAATAACCAATCAAGTTAATTAAGATTTAACATCAAGTGAGGTATAACATATCAATTGATTCTGAACAAAGACTTATATGCTTTGCTACCATTCATGTCAATGTGTTATTTTCTTACTGAAAAATGGTCTAGTATATGAGTTTAAAGTGCATTTTCTGTTCCTAATAATAGCTACGTATGAAGGTATATAACTACATAAACATATTTCTGCAGTACCTATTTTTATTCTTGAAATATATGACCTCTGTAATTCCAACAATTGAGTATGATTACACCATGGACTTTGATCTTGGTAGATCTAGCAATTGAGCAATCCCAAAAACACACATTTTATACCAATCACAAGCAACTAATCCCAAAAAACTCAAGCTATTTACACACAAATAACCACAACTAATTAACACACAAATGATCACAAGCAATCACAAAAACAAATCACAATCAATTACAAGCAAAATCTAATTTAACATCACACACACACAATCTAACCCAAGAAAAATCTATAAATTATCAAGTATAAATTTCACAAGAAATCATGAACTTTCCCACAATGTAGCTCTTGATTTTCACCAAAAACATAGAATACAAGTTTCCCCCAATTTTCAATTTTTAGGGTTCAAGTTTCCCCAATTTTAAAGCAGAAACATACAATTGTTTTTAACCAATATTGAATTGATCAAATGAAGAAGACAATTGACAAAAAACTGCAAAGGGCAAACAAATTACAAACCTGAAAAGGGATAAATTCCAATGGAGTGGTGTGACAGTGACATCCTCACATAGAGAGAGTCAGAGTGGCTGAGTGGAGGAGATAGGGGCGTGTCACCGTTGTTGGAGGGTGGAGATGTTGAAAGGAGAGTGGGCAAGAGAACTTGTTTGTACACTGGGAGTGACTGAAAATGACAGAGATAGGGTCTGGGAAAGAGGGGATGCCAGAGTGAGAGAGCGCATGTGAGACCCCTAATTTTGTTAGGGTGTTTTGGTAATTTCCTATACAGTCCGAACACAATAAGCAGTTTGGATTTTAAAATTTGAAACACCCCATGTATAGGGAGCGTTTATTTTTTTTTAGAATATAAAATCCGAACGCCTCATACATCCCCTCTTGTGCCAAGAATTAAGGAGAAAACCAGTTCAAATTAAATAATCCGAACTTTAACAACATAATCATTAAGCATGGTTGTAACATGGATAACTAGTTTAAGAACCATACTAACCATCCTAACCTCTATCAATGTATCATCCGCAAATTGAAGATGAGAAATTTGCACCACATCTTGACAACCAACATGGTACCCACGGAATAACCCCCACCTCCACCAACGACTTCATCAACATGTTCAACCCTTCTGCCGCTAACAAAAAAAGAAAGGAGATAGATGGTTTCCTTGCCTAAGCCCCCTCTCCAGAGGAAATTCATCAGTAGGACAACCGTTAACTAATACTGAAGTCGTTGCTGTTCCCACACATTCTAAAATCCATTTTCTCCATAAGGTAGGGAAATTCATTTTATTCATTACCTCATCTAAATACTTCCAGTCCACCGAGTTGTATGACTTCTCAAAATCCACTTTAAAAAGAAGCATTTCCTTTTTTAATCTCCTAGCTTCGTCCACCGCCTCATTAGCGATGAGAATACCATCTAAAATATGCCTCCCTTTAGTAAAAGCCGATTGAGAATTCGAAACCACACTCCCAATCACAACATAATCTATTAGCAAGAACCTTCGCCAGCACCTTATACATACTTCCCACCAAAGAAATTGGTCTAAACTCATTCAGCCGCTGAGGGCTAGCAACCTTGTGAATAAGAGCAATAAACGTCGAATTTATCCCCTTTGACAGCTTCCCGTTACGATAAAATTCAGACATGAACCGCATAAAATCATCCTTAAGCTCACACCAAAATTCTCTAATGAAACCAAAGCTAAAACCATCCGGGCCAGGACTCTAAAAACTCTCATAGTCCCAGACTGCCTACTTGACCTCTTCCAAATTAAAAGGACGAATTAAATTACTCGCTTCTGCGAAAGTCAATCTACTAAAATTAAGATCCTCCACCTCTGGCCTCACAACACGAACAACCTTAAAATGAGTAGAAAAATGGTTGAAGACAGCCTCTGTAATGTTTTGGACCCCTTCAACCTGAACACCATTAACTTGAACCGAATGTATAGCATTGATACGCCTCCTACTAGACATAATAACATGAAAGAATTTTGAATTAGTGTCATCTTCTTTTAACCAGTTCATCATAGTCTTCTGCAGCACATACTAGAGTGAACTCGTGCCAAAAAGTGAAAAAATTTCGACAGCTCATGAATATTCGCGACCTCCTCTTCCAAAAGCGATGTCTCTTCCCCCTTGGAATCCAGAGAAGAAATCCAATCCTTCACCACCTTCATCTTACCCTCCAAATTTTGAGAGTGATTCTGATGCCACTCTTTTAAGCTACCTTTAATCATCAATATTAAAAGAGAAAATTAAATAACAAAAATTATAAAAGTGTAATCGTGTTAATGTCTTTTGTCATGATTAAGATGAATGTCAGTGAACCGCTTCAATGTTCTTGCTGCACTGTTTGATATCAGAGTGTTTCCCATGTCCAATTGATTATGTCCATACACATTTTTCCATTTTCACTACAATTCTTCAACATTTGTTTTTGTTGAAGTAAAAATCTTTTTGATGAATATTTTAATGATAACAAACCTCGTGGAATAAATAATAAGTTTTATGAATAGTGATCTACTGATGTTTGCTCTTGAGTTTTTGTTAAAAGAACAGGAATCACATAAGTGGATAAGCTATAAGCCACTCACATCAATAAGTGCATTATATCTACTCAACAGTGAAAGAATGAGTATATCATCAGTTGAAACAACAATATCAAATCTCCATGAAGATTCATAGCTCAAGAATCATGATGGAAGAACTTGAATCATGATGGAAGAACTTACATCACAAGCTACACAAGAATGTGCCTGAAGCTATGTGACAAAACTCACATTGAATATTGTGTTATATGATTTGAAGATCCACCGTGAAAAAACAAGATAAAAGGAAATATGCATACAAGTTGTGAAGATTCTCAGAACCTTCTCAAAGTGTCATACTTCCAAAGCTTCTAAAGATAAGAAGTTCAGAGTTAGAATGTTCATATGAATAGAGTTCAGAAAGTTCATATGAATGGAGTTCATAATGATCGTGAACATTAACCCAGAATATTTCCATAAATAATTAAGGATTACTTCATGGATCAACAAAAATATTTAAAGTCATTTGTTACAAACAATTATGAACTAAATGCAAAGAAATATTCTTTTAGACGTCATCTTGTTTGTCAAAACAAATGATCTCTCATTTATATGCTTGAAGTATATTTGAATGGAATAATTAACAACCTTCATAAGGTTCGGAATGTTGAAGAACATCCAAATGTTCAACATAAAGCAGAACTGTCAAAAAGGCAGGAACCCAGAAGAAATATTCTGAAGTTCATATGAAGAACCCAAAAACATTCTGAAGTTCATATGTATGAACCCAGAAAGAGTTCAAAAGATTGTTCAGAAGGTTGCTCAGAAGGTTCATCAGAGTAAACCTAGAAATCAATGTTCATACCAAGAACATGCAAGAACAGACATGACATGAACATATCAAATGCATAAAAGGATTTCGACTTTGGATCAAGAAAGCATTAAAGACATCTATGATGATTAAAGGATTAATGAACTTTGATAGTTTCTTGGTGTTTAATATAAGACAGGAACAAAATATAAATCAAACCAAGAATCAAGTGATCAAAGATCATTAAAGCTTATGAACCCAGTCGGAGTTCAGAAGGTTAGTCAGAGTTCAGAAGGTTCGAAAATAGTTCAGAAGGTTGTTCTTAAGGTTTATCAAGAACAAGCCCAAAAATATATGAACATTATCAAGAACATTCAAGGCTCACATGACATAAATAAAAGTCCAGGAAAGTATTGTGACTTAAATCAATCAAGAAATAAAGACATTTATTTGGATTAAAGTCAAAAGGCATATCCATTCTCTATTAAATCTTGAATGATTATTGAGTGTTGCTGTTATTGATGGTGGTGGGGTAGTGATTTCGAGTTGTATGAAAAAAAAAATCTAGATTTTTTGTTTTAGAGGGTTTTTTCGTGAAGGTGGATGATGAAGGTGATGAAGAAGAGGAAGATAGAAGAGGGAGAAAGGGAAAAAAATATTAGGTGGTGATAGTGCACTTTACTTACAATAAACCTTTAAGATCCAACGGTTTTTTTTTTGTCAAATATATCAAACGGTTTAAATAAAAAAAAATTAATGAAGTTTATGGTGGACCTCCTATAATGTTGGTCCACCTTAGACATTTGATGTTAACATTTTAACAGAAGGGACACAAATGAGTAACGAATATGAACTTAAAAATCAAAATGGACCAAAAATTAATTATGAGACCAAAATGATACAAAAAAAAACAGTTAAGGGACCTTAAGAGCAATTTAACCTAAAAAATAAATCCCCATTATTTTCATATTTAAATTATTTACAATCTCCCGCCAAACTTAAAATATTTCCATTAAACCCCTTTTACTTCTAACTATTTCACAAAACACCCCTTCCCGTTCTAACTACTCTCCAACCTCACTTCACATCTTCCATAGCCGAAATCTTCACATAAACCCTAAATCCCCAAAACCCTAAAAATGCGAATCTTCATTTTTCGCATTTCCAATTTCTTCAAACAAAATTCCCAATGGATTCATCACCATGAACACAATCCCAATCCCAATTTCAATTTCAATTTCAATTTCAATTCAATCAGAGAATTTTCACAATCCACCTCAATCCCCAAAAAACAACTACGAATTCGCGACCATGGTTACGACAATTACATGGAAATCGAGAAGAAAACCCGAAAAGTTCTCAAATTTCAGAACTTGATCCTCTCTGAACCTAATCAATCAATCCCAATTCCTCGTCTCGAAACCCTAGCTCATCGAATTGGCTTCAAGCGCCATGAAGCCAGCGCGTTTATACTCAAATTCCCACATGTTTTTGAAATCTTCGAGCACCCGGTTCAGCGGATACTCTTTTGCAGGTTAACCCGAAAGGCGATTCTCCAGATTGAACAGGAGCGGCTAGCGCTTGCTGATCAGATCGAACGAGCTGTCACGTGTCTCCGGAAGATGATCATGATGTCGAATGGCCTTAGATTACGCCTCGAGCATGTGAGGATTGCGCGGTCTGCCTTGGGTTTACCGGATGATTTTGAGTATTCGGTTGTTTTGAGGTATCCGGAGTTTTTTCGATTAGTTGATGCTAAAGAAACTAGGAATAAGTATATTGAGCTTGTTGAATTTGATTCTAAGTTAGCTACATGTGCAATTGAAGATGCTAGGGAGAGAGTTTATAGAGAGAGAGGTAGTGAAGCTGAAGATATTAGGTTTTCTTTTTTGATTGATTTTCCACCGGGTTTTAAGATTAGTAAGTATTTTAGGATTGCAATGTGGAAATGGCAAAGGTTACCTTATTGGTCACCTTATGAAGATGTTTCGGGGTATGATTTGAGGTCGATTGAGGCACAGAAGAGAATGGAGAAAAGGGCTGTTGCTACGATTCATGAATTGTTGTCGTTGACTGTGGAGAAGAAGATTACGTTGGAGAGGATTGCACATTTTCGGATGGCGATGAACTTGCCGAAGAAGTTGAAGGAGTTTTTGCTTCAACATCAGGGGATTTTCTATGTTTCTACCAGAGGGAATCATGGGAAGCTTCATACTGTTTTTCTTAGGGAGGCTTATAGGAAAGGTGAGTTGGTTGAGCCTAATGATTTGTATTTGGCGCGACGGAAGCTTGCTGAGCTTGTGTTGTTGAGTCCCCGGAAAGCTAGGGTTGATAGGGAATTGGTTGGGTATAGGAGGAGCAAGTTAGATGATGAAATGGGGCAAGTAACAAGAGCTTATGTTGAGGATGCTTGTGAGGATTTTAAGGGTGGAGATCGTGTAGGGCAAGGTGAGGATGAAGATGGTTTATCATCAGATATTGATTCTGATGTTGATTCTGGAGATGAGGATGATGATTTTGATGATAGTGTGTCAAATGAAAAGGAAATCTCTTGAGTGAGAGTATTACGGGAATAATTTGGATCTAGGAGTTTTTCCAATTTTGCTGTTAAGAAGTCTCTTGAAGGGAATCGACTCTCTTCGTGGGAATTTTCACCAAAGGGAATCGACTTTGAATGCAGCAGATTCTTGTTTCTACTGCAACTTAACTGAAGTGAGATTTTTCATGTGATTGATTAGCCGTTGTGTGGAATGTGGATTTGGGGAGTACACTGCAAGGTTAACTCTGAAAAAATGTGAGTGGTTTTTCTTGAAGATTATATTGAGGATGATATCTGATGTGAACTTAGTTTTTCATCGTAGAATAGAAACGTTTTGTTACCTTATTATTTCCTTTGCCTCCATCGCTTTATCTGAACATACCGGAACCATTTTTTGTAGAAGAAAACACCGTGTAAACAAATAATATCTTTATTCTTGAAGCGCTAACACTGTTAGAAAATCAAGGGCCTCACACTAGGATATTCAACTCTAATCAAGTAAGGCAAATCATCTGGATTTTCTTACATATCAGTCATTTCATTAAATCACTGTAATATTTAATATTGATTCTAATTTTTACTACAGGAGGAAATTTTCCTTCAAGAAACTGTATTGGATACCCTATTATGTATGTACTCAATGAATGTACTGTATATATTTTTTGCTGGATTTTCATTATTAATTTTAGATCCAAAACAAAATCCTCTAATTTTCTGCCTGTGTTTGTCACAAGTTTTTGAATGGCTGAATTTTGATCCTTAGTTTGGAATTTCTCATGTCAAAATATAGGGCTGATAGTATAAGTGAAAAAATCAAGTTGAAACATCCATATATTTTTAACTTGTAAAGGTGAATGTTAGTGGTTAGTTTGTTAGAAGGGACGTGAATGTTAGTTGCAGGAACTGAACCATAAACCTTCTACGTATGATCACTCGGTGCCCCAACCAAAACTACTGGGCATGTGATAGCACTTGTGGTGGTGGCGCTGTTGTAGCTGTGGCCTGTGTGTGATCGATGGAGATGACACACATGGCCATTGAATATGCTTTCTTTCCTTTTTATCGTCTCTGCATTTTCTTATTGTTCTTAATTCTTGTATTATTTCTTTATTCTTATGTTTGTTTTTGGTTGGTATTATGGTTACTAAGAATGGTTTCAGTTGTAGAGAGAAAGATGCTATATATTTTTTTTGGATGTATAAAAGATCTTAAAATTTCCGGGCATTGGAAAGTTTCTCCCCCACATTTTATATCCATTGTTGCAGATAATTTGTACTTGTTACTTTACTATTAGGGGCTCCCATGAATTACATCTTCAATTATAAAGTACAGAAATAGCTCTTCTAAAAACATATTTGTGAAAATCAAATTAAAGCTACCAATCCAACAACTGAATGGAGAATTGATCAAATATTGATTAATTTAACTTAGAAACCAAGTTACCAACATGGAGTGAGATAGTTGATAGATAATCAAAATCCTTAAACGTTAGTCGATGAATGTGGCTAATATTTTAGAGTTGTTCCAATATAATGAAAAACCTGCCAAAGAAAAACATCAGAAGATCCATAAAAACAACAGAACAAAAACTGGTATTTGAATACCTAATTTTGAATTCAAGAGTTCATAATGCATAGGAATATATGCTAGCATGTTTCAACAAAAAAAAGAATAGATACTAGCACTTTATAACATTTGTTTGAAAAACGGTTACCTTGAATAAATGGTGCTAAATCAACTTGAAAATATTTATTTTTCTCTTATTAAATACAATTAAAACCTGTTTTTTTTAAAATGAAAACATTTTGCTTATTTTTAAAAATACTTTTGAAAGTATAAAGGAGATAGATAGGAATATAAGAAAAATTATTATTCGAAGTTTTGAGGTTTGTGAGGGTTTGATATCAGACCTTGAAGAATTGAAGAACTATGCAAAAAGTATATAAACCATTCCAAAAGAAACTACTAGTGGTGGTGGCAAAAACCAACGCAAAGAGTGTTGGAAGTGGAGGGGCAACGCAAAGGCCAGAGACAACAAGAACACAGAAGCTAGCAGTGAAATTGTGCATGTTTGATTCTACAATGATAAAAATTGATTTCAAATGAACTTATTATGTAAAATTGATTTTAATTAAAAGTGAATTGAATGTAAAGTGTTTTATGTTTAAATTTATTTACGTAAAAGTGAGTTGAATAATAAATTACACTGTAAAAATCAGGTTTAGACTCGAGCTAATCTTAACTTCTTAATTTCAAATTATAACCAATTTTAAAGGCAAAATCAATTCTATTAGAGAATAAACAAATATGTTAAAATCAATTTAACACTGCCAAAATATATTCTGACTACTTCTGGAACCAAACATAGGCTAAGAGAGGAGACACTCTTATGTATTTGGTTTTAGGGAGGATGAGACATGTGAGCATTTGTTCTTTTATTTCAGTGCTATTCCGAAAATTTGGTCTTTGGAAACATATTTATGGGTCATTTGGGATTGATGTTCATGGTGAAGCAAATGTGGATGCACATATTTTAAAGATTAAATTATATTTTTGGTATCTTAATTTATTTTTAGGTTTTATTTTGGTCATTTAAGTTATAAAGGTTGTATAATTTGGTCCCTTAAAAAAATTCTGTTTCATTTTGATCTCAGTTATGAATGTTGGACACTTTGTCCATTAACGTACAAATACTAAGACATTTTGGTTTTTGATAGAAAGAATTAAAATGTCTAAAGTTTATAACTTAAAATCAAAGTATCTAATGTTGGTAACTTAAGGATCATGAAACGAAAAAAACTTAGAAACCAAATTGTCTAACTTTTGTAATTTAAAGGACTTAAAATGAAATTAAAAAAGAAATAAATCAAGACACTAAAACGAAATCTAAAATTAACTTAAAGAGCCAAAAATATGATTTCATATTTCAAGAAAAAAGAAGTTTGTGACAAACTGAGGTGGTGAACAACATTAAAATGACTTCTTGGACTCGGTTCATGAGTAAGACATACATATGAATTCTTGTTATTTTTTTTAAAAAAAAAAGGTGGAATAACCTTTGACAGGTTTACGGTGTGGTTAATTTTAATTTACTTATCAAAGGAAAAGTATATTGTGTTTTTTAAGAAGCCAAAATAGAATATATCAATCAAACCGATCAAGTCATTCCAGCATAAGTTGTGCCAAAAACATACTTAAATAAAGTCTACAATGTTATAGTATAAGAACAAAAATACAAATGTAAATCATGAAAATAAACAAGCTAAGATATTGTAGTTAGACACAAAAGAGATTAAGCCACCAATAGCGATAGTCAAAAACAAAAGTTGAATATCTCGCTTTCCACCGCTAGAAAGACTAAAGCTTGATTTTGCCAAATAAAGTTGATAAATTTTCCTTTTTGTGCTGAAAAATACGCATGTGTCTTTCCTTTCAAATAACTCAAATACAAGAGAGCCAAATAATGTTCAGAGGCAAACAAGCTTGCTTTGAAAAACCACCCAAATAGACGAAGTGCAACAATTGATCCGAAAGGAAGCCCAAATTCACCATAACAAATCCGAGCCAATCTGAAATCAATAACCAAATTCTGCCAAAAAAATCACACTTGACGAACATGTGATCCACATCTTCATTCTTGTGATTGTTGATCATTATTTTGAATCACGCCCCTTCTGAGCAAATTATCTTTGGTAGAGATACGATTGAGAAGTAGACGTCAAGTGAAGAGATTGACGTTGAGAGGACCGATTTAATCCATATGATGATTGAGTTTACTACTATTGGAGTATTATGATTCACCGAGACCAAGAATTGATAAGCCCTACTAACAGAGCAACATTTGGATTGATGTAACTGTCAAACCCATCTATCTTCCATACCAACCTGAAAACAATAGAATTTTGCCAAATAAAAAAGATAATTTTTCCTTCTTGCATTGAAAAATACGCATGTGTGTTTCCTTCCAAATAACTCCAATACAAGATAGCCAAACAAGCTTGCTTTTAAAAACCATCCAAACACAAGAAGTGCAACAGTTGGCCTGAAAAGGAGTCCGAATTCACTGTAACAAATCCGTGCCAATATGAAATCAATGATCAAATTCTGCAAAAAAAAAAAATCACACTTGACAAACAGGTGATCCACATCTTCATTCTTCCCACAACCTCTTGTGCATTGTTGATCATTATTCTGAATCACGTCCCTTTTGAGCAAATTATCTTTGGTAGAGATAGGATTGAGAAGTAGACGCTAAGTGAAGAGATTGACATTGAGAGGACCGCTTTAATACGTAGGATGATTGAGTTTACTATTGGAGTATTATGATTCACCGAGACCAAGAATTGATAAGCACTACTAACAGAGTAACATTTGGATGGATGTAACTGCCAAACCCATCTATCTTCCATACCAACCTGAAAACAAAATAATTTAACAACCTCTTTCTCCACTTTCACGCCTCACCGTCCACCTCCAACCTAAGGAATTCATCTCCTTTACAGTCGCTAATTGGTTTCAAATAAATCATACAACCTTCTAAACCTAACATTTAACGGACCTACTTCCAACCAAGGATCCCGCAAAAACAGCGTTGATGACCCTTTATCCACATCTTGCAATATATGATCTTCAAACCGATTCCCCACCCCCAAACAAGCTCCCCCACCGTAACATAACCGCCCCCTCCTCACCATAACAGACAACTAGACCCTTTACCATAAACTATCCCTTTCCTCCAAAACCCTCAACACCATTTACCAAGCAGAGCCAAATTAAACTCCCTTATCCTTCTAACCCCAACCCACCATTCTCCATATTCAAGCAAATTGTGTCCCATTTAATCCATGAAATTTTTCTAAAATCCTCACCCCTCCCCTAAAAAAAATTAAAAATAGATTCAATAGAGGAAATGATACTTATAGGAGCCTTGAAGAAAAAAAGAAAGTAAACTGGTAGAGAGGACATGAAAGACCTCAGAAGAACTAGACGACCCCCTAAAGAAAGATTTCGACTCTTCCAACCCGACAATATACTTTTAATACGATCATTTAAGAGATACAGAAAATTCATCTTCTGTGAGTCCCCGCCCATTGGCAGGCCCATGTAAGGAAACAATAGACGACCAATTTTGCAATTCATAACCAGAGAAGCCTCCTTCAACTACGAATCAACTATGTTAACTCCAATCAACAAACTCTTAAGGAAATTCACTTTCAACCCCGGTATCACCTAAAATAAAATAAGAACAACTTTCAAGGCTCTCACGTTGGCACAACTTTTTCCTCTCACCAACAAAGTATCATCTGCAAGATGCAAGTGAGAGATCGAAACAAATTCAATAGCACCCACCTTATAACCAGTAAACAAACCTGCTTCAACCGTGGCATTCAACATAACATTCATCCCTTTAGCCGTTATCCAAAAAAGAAAGGGAGAAATGGGATCTCCCTAACGTAACCCTCTACCATTAACCAGAACTGATGTCGTTGCTGTAGTTATACATTCCAATATCCACTTACGCCTTAAAAATGGAAAATTCATTTTAACCATAACATCATCAAGATACTTCCAATCCACAAAATCATAAGCTTTTTTCAAAATCAACTTTAAAATATAATAATAAATATTTTTTAAGACAGCGCGCGTCATTCATCACCTTATTAGTTATAAGAATCTTATCTAGAATTTGCCTACCTTTGATGAATGCTGATAGAGAATCTGAAATTACGCTCCCAATGACATATCACAATCTATTAGTCAACATTTTAGGGATGAGAGCTATAAAATTATTGTTCAGCCCTTTCGTCAATATGCCATTTCGATGAAAATCAACAAAAAATCCCATCAAGTCATCTTTTAAACCCGACCAAAAATCCTTGATGAACCCAAGATTTGTCTCATCCGGGCCAGGACTCTTGAAGTTGTCGCAGTCCCAGACTGTCTGTTTCACCATCTCGAGAGAAAAGGTTTGACCAATTCCCCTTTGTTCATCACACTTAAGACTTAAAATTCAAGTTTTCCACTCAAGGATGATCAATATTACCAAACTTAAAATGAGATTCAAAATGATTAAAAACAACACTTTTAACATTATCCACCCCTTCCACTTGACTACCATTCACATTGATCGTAATAATAACATTTGATCGACGCCTAGATGACATAATTCCAAGAAAAAAAATTAGAATTTGCATCGCCTTCCTTCAACCAATTTAGTCTTGATTTTTGACAATGCATAATAGAATTCATATGGGACAAAGAAAATAAATCTGCTAATAAAGAGTGCAACTCCTACACCTCTAAGACTTGCGCCTCCCCCTTTACATCAAGGGAAGAAATTCTATCTTTAACCATGAACCATCAGTCTCTCATTTAATCACTTCGCCTTGTCCCAATACTTGTGCTTGTTGGGCTGTGAACCATCAGTCTCTCATTTAATCACTTCGCCTTGTCCCAAGACTCATGCTTGTTGGGTTGTGAACCATCAATCTCATCATTTAGGGCACAAAGCCCTCCAGAAGGGCCAAAAAGGCCCTAAGGAGCTCGCTAGCAGCACTGCCTCTATAAGCTTCTAGAAGTCTTTAAACATGACTTTGGACCTAAGTTTCTTGGGGCCTAAGTCACGGGAAACCAGGCCAAGAGAAGGCTATAAATAACCCCCTTGAGAGCATTCTCAAGGCATTACTTAAACAGTTCTAAACCCTAGTTTTAGAGATTGTACTCACTGCAAGTACAAACCATTTTGATTCTGCCTTCTAGGTTCTGAGTATGATTATGATGCCAGATTTTCAAACTTTTTGATCAACTTGAATTTTTCTTTCAACACATAATCACCATGTCGCCTGGAAAGAACCACTGAACCTGAACAAATTGTTGATACTCAGTTAAGTCTGCCCAACATTTCAACATTCCTTACGGTCGGGGTCCCCAATTTTCCTCATCAATCATTAACAAAATCGAACAATGATCAGATAACTCTCGAGCTAAAGCCACCTGAATAAGAATTTATCCAACTGACTCATGGATATACCATCCCCATAATACATGTAAAGTTTATCCAACTGACTCTTCAACAGCACATTACATAATATTACATGAAATCTCTACCGACATTCGTTGCACATACAGTTGGAACGAACACAAAGATATAATAATATTATTTTCAACCATATGCCTAAACATAAATCCAACGTCACTATCGTCACGAATAAGCTGAGGCCAATAGACCGTTTTCCACATGTCTTCATCTTTATCTGCCCCTAGGTAATAAATTGGCATATGAGCAAATACATGACATGTATGATGATTTTCACCAACATGGAGAAAATAACTGTTAAGTTGTGCCTTCAACTCATCCATAGTGTCGGTCGAAGTTAGAAAAACCTTAATTGTCTTTTTGAAAGCAGAGTACCGGACATGAGCTTCAATTTGTGCAACCTCAGACATGTTTAACTTCACAAAAGTTTATGAAATATGAAACATCAGAATAATATTAAATTAAACGTAATAACCAATATATATCAAATGCAGAAACATTATAACCAATAACAAAGTAGGTGCATATTTCACCACATAAAAGTTATATATATATATATATATATATATATATATATATATATTAATATGTTAGTTATATATTGGCCACAAAAAATTGGCGTTACAATATCGACCACAAAAAATATGTCGGTGTAATATCGACCAAAAAAAAGGATGAACACCGACAAAAACAAAAAATCACTCATATCGCATCAATTCAATTTGAACCATCTTCTTCTGTAATAACTTGAAATTCTTGCTTTGCTTTTTCTGGAGTGTCACACAAAATTGGATTGACTTGGTTTGACTCCTTTTTTGGTGGGAGCGGATTCTCTCTTTTATCAATGTTCATGAGGTCTCAGAACCTAGCTTGTTGATCCAAATACTCAAATTTCCAAGTCGATGCCTTTTCACTCCTGTGTATGTTCCACTCCGTAGATGATGGAGGTAGTGGACAACCATCTTTCAAAAAAACAAGAACAAAATGATTGGGAATTAAGCCTAGGCACATGATGGGGGTTTTTTTTTGCTTAAGCGGTGGCACCCCTCGAAGTGGGAAAAAGGATTCCGAAGTTTCGATTTCATGACTTGTCAACTCCACTACAAGTCTATTTTAATAAGTTGCAACGATCTAACCCATGTCGGGAAAAGTTAACCACTTGTCTACAAGTGCAATACCACCACTATTTGAGGGAGGATGCAAGCCATTTAAGATGTAGTTAAAACGATCCTCACTCGCAAATACCCGCACATAATCATTTCTATGATCTTTTAACTCTTGAATAAGATGTCTACGAGTCATGACATGACTTTCTTCGGTGAAACCCAAGAACTCAGCTATAGCCCGAAAACCACAATTCCCATCGCCTTTAACATCCACAATTTTTTCAATAAATGGAACCATGAATTTTGGCATAAAGTCAATAGGGCTCAAAACATCAAACACACCATGAACCGGAGTAGGCTTTGGAATCAGGCTAAGCTTAGGAAACCGAGTAGGTGGTGGAAGTGGGGAACGTGATGATTTGACAATACGAACACCCTTTCTTTTAGGAAATGATGACATAGTTTGCGACGATTGACTATCCGGAAATTGGGAATCAACACGCTCCCAATAAGAAGGGATTTGACTTGTCGATGCCTCATTTGCTTTACACCTCACTTTTTTCAGCGCTCCCTTGGTTGGTACTTTTCTCGGAGGAGGAGAAACCATTGTGGATTCTGGAAATGCCAACTGACGCAACACCTCTTTGATTTCTAGTTTGATTTGATAAGGAACTTTCTTGAGACGTTCCTGAATACCATTTCACTCCTCCTCGACAGAAAAACCATCTTCATTACTTTCTTCACCCATACATCCTTTGCCAATGACGGTGTACCTCATCCAATCGAATAGGCTTGTTGTCACAGATTTTCACAGCAATAGTGCATGCACAAGGTAGCCCATACGATGTCCTTATCACACAACCACAAATTTCTTTGTCCATGCACAAGGTTTCCTTGGAACGTCTTTCTTCATAAAAAATAAAGCTCAAAGCAGTCCTAGACACATAACCAGCCAACCCAGAGTACAAAATGACGTCTTTGTATCTATGTTCTAATACAGTACAACTCCTCCCAAATGATGTTTGTATCTCAGTTAACTGGATCACCAACATATCATGTATTTTCTCCCAACAAGTACCAAAATCACCTACATTATTGCTCAAATATTTCTTCAGTTTACCATGAGCCCCCTCAACTTGGTTGGTGGTTCTGCAGCCAAGATGCAAGATACGGTCTGTCCATGCCCTCATTATTTTCTCCTTCACAACATCCAATACTGTGCTCCCAACAACAACATCCCAAGCTCTCATTACCTTGTTAACTATGTCACTTGGCTTCACCTCTTTCCCATCCTTCGGTTTCACTTTACAGTCAGTGATGCACTTTGCTCTAACATTTTTACCAACATGAAAATAACAAAGTATTGCACTAGTTTCAGGGAGAACAGTTGCTACCGCATTCATCAAAGCCGTATCTCTGTCAGTCACAACCACTGAAGGCATATTGATCTTTGAGTTAAGAAGTTTGACCAACATCTGTAAAACCCAAGTAAAATTATCCTCTTTCTCAGATGTCAAAAATCGAAAACCAACAGAATACGTCAAATCGGTCGAGGTGACCCCAAGTATCACAAACAATGGCATTCTGTACATGTTGGTTTTATAGGTGGAGTCCATAATCAAAACTGTTGGAAAATTGTTAAACAACTTAACAGATGTTGGATGAGCCCAAAATATGTCTTGAATAGTAGTACTCTCACTTTGTGTTCTGGTGAAATAGACATAGTTGTGCTCCTCCAACTTAGAGATTAGATACTGCATATCAGTCTTGTTACCTCTGTTTGACTTGAATATTTTTTTACGTTCATTGTAGACTTGCTTGATATTTGTCATGCAATCTTGTCTTTTTGTCTTCAAATTTATCAAAATATTTTTTGGTAGCACCAAACTCTTGGTCAAGTCACGCACAATCTTCTTGGCATCCTCTCTTAATCTACCCGCAAGAATGTGTCCTTCTAAACTTGGCTCCATCTCATGGTTGTGAACTCCGTTAAGAATATTCAATCTCCAATCATTTGTTTCCCTACTAATATATCCACGAACCATGAACTTACACCCACATTTTCTTGAACATGTTGCCTCATGCTTCAATTTTTTTCGGCACTTTGTGGTTGCCACTCCTTTCACAAATTAGTTGCAACATTAGATTGATCAAATTGGATCTACGTATAACAATTGTAAATCCCACCCTATTTGCTTGACGACGTACCCAATTAAGCAAGTCATCTCTATCTTTCCATTTAACTTCTCTTGAAAAAAAATGAGACGTGTCAACTTCGTTGGCCTCAAGAGGGACAACACTGGAGTCAACATATATTGAAGTTTCAATATGAACAGAAGCTTCAACCTTAGGCGGTATGACATTTCCAGAATTATCGACAAAAATAGGTTTTGTCTCGACCGGATCATCATCCGCATTTTCATCCATAATGTTGGATATTTGGTTGTTGGCTTCATTTTTGCTAAAATCAAATATACAAGCAAGTTGTACGTCTTCAGAATCAGAAGCTTAGAAGCTGAATCTTCAGAAGCTGAACCTCAGAAGCTGAACCTTCAGAAGTTGAATCTTCAGATGCTGAACCTTCAGACGCTGAACCTTCAGAAGCTGAACCTTTAGACGCTGAACCTTCAGAAGCTGAACCTTCAAACGCTGAATCTTTAGAAGCACTTACTTTAGAAGTACCTTCAAAAGCAGTCTTGTTTTCGCGCCTTGGAGCTGTTTATTCTCTCACCTGATCTGTTGAAGATTTGATTGAAGAATTCTTTCATGTTACTTGTTCTCCAAGCTGCGTGTGTTTCCAGAAGGAAGATATTTTCATGAGATATATTTTTCAGATTGGATATTTTTATTTGTGAATATATTTTCAAAGAGATCTTTGGAAAATATATTTCTGAAGAATATTTGTGTCAATATATTTCTGAGAAGAATATTTGATTCAAATGTATGTTGCTGCTGAAGGCTATAAATAGAAGACGCCACTATTGAAGAAATCAACTCAAGCCATCATTGAAAGAGTATTCTTAGGTTTCGAGTCTGTTAATTGTGAGCCTTTCTTGTGTCACCTTGATGCAAGCTTAGGACTGTGTTTATTGAGTTGTAATTGCAAGAGTGACTTTTGTGTGTTTGGAGTGTGTCTCCGTCTTTGATTGTTATTTGAGTCTAAGATCACTGGGGCAGTGATTGTTTGAGGGGAAGTGAGAGGGGTCTCATATCTAGGAGTTCCTAGGTAGAAATACCACCGGTAGTGATTAAGTGAGAATGCAGTGAACCGGAGGTTGTTCACATAGGACTTTGAATTGATATTATTATAATGGATTTCCTTCCTGGCTTGGTAGCCTCTAGATGTAGGTGTGTTTGTCACCGAACTGGGTTAACAAACATCTTGTGCCTTTTACTTTTTGTCTGTTATTTCTTTCTTTGTTATTTGTATTGATCAGTAGCTCAACGTTGAAACTTTGTACTTCGCATTACGTACAACATCAGGATTTTACTGCGCCATAATTTCAATTGGCATCAGAGCAGGCACCCTGCATGTTTTAGGGTGAGCTACAGGGAAGTTATCTTCTGGCATAATGGATAAGGAAGGAGGATTTGTGAACAGACTACCTCTGTTGGATGGTTCCAACTATGATTATTGGAAATCTCGCATGAGTGCTTTCCTTAAATCTATAGATAGTATGACCTGGAAAGCAGTTATGAAGGGTTGGGAACATCCTGTTGTGCTTGACAAAGATGGAAAGAAGACAGCTGATCTGAAACCAGAAGAAGAGTGGTCCAAGGAAGAAGATGAATTAGCTCTTGGAAACTCCAAGGCCTTGAATGCTTTATTCAATGGAGTGGACAAGAACATGTTCAGACTGATCAAGCAGTGCACTGTAGCTATGGATGCTTGGGAGATTCTCAAAACTACACATGAAGGCACATCCAAGGTAAAAATGTCCAGACTTCAACTTCTCACCACTAAGTTTGAAAATCTCAAAATGTTAGAGGATGAGAACATACAAGACTTCTATATGAATGTTCTGGACATGGCTAACTCATTTGATTCTCTTGGAGAAAAAATGTCTGATGAGAAACTTGTGAGAAAAATACTCAGGTCTCTACCTAAGAGATTTGACATGAAGGTGACTGCCATTGAGGAAGCACATGACATCTCCAATATGAAGGTTGAGGAGTTAATAGGGTCCTTGCTGAATTTTGAGACAACCTTCAATAACCAAACTGATAAGAAAGGTAAAGGTGTTGCTTTTGTAGCAAATGCTGATGCTGAGGAACAACAAGGAAATAATGAGGATGATGAAAGTTTGTCAGAGGCACCTGTGTTACTTGGAAGACAATTTAACAAGATTGTGAAACGTGCTGACAGGAGACCCAAACCAAATGGTCAGAACAACAGACTCAACATCAGTAAGCAACCAAATGACTTGAAGAAGACAAGAACTGATGAGAAAAGCAATCAATCCAAAGGTGTTCAGTGTCATGAGTGCGAAGGATATGGCCACATTAGGACAAAATATGCAACGTACCTCAAGAGACAGAAGAAAAGTTTGGCAGTTTCTTGGTCTGATGAAGATGACTCAGAAGTAGAAGTGGAAAGTGAATCAGCCAAGCATGTTGTTGCCTTAACTGGTAGATACATGTCTGATGATAAAGTTAAGGCTTCAGAAGCACCATCAGGTTCTAAGGCTTCAGAAGCACCATCAGGTTCTAAAGCACCATCTGATACTGAATCCAGTGATGAAGAATTGTCTTATGAAGAACTGGCTAACTCTTACAAAGATCTGTATACTAGGAGTGAGGAAGTGTGCAAGCAGCTGGAAAACAGAAGAGAACTATCACTCAACTTCAAGCTGAAAGAAGTGAACCACTTAGGACAAATTTCTGATCTCAATGATGAGGTAACCCAACTGAACTCTCAACTTGAGCATATGAAGAAGCAAGTCAGAATGATGAACACTGGTACTGATATGCTAGAAGAGATATTGGAGAGTCAGAACCAAGAGAAACCAAAAGGAATAGGGTTTGATTATAGGACCTGGAACAACAAACAGAAAAATCCACCTAAAAGGTTCATTGCAGCTGTTGGAACATATGATACAATGATGGGTAAACCTAAATTGTAACATCAGAACGAACCTCAGGGATCTAAGAGCAGGAGGGCATCTCGTCCTTGGATATGTCATTACTGTGGTAGAAAGGGGCACATAAAGCCATTCTGTTTCAAGCTGTATGGATACCCCAAGCACTTTCAGCAAAGTAAAGTGGAACCCATTGTAAACAAAATCACGAAGGAATGGAGACCAAAATGTGAAAATGTTGGCTTAATAGTTCACACCTCTCTAAGAGCATCATCTAGGGAAGACTGGTACTTTGACAGTGGATGCTCTAGACACATGACTGGAGTTAGTAAATTTCTTGAAAATATAAGACCTTACACCAGTAGCTATGTGACTTTTGGTGATGGAGCTAGAGGAGAAATTCTTGGAATTGGAGACTTGATCAGTAATGGGCTACCAAAGCTAGACAATGTGCTATTAGTAAAAGGGCTAACTGCAAATTTGATTAGCATAAGCCAATTATGTGATCAATGGTTGGAAGTGAACTTTAACAAGGAGGAATGTCTGGTTACTGGTAAAGAAAATGAGGTGCTAATGAGAGGTAAGGAATCTAAGGACAATTGTTACTTGTGGGTTCCTCAAGAAGAAGTTCAATTAACCACATGTCTTATGAGTAAAGAAGAAGAGGTTAAACTGGGGCACCAGAAACTTGGGCATCTCAATGTCAAAGGCATGAAGAAGGTCATAATTGAAGAAGCCATCAGAGGGTTATCCAATTTAACAAAGAGGTATGCTTTTGTGGTTGATGATTTTTCAAGGTTCACATGGGTAAGCTTTATTATAGAAAAATCAGAAACTTTTGATGTGTTCAAAGATTGTTGTCAACACCTCCAAAGAGAAAAAGAGAGTATGATTGTGAAAATTAGAAGTGATCATGGCAAGGAATTTGAAAAAGCCAAGTTCTCTGAATTTTACTCTTCTGAAGAAATATTTCTTGGTCACTCCATCAACAGTAAAGCCTACAGAGTATTCAATTCCAGAACTAATACTGTGATGGAATCCATAAATGTTGTTGTTGATGATTCAACAGTTGAAAAAGGGACTGATGTTGAAGACGATGTTGGAACATTATTTCAGCAAGTTGATGCTTCAGATAATGTCCCAGACATTGAGTCCAACATTGAATCAGATTCAAGAAAGGCTCATGACAGCAGAGGTCCAAATATTAGAATCCAAAAGGATCATCCTAAGGACCTGGTCATAGGCAATCTGAATGAAGAAATTACCAACAGATCCAGAGATGTGAGTTCCAATTCTTGTTTTGATTTTAAATTCAAACCAAAGAACATTAAAGAAGCCTTGACTGATGAGTTCTTGATAAATTCTATGCAAGAGGAACTTGGTCAGTTGAAGAAGTATGAAGGTTGGAAATTGGTTTCTAGACCTGAAGGTGTGAATGGCTTTGGTACTAAATGGATCTATAAGAAGTCTGTTGAAGGTGGTAATGTAACTAGGAACAAGGCCCTCTTAGTATCTCATGGGTACAACAAGGGTGAATTGACATATTTTCTTCAAGCAAGTAATTGTGATGAATTGAAGCTAATGGATAATGTTGTGTTTATTTCTCAAAGCAAGTGTGCCAAGAGTTGGGTGAAGAATTTTGCTCTTATGAATGCAAGACATAAGAGAACATCTGATGTAGCACATGTGAAAATAATCAAAGAGGATAATGGTGTTGATATTGATCAATGGTGTTGTGATGCAGACTGCGTAGGTAGTGCTGGTGATAGAAAAAGCAATTATGGAGGATGTTTCTTCTTGGGAAACAATCTTATCTCTTGGTTCATCAAGAAGCAAAATTGTGTATCTTTCTTTACTACAGAAGCTGAGTACATTACTGCATGCAGTATCTGCAATCTGCTGTTATGGATGAAACAGATGTTGAAGGAATACAATGAAAAGTTTGAGAAGTTAAGAGGCTTTTTAAGTAGTTGCTTATATGAGAATCTATAGCAATTACAGGTGTTGAAACGTGCAAACAAATTCTTTCTATAACTAGAGTTGCACGAGAAATCAGGGAAATCATTGTTATTTTGAAGACTGCTGAAAGTCAACTGCTTCTGATTTTCATGTTGAATCTAATGTCGAAACCTGTGTTGATCCAAATGATGATTCATGCTTTAAAAACTAAAGAAAAGATTGAGGGTGAGCAAGCAGGAAGTGAGGGTGATGAAGATGATGCTGATCCTAATGAAGAAGCTGCGTCTGATGCAGAGTCTGGGGAAGAAGCTTTTACTGATGCTTAGTCAGCTTTTGTTTCCTGTGTGAAGACTTTGTTTTGAAATTGTTTGGCTAAAAAGGGGGAGATAAGTAGTTCAGAAGCAATACAATTTTTCAGGAGCTGAAGTGTTTCAGGGGGAGTGTATGTTTTAGGGGGAGTGCTTCGTTTGTTCCTGAATGACAGATTTCAGTGGGAGTGTTTGTGTGGAAACGTAGTATATTTCTTGGTTAGGATTTTATTTATTATGTGCCGCTGCTGACTCTGTTGCTTTTTGGTTGCTACGTTTAAGTTCTTCATGGTTGCGTACTTATGATAAGTGAAGAATTGCCTTGATATCTCTCTGATATCAGATTGATTTTAGCCAAAAATTTTCCAAAGGGGGAGATTGCTGGATATTTGGTTGTTGCCTTCATTTTGCTAAAATCAAATATACAAGCAAGTTGTACGTCTTCAGAAGCAGAACCTGAGAAGCTGAATCTTCAGAAGAAAAACCTCAGAAGTTGAACCTTCAGAAGCTGAACCTTCAGACGCTGAACCTTCAGACGCTGAACCTTCAGACGCTAAACCTTTAGAAGCACTTACTTCAGAAGTACCTTCAGAAGCAGTCTTGTTTTCGCGCCTTGGAGCTGTTTATTCTCTCACCTGATCTGTTGAAGATTTGATTGAAGAATTCTTTCATGTTACTTGTTCTCCAAGATGCGTGTATTTCCAGAAGGAAGATATTTTCGTGAGATATATTTTTTAGATTGGATATTTTTATTTGTGAATATATTTTCAAAGAGATCTTTGGAAAATATATTTCTGAAGAATATTTGTGTTAATATATTTCTGAGAAGAATATTTGATTCAAATATATGTTGCTGCTGAAGGCTATAAATAGAAGACGCCACTATTGAAGAAATCAACTCAAGCCATCATTGAAAGAGTATTCTTAGGTTTCGAGTCTGTTAATTTTGAGCCTTTCTTGTGTCACCTTGATGCAAGCTTAGGACTGTGTTTATTGAGTTGTAATTGTAGATCACTTGAAGCTTTTAAGCAAGAGTGACTTTTGTGTATTTGGAGTGTGTCTCCGTCTTTGATTGTTATTTGAGTCTAAGATCACTGGGGCAGTGATTGTTTGAGGGGAAGTGAGAGGGGTCTCATATCTAGGAGTTCCTAGGTAGAAATACCACGGGTAGTGATTAAGTGAGAAGGCAGTGAACCGGAGGTTGTTAACATAGGACTTTGAATTGATACTATTATAGTGGATTTTCTTCCTGGCTTGGTAGCCTCCAGATGTAGGTGTGTTTGTCACTGAACTGGGTTAACAAACATCTTGTGTCTTTTACTTTCTGTCTGTTATTTCTTTCCTTGTTATTTGTATTGATCAGTAGCTCAACGTTGAAACTGTGTACTTCGCATTACGTTCAACATCAGGATTTTACGGCGCCAGAATTTCACATAACTATGAATAAACAACGAATAACTATGAATAAATAGCTTACAATTGCAATAACATCAGTATCAAAATTAATTAAACCTAAAAAAAGTAAATAAAAAAAAACAAAAAAAATTCAAAACATAGGCAGTAAGCTTTTTTTTTTTTTAAGTTTCCCATCGGCACCTAGCTGCCGCTGCATCGGTAATTAGTTGCCGATGGCCCCATACAGCGGCAGTTAAGTGCTGATAGCCCCATGTCAGGTTTTGACGAATATTGACAGAAAAACAACAAAAAAATGGATTAAATGATTCATTACTTGTGTGTTGAAACCTTCTAGTATTGCTGCTTCAATGATTTTGGACAAGGATTGTGGAAAAAATTTGGATTTAGGTGTTTCGATTGAAGAGGAAGAAGAAAGTGGAGTTGATGGAACAATATATGAGTAGGTTGTTGTACTCAGCAATATCAAGAACGCAACGACAGTTAACTGCCGATGGATTCAAACACGGCGGCAGTTAACTGCCGCCGGGGTAAAGATGTAATTTTCTGGTGTGTTTTAACTTTGTTTGATGTGGGAAAAGCAATTTTCTTATTGCTTTGGGGACATGATCAAGACCTATCCTTGAAAGAAAAAGCCCAATGACCCTAGAAAGAAAAGGCCCAATTATGATGTAAGCCTAAAAAAGCACTCTTTAGGTTTCTATTTTTTCTTCCAACCATCCCAAAAAGACCAAAATACCCCTAGCAACAGTTAACTGTCGCTAGGGAAAATTTTTAAATCGGTTAAATTGATTTAAAAAGTGATTGAACCAATCTAAAAAGTATCGAATGACACTTAACTACCATTGTAGACCGAACAACAATTAAGTGCCATTCGTGGAAGGAAATGAGAAATTTTAGAAGCTTTAAGAGTAACTTCTGTGAGCCTAAGTGCAAATTCCAATTTTGGAGCAGCTTGTTGCATTGATGTTGATATTTTATTCATCCTAAAAAAATATTGATATTTTTTTGACAAAAAAATAAAAATAAATAAAGTATACCATATGAAGCAGCAATTCAATCTGCAAGTCATTGTCTTCTTCAAAGTATTGTGTCCTTGTCTCGTTCGGGCTATGTCATCTACAACTTGCTTTATTTATTTGGAGCTCAGATTTAGAAGTCACACTTGTGTGATCACAAATTTAAATATAAAGTTTTTAGTTACAATCACACAAATAGAAAAGGATAAAGAGAGAAATAATTTGTTCTTAATGATGTATATTTGTTACGTGTGTCTAAGTGATTTACATTTGCTAGTGACTAACCAAGAATTATCTGGATTTTAGTATGAAAATATTGTGTGACACATAATTATATTATCTAGTTTGTTGTGATGTGGTTGGATCCTCTACAGATTTAGTGAGACAAATTTCTTTCTTCAAATTTAATAATCCACACCGATGCTGCACCATGCAGCTGATGGATTAAATAAATAAAAAGTGGTTTTTTTGAATAAAAATAAAAAGTGGCTTGACTTATAAAATGTTACTGATTCGTCTGACTGGTGGATTACTTATTATAAGAAAAAATTGTTTTTATTTTTCTATCATTTTTAAATTTTAATACTTATAATTTATCATTTATTTTACATTTATCTATATTATATATAAAAAGAATACATCGTTTTGAGTTGACTTTTTCACTTCAAACTATACTCTTAAATAAATTTGAATGTAGGAATGTTATTTTGTTGGTGTCATTCAAAAATATTATATTTTTTTAAGCAAAATAGAAAATATATTAAATAAAATGAAAAAGATACAAAGACTGGGGGGACATTAGACCTGACCCAGGAAAAACCCAAACGGGAATACATCGTGATTCATCGGTCCAAGTGTATCTACTCTAATCTATCCTAACAAAATTTCATTAATCATAGGCGCAACCTAGCGAACCCGCGTACGGGCGCGAAACCAAGTTACAAAAAGTATGAAAAGTGAACATCTATAGAGAACGGTTAGAGTTTAAATATGGCTAATGGATCGACCATCAACACGGCATCAAAACCCAAGTGCCAACAAATCCCTGATCAACAGCAAGCATAAAAATCTCTTTCGAGCAAGCAACACGTAAGAACTCAGATCGAGGGATGAGTCCAATACGTCAATAATTAGATCCTTTCAGGTTAAACGAAACAACCCTTTCGGGTTAATAGAACAGTCTATCATAGTCCACCAACGGTGCGTAAAGCAACCGCGGCGGATAAAGGCTTAAGGAACGACAAACGAATACTCCGTCAACACGAAGCATCTTTGCACCTAGCTCTTTCGGGCAACAACAGCTAGATAACCATATCTTAAACCTAGAAAACTAAATTTAAGATTATCAAACAGAATTAGAGAGTTAGGCCCAAACCCCCACCCGTCTTCATCTTCCCAGAACAACAGGAAATAAAAAACAAACGAAAACAAAACCGGATACATAAGAGAATAGGAGGCCCGCCGGAGGCAAGGATCTGGTGACACAAAAAACCGGCAACACAATGTTGACCCCCAACCCACCGACGTAGAGGAGAAACACTCTGAAATTGTAGAGCTCCCACAGACCAAACACGGTCCGGTGAAGAAACAACATATCTAGATTGTAAACCACCCACCAGCCAAAAGCCAAATCCACCACGAACAAGAGCTCGTGAAACGCTGTAGAACGAGAACGCAAGTTCTGAAAATGGAACCTGC
Organism: Medicago ruthenica; assembly: GCA_018208015.1. Classification (NCBI taxonomy): domain Eukaryota; kingdom Viridiplantae; phylum Streptophyta; class Magnoliopsida; order Fabales; family Fabaceae; genus Medicago; species Medicago ruthenica. The sequence goes on from CM031376.1 coordinate 23,653,632, forward strand.
GAAACCAGAACCACAACCATCAGAGAACACCAATGCTCGGAGGACCGCCGAAGAGGAAGAAGAGGGTCGACGGTGGTGTGGAGGGTGAAGCTCGTCGCACCACCACCGCTGAGGCCTACATCGGAAAAAGAGTGTTTGGATATGGAGGGTGGAGCTGCGGTGGTTGTTGTTAGCTTCGAGAGAGGTCAGAGAAAAGTTTTGCTAGAGAGAGAAACTCAGATTTTAACCCATATAAGCAAATGTTCATAGAATAATAATGTTTTGAGCTGTTTCCAAAAAAAAAAAGATTACATTTGTTATATTTTTTTTTTTTACAAAATATTTGTTATATTGTTGGTATAATTGAAAGAAAAAAAATATAGTTTCTTACAATATGAAAATGTAAAATATCTATTATCTACACCTATTTTTAAATCAAAATCAAAATATTTTTAATCAAAATTTCATAAAAACTATTGTTTGTAATTTTTAGGCATCAACGTAATAAAAAGGGCAGACAGACGGGCACAGAGTGTCCGTTTGAACACTAGTATTAATAAAGAGAGATTTTGATATCCTCGTGAGCTTATCTCAGTTGATAGGGACATTGTAAAATATATGCATGAGTTGGAGTTCGAACCCCAGACACTCCACTTATTCATCTTAAAATGTGAATTTCTATCTACTAACCTACTTGACAAAAAAAGAAAAGAAATACTAATAACTAGAGGAATAGACCAATCAAAAGCAACAATGTATATTTACATTTCACTTTTTAATCAAAATTATTTTTGTTTCGTGCAAAACGACCTTATTGAATATTCTATACTATATATAAAGGAAATATATGATTTTAGACTGTCTTTTTCACTTCCAATTATACTCTTATACAAATTTGTCTGTAAGAATGTTACATTGTTATTGTATTTCAAAAAGATAAGAATTTATATTATATTTGTTATATTGTTGTATAATTAAAAAAGATAAGTATAATTTTTTGGAGAGGAAGAAAATATAGTGTGTTGCTCCTCTAAAAAAAGGTATAGTTTGTTACAATATAAAAGTGCAAAATCTCTATACTTACTAGCAGAAAGACGGGAACTCGCTCTTTTTATTGCGCTAATGCATGTAGATTATCAACGATATTTTATATGAAATTTATGATATACATTAAAATTATAAGTATAGATATATGTGCATTTCAAATGTAACAAACTCAACAAACCATATTTATCTTTTTCAATTACAACAATTATATAACAAATATAACAAAAAATTATCTTTTTTAATAACAGCAACAATATAGCTTTGTTATAGAAAAATTTGTTTAAAAGTATAATTGGAATAACAACAAAGTCAGCTCATAATCCGCCCAAAATCCCTATTCTCTTTATATATAGTATAGATAAATAATTTAATCAAACTCAAAATTTCATAAATGTAATTGACGTTTTTTTACGTAGATTCTGTAACGCCCCGGATTTACTTGGAATTATTTTCAGTTATTTTAATTGATGATGCGACGTATGTGTGATGTCTTGTTGTGTTTGTGATGTTCTTGGTGTTTTGGTGCCTTGTTAGAGGGTAGTGACCTTAGATTATAAGGAATATGAGTTTGAGCGAATTAGATCCTTAGAAGGCATAACCCAAATGTGAGAAATATTGATATTTATTAGTATATTGGTGGTTGGGTTTATTTAATTGAATAAAGAAAAATTATAGTATTTAATTAAATAATAGTGTTAATAATTTAATTGGATTATTAGTAAATTAAACTAATTAATTAGAATTATAAAATAAGAAAGGGCATTTGTGGCATTTAGGATTTAGGGGTATGTTATGATGAGAAGAGGAATAAAACATAACATATCGTGAAAACAAAATTGGTAGAAAACCAAAGAGCGAAGAACGAAGCTGAGGCAAGAGAGACCGGAAGGGATTCTACGGGAAGCGATCAATAGAGTTTAGAACCGGAAAACCTAAGGTAAGGGTGGGGTTCTTACATTCTAAGGGATTGCATAATGATGGGGTATGGTAGACTCTAGGTATATGTGATTGTATGGATTTTGACCCTTTTGTTCAATTCATGAGGTCTGTGATTTTGATGATGAAATTGGCATGATACATGCTGTTGTTGTGCATTATAATTGTGGTTTGTGATGATTGTTGTTGTTAATGTCATATTATGAATTGGGTATGAATTATGTTGAGTTGTTGTTGTTGATTGTGATGATTTTGAATGAATGAGAAGTTTGAATAATATAAGTTGCTTTTCCTGAGTTTTCTTATCTCTGCCCCGAATTTTGAAATAAAAACTGGTATTGATCGGTACAGAATTGGTCTTAGGTGTAAACACAAAAGTTGTAGGTATGGATGTTAGTTTTCTAATGCCGTTGGTCTGACGTCAAAACGATTTATAGAACTTGAGTTATGGTCAAATTACTGCACGTAGGTCACAGTGAATTTTTATGGACTTTCTGCACAACTTTTCCGAATTTGAAACGAAAACTGGTATTGATCGGTACAGAATTGGCCTTGGGTGTAAACATGAAGGTTTTAGATAATTTTGTTAGCTTTCCAGTGGCTTTGGTTTGACGTGAAAATGACTTTTAGTTTTTGAGTTATGATGAAAATACTCCAAGGAGGTCTTAGTGAAATTGTACGGTGACAGCATTCTCTGTTTCATGTTTTTGCGTCTTTTTCACACGTCTCTGTTTTAAATTGGTCTTTGGTATAAACATGAAAGTTGTTGATAATTGTGATATCTTTCTAGTATCCTTGGTTTGACATGGAAATATGTTATGTATAATTTGTTATGGTTTTACAAAATTGTATGATGAATTGTTGATGTTTGAATACGATGTTATATGTAATTGTGAATTTGAATGACAGTGACAGTGATGTAGCCTTATATGGCAGCGATGTGGTTTATGTACGATGCTTGCATGTATTTTGTTGTTTCATTTTAGAAGTCTCATTCATTGCATCTTGTAACGATGGCCTGAAATTATGATAAAGCGACGTAGCCTTGTTTGGCAAAGTGACGTGGGGCTCCGGCCTGACATGCCCTATTTGACATTATTTTGCGACGTTTGGTACCACATGCATATAGGTGAAGTCGGGTCTCATTGCATTATGTGTCGATGATAAATTGTTATAACCGTGACGTGTGGCGATGTTCATGATGTGCTTGATGTGATGATGTTTGAATATTGGTGATGATGATTGTTTATGAAAATGATGTGTGAACATGAATAAAATGATTGGTGAGATAATGAAGTATGATCCTGTGCTTATGTTTTTACTTGCTCATTATTATGCTTTCGTTTAGATTGTTTGATATCTCACCCTTTTGTTTTTGTTGGTCCATTGTCTTTATATTGACAATGTGCAGATAACTCGAAGTAGCTTGCTGTGACGCTTAGACGAGGAGTACCTAGTGGTATATAGAATTGGGGTCGTGATGCTCTGATATTATGTAACACTGGGAATACGTTTGTCTTATGTTTTTGGGAGTTAACTTTATAAACTCCAATGCTGATTTTTATTAAAGTATTCACTTTATGTTGAGTTTTGAATTATGACGAATGTTTCGGCTTTTATGTCATAGTGCTGATTATGAGTTGATATTATAATTATTTTCCGCTGCTAATAAAGAGATTTTCAGACATGATGTTGTTATCTTGAGGAGCCTGTTTGTTAATAAGTATGTTTTATGTTTTCATGATTTTGTGACATCCCGTTATTTGTTAAATACTCTGATATATTATGTGCTTATTCGCGCGGGGAAATCGGGGTGTTACAATTGGTATCAGAGCAGGTCGGTCTGTCCGGCCAATGTTGTCTAATGTTGTTTGTCCCTTAGTACTCGACATGTGTGTGAAACACTGTCGGTACTTGTTTGTTAGCTCATAGTCGTTGTCTGCAGGAGTTGGTTTGGAATAAGTGGGGGAGAAGCTTGCCTTCCGGACGTGTTGATAGTATGTAGAAGTTGGTTCGAGGTGATGTTGATTGTAAGAGTGCAAACGTTATTGAAGCGATGTTGTTGGGAACCGGCGAGAGTATGGACTCATGAATTCGTATCAGTCGAGTTTGAGATGTGTGTAGATTATGGATGGTGAATTAATTGAGAATGAGGAATTATTCCAATGGAAGTGATAGTTGATGGATTAATTCGGTAGATGGTATGTCTTGAGTGTAGTTGGATTAAATTCGGGTGATTTTCGTAGTTGGATGAAAAGAAAGGATGTTGGTAGATCTTGGAAGCGAGAGGGAGAGATGGAACTTATGTTCATCAACCTCAAATTCTGATTTTTACAATTATGGAGCAGCTGTCAGTAAAAGGGGCATAACTTTTTACTCGTGTTTCTGATGGAAGCGATTCTGGACTTTTTGGAAAGCTCAAGAAATTCCCTACAGTTTGCATATAAGATTTGTCTTCAGGAAGTTTGTGAAGAGGAAGAAAAGTGCATTTTAATGTTTGGGTCTGATGCTGATTTTGGAAAATTCTGCATACGGGAATTCTGGACCAGTCCCATTGCAAGGATGATAACTTTTTACTCGTAACTCGGATTTGGGAGATTCTTGAAGTTCTGGAATCTACACGAAATTCCCTTCATTTTGGAATATAATTTTTTGCTTGGGAGGTCTGTATTGGAAGATATAATTGTGTTTGAAGTTGAAAAAGTGAAGAAGGGTGTAAGATATGGATAAGGAATGAAACGTTGGTATTTGTAAGAATGCGAAGGTATCGGAAAATGCATGGAGATGCAATTTATGTTGAATAAGAATGATTATAGTGACGGATTGTGGTAGACTTCATTGTGGAATTTTAGTGAGTAATTATAATGAGTTGCTGAAGTTGTTGGAAATGCGAAGAATGAGATTTCAAGGATAGGAAGTGTTGGTAATGACCTAAAAGAAATTATGTCTGATGTTATCGTCAGAGGTGTATTAGTATGTAGCTGCAAGACGTCGGTGTTAGCATGTTCAGATGATTTTGGGAATTGTTGAAGTATGGTGCTTTTGGGTGACGTGAGTATAAGTTGGAAAAGAACTCTATTGTAGTTAGTAACGATAGTTTATGCTCCATTACGGTTGTCGGATATCTCTTGACAAATTGAGGACTTGATCACCCTTAATCTCTTGTTGATAGTAGACGAGATCGTGTTGGATGGTGTAGATTTGACTTGCTATCTTGATAGTGCATGAAGTGAATAATGTTATATCGTGTTTGTGTGAATTAATAAGGGAGTGGATAGGAAAGAGTCGAAAAGTATTGAACGATTCAGAGTAGAGGATTTATATGCGAGCTAACGTCGCAAAGTGAAAGATTGAGGATATTAAGTTAACGATGATGTTATGATGGATGTTAAAGAAAGTCCGAACTTAAATTAAGACTTGTAACCCATGTAGTTGATGGAAATTTTAATGAGTACGATGACTTAAGATAGATTATCAGAGTTGCGCAGCAGAAGTGTATGTAGCGCAGTTGCTATAAGTATACGACTCTACATGTTTGATTTGGTGAGTTATGGATGTGAGAATTATGTGTCAAGGTGTTTTGATGTCGAAGATGTTGTTAAGATAATAATGTGACGTTGTATGTCGAAGTATAAGAGTGTGATGGATGTTGCTCCTTAAATGATGGTGTGTTGGAATATAGTTGAAGATGGTTAGAGTTGTTGAAAGACTATGATTTTAGCTTGAATTACCATCCTGGTAAAGCTAATGTTGTAGCCAATGCTCTAAGTCGAAAAACTTTGCATATGTCAGCGATGATGGTTAAAGAGTTAGAGTTGATCGAGCAGTTCAGAGACATGAATTTGGTTTGCGAAGTAAAACCCCAGAGTGTGATGCTAGGGATGTTGACAATTAACAGTGATTTCTTGGATGATATCAAGGAAGCTCAGAAGATGGATGTGAAACTAGTAGATTTGATGGTTGGTGAAAATCAACCCGAAGGTAGTGATTTTAAGTTAGATATGCACGGTGTGTTGAGGTTCCGCGATCGAATTTGTATTCCTGATAATGCAGAGATGAAGAAGATGATTTTAGAAGAAGGTCACAGAAGCAATTTAAGTATTCATCCGGGAGCTACTAAAATGTATCAAGACTTAAAGAAGATATTTTGGTGGCCAAAAATGAAGCAAGATGTTGCGCGGTTTGTGTATGCATGTTTGACGTGCCAAAAGTCGAAAGTAGAACATCAGAGGCCAACAGGCATGATGCAACCGTTAGATGTTCCGGAGTGGAAATGGGATAGTATATCTATGGATTTTGTGACAGGATTACCGAACACCCCGAGGGGGCATGATGCTATTTGGGTAATTATTGATAGACTGACGAAGTCGGCTCATTTTATTCCGATCAATATTAGTTTTCCTGTATCAAAGTTAGCAGAGATTTATATTCGCGAGATTGTGAAGTTGCACGGAGTCCCGTCGAGCATTGTTTCGGATAGAGATCCGAGGTTTACTTCAGATTTTTGGAAAAGTCTACAAGAGGCATTAGGTTCTAAGTTGAAGTTGAGTTCGGCATATCACCCACAAACTGATGGACAGACGGAGAGGACCATTCAGTCGTTGGAAGACTTGCTGAGGGCGTGTGTTCTCGAACAAAGCGGAACGTGGGACAGTTTTCTACCACTGATCGAGTTCACTTATAACAATAGTTTCCATGCTAGTATTGGTATGGCACCTTTCTAGGCATTGTATGGTCGGAGGTGCAGAACGCCGTTGTGTTGGCATGAATCTGGTGAAAGAGTTGTGTTGGGACTAGAGATTGTACGAGAAACTACTGAGAAGGTGAAATTAATTCGTGATAAGATGAAGGCTTCGCAGAGTAGGCAAAAGAGTTACCATGATAAGCGGAGGAGAGATCTTGAGTTTCAAGCAGGAGACCATGTATTCTTGAGAGTATCACCAGTGACAGGTGTAGGTCGTGCCTTGAAGTCGAAGAAGCTTACTTCTAAGTTTATTGGACCATACCAGATCTCTGAGAGGGTTGGGAATGCTGCGTATAGGGTGGCCTTACCACCGAACCTATCAAATTTGCATGATGTGTTTCAAGTGTCGCAACTCCGGAAGTATGTTTCAGATCCATCTCATGTAATTCATATGGATGACGTGCAAGTGCGGGACAATCTAACCATTGAGACTGTGCCTGTACGAATTGAGGATCGGGAAATGAAGAAGTTAAGGGGCAAGGAGATTCCTTTAGTGAAAGTGGTTTGGGACGGAGCTGCCGGAGAAAGTGCAACATGGGAGTTAGAGAGCAAGATGCGAGATTCTTATCCGATGCTGTTTGAGTCAGGTAATTTTCGAGGACGAAAATATTCAAGTGGGGGAGAGTTGTAACGCCCCGGATTTACTTGGAATTATTTTCAGTTATTTTAATTGATGATGCGACGTATGTGTGATGTCTTGTTGTGTTTGTGATGTTCTTGGTGTTTTGGTGCCTTGTTAGAGGGTAGTGACCTTAGATTATAAGGAATATGAGTTTGAGCGAATTAGATCCTTAGAAGGCATAACCCAAATGTGAGAAATATTGATATTTATTAGTATATTGGTGGTTGGGTTTATTTAATTGAATAAAGAAAAATTATAGTATTTAATTAAATAATAGTGTTAATAATTTAATTGGATTATTAGTAAATTAAACTAATTAATTAGAATTATAAAATAAGAAAGGGCATTTGTGGCATTTAGGATTTAGGGGTATGTTATGATGAGAAGAGGAATAAAACATAACATATCGTGAAAACAAAATTGGTAGAAAACCAAAGAGCGAAGAACGAAGCTGAGGCAAGAGAGACCGGAAGGGATTCTACGGGAAGCGATCAATAGAGTTTAGAACCGGAAAACCTAAGGTAAGGGTGGGGTTCTTACATTCTAAGGGATTGCATAATGATGGGGTATGGTAGACTCTAGGTATATGTGATTGTATGGATTTTGACCCTTTTGTTCAATTCATGAGGTCTGTGATTTTGATGATGAAATTGGCATGATACATGCTGTTGTTGTGCATTATAATTGTGGTTTGTGATGATTGTTGTTGTTAATGTCATATTATGAATTGGGTATGAATTATGTTGAGTTGTTGTTGTTGATTGTGATGATTTTGAATGAATGAGAAGTTTGAATAATATAAGTTGCTTTTCCTGAGTTTTCTTATCTCTGCCCCGAATTTTAAAATAAAAACTGGTATTGATCGGTACAGAATTGGTCTTAGGTGTAAACACAAAAGTTGTAGGTATGGATGTTAGTTTTCTAATGCCGTTGGTCTGACGTCAAAACGATTTATAGAACTTGAGTTATGGTCAAATTACTGCACGTAGGTCACAGTGAATTTTTATGGACTTTCTGCACAACTTTTCCGAATTTGAAACGAAAACTGGTATTGATCGGTACAGAATTGGCCTTGGGTGTAAACATGAAGGTTTTAGATAATTTTGTTAGCTTTCCAGTGGCTTTGGTTTGACGTGAAAATGACTTTTAGTTTTTGAGTTATGATGAAAATACTCCAAGGAGGTCTTAGTGAAATTGTACGGTGACAGCATTCTCTGTTTCATGTTTTTGCGTCTTTTTCACACGTCTCTGTTTTAAATTGGTCTTTGGTATAAACATGAAAGTTGTTGATAATTGTGATATCTTTCTAGTATCCTTGGTTTGACATGGAAATATGTTATGTATAATTTGTTATGGTTTTACAAAATTGTATGATGAATTGTTGATGTTTGAATACGATGTTATATGTAATTGTGAATTTGAATGACAGTGACAGTGATGTAGCCTTATATGGCAGCGATGTGGTTTATGTACGATGCTTGCATGTATTTTGTTGTTTCATTTTAGAAGTCTCATTCATTGCATCTTGTAACGATGGCCTGAAATTATGATAAAGCGACGTAGCCTTGTTTGGCAAAGTGACGTGGGGCTCCGGCCTGACATGCCCTATTTGGCATTATTTTGCGACGTTTGGTACCACATGCATATAGGTGAAGTCGGGTCTCATTGCATTATGTGTCGATGATAAATTGTTATAACCGTGACGTGTGGCGATGTTCATGATGTGCTTGATGTGATGATGTTTGAATATTGGTGATGATGATTGTTTATGAAAATGATGTGTGAACATGAATAAAATGATTGGTGAGATAATGAAGTATGATCCTGTGCTTATGTTTTTACTTGCTCATTATTATGCTTTCGTTTAGATTGTTTGATATCTCACCCTTTTGTTTTTGTTGGTCCATTGTCTTTATATTGACAATGTGCAGATAACTCGAAGTAGCTTGCTGTGACGCTTAGACGAGGAGTACCTAGTGGTATATAGAATTGGGGTCGTGATGCTCTGATATTATGTAACACTGGGAATACGTTTGTCTTATGTTTTTGGGAGTTAACTTTATAAACTCCAATGCTGATTTTTATTAAAGTATTCACTTTATGTTGAGTTTTGAATTATGACGAATGTTTCGGCTTTTATGCCATAGTGCTGATTATGAGTTGATATTATAATTATTTTCCGCTGCTAATAAAGAGATTTTCAGACATGATGTTGTTATCTTGAGGAGCCTGTTTGTTAATAAGTATGTTTTATGTTTTCATGATTTTGTGACATCCCGTTATTTGTTAAATACTCTGATATATTATGTGCTTATTCGCGCGGGGAAATCGGGGTGTTACAGATTCCATATCCCAGACCTTGTGGGGGAGGGTCTTTTGGGTTTGTGATTATCCAATTCATATTTGCCTCTTAAAAAAACGCATTAACGTCACAAAAAGTTATGACAAACTGGCACTCCAACGCTAGTGTATAGATACTAACCCGTGCGATGTATAAGTTTTGTAAAGCTTCATTTATAACTATCAAAATGGCTATATTATTACAAAAGTCTGCACCAAGAAATTGGTCCTAACCGCAAAAGTTGTTAAATCTATAAAAATGAAAAGGAAAAGAAACTGCTATGTGGTAATCGAAAGAAAAAAATAATGAAAAGGAACTGCTATGTGGCAACCGAAAGAAAAAAATAATAAAAAGGAACAGTTATGTGATAATTGAAAGAAAAATTAATAATGAAAAGGAACCGCTAATAATGAAAAGGAACTACTATAATAAAAGGAATTGCAATGGCGTTAGAGACTTTTAAAAAAATGACATTTTCATGTGCTACCTGAGTCAATTCCATGCAGACCTTTTTTTTCATAAAAATTAATTAGGTCCGTGAAAAAGGGTGGGGTTATGGTTATTAGGTTCAATTACAAGATGGTGAGAGAGATGAAAGTCAGTGAGAAATGATTTAGGGATTGTGAGATTGAAAGAAAGAGGACCCGAGACTTGTGTTGAATACATAACATTGAAGCAATTGCATGTCATAAAAAATATTAGTACCTTGGTGGTAAGAGTTGTGAATTGGAAGCATGTGGTACTTGGTTCGATTTCCACCAAGAGTTTTATTCATAAATTTTTTTCAGCCCTAAAAATTAGGGCTAATCATTAGGGTTAGGGCAACACTACTTAACATTTAATATAACTAGACTCTAACTCGTGCGATGCACAGGTTTTGTAGAGCTTCATATATAACTATCAAATTGGAAAAAATAATAAAAAAGAACTGTTATGTGGTAATTGAAAGAAATAATAATAATGAAAAGGAACCGCTAACAATGAAAAGTAACTGCTATAAAAAAAGGAATTGCAATGACGTTAGTGACTTTTAAAAAAATTACATTTTCATATCCTACCTGATTCAATTCTTTGCAGACTTTTTTTTTCATAAAAATTAATTAGGTCCGTCAAAAAGGATGGGGTTATGGTTATTAGGTTCAATTGCATGATGGTGAGAGAGATGAAAGTGAGTGAGAAAAGATTTAGGGATTGTGAGATTGAAAGAAAGAGGACCTGAGATTTGAGTTGAATACACAACATTGAAGCAATCACATGTCATTAAAAACATCAGTACCTTGGTGGTAAGAGTTGTGAATTGGAAGCATATGGTACTTGGTTTGATCCTCATCTGGAGTTTTTTTCATAAGTTTTTTTAGAACTAAAAATTAGGGATAATCATCAGGGTTAGGGCAACACTACTTAACATTAGACTCTAACCCGTGTGATGCACGAGTTTTATAGAGCTTCATATATAACTATCAAATTGGATATATTATTACTTTTATAGTTAAATTCAGTATTATATTATCAAACTATCAGCAACATAACCGCTTAAAATTGGTCCTAACCGCAAAAGCAGTTAAATCTATAAAAATGAAAAGGAAAAGAAGTTGCTATGTGGTAATCGAAAGAAAAAAAATAATGAAAAAGAATTGTTATGTGGTACCCGAAAGAAAAAAATAATAAAAAAGAACTGTTATGTGGTAATCGAAAGAAAAAATAATATTGAAAAGGAACCGTTAATAATGAAAAGGAACTGCTATCAAAAAATGAATTGCAATGACGTTAGTGACTTTTAAAAAAAAATGACATTTTCATGTGTTACCTGATTCAATTCCTTGCAGACCTTTTTTTTCATAAAAATTAATTAGGTCCATCAAAAAGGGGTTCAATTGCATGATGGTGAGAGAGATGAAAGTGAGTGAAAAATGATTTAGGGATTGTGAGATTGAAAGAAAGAGGGTCCGAAATTTGTGTTGAATACATAACATTGAAGCAATTGCATGTCATAAAAAACATCAGTACCTTGATGGTAATAGTTGTGATTTGGAAGCATCAGTACATTGAAGCAATTGCATTACACTTAAAATAACTAATTTTTCTTTAACCGAAGGAATGTTAGTCGAATATAAAATAGTTGAATATGAGATAGGCAAGCCAAAGTGGAACTTGACAACCTTATATTTTACTCGTTGTCCATGTTTATAGTGTCACTAACCGAAACAACTATTTACACAGAGGCACTTTCCACAGGAGGATGCACGTGTGGCTAGAAGAAACATAAAATATCGTGAAAGAGGGGAAAACGAGTCAAACGTGGGGCACCACATACTCCCACCAACATGAATAATCAAGCATTACTCGCGAAAATAGCCTAACAAGGTTAGATTGGGTAGGCCACGATATTTTGGCCAACATGACTAGTTTTTTCTTATAAACACCACACTTGTACATTTCATTCGACACACTCAACTAATCAAACAAGCTTATTTTCATGAATTCATCATTTATGTTTGTGTTTTACATTTTACTTATGCATTTTTTAGTATAGTAGCTCAAAAAAAAACATAATCTCGTACTTAACATTCTTTATAGAAGTTAACGAACTCATAGCTGAGGGGCAAATTTCTTTCATGGGTAAAATTACTTGAAGCACAAAGAGAATCACAATCGAAAGCTATTAGTCGATCAATTAGCTAATTTTCAAGTTCGACAATGTGGTCAAATGCAACCAACATTAAGCTTTAAACTCCAATCCAAATGATCACCTCGACTTTAATTGGTCAAGTTATGAAGCAACCAAGTACAAACATCCACCTGGTCAAAATTATTTGCAAAGCTCCACTATTAATAATGCTCTTAGCAACCACAAACAAATATCCGAAGTAGCTACAAATTTACTCAGAACCAATAACTTGCAATGAAGATCGAGTGGTTGAAAAAATTGCACTACTAATTGAATATATAGCTTGATACTATACTAGTATAAGGAAGTTTTTGGCAGATTAGTGACTTATCCCAACTGATGGAGGCAACGGTGGTGGAAAGTGTTCCGGTACGATGGCGACGAAGTCTTTACGATAGGATGAAAGGTGTCTGCAGGCACGTTAGCACTCCAACACTCAAGTCAGTGTAGGAAATGAGATGGAATGTGTGAAAAATGTGGGAAAAGTTAATCATACCTTGGGGTGAGTGAAGCTAAGTCACTCTTATATATGTGTGTGTGAGAACAACCGTCTCCGCGAAGTGTGACGCCTCATCAGGAGGTCGTTAGAAGAGACATGTACGGTGCCTGATGCACGGGGACGTGCTTAGGTTGGGTGACGTGCACCAGAGCTAGAGTGTTTGTCCATGTGACATGTGTTGATCTGATGGGCTCCTTGTCCACATGTGAGCGTTGGATTACCTTTTTAGCCGATCCGGAACACCAACCATTTTAATTAGTGCTTAACTTAGTGACATCGCAAAAATATATAACGAATATAAAATGATCACATGCAGTTTGACTTCTACACTATGCAACTTGTGTTAAAAACAAGCTATGAGCTATTCATCACAAAATATTTGGTGGCTTCATCTTGTCTCAATCTCTATAACGAATCTTAATTAAGGACCTTCCACTTTCTATAGTTAGGTTGCTTTCCCACGCTTGTGAAATTTGAACCATTATATGGCTTTAAGATGAAGCTTGAGGAAAAATAATGTCCTTTGAAAAACTTAGTATAATTGACTAGATTCCACCCATGTTAAATAATTATTTTTTTAATTTGGTATCCGATCCAAAAACCGACTAATATGAAGGGATCATCTCATTGTCCACTTGTGGGGCCTCTATTTAAAACCAGAGCATAGCTTCGTATGGACTTAACCCATCAAAATTAACACAAGAGAAAATCAAACATGAGATTTTAAGGAGAACGCACTCCAAAATTGAAAGTCAACCGCTAAATCAACGTCAAATGAATTCCAATCATGTCAATTAGCAATCAAATCTATTTTTATTTGTAAAAAAAAAAAACGAAAGCAATCGAATCTATATTAATTTAATTAAGGCCTCCACGTACAATATGTTTGGACGTATGGGAATTTTTTATTTGGGGGTATACAATCGAGGCCAATTATATATCTGTGAAGAAAATTAAAGTAATACTCCATGTATTATTCACGTGGGAAAAAAAGGTGAGCATGATTCATGATACTCATGGTCTATCGTTCATGTGATTTCTGAATGCAAGATATTTAGTGCTTTGATATATGAACATTCATTTATATGACAACTTTTGAGACAATCAAAATTTTACAAAGAAAATGAGTTATTGACATAAAAACCAAAGCAATTGAGAGAGAAAGTAAAAACATAATGTGAGTATGAAAGAGAAAGTTGTTATAAAATCGGTCAAAAAATAAATGTTCAAAAGTTTTTAAATTTGTCATTTGAAATTACAATGTCAAATTCTTACCGCAAATTTGATATCTAAATTTTTTAGCATTGTTTGGTATGCTTCAAAGACCATAAGATCATGTTGTACCTTGAAATGAAGTTTTAAATTAGTTTCGTTTTAATAATTTGAAAAAAGGAAAAAAAAAAGTGTATCATTCTATTGAATTTGAGATTTAAAAACTTTTATTCAACCATATTTTTTTTTAAATCAAATTTATTGTTTATTTCATTTTTATACAAGTATTTTTTTTTATAAAAAATAAGAAGGTGTTATGATATTCATATTCATGCTTGGAACATTGTTTTCTTTGTGAACTTGCGTCGTTATATGGCAGACTACTTAAAATTGATGAAGCGACGGTCAATAAAGACATAATGGATCATGCTCGTTTATTGGTTTCTACTACTATTTTGAAAGAATTGAATGTGGTTGAAGACGTATGGATCGAAGGGAGGTTGTATCCTATCGTATTATTGAGGATCTTGAATTTGGTTTAGTTGATGACGTGTGTTTGGTACAGTATGAGGATGATAATAAATCAGTGTGTTCAGAACCTCATTGTGGAGACTTTAGTGAATCAATCGAGAGATGACTGGAACCAAGAGGTTCATAAAGAATATGTGGGAGGTGGTGTTAAGAACTTTTGTGATCGTAATAATCACCAAATTCTTAATAAAGTATAAGTTTGTGTGAGATTAGAGATTTGGAAGAAAAAAAAATTGTCTGGTTCAAGGAAAGGTAGTGATTCACTGAATAGCTCAAATGGAGTGAAGCATTCAAATAGTAGTGTGGAGGTTAACCAAAAAGAAGAAAATTGGTGTCATATGTGATTGATTTGAAAAGGGTGGCTAGGTTGTCATAAAAGGATAGGAATGCTTTGATTCGTTCCCTTAAGTGTAAAAAATTAAGGCGAATTGTAAATCTTCAAAGGGCTCCTTTCGTAATAATGAAGGAGTTTCTTTGACAGCAGGATTTGGTTCATCGACATCAACTAAAGACTGGAAGAATTGGGTGGTTTTACATGGTAATAATAAAGATGTGAAGGCTGATGTTAAAGAGGTTGGGAAGATTATTGGGGTTCACTGTAAGAATAGTTTTCAGTGTAAGAAAAATACAAAATAATTTTTGTAATCTCCTAATTAATGGCCCAAATAATTTTGTGACACTCTAATTGATGACCTAAAATAAAATAGAATAATGGCAATTGTTGTCATTGACCTCTAAATTAATGGCATTAAGGAAATTAGAGTAAATGACAATTATTAAGAAAATTAATTGTTTAGTAACCACTACAAGTAACCGATCTCATCCGTTGATACTGAGATATGATGGACGTTTCAGATTAAATGACATCATCTATAAATTGGTCCTCTCCCTGCCCATAAGAATCATCCACTTCACATTCCATCTTAACTTGTGTGTTAGTAAGGGGAGAAGGGGAGAGAAACCAATTTGTCTGTTTGCTACCATGGCTTCCTCATCGAATCCTGGTATGTGAAAATCATAAACTTTTAAGATCCTTATGTTAAATTATTTGAATGTTTCCGCTAAATATTTTATAATTAAGTTTTACATTTTGGCCCAAATTCGAGAGAACCACCATACTTATGATACATAGACATTAATGTATCGAATCTCATCACTATGAATACATAATTATCTTAATATAATAGAATACTAAATGTGGGTTATGGCGGTCATATATTATTTTTCTAAACACACTTCCTTCCATATACCACAAACACCAATATCCTATTATACAAAGTGCTTAATCACCACATAAAATTTCATTATGGCCCCGTAAGTGTTTCTAGAACATTCATGTTATAACTCAATAGTAAAAAAAATTATGTGCACAACAACTAGAAACATTTATTAAGGTTCAGAAATACATAATCATAAAGAGCTCAGAGTATCAACATCATCAAATGCATCATTCAAGAGGATAACCAAGACCCATTCTATGTGCATGTTCCTTAAATGTCTTTGGTTGTAATCCCTTAGTCAACGGATCAGCAATCATAAGGTTTGTTCTGATATGTTCTATATATACTCTTTGTTTCTGAACTTCTTCTTTAACAGGGAAATACTTTAGCTCCATGTGTTTGGCACCCTTTGAGTATTTGTCATTCTTAGAGAAAAATACTGTTACGAAATTGTCACAGTAAATTTTCAATGGCTTGGTAATGGTGTCAATTGCCTCAAGCCTTGAAACAAAATTCCGCAACCATAATGCCTGAACTGTAGCTTCAAAACATGCTATAAATTCAGCTTCCATGGTGGAAGAAGCAACAACTGTTTGCTTAGCACTTTTCCATGATATGGCTCCTTCTCCAAGAAGAAATATGTATCCACATGTAGACTTTCTAGTGTCAATACATCCACCAAAATCTGAGTCTGAATATCCAACTACTTCTAACTGATTGGATCTTCTATACATGAGCATATAATCCTTAGTACCTTGAAGGTACCTCAAAACTTTCTTTGCAGCTTTCCGTGATCAATTCCAGGATTACTTTGATACCTGCCTAACATTCCAACCGCGAAACTAATATCCGGTCTCGCGCAGGTTTGCACATACATCAGACTACCCATTACAGAACCATATGGAATTGATTCCATTTGTTTCCGCTCTATGTCATTCTTTGGACATTGCATAAGACTATATTTGTCTCCTTTCTGAATTGGTACAATTCCACGAGAACAATTTTCCATGTTAAACCTCTCTAGAATTTTCTTGATATAGGCCTTTTGAGATAATCCCAACAATCCTTGTGATCTATCACGAAATATTTCAATTCCTATCACATAGGATGACTCTCCTAAATCTTTCATTTCAAAATTCTTAGAGAGGTATTCTTTAGTCTCATGCAACATACTTAAACTATTAGTTGCAAGCAAGATATCATCAACATATAGGACCAAAAACATAAACTTACTCGCACTGATTTTTCGGTATATGCATCTATCAACTAGATTTTCTTCAAAACCTAAAGAGGTAATGGTATCGTTGAACTTTATGTACCATTTCCTTGAGGCTTGTTTTAGTCCATATATTGATTTCTTCACTTTACACACCATATGACCTTTTCCTTCTATTGGAAAACCTTCAGGTTGGTCCATATAAACTTCTTCTTCAAGACTACCATTCAGAAAGGCTGTTTTCACATCCATCTGGTGCAATTCTAAATCGTAATGGGCCAACAGTGCCATGATAATATGCAACAAGTCTTTCTTTGACACAGGAGAAAATGTTTCTTTATAATCAACACCATCTTTTTGAGTATATCCTTTAGCAACAAGTCGGGCTTTATATCGTTCGATATTGCCATTTGAGTCTCACTTGGTCTTAAAGACCCACTTACAGCCAACTCGTTTAGTATCCTTTGGCAATTCGACGATTTCCCAAACTTTATTTTCTTGCATGGATTTTAACTCTTCTTTCATGGCATCAATCCATTTCTCTGACTCAACACTCTTCATGGCTTCTAGGAAAGAAACTGGATCTTTATTAATTCCTATGTCTGACTCTAACAAATAAGTCTCATAGATATTTGGAATAACTGATTTTCTTTCTCTTTGAGATCTTCTCAAAGGCACTTCTTGAGACTCATTTAGTTCTGAGACTTAATTATGAGTTAGTATCTTCATTGGGAGTGTTATCATTCAAAGTTTACTCATTGTCGTTAGGATGTTCTTGAACAACAGGAACAACATTTGGAACAACATTTGACAAAGGAATACTTATAGGTAAAGGGACATTTACTTTAACTTCCTTTATGTCAACATTTTGTTGTTCCTCACTCCCACTAACTTCACCATTTTCAAGGAATTTTGCATTGTTAGTTTCTATAATTCTTTGACTATGGTTAGGACAATAGAAGATATACCCTTTAGACTTCTCTGGGTAACTAATAAAGTGACCACTTACCGTTTGAGAGTCTAACTTCTTTTCATGTGGATTATATACTCTTGCTTCTGCAGGGCAACCCCAAACGTGCAGGTGCCTTAAACTCGGTTTCCTACCTGTCCATAACTCAAAAGGAGTTTTCGGAACAGCCTTGCTAGGAACTCTGTTTAATAAATACATAGCAGTTTTTAACGCATACATCCACAAAAATTTGGGCAATGACGAATTGCTCATCATACTCATAACCATATCCATTAGTGTTCGATTACGCCTTTCAGCCACACCATTTTGTTGTGGTGTGTATGGCATCGTGTATTGTGCACGAATACCATGACTTTCAAGAAGTTTTGCAAATGGTCCTGGACATTGTCCCGTTTCACCATGTTTTCCATAATATTCACCACCTCTATCAGATCTTACGATTTTCACTTTCTTATCTAATTGTCTTTCGACTTCTTTAATGAAAATATCAAAAGGATCAACTGCTTGAGCTTTTTCCTTAAGCAAATAGATATATCCATAACGTGAAAAGTCATCAATAAAGGTGATGAAATATTTTTCTCCACCAATAGATGGAGCGTCAAAAGGTCCACATATATCAGTGTGTATAATTTCAAGAAGCTGGCTGCTCCTTGTGGCACCTTTCTTGTTATGTCTGGTTTGCTTTCCCTTAATGCAATCCACACACAACCCAAGATCGGTAAAATCTAGATTTTGTAAAATCTCATTCTTTACCAACATTTCTAATCTTTCCTTGGATATGTGACCCAAGCGTTTATGCCACAAGTGTGCAGAATTTTCATTAAGCATGTTACGTTTAACTCCTATACTTTGATGCTCGGTAAACAAAGATTCATAAAATTGATCATAGAGTTTCAATCTATATAAACCATCAATAATATAACAAGAACCAAAAACTTTATTATTATTGTATATATTGAAACAACCATGTCCACCATTAAATTCAAAACCACAATTGTCTAACTTTGAAAGGGAAACTAAACTCCTAGACATTGAAGGTACATAAAGAGTGTCCAAATGATATCCAGTATCAAGGATCAAGCGATAAGTCCCTATGCCTTCAATTGGAGCTTTCATACGATTTCCCATGTAGAGAAACATCTTACTTTGACTTGTGGTTTGGATCGTAAGGAATCCCCGCATCATGTTAGATACATGAGTAGTAGCACTAGAGTCAAGCCACCAAGAATTATGAGGAACATAAATTAAGTTTGATTCAAAAGTACATACATATGTATTATACATACCTTTCTTTTCCAACCAAGCCTTACATTTAGAACAATCTTTCTGGAAGTGTCCTTCTTTCGAACAGAAATGACACTAATTATGTTTCTTAGTAGGTTCCCTTTTCTTAAAGTTCTTGGCCTTTGGCTTCAATGCTTTTCCAGCTCCATGAACTAGGTTGACAGAGTGACTCTTAAAATTCTTCAGCCGATTTTCTTCCTGAATTAGCTTTCCAATCAACTCATTAACATCCCACTTATCTTTCATAGTGTTGTAGTTAATTTGGAAAGCACCATACTCAGAAGACAATGAGTTTAGAATAAATTGAACCATAAAGGAGACATCTACTGTCATACCCAAAGACTTAAGTCTTGCTGCAGTGTTTGTCATCTTAATGGTGTGCTCTTGCATGCTTTGCGACCCATCAAACTTCGTGGTCGTGAGTTGAGCCATAAGTGTACCAGCGAGTGACTTATCAACAGAGCGAAAACGTTCTTCCACAAACTTAAGGTATTCCTTAGCACTTTCTGTTTGTGGAATAGTAGTCTTAATATTGTTTGCTATAGTCATTCGCATAAACATAAGACTCAATCTATTGTACCGCTCCCATGCCTTAAGTTCGAACTGTTCATCCAAAGTGATGTCATCAGTGACAACAAGTTTTTCTTCCAAAAGTGACAAGTCAAGGTCCAAAACACCTAAGTGGAATTTGACTTGTTCACTCCATTCAGAAAAGTTCAAACCATTGAAAATGGTAACAGACGCAGCTTGCGAATGAAGAGAAATTGCTGCAAAATTAAATCATAAAAAAAAGTTCATATTAATTCATATACTTAGATAAACATCAAAGCATATTATAGTTCTCCTTTGGGTAGTCACTACAACATGCTATCATAAACGCCATTTTTATTTTATTTTATCATAATTAAAAATTAAAATTCTCAACCAAACACATAATTCATCTTTGGATAAAATATATATTTGATTAAAGAATTTAAACTTTCACAATCATGTTTATTAATCATAGAATAAAATTTTCCTTTGGGTAAATTTAATCCAATGATTAATTAACGGTTACATTTCATGGCATTTCATTCATTCTAACCTGGCCACTTTGGTGTAAACAAGGTTTAACAATATTAATATAGCCTTCCGAAAATCACAATATTTTAATTACATTCATAGAATGATGTAATAATAACATATATTATCAATAATAAAATAAAATAAAAAATAAACATTTATGTATAACAACATCAATGCTATATATGTATACACATCATTAAACATACTTTGAGAGATATATCATGTTTATATATCAAGGAGACCTTAACAACGATAATAATAAAAAATGAGCATGCTGGGTTCATGTATAATTATAATAATTGAGCAAAATATTAGTATTGGCTGAAAACAATTTCCGAGTTTATGAAACAGTTTCGTCTTGACGGTAACAGATAACAATCACATAAAAATCATTATATGCAATTTGAACACATACAACGAACATCACAAAAAAAAATTATCATATTTGAGGGAGATAAACATCATTAGTGGAAAATCATAAATTTCACAACAAGGCTCTGATACCACATGTAAAACTTAATTATAAAACATTTAGCGAAAACATTCAAATAATTTAATATAAGGATCTTAAAAGTTTATGATTTTCACATACCAGGATTCGATGAGGAAGCCATGGTTCCATGGTAGCAAACACACAAATTGGTTTCTCTCCCCTTAAGGTGTTGTCAAGGGGAAGTAGTGGGGGAGGAAAGAAGGAGGTGGGGGCGGTGTGTGAGAAGGGGGAGAGCGGGAAGGTGCGAAGGAACGGTGTTGTTGTTTAGGGGGCGTGGGTGGTAGGTGTTGGGTTGTAGTCATGAAGATTTTTCTTATAATGTGCCGGGTTGGGGTGGGAGAAGATAAAGGGGGGGTTTAGAGGTTGGTGAGGGAGATGAGTCCGGTTGTTGTGTGTATTCAAGAGACTATGTTGGAGGTGGTGGATGAGTTGGTGTGTAGCTCTTTGTGGGGAACGACCTCTGTGGGTTTCTCTGATAAGCATTCAGTAGGTGTGTCAGGAAGCATTTTAACGCTATGAGATCCATTTGAGGTGGATCTTTAGGTGTCTATGAGTCTTGAGATTTGTTTGGTGGTTAAAGGTAGGTTTATTAAGACCAATTTAGATTTTTCTATTGTCAATGTGTATGCTCCTTGTGATAGTGGAGGTAGATAATTACTTTGGAACTTGTTGGGCGGTTCGATTAATAATGATTCTGAGGCTGCTTGGCGTGTTTTGGGAGACTGCAATGTTATTCGGTCTTTGGAGGAGCGCCGTAGTAGAATGATGGGTGATCGACATGAAGACTTTTCTTAGTTCAACCAGTTCATTAATGGGAATTTTCTAATCGACTTGCCTTTATGTGGTCGTAATTTCACTTGGTACCGGGGAGATGGTTTATCTATTAGTAGGCTAGACCGTTTTTTATTATCTTATGCTTGGTGTTCTTCTTGGCCAAATTGTATCGAAGTTGCCCTTCTTAGAGGGCTATATGATCATTGTCTGATTCTTTTAACTATTGATGAAGAGAATTGGGGTCCTAGGTCGCAACAAATGCTGAAATGTTAGGCTGATTTACGAGGGTATAAGGAGTACATCCAGGAGCAGTGGGTGTCTTATCAGGTTTTTGGGTGGAGTAGGTTTGTGTTGAAAGCGAAATTCAAACTACTTAAGGGGAGTTTGAAGAGTTGACATTAGAATCATACCCAAAATTTAGAAAGTAAGATTTTTGGTGCTAAAGATCGTATGGTTGTGTTGGATATTAAAGGGGAGGTCCAAGGTTTATAGGATGAAGAGATTGAAGAGCTTCATCTGTCATCTGCTGATATTATGGCTTTTTCAAAATTACATTCTAGTATGTAGCGGAAAAAATCTAGAGTTAATTGGTTGAAGGAGGGGGATGCAAATTCTATATTTTTTTTCATGGAGTTATGTCTTCAAGGAGACGATCGAATGTTATTATTTCTATATATGTAGATGGCGATCAGATTGAGGGGGTGGAAGGGGTGAGAAACATTGTTTGCCAACATTTTCAAAATCACTTTAAGAGGGCGGAGGCTGCTAGACTCGGCTTAGGGGAATCGGCATTCAAGGCCATTAGTGACGTAAAGGGGGCTGATCTCATAAAATCTTTTTTTGTTATAAGAGATCAAGAAGGCGATGTGAGATTGTGATATAGTTTCAAGTGTCCTTAGCCAGATGGGATAAATCAGGGTTTCTTTAAAGATTTTTGGGATTTGTTTAAAGTGGACTTGCTGATTTTTTTTGTTCCTGAATTTCATCGAAATAGTGAGTTGACAAGAGGCTAAAATAGTACTTTTATAGCTCTGATTCCCAAAGTGGAGAGTCCTCATAGGTTGGCTGATTTTCGCCCCATTTCTTTGGTTAGTAGTTTGTATAAAAATTCTGTATAAGGTGCTTGCTAATAGATTAAGAAAAGTGGTTGGTCAAGTTGTATTAGAATCTCAGTCTGCTTTCGTAAAGGGTAGACAAATTCTTGATGGTATCCTTATAGCAAATGAATTAGTGGATGAGGCTCAAAGATTAAAGAAAGAATTACTTCTTTTTAAGGTTGATTTTGAAAATCATATGATTCGGTTGATTGGAGGTATCTGGGAGATATTATGGTTAAAATGATTTTTCCTCTTATTTGGCGTAAGTGGATTTTAGAGTGTGTCACAACAGCAACAACGTCGGTGCTTGTAAATGGGAGCCCAACAATTGAGTTTAAGTTGGAGAGAGGTCTTCTCTAAGGTGATCCTTTTTCTCCTTTTTTGTTCCTTCTAGCTGCTGAAGGTTTAAATGTTATGATGAATGCTTTGCTGGAGTGGTTTGTTTACTGGTTATGGTATAAGGGAACATGTTGTAGTGTTAGTTTCCCATTTACAGTTTGTTGATGACACCTTGCTGGTTGGTGTTAAAAGTTGGGCAAATGTTAGAGCGTTAAAGGCAACTTTACTTTTATTTGAAGAGATTTCTGGTTTAAAAGTCAATCTTCACAAAAGTATGTTGTTTGGCGTTAATGTGGCTGAGTCGTGGTTACATGAGGCGATTGTGGTAATGAATTATAAACATGGTTGAATCCCATTTTTGTACTTGGGGTTGCCCATTGGCGGGAATCCTCAAAAGCTTCAGTTTTGGTACCCTTTAATTGAGCGTATTCGCAATATACTGTTTGGGTGGAAGAGTAAAAATCTTTCTTAGGGGGGTCGGTTGATTCTTCTCAAGTCTGTATTGTCCTCCATTCTGGATTATTTTCTTTCCTTCTTCAAAGCTCCCTCATGTATCATTTCTTCTATTGATTCTATTTTTAGCAATTTTTTTTTTTGGGGTTGTGAAGATTTTAGGAAATTGTCTTGGATAAAATGAGATACTTTATGTTTACAAAGGGAGAATGAAGGATTGGGGTGAGGAGGGTGAAGGAGTTTAATCTATCTTTACTTGGAAAATGGGTTTGGAGGGTGTTGGAGGAAAGAGAGAGTTTGTGGTATAATGTGCTTTGTGCGAGATATGGTGAGGAGGGGGGTGATATGTTTTGAAGGTGGGGGTGGATCGGTTTGGTGGCAAAATTTGAACCATATTAGACTGGGGTGGCATGTTAGACGGACGATGATTGTTGGATAATATATCTAGGAAGGTGGGGGATGGGATGTCTACGTTGTTTTGAAAGGATCCGTGGCTTGATGGATCCACTTTGGAAGCTTGCTTTAGTAGGCTTTGTGAGTTGGCTGACAATAAATTAGCCATTGTTTAAGAGATGCGCTTTTTAGGTTGGGAGGTTAATGGTGAGGCTTGGAAATGGCATAAAAGGCTGTTTGCGTGGGAGGAATGTTTGATGAGGGAGTGTGTGGATCAATTATCTCATGTTATTTTGTAGGTTGGAGTGGTAGACCGGTGGGTTTCGAAGCTTCATTCTTCACTGCGGTATACACTTAAAAGTGCTTATAATACTTTGACTGCTGTTAAAGTTGTTTACAATGAAGGTTTCAATCATTTATGGCACAACCGCTAAATGTCAATATTTTTATTTGACGTTTGTTCCTGAGTCGTCCAGCAACAAAGGATAACTTGTTTAGGCGAGATATTTTGGTGAATGTTGATACTTTTGTTCGGCGGATTGTAGTTTTGAGGAGAATCGGGACCATTTATTTTTTAATTGTGCTTTATATGGTCGACTTTGCCTCTTGATTTCTGGTTGGCTAGAGATCTCAACGGTTTTTCATGGTTCTTTAATAGATCATTCCATTCAGTTTGGGGGGCTAGGGGGATTTTCCGAGAATTCTCGCCCGACTTTTAATATCTTTTGGATTTCGGTGCTTTTGACTATTTGGAAGGTACGTAATCGAAGGATTTATCATAACAAGACAAAACAACTTATTTCTTTATCTGATTTATCATAACAACTTTCTGTTGGTTAAAATCGTATTACATTTTATTCAATTTTGATTACTCTTCTTAGAGGTTGAACCCTTTATTGTGCTTACATGCTGTTTCATAATTATTTGTATTTTTGGGTTTTTGGTTGCTTGTTGTAGCTTTGTATTGTGTAAATTACTGGATTTCTAAGGTTTCTCTGGTACATCTTGTGCTAGTGGGGCTTCTTTTGGTTTATTAATATATTCGCTTAGCCTTTTAAAAAAAAAGAATTATTTTTTATTTAAAGTGACAATAATGACCATTTCACAACCACCGGCTTTAAGAAAATCCAAACTCGGTACCTTGATGTTACATGACTAGGTTTTTACCAGTGAGCTTGCACCTAAAGTATTTTTCAAATACAAATATTTTAGTACACCCCTCAAATATATTTTGAGGTCCTATTTCGATTTGAAATAACCCTTTAATTTTTTTTTATTCTTTTAATCTAAGTAACTAATTTTCACAAATATATGTTTTTTCTTGTTTTTTTTTCGTGATTTTGTCATCTGAGTGCGTCATTATGTTGTTCGTCATCTTAGTGGGGAGTTGCTAGATTTCTCGTCCTACTGCAATGTATGTTTGGTTTAGATTGACAAATCAACCTCAATCAATTGTAGTTTTAATCAATAACTTACGTGTCAACATTGCAGATTCGAAGACATGTGTTTTGTGAGCGCTTTCATGTTAAAACGTATCTTGTTCAATTAAGGTTGTCAGTCACTTTGACGTTATCACATTATTTGTGAACATTTTGTTGTTTCATGCTTTTAACTTGTCATGAGTTTGTTCACATATTCATACTTTTCATGTTTAGCAATGTTGAATTTGTATTAATTTCCGATGTATATTTGAATGAATATCAATTTTAGTTCTTTTTTTTAAAAAACAAAAATAATTCTAAGGGTGTGTTTGGTTTGGAAGAGAAATTGTGAAGAGAGAAATAGATAAGAGAGAGTGTGGGAAGAGATAAAAATGTGAGAAATAGAGTAGATTTGATGGATTGTTTGGAATAAGAGAAAAAGAGAAGAAATAGAGAAGAGAGAAATAGAATGATGTTATGAATTGACAAAAATAACCTTATCAAATTATAAAGTAAAAATATTTGTCAATTATTTTTATTTTAATTAATTAAACTCATATGACTAATTTACTGCACCCTTTCTATTAATATCTTGTTTTTTTGACAACTTTATTTTAACATTAAATAATTATTAAATAACATGATCAAACCAACCCCATTGATTTCAAATTGTTCACCTATCCTCTTATGTGTTTAAAAATTTATTTACTATTCCTCAACCAATACCAATCTCATCGTCGCAGTGTACAAAACAATTTCTATTTAAGAAATTAATTATTCTTAAAGGTAAATGATTGTATTACAACAATTATATTCATAGGTGATAAGGTGTAACCATGTTCATTTCATCCTTAAAAAATTAAGGGCACAAATGGAAAGTAATAAAAAAGAATGCTCTTTTGCCACTTTCTTGGCTACTTTGAAGAGAAACAAAAAGGTGATAGGACCCACCAATATTCAATCTCTCTTCTCAATTTCTGCGATGTACCAAACTGAAGAAATAACCATTTCTCATCAATCTCTCTCGTCCTTAACTCTCTCTTCCCTTTTTCTCTTAAACCAAATATAATGTAAGTGTTTGGTCTAGTTAGTGATAAAAATACATGCTTTGGACTTGGAAGTTCCAGCTTCGAGTCTAGCAAATACCATTGAAGCTTTAGCTTGAAACACCATCATTTCAGCCACATTTTTTGTTATAGGGTCATGATAACAAGTGATTGAAGAGACCTCTTTAAAGAATTCATAAACGGATATTTTG
Organism: Medicago ruthenica; assembly: GCA_018208015.1. Classification (NCBI taxonomy): domain Eukaryota; kingdom Viridiplantae; phylum Streptophyta; class Magnoliopsida; order Fabales; family Fabaceae; genus Medicago; species Medicago ruthenica. The sequence continues at coordinate 23,680,194 of CM031376.1, forward strand.
TCTTGCAAATCCAAGACAAACATTTGCCATAGATATAAATATACAATTTTCTACGAAAAAGTTTATTCTTCTGACTCATTAAACTATACCGTAAAAGCATTTGTTAAATTTTTTATTTATTATAAATAAAAAGGAAAATGCTAATGAATATCCAAAAAGTACAAATTAAGAAATGCAATATATTATCTAAAAAACACCAATAATAATATAATATTGGAAAATGTGTATTCAACTTTTTTAAAGTTAACAAAGTGATATTTCCAATGAAAAACTTTACTTTTAATTTCATTAACCATGTCTATAAGACACAAGCTAGCTAGTGTGACCTAAAACAAAATCAAACCAAATATTTTGTTTGTTTCAAAATGACCGACCTTGTTGACTGTTTTACATATGCTAATACATAATTTTAACCTTTAATATCTTTAACTATTTTCTTAAGGGAATCTTTAATTATCTATTAGCAAAAGTTATAAGAAGTTGATATTTTGAAAATATTCATCGAGATTAATCCAACATCTTATGCTATCATTTGTCTTTATATATTAGTACAAAATGTGAGATAGTACACACTTAACCAAATAGCTATACATTAGCCAAAAAAACCTAATACAATAACATTTTATATGCTACTATTTGCCTTTACACATTAATAAAAAAATATATGATCAAAACATGCTACGTAAATAGTGGATATAACCAAACAAAATCACTCATTTTAAAACAAAGAAAACACACACATTTGTTTAAAAAATTGATATATAACTTAAAGATTAACCAATCAAAAGTCCAATTTCATCATCCAATTGCAGAATACCATTTAAAGTGAAGAGACAAAAAAAAACACAATACTCAATCTATCTTAAAATACAAGTAAAAGTTGGTCAACAAAAATTAATCTATTTGACTCAAAATTTGTGTCAAATACATTGACCCCAACCCATTTTTGCTTACATTTTAAAACGGAAAAGTACAACAAAGTCAAAGGAACACAAAAAACAGAAGAAAAGAAGGTAAAGTGAACCTTCATTCTTTTTTGCCCTTTGTTTTTTTCCTTCACACAAAAAACAACACCACCACCATTAACAACCATAACCCACATTCCAATTTCCAAGTTCCAACCTTTCAGTTTCACATTCATTTTTTGTATGCATCAGATAAAGACACAACTGTCTCTGTTTCTTTGTGTGCTGCCACATCACTCTCACACACCTTCATCAAATCCAACATCAAACTTTTCATTTTTCATCAAATCAAAAACACCCCATTAACTTTTTTTTGCTTATAAAGTTTTCATTTTTATTCAAATCAAAAACACCCCATTAATTTTTTTTTGGTTATTTATTGACCCTATTGTTTTGCTTAGAAGATTTTTTCATCACAAAGATGGGAAATTCTTTTGGTTGTTCAGCTTCTGGTGAGAGGTTGGTATCTGCAGCAAGAGATGGTGATTTGGTTGAAGCAAAGATGCTTTTGGAATTTAATCCTTGTCTTGCTAAGTACTCAACTTTTGGTGGTCTTAATTCACCTCTTCATTTTGCAGCTTCTAAGGGTCATAACGAGGTTTTTTCATATACCCTTTTGATTTCTTTGTCTTTTAATGTCTTAAAGTCTATGTTTTTAATTTTACCATTTTGATTAACACCCTTTTTGATTCTCTAAAGTTTTGGTGTGTTTGTTAGATTGTGGCATTGTTGCTTGAAAAAGGAGCTGATGTGAATTCAAGGAACTATTGTGGGCAGGTAAAATTTTAATTTTTTGTGGCACTTTTTATTTGATTGATTGAAGTTTTATGGTTATTGTGTTTGATTTGATTAATTTTCATGATATGATTATGGTTTCAAGTCGGTCGTCACGATCTTTGATATTGAGGAGAGTTGCAAGCAAATGTGGCCGATGCGGCTCCAATCCCGGTCGCTTTGCGGTTTTGGCAACATTAAAACCATTATATTTTGGCCTAATTTCCATCATATCTCGGTTTTCGTTTATATATGGTGGTTTGATTGATTTAAGTTTTATTGTTATTGAGTTTGATTTGACTAATTTTCATGATATGATAACGGTTTGAAAGTCGGTCGTCACGATCTTTGATATTGCGGAGAATTGTAGTTTGATGCGGCCGATGCGGCCCTAATCCCGATTGCATTGCAGTCTTGGCAATGTAAAAAACCATTATATCGTGGCATAAATCGCGGCCGGAGACCTATATTTTAACCTGGATATGATTAATATTGGTTTGGTAAATTTCAGTGTTGAAAAATGGAATAACGCCACGTCATTTCTTATCCCTAATTCTTGCAATTAAAGGGATAATGGGCGATTAATTGTGATTATTGTTCAACTATCCATTGTGTTGGTCCTAAAATTGGCTAGTTACATTCTTAAGAGAATTTTTTCCTACCTTGTCTTAGAGTATAATATTGGTATGTGTATTATGATTCTTGACAGATCAGTGAAGATTTCAAAAAAATTCTTTCGATGTTTTTCAGTCTCCTTTTTGATGCATATATATATATGATTGCCTAAGAAAATGATTTGCCAAATGAGATTTTAATTTTGGTTTAATTTGATCCTTTATTTATAGACAGCTTTGATGCAAGCTTGTAAACATGGTCATTGGGAAGCTGTACAAACCCTTATGCTGTACAGATGTAATGTGAGTATTATCGTCCACTTTCTCCCTTTCTCAGTCTTTCGGTTATAATATCTGATAAAATTGGAACGATACAAGTTGCAGGGTTGATGGTTGAAACCATGTGTGGGGTGGGAATTGGACTTTTGTGAAGTATATTTTTATATTTACATGGTCCAAGTTTCATTCTTAGAATCATGGTTATCAAATCAAGATTCAAATTGTGAATTATTGGATTACCTATTTCCGAATGTGATTTGAATCTTATTGTGAATCGTAAGATAAATTACCAATAAAATTATATTATTAAGTAAAACTACTTGACACAGAAAAATTATAAGCTGATTTCATCTACAAACCTCAAAATTATTCATGGTTCAAGTCATAAAGTAAAGGACAAAAGAAAAGTGACTGTATATACAAAGCTGACAAATAAAAGGCTGGCTACACCAAGTTTTGGTAGTGATTCATTAGAATGTATGAAAGTTCATCAATGTGAATCGTGTTTTCATTATAATGAATCCGATTCAAGATCGCACACACTCACACACACACACACTCACACACACACACACGAAATTCGTATCGATTGGGTTCAATTTGGTATTGAGTTGGAATACGGCATGCATGTATTGTGATAACCATGTATCAAGAATAACTAGATTAAATTACAGGTTATGAAAGCAGATTATCTAAGTGGGAGGACAGCTCTTCACTTTGCAGCTGTCAGTGGGCATGTAAGATGCATTAGACTTGTGGTGGCTGACTTGGTCCCAAGTGCTCCTTATGAAACGCTACATGCTCGTGTGGATGCTGATGTTGGTGATGGATCAAATACAAAAAGAAAAAACGAACAAAGGTTTGCCATTCCTCTTCATTGTTTAATTCTCAAAAGATTATCATTCTAGTAAATTTCATCCTATATTTTATGTTTAGCTGATAATGTTGTATGACTAATATACTTTCACTGTTTTTGACATGCTTATCATAAAATGCTCTTTATATTCATTTCAATATACTTAACATTTATTATATTCATTTTTTTCTTCTACATTTTATATATTTGCATTTACACATTTAGTTACTACAGTAACACGTAACAATTATTTAATAAAAATACTATTTGCAAAAGCCATGCTTAACTTTTCTTTAGGAGTCTTCAATACATTGATCTTCATTTAGATTTAGTTTATATCATGGTTTTAAATTGTGGTTGCGGTTACACTGAACTTTTATGTTTCAGCGAAATACGGAGAAATATGACCGATGCAGTTAAAATTGCAGTCACAGAGTTCTCAATATTTTATACTTCAGTCACTATTGCGGTTACGGATAACAATTTAAAACCATGTTGACTATAAAATAGTGTTTCAATAATTTCTGTATATTATATTCTTGCTATTTATTTACTTCATGCCGGTGCAGTGAATTGTCCAAGTTTGTAAACAAGACAGCAGATGCAGGTATTACTGCCCTTCATATGGCTGCGTTGAACGGGTATTTCGATTGTGTACAACTGCTACTTGATCTTAATGCAAATGCATCAGCTGCAACATATCATTATGGAACATCAATGGATTTAATTGGTAAATCTTTTGTTGAAGATGATGATAAGTATGTGTTTATTGTTCTTCCCTCCTACCAGAAAATTACCGATGTGCTATGCATAATATAGGGGCTGGAAGTACTCCATTGCATTATGCTGCTTGTGGCGGAAATTTAAAATGCTGTCAGGTAATAATTTCTTTAACGTTTTCCTCTGATATTAGCCTAATTAAGCACTTACAGCATAAGTGCTTATGCATAAACTATTCCTATAGCAAAAGATAAAATAAAGTCAAACTGAATCATATAAGTTATAAGATGTTTTCATAGCTATCCTAAAGAGCCCGTGGAAATAAGCTGAAAACTGCTTATAGACATGTCATAAACTGTTTCCATTAGTAGATAACCTCAAATAAGCCAATCCAAACAGGCCCCAAATCTTTTAACGATGCTCTTATTTTCTCAGATCCTCCTTTCAAAAGGTGCAACTCGGATGGCTTTGAACTGCAATGGGTAAGATATTGTGAATGGAAATTGATGTAGATTTTTTTTCTTACTCTATAACATAAATGATACGAATTTAATTTTTCCCCTCAGGTGGCTTCCACTTGATGTTGCTAGGATGTGGGGGCGTCACTGGCTTGAACCATTGCTGGCACCGAGCTCTGATACCATCGTATCATCATTCCCTACTTCGAATTATTTGTCGTTGCCCCTCATGAGCGTGCTCAACATAGCCAGGTACTTTTATAGTCAATAAATCTATAATAAAAATTACAAACGGGAATAGCTGTCGAAATAATGTTGCAAAATATTGGGAACTATAATTATCATAAAAAAGAAACAACAAAATAGTTTTGGGATGACGTGAAAAATAGACGTGCATCATGGCAGTCAAAATCGGGATCCAGCATGTAGGATCGTACAATTTTGTGATCTTGGTGGCTACGCCCGAGTCTGTACCTGTGCAGAATCGCTTTGCCATTCCATACCTTAAAAATATGTGAGTTTTGCAATTTTGCACTCCCACTTTGTGTACATAGCAACTGTAGTTCATAGCCCAGGTTTCAGGTCCTGTTTCTGAAACCCACTTTTTGGGTTAAAACCCCCTAAAACTTATATCTTCAAGTCATTTCTTCCAAACTAGCCTTTAGATGTTGTATAACATTGAACCAAGGAAGAGAAAGCACCAACACTGCACCAGGGAGCAATGTTGAAGATGAGAACCCGTGAAATAGGCACACAATAGAAATGATGAGGGATTTGTTTTTGGTTAGGAAGAAATGCTGAGATAGACTTGGAAGTGTAGAAAAAAACATCATTTAGGATATGCGATCTTCTCAGATTACGTTCCAGAAATATTATCGGGAATGTCTAGAGTTCCGGAAAATCATAGAATTGTGTAATCCTATTATATTATTCTCGAAACACAATTATTTTTCCTGTTATATGATCCTTGATGTTGTCTGATCCTAAATATTTATGTTATCTTCTCCTGATGCAAATGGAAATAAGGTTGATTTGGATTACTGCAGGGAATGTGGATTGCATTCTCCTACGACCTCATCTAATGAGATCGACTTCTGTGCTGTCTGCCTGGAGAGGCCATGTACAGTGGCAGCAGAAGGTACTGGATTCTAAACTTTTGAATATCTGTATATTTGCTTGCTTATCTACATGAAAATATTCAATGAACTGCAGTTCTCTTAAAATGAGTAAAATATGTTTGTCAGATATATCATCGCTTAAAGTTATAATCCCATGTTTTAAGAGAGAGATAGGAGGGTTCTCATTCTCTTTGCAAACGGGAAGCCGAGTTTATGATATTATTGTTAAAGTGTCCCACATTGGATTAGATATGACTTAAAACTGAGTTTGTTAGTGGGAGACTTCTAAAAATGAGCTTATGAAAACAGGGGAAAGCTGGTTTTGTAAGGACGAGTTAGGCCTAGTTTAAATTTTAAGATGATATGAAAGCCTATCCACTCTAGATGTCTAGTCATCCGCTACCAGGTTACACTCTTGATGTCTAGTCTTTAATGTGAGGGAGCGTATTAAGAGTCCCACATTTGATGAAATATGACTTGTAAATGAGTTTACAAGTGGAGGACGTTCCTCACCTTACAAGCCAGTTTGTAATAAGGAGACAATGAGTTAGGTCCAATCCAAATTTGAAGAATCATAAAATGTAGTTTATGAGATGCTAAGCTAACATTTTACACATGGACCTAACGGAATGGGAGACCATGTTATATATTAGTTTTTATTTGTTCCACCTTAGTTTTATTTTTTATTTTTTATAAAGCTTATATCCTATTATATCTTCTACTTTTAATATGTACCAAACATAGACCTAAATTCATATTTTTAATGTCATATTCTGACTTATCTACCTAAATGCTAACAGCCATTTGTCTTATGTTTAAACATCATGCTTAGTATAACTGATCTCAAGACTTTATCCATGCAGGATGCATGCATGAGCTTTGTGTAAGATGTGCACTCTATCTTTGCTCTACAGCCAATGTTTCTTCTGAAATGCATGGCCCTCCTGGTTCTGTCCCTTGTCCCCTCTGTCGACATGGAATTATCTCTTTCGTCAAGTTACCAAGTTTCCAACCAAAAGAAAATAAATTGCATGCGTCTCTCAGCATGTGTACACCATGCATACAGCATCCACGTGACATAGATCGATCCTCTCTTTCTCATAATACATCGGAAATTCGAAAAAACCGGGTTGCTTCTGTTTCTTCCGAGATGCTTTGCCCTGTCACCTGCACACCATTTCCATCTGTAGCGATTCCTCTATGTACTTGCAACGATGGTCCTTGTCCGCCATTTGAACCTGGTGAAGATGAAACACAAGATGAATCACCTCGTCACTCACAAGCTTCGACAACAGATCAGGATAAAATGGAAGGACCAAAACTGGTGAAAACAACATGTTCAAGTATGTTTTGGGGTAGAAGAAGTTGCAGCAGGGAGAACCAATGTAATTCAGAAATAAATGCATGATTGATTCAATAGGCAAGTATGTGATCGTTCTCTTATGGTTAAATATGTTTTTAGGCACTTATAAAATTATGACTTTTTAAGTTTAATTTTTTAAGTTCATTCCCTACATAAAGTTTATCCAATTTTAGTCTCTATGCTTATTAATTTTATTAAGTGTGAAGACCATTTTAGTCCTTTAGAAAAACTGAGACCGAAATTTGTCTCTTAGAAAAATAAAAACTTAGTTCCCGTGAAAAATAAACTGAGACAATTTAGTCCCTACATGAACAACTTAGTTCTCACCTCTGAAAAACGTAGAGGCTAAGTTGTCCTGTTTTATTTTTCTCACGGCCTAAAAACTGTTTTTATTTTCTCATGGCCGGGTCTCGCAGTTTTTGTCGGGGACTAACATAAATATTCACTTTTTATGACAAATGAGTGCTTTTAGTCCATATAAAAGCAAAATAAGAATTAATATTGAACATACTTTATTTAGGGACTAAACTTGAAAAATATTGAATTTTATAGGGACTTCATGTAATATCCCAAATCTAATTAATACTAAGAGTAATATTAATTAGAATTAAAGATGGTTAACTGAGAACAAATGGGAGAAGATAAATTAATCGTTATATGTCAGAGTAGGACAACATGGTAGAGTTGAGAATTATCAATGGCATATTGGTAAATATGACCACATGATAATTTATATAAGGCAAAGAGGGGAAATTCATTTCCCATTTCTTTTCTCCCACCGGTCCCTCACTCTCTCTCACGTGTACTCTCCCTTCCTCATCTTCTTCTTTTCAACACCATTCTTCTATCACCATAACACCATTCCCAACCACCCCAAGCTTCAATCTTAAGCTGTATGCTTCTAATCTTCATCAAATCCTTCGAGCTAGGTCAAGAAACTCACGGGTAACACCATTCCTTCTTCCCTCTTACACGGCTCTCTCTCCCTCTCCTTTACCTTGTGAAGCTTTTGCAATTTTAAGTTTTTTGGTGGGCTGTATGTACGACCTGGATGCTGCAGGTGTGTGTTTGGGTATCAAGGATCAAAGGTTGAGGTGTAGGATGCAATAAGCTGAGTTTTTGAGGTAAAAGTTATTTTGGGAAAATCCATCATAAGTGATTTAATTGTGAGTTTAAGTTTCGTATTAAGTGATTTTGGAACTGATTACACACGTGTGAACTACTGTTTTAGGGTTGGAACAAAAATTAGAATGTTCAGAAGTGATTATGCAAATAAGCTGTTTTTGTCTGAATCACTGTTTGGTTCGTATTTGTTGCTGTGTTTCCTGGATTTGAGTAATTATTGGATTTCTGAATTCTGCATTAAATTCCCTTCAATTCGGATATAAGTTTCATGTGATTCGGATTAGAAACGAATCTGGAAAACGCGTTCGAAGTTTGGAAATTCTGCTGAAAAATGGCTTACGGGTTTTGACGTAAATTTTGCAGAATAAGCCGAAACGCGAATTTAAGACGGTCGAAATGCTACCAGAACTGAATACACATGCTTGGTAGGAGTTTGGGTTGAAACTTAGATCGAAACTGGAACGTTCGAAAGCCATAAGCTGTTTCTGGAAAAGCGCTTATGGAGGATTAAAGATGGCAAAAGTTATGAGCTGTTGAGATTAAGCTGCCTTGGGAAGTTATCAAAAGTGTTTAAGGTGAGCTCCACAGGGTTTATAACCCGTTTGAGTAGGTTTAGTGCATTTTACAAGTTGAATTAAAGGTTTAGAATTTGTGCCCTAAATCCTTTTGTGTACTAATTCCTTGATAAATCATGTTATTATCTACCCTTATGTCTTGTAAATTTATTCCCATAAGCTGTTAGGATGAGGAATAGGTAGGCATATGGCAAGATAATTGAGAGCCTAATAGGTGAATAAATTTATAAAAGTATTCCTTGGGAATACATAAGCAATGAGAATAGGAATGTTTTGGCAAACATAGTTATAGACATGCTTATAGTGTTGGTTCTCCAACGATCATAGGTGGCTTATGATAACGATAAGCCAAGAATCATAGGTTATAGGTTATAAGTTACAGGAATGTTATATGATTATAGTAACAGATTATATGTTCATACGTTAAAGTTAAAGAATTAAAGATTAAAGATATTGGCGTGCTTGCACGTTTCACAGTCATAGGGCGTGTTCATCAGACTCCGGGATTCGCCGGATGGGACTTCTCCGAGAGGGTTGTCCACACGTTTCATAGGGAGTCCGGTGTTAGCCTGATATGATAGGAATTTCACCGGTTTATAGGGAGACGTATCTCGGGGTTGCTCCACCCGGGTGCCCTCCGTAAAATGAACTCAGATTAATTGTTTGTTCAACGCTAACAGCTAACATAAAACTGCTATCGAACTGTTTATATGTTTTATGTTCTATAGTTATAGTCAAGGTTACAGTTACAGTTATAGTCACAGGAAACTTACAGTTAGAGTTATAGACAGTTAACAGAATGTGGTCCTAGGTTTCCCCTCGGCCACTAAGTTTTAGTCATAGGAAGTTATAGTCATAGTTAAAGCCAGATCATATTTATAGTCATAGGCAGTTAAAGATATGGGAAGACTTAAGTCATAGGAAGATAAAGACTTGGCGATTATAGGAAATCCCCGAGATTGCCAAGGTAGGCATGGCGACCCTAGGTTCCCTGTGGTTGCCAACAGTTGGTTGGGCTGGAGCTCACTGAGACATTATGTCTCATCCCTTTCCTTCTGGTGCAGGTTTACAGGTTAGTCAGAGGTTCGTGACGAAGATCTTCATAGAGGTACTGGATAGAGTGCATTTGCTCGTTGTGTACCAGCTCAGAAGCTTAATGGACATTTGTGAAAGTATTGTAACAGTATTGGATTAATGTACAAACGAGTAAACATGTATTTATTCTGTTGTGATGTAATATTATTATTGAAATTTTTAAATGTATCCAGTATCAGTTTAACGCACATGCTAATATACTAGTTAAAGTTAGTATGGGTGTTACAATTGGTATCAGAGCAGGTCGATTCAGACCGTGCCATGGGTCATTTAAGATTCAATAAAAGTAGTGGAATCATTGGGTTCCGGATGTTGTTTTAAAGGTCACATCTAGTTGAGCCTGATCAACTCAGTCTAGTATATGACAGTTAGGACAAATATTCGAGAGCTGAATGTGACCAAGGAGGAAAGAAGTGTACGAAGGGCAAAGGTTAAGACGTCAGATTCTAAGACGAAATTGACAAAGTGTTTAATGTCAAAGGATGGTTCTCTAACAGTGAAGTAATTGAGCCTGTTAATGGCAAAGTCAGGAATACAAGAGGTATTTAAGAGTAAGGTCAAGTACCTTAACCAGTCGGACGCATCCTTGAGCGATGCCTTCTCCGAGGAGATGTGTAGAGTAAAGAATTATAGAATACTCTGAAGAATGATTTGGAATCCTAACGGGAACCGTAATTTGGAAAGTTAAAGTGAATTGTAAATTAGAGTTTTAATTCCGGCTGCAGATGCAAAGGATTGTGATACCAAACCCAGCGACTTGGACTAAGGAATGAAAAGTTAATTATTGGAAGCTCTGGACTTCCAGTAAGGTTATAGGGTGTAAGGATGGAAAGACTTGCGCACATGGAACGGACGAGATCTTAACATCCGACAGGTAAGAGACTCATATATGGATTAAGGAGGAAGATTGTCACTAACGTACAAGTTACAGTTAAAGTTATAGTTGAAGTTAAGGAGTTCTATATTCTCTTTCGATGGGCTCCTTACACACGTTTTCGGGTAAGCCGACAAAGACCACATTATGTTGGTATGTGTTAAGTTGGTAGAAAATACATACCTTGGATTGTTCGAAACCATGAAGAGGGCAACGGTCGAGAAGACATATGGACTATTGTTCAGATAACAAGATTAGAATGGAATTGTGAATACAGTAATAAGTTATAGGAAGGATCCAATGGAAAATGTTAAGTATTGAATCTTACAGATTTATTAATCGGGTACTCGAAGAGGTGTATCATATGTTTGAATTTACAGGAGAGCCGGTAAAAGTTGAGTTTTTTCCAGACGGATTATTCCCGGAGAAACCCGAGGAGTAACCAAGAGTTATGTTAGAGTTATGTGGACCTAAGTGTCTTGGAAAAAGGTTGTGGATGCGAAATCCTTACGGATAATTATAGGATGAGACTCGATTCATTAATCGATTAAGTATATGAAAGACGAGAATTTCCGGAAGTCATAGAATGTTTCTAGAAGTTACCACAAGTAAATAATGTATGAACTTAAGTTGTTTTAACAGGAGCATCGTTGGGCTCGTATTTATTGTTAAAGACTGTTTACAGGTTTCGGCGTACTTTCATGAAAGTAAGAACATTGTTAGGTCCGAAAGGAAATACAGAGTCAAAGGATTGGCCAAGGAGATTTTATATGGTATTAGTGATCCCAAAGCGAATTGTTAAAATCAGAGTTGCGCAGCGGAGAAGTAATCAAAGGATGAACTAATGAATAATTTAAAGCTGAAGTTTAGAGAAAAAGAATGTTGTGAGGTCCTTGCCAGATGAATTACCGGAAAGGTATTCAGAGATTAATTCTCAAGTTACAGAATTTGTGTAAGTAGTAATGACTTGAAATTATCATCAGTTCTAACAGGAAATTTTAATAGATAAGTCGAGGAATGTTGCAGACCCCGAAATTCATGAGATAAGCGAATCGAAACAGTTTGATAACTTTAAAGGATGTGTATTTAGCGAAATAAATACATAGCGAAGGAGGCCACATTTCATACGGTGATCTAGCTGTTTAGCTCAGTAACTTAAAGTTAACTTGAATAGTAAGTTTAACCAAAGAGGAATTATGCCGTGGCATGTAGTATTCCGCATCGTATCCGCGTTATGCTAGCATGTCGCATGTAACAGGCATGTAACAGGTTATGATTAGTATTATGTATACTGATCAGGCAGAGTTTATACTACTTAGACGGTAGTGTAACATATTCATAGTCGTGTGACATGTATCGGTAACCGTGGTACGCAATCGGTAATGTTTTAACAAGAAAGCCCTAAGTAGAACAGGTTTGTTCATATTGAACGAATCTCAGTAGAGGAGTTCAGAAATTCTTGAACTTAATGTTAACAGTTAAAGGAAGGGAATGTTTTACACAGATCAGAGGATTACTCATAGTTTATAGTAAAAGGCTACGTGAGTTTAAGTTATGAATTAAAGGATTAAGAGTTTTAAAGTGTTATTTTGATAGCGAATAGAATAGAGTTTTCTTTTTGAAAACGGTTAATGCTCTTGAATGAAATAAGTTATAACGTCAATGGGACGTAATCATAGTTACGTATGGGATCGTATATACTCAAAGAATACAAGCATGAGTTAAGAGCTAAAAGAGTGACCTTGGTTGATGTGGCATTGTCTCAAGTATTTGTTGACTAAGTATGGTGTCCCATTAGTTGGACAATGATGATGCGGTGTACAGTGTATCTGATGGTAGTGTACACGTACTCGATCATGCATAGAAGCTATGCGCTATGAACTGTATTATATGCTGATATGTGAGACGGCTTACACAACACGTCACTTGTACTAAACTTTCATAAGTTTGGAATTATTGTTAAAGAAAGTATCAACCGTATGAGTAGGAAATATCTTGAATGATGCAAGATTGTCAGAGTCTTGGAAGGGATGAAGCCCCTAAGACCTTTAGCTACGCGTTGTCGTTGATTAATTAAATCGGAGCACGAGTGGCTCATATAATTTCTCGAGCTCTTAAGGATTCCCGTAGTGGGAATGTGAGTACTGCTTATGGTTGTGATAACAGTTACACCAAGATGTCAGAAAGAAAGGAACTTGTACCATAAGTACAGCCACCCCCTTGTTTTTGAATCGTGGAGGTAATTGGAATAGACTTTACTTCCGTTTGAGAATACTCAATGTCAGATGCTTTTCAGTGCAAGACTAACCTATATTAAGAATGGTACGATTGTAACGGTAAAATGTCGTCTTACGAGGCGAAAGTCAGAGACAAGAATTCTTTCGAATTAAAGTAATGTAATAGATTCCTCGAAAAGTTGGAATAAATGAAGAAAATGAGATTGACCCAATGTCGACAGAATAAGGTTACACGGACTATGAAGAAACTTATAAAATTCAGTATAAGTGTCCAAGACTGGATAACTTTAAAGTTGGAATTACAAGAAGTGTATGAATAAGAGGCTTAGCCAAGTGAGTTGGATACGATGGTTCAGATAACCTCACATCCTACTACGTAAGGGTTATGCGATGCACCACAAGCATTTCAGTTAAAGAAAAGGTTGTCGAGTATATTCGACTTATAGAGTTGGAAATCCAAGGGATTCCGATAAGCAAGACGAACTGGAATTTTGGCTAGTAGAGAAGGTAGTACGAGAGATTCATTCACATTTGATAATGAGTGGATTCTAAATTTCGAGGACGAAATTTCTTTTAAGGGGGGTAGAGTGTAATATCCCAAATCTAATTAATACTAAGAGTAATATTAATTAGAATTAAAGATGGTTAACTGAGAACAAATGGGAGAAGATAAATTAATCGTTATATGTCAGAGTAGGACAACATGGTAGAGTTGAGAATTATCAATGGCATATTGGTAAATATGACCACATGATAATTTATATAAGGCAAAGAGGGGAAATTCATTTCCCATTTCTTTTCTCCCACCGGTCCCTCACTCTCTCTCACGTGTACTCTCCCTTCCTCATCTTCTTCTTTTCAACACCATTCTTCTATCACCATAACACCATTCCCAACCACCCCAAGCTTCAATCTTAAGCTGTATGCTTCTAATCTTCATCAAATCCTTCGAGCTAGGTCAAGAAACTCACGGGTAACACCATTCCTTCTTCCCTCTTACACGGCTCTCTCTCCCTCTCCTTTACCTTGTGAAGCTTTTGCAATTTTAAGTTTTTTGGTGGGCTGTATGTACGACCTGGATGCTGCAGGTGTGTGTTTGGGTATCAAGGATCAAAGGTTGAGGTGTAGGATGCAATAAGCTGAGTTTTTGAGGTAAAAGTTATTTTGGGAAAATCCATCATAAGTGATTTAATTGTGAGTTTAAGTTTCGTATTAAGTGATTTTGGAACTGATTACACACGTGTGAACTACTGTTTTAGGGTTGGAACAAAAATTAGAATGTTCAGAAGTGATTATGCAAATAAGCTGTTTTTGTCTGAATCACTGTTTGGTTCGTATTTGTTGCTGTGTTTCCTGGATTTGAGTAATTATTGGATTTCTGAATTCTGCATTAAATTCCCTTCAATTCGGATATAAGTTTCATGTGATTCGGATTAGAAACGAATCTGGAAAACGCGTTCGAAGTTTGGAAATTCTGCTGAAAAATGGCTTACGGGTTTTGACGTAAATTTTGCAGAATAAGCCGAAACGCGAATTTAAGACGGTCGAAATGCTACCAGAACTGAATACACATGCTTGGTAGGAGTTTGGGTTGAAACTTAGATCGAAACTGGAACGTTCGAAAGCCATAAGCTGTTTCTGGAAAAGCGCTTATGGAGGATTAAAGATGGCAAAAGTTATGAGCTGTTGAGATTAAGCTGCCTTGGGAAGTTATCAAAAGTGTTTAAGGTGAGCTCCACAGGGTTTATAACCCGTTTGAGTAGGTTTAGTGCATTTTACAAGTTGAATTAAAGGTTTAGAATTTGTGCCCTAAATCCTTTTGTGTACTAATTCCTTGATAAATCATGTTATTATCTACCCTTATGTCTTGTAAATTTATTCCCATAAGCTGTTAGGATGAGGAATAGGTAGGCATATGGCAAGATAATTGAGAGCCTAATAGGTGAATAAATTTATAAAAGTATTCCTTGGGAATACATAAGCAATGAGAATAGGAATGTTTTGGCAAACATAGTTATAGACATGCTTATAGTGTTGGTTCTCCAACGATCATAGGTGGCTTATGATAACGATAAGCCAAGAATCATAGGTTATAGGTTATAAGTTACAGGAATGTTATATGATTATAGTAACAGATTATATGTTCATACGTTAAAGTTAAAGAATTAAAGATTAAAGATATTGGCGTGCTTGCACGTTTCACAGTCATAGGGCGTGTTCATCAGACTCCGGGATTCGCCGGATGGGACTTCTCCGAGAGGGTTGTCCACACGTTTCATAGGGAGTCCGGTGTTAGCCTGATATGATAGGAATTTCACCGGTTTATAGGGAGACGTATCTCGGGGTTGCTCCACCCGGGTGCCCTCCGTAAAATGAACTCAGATTAATTGTTTGTTCAACGCTAACAGCTAACATAAAACTGCTATCGAACTGTTTATATGTTTTATGTTCTATAGTTATAGTCAAGGTTACAGTTACAGTTATAGTCACAGGAAACTTACAGTTAGAGTTATAGACAGTTAACAGAATGTGGTCCTAGGTTTCCCCTCGGCCACTAAGTTTTAGTCATAGGAAGTTATAGTCATAGTTAAAGCCAGATCATATTTATAGTCATAGGCAGTTAAAGATATGGGAAGACTTAAGTCATAGGAAGATAAAGACTTGGCGATTATAGGAAATCCCCGAGATTGCCAAGGTAGGCATGGCGACCCTAGGTTCCCTGTGGTTGCCAACAGTTGGTTGGGCTGGAGCTCACTGAGACATTATGTCTCATCCCTTTCCTTCTGGTGCAGGTTTACAGGTTAGTCAGAGGTTCGTGACGAAGATCTTCATAGAGGTACTGGATAGAGTGCATTTGCTCGTTGTGTACCAGCTCAGAAGCTTAATGGACATTTGTGAAAGTATTGTAACAGTATTGGATTAATGTACAAACGAGTAAACATGTATTTATTCTGTTGTGATGTAATATTATTATTGAAATTTTTAAATGTATCCAGTATCAGTTTAACGCACATGCTAATATACTAGTTAAAGTTAGTATGGGTGTTACACTTCAAACATATTTAACTCTTCTCATCATGTGTGGATGCAGTTTACCGTCTTAGATCAACAGTGAAGTCCACAGTTGTCTTATTATGCAACCTCAAATAGTGAAATCTAGTGGATGCATATACCAAGAAGAAATCAAGCTTCTTTGCTTCTGTTTTGCTGCAAAGTCTGCATACTTGGTGAAAGATAATATTCTTGCGTTTCAGCATTCCTTTTTTTTATTTATCAGTTATGATATTTAGAGAGGGTTTGTAAAATTAGTTGTTATTGCAATTGGATTCTATTTTGCAATATAAAAGATAGTTTTTAGGTGGTGACTGGGTGAGTGCAAAAATCAAAGTACCTTTCTGTCTTAGCATATTTATCAGATTAGTAGGAGGTTCTGTATATTTTGTTTATCATGAATTTTTATAGGTTTATAAAAAACAAATTTGAGAACTAAACTGTTGTGTTTATGAGTTTTTCCATACAATTTTTTAGCTTTGTAGTACATATTTTTCCATTTGTTTTGCTTGTTTCTTCAGTAACTTATGCTTATAGTTTAACACTTATCTGTGAAAATGAACTGAAAGATAGAAAAGTAGCTGCCACCATTCCATTGCAGTGATATTTCTTGCCTATATGAGTATTTTTTGCTATTATGTAGTGATTTTTAATATTGCAGATAAATGTGACTACTGCAGTTGTTTGTGATCATAGTTTGGCTGCAATTGAGGACTGCATTTTAGAATCATGGCTAATGAACATTGTTTTTATGAAATAAAATTTATATTAGGGGAGACACTCTTATGCATGGTCAAGGAGATTAACCAACGGGGTTAAGATTCTCTCCATTTTCTTTTGTCTTCATTTGTTCCATCGTTATATTATAATGAGGGATTAAGATCCTCTCCATTTTCCTTTGTCTCCATTTGTTCCATTACTATAGTTTTGGAAATATAAATATAAAAGTGTGACATTAAATGAGTCCACATTTTTTTATACACCCTAAAACATTTAAGAACTATAGTAATGGAGAGGATAAACGGAGAGAGGAAATGGAGAGATCCTAACTCATTGTAATGAGTTAAGTTCCTCTCCATTTTCTTGCGTGTGATTTGAAGGTCTAATTATCTGTGGCTATTGTAGTTGTTTGTAATGAAAACTCTTCGAGTGTGTCCATGGCTTTTTAGACTAATAAGTGTGTGATTTGTTTTCCGTTTGCAACACACAAAAACACGTTTGCATGCTTCCCGATGCGTTTTTGCCGTGATTTTCAGAAGCTCCAAATACTAGTTTCTTCCCTACCGTGGTTTTTTGCCGTGATTTTCATCAAACATTGCAAACACTATACCAAACATACACTAAATAAAATAAGAGAAATTTCATTTTTTTTTCTATTACCAAACAAAAAATTACCTTACTTTTATCTGTGATCAATGAGAGTGCATGTTCATGTTTGTGTCATGTAAAAGTATATTATGCTGAATCATGTATGGCTAGTTGGCTAATACCCCACATGTTATTTAGCCTTACTACCAATATTGTCCCCACGTCCCCACCTGATTGACATTGGAAACAAATGATGGGGAATGGATCCTCTGCAGTAACTGCAGGGTCCAGTTAAATCCAAGCCTTTGAAAAAAATTTAATGCTTAAAAATATAAATATTAAAAATTTAAAATTAAGAGAGATAATATATTTAATGGTATAGATTCTACACTATAGAAAACTGAAGAAAACCACGCAGGAGAGAATCCATTTCCCAAAGGATGAGTTTTATAGGAATCCAATTTCTCAGGGATTGGAAGAATTCTTTGCTCTCACAGATTATTAGCAATCAAATCCAACTAATTATATGCTGTCACGTTTGTTATTTGTATCCATTGAAAAGGAGACACGTACCTTTCCTTTAAGGGCATTATTAGGTATTTTGCTTGTGTTCTGTCCCTTCCTTAGCTTTTGTTTTTTTTTCTATGATTCTGTACTGAATATATTCACATCTAAGTCACACTTTTTGAAGACACACAAGACAGAATATAATTCAGCAATCATATACATGTGCTTCATTTCCATTTATATATTTATACTTACTCACAATTCAGATGAATACACTTTTTTATTCATCTGGAATTCTCCTTAACCAGGACGTACGATTGTTCCATTGTAATAAAGTTGTGTTGTTTTGACGCATACATTTGACATTAGATGGGGCACGTGTCTCCAGAATGATAGAGACTTCCTTCATTGCAAGATGCTATTGGAACATTGGTGTGAGATTGAAAGGAAATTAGAAGATTAAACACTAAGTAACAAAACTTTGAACTAATGTGATGTGAATTGAAAAAATAGAGAGTGGGAGTCCCAACACACATTAGTAGTGTTTAAATTGCGGTATTTAATTTTAAATACTTGATAATGATAAAAATAATAGTAATTATTATTTTTATTCATGAATATCACTTCCCATAATTTTAACTTATGTTGGTTGTGATAAGATTGAGAATTCAACTGAGTTTCCTATCTTTCCTTCATTCATATCCAATGAGTTTGTTTCCCACACTTTTCTGGATTTGTTTCTTTTTGATTTTTTCCACAAATGTTGTTGAACTGATTAATGGTTAAGTTTCCTTTTGATCTTATCCATTAGAGTAATTGCTGCCGCTATTTTAGCTAAAACAGTTACAAAATCTCTATATAAATAGAGGTCTCCTCTCAGTTCAAAATCACACCAAAGAGTTATATTGAGTTGTCTAGAACTCTTTCTCTCTTCTCCCCCTAGCTTGTGTTAACGAGCTATTCTTCTCCTTTTTCTGTCTCTTCAGATTTAAGGGCATAATCTCTTTGATAATATATGTCCATTTGAAATAATAATGTCCCGTCGGAATTAAGAATGATCTTAATGATATATAAATATTCTTTCGATATTTTTCTACTCTTGTAGAAGTTAAAAAGTCGGAATGGTGGTGTCACCATATTTTGAGTGGTCGTAGTATTATATTGAAGTTTTGGAGAACTTAAATGTTAGAATGATGATAACACATATTTGAGTGGTCTTAACACCATAATAGAGTGACCACAATACCATATTAGAATGGTTTCAGTATTAAAGAGTGGTCTAAGTACCATATTAGAGGTGTAAATCTCGAACGGTTTTCTACAGTGCAGCAGTTAACCACACAATTGTAGTTGGACTTGTTTTATCCTGGATGCAGCGTGGTTGATAGTTTGTCTTGCACAATTTTGGGCAGTGCCACGAAACGTCTTAAATAGAGCGACCTGGTCGTGACTCAACCTAGTAACAACTTCGGTAGATATTCTCTTTCAAAATAAAATTTGGAAATCCGAATACAACAGTTTAGAAATCCAGAAACAACAGATGCACTATTTGAGTGTGAGTTGTTAGGGAGTCAGCAGGCGGCGGGAGAAACAACAGACACAATGCTTCAGGACCACAGGAGTTGAAGACATATATCTCCATCCAAAATCTTAAACATTAGGTTAATGAGTCGCCACTGCTATATATTTAACCATTCACAGGCGATGTGGGACAAAACGACTCACGCTTTAAACCCAACAATTGTATGGACCATAATGAAGGTCCCCTCAATCTTTTATCTCATTCATGATAGACGGTTCTTCAATGTAGTGCATACTACAATAAGATTGTTTTTTATCTCAATTGTAAAATTTTAGTTGATACTTAATAGTATGAATTTGGCTTAAAAGTTGAGACATTCTCTACCGTGCGACACCAGTATAAGTGGCATATAACACAGCACACACGACTTTTGCCACCATATTCGCCGCCATTCCTTTCCCTTTTTGAAATCGTCATTAACTCACCCTTCTCCGAGTCATTTTGAGCGAAAGGAGAATCCTAGATCTTATCTTCGTTCATCCGCCACCCACAAAGGTTGTTCAAGGTTTTGCAATTTCGCAACCTTGTCACGATGGAGTAGGGTTGTGGTATTGGTCACAGGCGAACGTGGAGTGACGGTTCATCGTGGTTGTAATAGAAACTTATCACAAGATTGTGAAGACTTGGTTGCTAAGATTAAAATAGTTTGATTTCGAATGATTTGAATATAGAGGTGGGATACTGTTTCTTAGATTAGTGTACTAATTCTATCATTTGTACCAAAACTTATAATTATGTTTTTTTCTTTTTTTGCGTATACAAGTTAGAATATCTCTTGTATTATCTTTTTCTTATTCTTATTAAAAAGCAAACATTACAAAATAAGTCCAGCTTTCAACATCTGCAACAAAAATAGAATAATTCTGATGTTTCTTTTCCAAGAAGATTTGTTTTATAAACTAATTTTCAGAAATAAACAAATTTAAGGCATTGTTTGGTCCACAAATTCAATAACTTACAAGCAGTACAAACTACAAAGTACATCAAGAATATGTGCCAATTTTTAAACACCAGCTAGCTCTAAGGTTCCTTGGGAACCATCGCGATCGCAACCACGTCACAATTCTTAATATTACATATAATTAACTAATCGTCGAATATAAATTCGCGATTATAGTTGCGGCCACAATACAGATACATCATAAACTTTGATGCTGGAGTCCCGATCGTAACTTCAAACGGTTTCAAAAACATTTCGCACAAATAAATAGACAAGAGAAAAAAAATGAAGTGGAGTATAGATTTCAACAAAAATCTATATCCTTATTTCAACA
The DNA here is from genome assembly GCA_018208015.1 of Medicago ruthenica. NCBI lineage: Eukaryota > Viridiplantae > Streptophyta > Magnoliopsida > Fabales > Fabaceae > Medicago > Medicago ruthenica. The sequence continues at coordinate 23,700,969 of CM031376.1, forward strand.
ATGACAAACCCTAAGAAAAGATATTAGGCTGAAACAAGTTTTATTTACTGCATCCTTTCAGCTTCACGAATTGATAACGAGTTTAATAGAGATGCACTGTTGGTGTAAAATATAGTTTCACACTGATATCCAATGAGAACTCACATTATTGCCATGTAAGTCCACTTTGTATCCGTAATTTAATAATAACCACAAATTGTTGGATTCTCATTGGACGTCAGTTTAAAATTAGTTTACAGCAACAATGCATGTCCCTTTTTTTCATTGATCACCTTCTTCTTGCTGCAGTTTCTCTTTGAGCATTGAAGTAAACTGCAGCAACAGGTAAACCAAGGTTATTCTCCTGTGAGAATCTCCTTGTGTTGAAATTGTCTCTAGAAGATGGGGATCTCACTGTTTGTCTCCCTCTCTGCTTGAACAAGATGAAAACATATCTATGTATTCCTATCACTGGCTTTGGATTCTCATACTCCACAATCTCATTTCCTGCATCAAAGTTAATTCCCTTTGTTATAAGATTAAAATTATAATTACCACTATTAATTTATTACAACTTACAAGCATGAAGCATCTTTAAAATAAGTTACATTTTGTGTGATGCAATTTACATGTATGGTTGTAAAGGTTTGAGAAATGGACAATTCTAATTCAATGATTTTATTTATATAAATTGAAGACTTAATCATGTCACATTATTTAAAATGTAATCAATTTACATCAAGTTTTTAATTTCTCTGTTTTTTTTTTTGGGTCAAGTCAAGTTTTTAGTTTCTTTTGAGAAACAGATAGAACAAAATTTAGTCGACGTATCACACAATTTTAGATTTCAGTTTTCGTATAAAAACCGTTTGAAATTTTTCTAAAAATATTTGTATGGGATGAAATTTGGGATGGACAATTTATTTGCGACATGACTTTTTCAGACGATACACTATTCGTTTTACTATGGCGTATGAAACTATTTTCTGTCCGAACTTCGTGGAAAAAATGTCCAAATTCTATTCCATATAATATAATGCTCGTAATTATGTCCGAAAATGACAATTTTTTTAGTAGTGTCCATTGAAGGAAAAAGAGTGGAATTATACCATTGATTGGTTTTCTATTAGAGGTTGAGACTGTAGTTTCATATCCATGCACATATGTAATAAATTATGAAAATGTTAAAATCCTCATAGTTGATTTTCCAATTGAACTCAAGTTGTTTAAATCCTCAAGTTCTTAGTGGTAAAAGTATATCTAAAAGTAATAATCCTTAGATTAACAAATATATAGAATAATTAGTTAAGGTTATATTGATCCTAGGATAAGAGAGAGGGACTAACCAAAAGAGACATCTGTGGTACCTGGAATATCTGTAACCATCCTGGCAAATTGATGACACCAAGTTGATAAGAGGGAATGAATGATACAAAAAATAAATAAATAAAGAGATGAGAGAGAGTTTTATTATACAAACCAGTGGAGATGTTCCCTTAAATGTGGATCACTAGGACTAGGAGCATCTGGGTCAGTCATGACCTACAAGTTCCATCGTTTGGTATATTAATCCTATGTTACTATCAATATATAAAAACATATATATATATGTATACATTCATGTCTCAGGTTCTAGCCACTATAACAAATGTTTTAGAAATCGGACCGAACTAGTTAGTTCAAACAATTAAGCTAGAAGCAGTAAGTTCATCGGTTTGATTTGATTACGATTATACCTTATTCTGGTTGAACTGGATTTAACCAAGTTAAACCGCAGTTGGTTCAACCGGTTCTCATCCTTGCCTTTTGTTATTATTTTTTACTTTTAAAATATTTTATTTATTCATTTATTTTATTTTTACTTGAAGGTCTCATCAGTTTGATCTCTGGTCTGATTTGAAAACAGCAGTGATAAAAAACGTGATTTGGAAATAAACATACTAATAAAGGTAGTTAGTTAGGTTTTTCAAATCATCAAAGCCGATTGATACTTCGCTAATGTAACATATGATAAACAAAATCAATGAAAACTTATATATTGAAACATAGAATGAATGAGTAACTTACCAAAGTATAAGCAGACCTCATGTCATCACCACCAATATCAACCCTTGGTTTGTTCATAACAATAGACGGCATTAACTCATGACCATTTGCAACTTGCTTGGTGGAATATGTCACATTCATTCGTACACTTGGATTGAAAATGTCAACAACTTCTCCTATCACTCTTCCCACAGAAAGTGGTTCCAATGGCCTAGACATTATAAATCACAATGAGATGCAAAGATAAGTTAAATGATATTGCTCTAAAATTTATGTGTATATTTGTGAAGTGAGTTTTTGAAGTAATTTATAAGCACAAATAACATAAGAATATTTAGTAAGGGAAATAATGAACTTGGCTTGGTTTTAGAAGCATAGAGAAAGATTCCATACACGTTTTTCCTATTTTGGGAAAGGATGTCCATTTAAAGTATCAAATTAGTATTATTCAACATTGTTAAGGGGAACACGTTAGATACTATATTGAATATAGAATGCTTGATGTTTATAACATAACAATTTTTATGTATGATTTTAATGGAAGAATCTTCAACTTTGTCTTTGTCGTATTGGATAGGTGAGAATGAAGAATTTTGCTTCACTATTAAATAATATATCTTTCGCAAATGTGAATTCAACTTTATGATAAGGTGCTAAATTTCATGCACATGATTTGTCATATCAATGAAATAGAAAATCATATCAAATTGGGCTTTGTTTTTTAAATTGATCATGGAGAAACAAAAACTTGCTAGTTTGGGATAAATTTGTATTGGAATAAGAACTAATTAATTTCTAATTATACAAACGCATTTCCAGAATAAGTGATTTGCTGTCCTTAATTTGGTGCTCCTCTTCTCCAAACTTACTAAAAGAAAACAAAGTAAAAAAATGAGAGGCATAAAATCACTTAAAAGCCCCTTACTACTAAGCACAAAGCACATACAATCAAGTTATCATGCCTAATTAACTTGTTAAGAAAAAACTTGTTATCCTACCAATATAATTCACGACCTTATACTTTAAAGTTTAAATGATAAAACTATGAGAGGATAATTATATTTTCACAATTTTTACACTATTCCCACCTTTTCTTTTAACAAGGGCAAACTTATATTTCATTGATAACGATAGTCGAAATGCAATTAGAAAGAACATTAAAAACATAGCCAAAGGCTTAGATAACCACCATAGCCAAAGGCTTAAGAAATTAAAATTACTATTTCCACCCTTATTTCACGACGAAGTTTTTTTGAAAAAGACATAGTGACGAAGTTATTGTACGTCATCCAATAACATGAGGAGTACTAGGAAAATTATCTTATTGTCTGAAGCTTTACTTGGTATCGTGGAGACGATCTATCAATGAGTCGTTTGGATAGATATTTATTGTCTAAAGAGTGGTGTTCGCTATGGCCTAATTGTATACATGTGGCTCTAACTTGTGGTTTATCTGATCATTGTTCGGTATTGTTAAATATTGATGAGGAAAATTGCGGCCCTGTCCGCGGTAGATGTTGAAATGTTGGGCAGACTTACTTGGTATCAACAATATTATCGGAGATCAATGACATTCTTTTTAGGTGGCAGGGTGGGGTGGTCATTTGCTGAAAGAAAAATTAAAATTGATTAAAGGAAGTTTGAAAATATGGCATCAAAATCATACTCAGAATCTGAAAGGCATAATCAATATAGTGAAAGATCGAATTTCTTCCCTTGATGTTTAGGGGGAGGGCAAGACATAGAGGTGGATGAGATGGAAGAGTTGCATTCTTTATTAGCAAATTTATTTTCTTTGTCCCATCTTAATTCTAGTATGCATGGCAGAAATCAAGACTAAATTTGTTGAAGGAAGGTCACACAAATTCAAATTTTTTCATGGAATAATGTCATCTAGGCGTCGGTCAAATGCTATTATTTGATCAATAATACTCAGGTGGAAGAGTGGGCAATGTTAGAAGTGTTGTATTTAATCATTAATTTTGAGTCTCATTTTCAGTATGGTAATTGTCATGGGGTGGAAAACTTTAATTTTAAGTCCTTGAGTGTGATGAGCATAGGGGAATTAGTCAAACCTTTTTCTCTTGAGGAGGTGAAGCTGACAGTTTGAAACTGTGACAATTTCAAGAGTCCTGGTCTGGATGGGATAAATCTTGGGTTCATCAAGGAATTTTAGGCGGATTTAAAAGATGATTTGATGCGATTTTTTTGCTAAAGATAATAGTCCTCAACGGCTGGATGATTTTCGTCTGATTTCTCTAGTTGGGTGCTTGTATAAGGTGCTGGCTAATAGAGTGAGAAGTGTCATTGGGAGTGTTATTTCATATTCTCAGTCAACATTCATCAAAGGCAAGCCACTTCTTGATTTGATTCTTATAGCTAATCAGGTGGTGGATGATGTGCACCATCTCAAAAAAGATTTATTATTATTTAAAGTGAATTTTGAAAAAGCGTAACTGGATTTTGGAATGTGTAAATACGACCACGACCAAGGGCGGATCCACCATATGGCATGGTGTAGCTATAGCCACACCAGATTTTTTTCCCAAATGTTTTCTTGAGCATGCTCAGAAAAGAGAGGGAGAAAGAGTTGTGTTATAACTTATACTGTTGAATCGGGTGAGAGAGGATAGAAAAATAGTTTAGATCTCTGAAGATGTGAAGAGAATGAAAGGTCAAAAAGAACAAAAAAGAAACACATACAGGTACAGGGAAAAAGTGGGTTGAAATGGCCGCTAATGTCGATATAGATCTTGTGATTAGAGTTAAGATGGTAGACTACTAGACCTATACGAGTATTTGTAAAAAAATAATGAAAATTGGTCTTTAGGCAGCCTGAATTGCTCTCAAACACCCCAAATCTATCCTTTTACGCTCAATGACTGTTAAATTGATAAAATGGAGGGAGAAGACAAAGATGATAAAGAAGAAAAAGTGCTTACAACAACATATATGCATGATATGGAAAAGATTCTGTTCAAATTTTTCATTCAATTCATCCTTCCTAGGGTGGGAAGTACTGATCAACCTATTTGGAGTCACAAAGCAATGTTGCTACAACTCAACAAGGGTAATAAGATCAATCTGGATGCTTACATCTTCCATCATCTATGCACATCAATAGATAATTCCTGGAGAAAGCAGCACAAGCATGTACCCTATCCTAGACTTCTGCCCGAACTCTTTCATCAGAGCAAGATTATCAAGAAGCTGGAAAATCTAGGCTACAGTGACTTTGGACAGAAGTTTGGACAAGTTATGACTGTAGAACTTCTAGAGGGAATGCTGATTATACCCAAGAAGGATTTATAGAAATCTGCTGGCATCACCATCTAGAAAGGAAGAATTTCTCTAATTCAGGAATTTCCCTCAATCACCAAGGAGTTAAGTGCACAAGAGCTAGCAGGTGTGGTGAGGACAACCATGGCGGACTTCGATGCAGAAATTGATCTAGAAACTATTCCTGAAGCACCAGAAGTATGTGATGGGAAGAATAAGAAAAGAAAAGCATCCAACAACACATCCAAAGGTGACACACCCTCGTCTAAGAAAAGAAGCAAGAGAATGGAAGTTCAAAAAGAGGTACAGGAGATCTTTAAGGGAGTAGAGATCGAGGAGTCAAAGACCAGAAGCGGTGGCACTGCAAAGGAGACAACTCAAGCAACCTCTGGAGCAAAAAGAAAAGTTGTTGAGAAAGCCCTGGAAAATAAAAAAGGGCCAGAAGTTGATTCTCACCAACTCAGGATCAGAAACAGAATCTGACACCCATGTGGTTGTGTCTCATAAGCTCTCACAACTCGCCAAAAAGCTGCCTAAAGAGAAGCTGGTAGAGGCTTTAGAGCACGCTCAGTCATTGTCAAAATTAGCTGAAAAGGAAGCTGTGAAGGTTGGCTTGATCACAGCAGAAGAAGTTGATAGAAACTTATCAGAAGTTGCTGGCAGAAAGCAATTGCCAGAAGTAAATGCAGAAGAAAAATCACAGACCCCACGAGGTATTGATCTCAATTTAAGAATTGACAGTGTTGATAATTCTCCAAACCCGTCCTCCATCATCATTCTCCCACCATCATCACCTGAAATCATCCCTCAGAATGTTGACAATCCTACCAGACATTCTGACAGTGATCATCATACCAGTCATATCTCACCATCACCCTCAACCCCTCAAGAAACCACACAAAATTGTCCACCTTCATCACCACCAAATCCAAACTCCATTATGTCATATCTTGATGCATGGGCGGCGTATGCAGTAAGTATAAACAATTCTGTTGAAGATGCTCACGTCATCTCAGAAAAGCCCAGCCATATTGTAATTGACACCGTTAAACTAAAGAGAAACATCCAGCTTTGTTAAGCTGAGATAAATGCCTTGCCAGAAGCATCTGAAGGTGATCAATACTTGGGACCATCCCGTGTGCATAACAATGACCATCAAGTCTTGGAAAGAATGAGTATTCCATGCCTGTTTTCCCCTCTACCACCACAAACGACCTTAAAGAAATATTCAATAGTATTTGTGCAAGGGCCTGGAAGATATTTGCCAGAAACCATGAATCTCTATATTCTGGGTTGATCAATTATCACTAGGAGTGTCTGGGTGACTATATTTTTGCAACTATTGTCCACTTGAAGCATCAACTGAATTGTCATCTGACAAGGAATTAGTTGAAATGGTTGGAAGATGTTAGGAAAATGATGGAACCTGTGTACCTCAAAAGAAATGCACTAGAAGCTGCACCTAAAGAAGAAGTAGCAGAAGTATCTACTAAACCTGGAGAAGTGACTATTGAACTCCCTCTTACCACAACTCAATCTCTGCATTCTGTTTTGGAGCGTCAGCAACCTGTAATTGAGATCCAAGTTGCAAGTGATAGAAGTAATGTGACTGATGAAGAAAGGCTAGCAAGACTGGAGGAAAGGGAAAAGCAGATGATAAGTGACATAACATCTTTGAAGGAATCACAGGAGAGATTGGACGCAAAAATGGAGACTCTGACTATAGCTCAGACAAAGGTGGAAGCAGCTTCAGAAGAAACAAATGATAATGTCAAGAGGCTGATTCATATGCTGGCTGCCAAAGGAATTTGATTGTGATTTTATTTTATGTGTTTGCACTTTCCTTGAACATTTGTGTTGTACTCTTAAATCTGCACTCCTACCTCTGTTTAATTTATGTGATTTCATGCATGTTTTCTCATTAACCTGTTTAATATGCTATAACTGTTTAACTTGCATAACTTATTTATGTTGATGACAAAAGGGGGAGTAGAATAGAAAGAAAGTATTTGAACACTGAGCCAAAACAGAAGCTAAGGAAACCTTTTAATTTTTCTATAAAAGTTTTTATGTTATAAAATTTAAAATGAAAAAAATATTGAGCTTAAATGTTAATCTTATAAGAACTGATGGGATATCAGACTGGTCTTAATCGGAGCTTGCAAACCTCTGTGTGATCAAAATTTGATGTCTTGATGGGTATTAGAATGGACTTAATCGGAGCTTACAAACCTATGTGTGATCAATCTAATATCTTGTTGATGTTCTGATATGCCTTATTGTTTATTTGTTCTGATGCGCTTAAGAGTGACTAAGAATGAATTTAATTAACTGGGAATATGACTTAGGGGGAGCTTGTAAACCTTACCTTAATGGACCTATCACAGACTCAGGGGGAGCTTGCAAACCTCAACCTGAGTCTGTCAGACTCAGGTGGAGCTTGCAAACCACATACCCTGAAGTCTAACTGTTAATTAGATTAATATCAAATTAGGGGGAGATTGTTGGAACAACAAGTGTCTTGGACAATTTCTCTATGGTTTTGACGATAACAAAGTATCGAAGAACAATTGAAATACTAACATATGTTCAAGTGTGCAGAATCAAGGAATAATCTATCTATCAAGGATGAACATATGAAGAGCATCAGAAGGACCTAGAAAACTAAGAAGACTATGGTAGAAAACCAAAGGAAGGTTAACCAGAAGTCAACGTCCTAAGAAGACGGGTACCACACAGATTCTAGAGAGGCAACTCAACAGATTCTATGATGGTCATCATACTCAGAAGCAGACACTACAGACTTAGATCACCCTCAAACTTGAGTAAGTTATGAGGGACCCATAATCCACGTAGGTTTTGTCTTATTCTGTGAACTATCACTATCAAGGTTCTGATAGGTGCAGTTCTTTTGTCTTCTTTTGTCTACGTGCACAATCAGACAAAGGACATCAAGAACAAAGCAATGCAACAGATAATTCTTCTTTCAGCAAAGGAAAATTCAAAGACCATCCAACGAGATTATCCATATCAGGCAAAGGACCAACATTCTTGATTAAAGCTTCTCAATGACTCTATTTGCGTCGACACTCTTCTCCAACGTCTCTCAAATCCCTGCCTATAAAAGGAGCTGAAGACCATGAAGAAGATTAACAAGACTCTAATATTAAACTGTGTCATTACTCTGTCAAATCATATAGCGTAAAACACTTAGGATATTTCTTACCAAACTTTGTATCTTAGAAATCCTAGAGTTGTAGAGAGTCTGTTCATTTGTTTATATACACTTAACATTGTTAAATCAGGTGTAGAACAAATTAGAAGTCTTTAACTTGTGAAGCTAAAACGTATAAGCCTCTTGGTGAAACCTTGAGCAAATAGAAGTCTCTTAGGTGTGTCCTTAGAGCATTAAAAGTTTCTTGCCTACGTGCTTGAGCACTTGTAAGTATCTTGGAGTTGTCCTTGTGCAGGAAGTCTTTAGGAAGAGTCATAGAGAAGGAAGTCTTAAGCATGCGTGCTTAAGTAAGGAAGTCGTTAGGAAGATTCCTAGAGCAGGAAGTCTTGAGCTATGTGCTTGAGCATAAGAAAGTATCCTGGCGTTATCCTTGAGCAATTTGTAATCCTGTGTGATTATAGTGAAATCCCTTGGAACTGCAAGGGGACTAGATTACTCTTGGGTTGTATGAGAAACCCAGGAGAAACCAATATAAACTTGCTTTGTCTCTGTTTTCTCTCTCTCTCTCTCTCTCTCTCTCTCTCTCTCTCTCTCTCTCTCTCTCTCTCTCTCTCTGTGTGTGTGTGTGTGTGTCATTATCTTTATCTTTGTGTTTCTATACTGTCTGATGCATTCAGACTCTGTATCAGAATCTGTACATCACAAATTTTGAACATCTTGTGAACCCCAAGAAAAAGATCCAGAAAAAGCCAACACAATTCAACCCCTTTCTTGTGTTTTTCTCACCTTCAAGTTCCAATTTGTATAGGTGAGTCTATCAAGAGTACTCATGTAGCTATGTACTCCACTCCACATAGAGTATAGATCTCATTAAGATTTTCTATTATCTTCCTCATGTCGCTGCAGGAATCATGATTCTTTAGTTTTATCATAGCATGTTCTATCACTCATGACTTGTTATTACCCATTGAACCTACTTCTTGGGATCTCCAGTCATGTAGGTCGGGTTACCATCACTTGTGATCCTTAGGCATTTATCCCATCCTATTGGATGTGTTTATGACTTTCTTTCTAGTTATTCCTTTTGTCAAAGGATCAACTAAGTCTTCATTAGTACATATTGTAGGGATTTAAAGAGGGGTTTTTCAAAATATTAATCCTCTTAGCAGAACAAATCCCATTGAAACGGATCTTGATTAAATCATTAATCACAAATCAAACACATACTTAAACACTTTAAGGATTCATGTGTTTACCTCTTGAAGAGCAGAACCTTTGTGGAAGAATTGTTTCTGATCACGAGCAAAGCAACTTAGCGATGCCTCTATTCAGTCCACATGAACAGAACTTCTCCGATGACCGGTGCTAGCCAAATCCAACGGAGATTCAAAGTGAACAGGGTTTAGAGAGTGGCGGCTAGGGTTTCACAACTTTTGTGAATTAGGTTAAGCGCTTCAACAAAAGTCTATAATGCTTTACCACAAGGGTTCTATTTATAGAACCACTTGTGTGGTCAACAAGCCAAGCACTTAAATACACCGTACCTTACGGTGCACCATATTTCACTTAAACACACCGTACCTTATGGTGGACCGCGTTTCTCTATTTTTCATAAATTAAATAATAAGTCATACTTAATTATTTAATTACTAATAAGTTCTACTTATTATTTTATAAATAAGTCTTACTTATTTATTTCTCTCATCTATCTGTCCTTTGTGTGTGACCCCTATAGGTTCCCGTAACGTTGGCAATAATATTAAATCACATATTTAATATTATAAACAGTGAGCGGTATCTAACAACACATCACTGCTACCCAAGTGACGAGAATGTCATGTGATCTGACGAAATCTTTATGTGATATTGATCATGTGTATAATTACCCTTTTGCCCTCATGTCTATATTGAACACAAGGCATAGACCGTGTCATCCTTGTCTAGTTCAATATTGGGCCCATAGACATTTCTCCTGTTATGTAGGAGGGGCAAATTCCATCTAGGTCACTCATGTCCCTTAGCATGATTCATGGAGTACCCATCAACCAACTTTATAGTCATCCTATTACATACAACGTTTGAATGGTGATAAAGCACTCGACTCCTACATCTAGGGTACATAGTGGTTTCAGGTCAAAGGGTGGAATACACCACTATCACTATGAGAATATCTTATGACACTTTTCATAACTTTTACTATGTAGTATTCTCATGGCGGGTCAATCCAGTATAAATATTACTCCTAATATTTATACCTATGTGAAAACTTGATAACTCTTTATCTGTGATCCGTGAGATGTGATCATCAGTCTACCCACATAATAGTCTCTATGCTTTAATGTTATCCCATTTCACAATAAAGCTTGACTACGGATACTTTAAGAATAATGTCATTTCGTTTAATGTGTCTCACGATTAAGTCATACTTAATTCTCCATTAAACGGACTAATTATTCTAGGGAATTTATTATTTTGAAACTAAACAAAAGAATAAATAAATGCCTTATATATATATCAAAGTTATTATACAAAGCCAAATCCAATCAAAGTAGATTGGCTATTAGGGCTTACTCCAACAATCTCCCACTAGCACTAAAAGCCAATGAAATATTATCTCAATATCTATTGGTCAAGTGTTAGCATCAAGCACACTCTGGGCAAGATGATATTCTAGCAGATAAGGAACTTTTCCTGTGTTGGTAGGTTATACTTCTTTCAATTTCCACTTTCGATCTTCTATCAAAAGGAAATTGAAGTGTCAACATATACATTTGAATCATTGGTGAGATCTAGTTTTCATTGCTTGCAAGATTAAACCAATTTCACCTTAGACGGAATCAATGGAATCCGCAATGCAAGAAACACATGTTTTTTCTCAGTTATGAGCTAAACAATCCAAATCATATCTTTGACATCTGTAATAGAAACAACAACTATCTGAAGCTTGTACTTTTACAAATTTCATAGTTGATATCCAAGCATAACATTTATTCCAGATTGCGATCTGGATATACTGTACACTGATATGAAAGTTGTCATCATTGTAACTCTTTTACGATGTTCCTTTTCATCAGTGTTCAAACACAATCCTAAGTCCTTTAAGACATCCAAGGATATTCTTGAAAGTATTCTAGTGTCGAACACTATAATCAATTTTGGTACAAATTAGAAATATTTTTCTAACCATGTCTCACATGTGTAGATAAATTGTTTTGGTGACTAGTATGTCATCCACATACTCCACCAAACTAATATCAATGCTCCCACTAATCTCCTTGTGTGCACAAGATTTAAATTTGTTCTTTTATTAATCTAAGTTTTCATAAAACTTTATTAATAAAATAAACATTTCAACTTCGAGAAGCTTGCTCTAATTCATAAATGAATTTTGTAATACATATACCTTTCTAGTATCCTTTGGATTAACAAAACCTACATATGTCAAATACACATATAAGGTTATTCCAAGTAAGGAATACAACCTCGTTATCTATCTTTCAGAACACATATTATACAACAATGGCAAGCAGGATCGCTAGATTTAAGAATTATCATGATGTAATGGTTTCATCATGATTTGCATCATGAGTTTGCATGAAACCGTCTACGATTAATCATATCTTAAAGGTATTCATAATATAATCCATGTCAATTTTCTACACTTCATCATATGGGTCATATCCATCTGCATGATATTAACCAATATCCATATATGATTTGTGTACATGGACTCTATATAAGATCCCATGGCATATAGTCACCTCTCAGAATTCAGGCCATTTATGGCCTTCTAGTAAGTCAAGCGCTCATCTTCCATTCTTAGAGAAACATGTATTTTTGTGGTACTTGACTTAATTCAAGTTCTACATCACTCCCACTGGCTCCTGCGGAGATATACTCCTTCAAGAGGAATACTCCAGTGATGTAAAATTTTGTCATGTGATGTAAAATTAGTATCCTTTAGCGACAGACAAATTTTGTCATGTGATGTAAAATTAGTATCCTTTAGCTTCCTAAGGATACCTCCACAAGTATACATTCATCTAGTTTGGAATTTTGTTTATCTAATAAACATCATAACCCCAAATTATCACAAAGTCAAACTATGTACTCTTCCTCCATATCTAATATGGTGTCTCTATGATTACCTTGATTGGAACTTATTGTGGGTGAAAAATAACAGTAATTTTATAAATTTCAAGAGTCATGGAGTTATAATCAAACTATTTTAGATTGAGTCATGTCAAACATGAAGCGATATAAATTATCAATATACTCCTTAATTAAGTATTAACCATCACGACATACTCGTATGGTCTTTATACTTTTCAAAATTGTTCCTTTACTCCATCGTTGAACTCTTTGAACCAATTCAAAGATTTCTAATTCGTGTCAAACACACAATTACATCTACTAATCTAATCAGTATTGTAAATGAAGTAAGAGAAATAAATATCTCTAGCAAATGTGTTTGGTGATCCATATACATCATATGTATATTGATTCGAATAAATTAGATGTTCTCTAACACTGAAATATATTAAAGGTGGAACTCACATCCTTCAAATGATATAATATCAAATGAGTCCAATAGTCCATATTCATGGAATCTGGAATTGTGAATCACACTTCTTTGCAACAATAATGCTGATGATATACAAAAGGTTAAAATCTCATTTGATCCTTTTCTCTTATGTTATAGAACAACTTATCAAGGTCATGGAACTCAAGTCCATTACTTGATTAACACACTTGTATAGAAAACATTATTTGGATAATAGGACAACGTTTGTCTTTTATTCAACTACACAATCATTCTCTTGTCGATACAAGATATATGATTTAATGCTTCTATTTTATGGAATTTAATAACAATTATTTGGTTCCATATCAATTTAAATTTAAGTCCAAGCATTAGCTTCTATGTCAATGAAACAATTTGTTCCATTCTAGACATAGGTGGACTTCACTTATAGTTAATGTCCTATTTCCTTAAAAACTCTATATTTCAACAAATATGAGATCAATCATCAAGTATCGTATACTTATGACGCAGAAGTAGAATTTTAACTTTCTATAACCATGTGGGCAAATAAGAAGTCTTACCTCTTTCTTATATTTTGACTCTTTTCAAAACATTAACAGTTTTTCTTGTACTTGAGAACAATTCTCAATTCTTGTACCAATTCAGAAACTCCTTTCTGAAGATTTTGTTCTTTATAAGAACATTTAACAGTATAATAAAATGTATATGCCAAAGAAATTTTAAATACAAAAAATAAATAAAATAAATGTATCATGATTTAAAACATATTTAATTAAGTCTTTAATTAATATGCTCCCACTATTTTACTCAAAACAAATGACCTTCGACATTTGATTCGGAAAATCTCATTGGAAGATTTTCTAGTGGGTTGAAATCCATATTTCACTTCGTTTTGAGTCAGCGAGGGCTGATCCCCCAAAACTTAGCTATTTAGGTAGGAACTCCTTCCAATTGTATCTCATACAACTTTCAAACCATTTGATTGAGTAACTCCTTACTTTAATATATCATATAGATGTTCCCAAACATTGCTTCTAAATATATTTTAATCTTATTAAAATAATTTAGTTAAGTTAGACCCAATAATAACAGTCAGGTAAATGGAATTACCTCACTGCAACTTACTAGTATAGAAAGTGCACTTCGCTAGGGCGAACCCACACTATTCGAGACTAGTCTTGAAGGGTGATATCATTTGGAAAACATTTAACTTAATATTCTATTTGAAGGATTTTTATTAAGTTTGATCTCATCGACATGTGTATCTCATACATATGTCTCTAGAAATGCATGACATTCATGCTCATATTTAGCATGTATATAAAACATTTAAAACATACATCTAAAACACGTTAAGCATACATATCATACATGCGCTAACTAAACATACATTTCATCATCACATACATAAAATAAATTTGATAGTATGGTTATGACCTCCTAACGCGTAAGAATTAAATAAACTACTTTATTACAATTCTTTGACCCCCGAGCAAGCTTCAAAAGTTTCTCCATAGGAATCATTTTTTGGCGTTGTCTTCTCTTCAACTTGAGCAATTACATTATTTAAATCCTTAAATAAAGTAAATAAATGACACGACACGCAGGTTGTATTTAAATAAAATAAATCACTACACGCAGGCCGTATTTAAATGAAATAAACTATGACACGCATGTCATATTTAATTTAAATGAATAAACGCCAAAGCAAACTAAGGTCATAACCATATACCTTAAACTTAATGATAAATAATAGGCCAAATACCTCTTTAGGTCCTTTAAGTTTGACAAAAATATCAGATTAGTCCTTTAAGTTCTTAAGTTTCAAATAGGTTCTTTAAGTTGTTAATTTATTACACCGTTACCCTTTTAAGTACTTATTTGAAACTTAAAAACTTAAAAAACTTCAAATAGGTGCATTAAATTAACACCTTAAAGGACCTATTTGAAACTTAAAAAACTTTAAGGACTAATCTGGTATTCTTGTCAAACTTAAAGGACCAAAAATGGTATTTCGCCTAAATATAATAACTATTTATTATTATCATTAAACAATTTTAGAGTCAATCAAGATTTGGAAATAATATTTTGACCGAGATATATGCCATATAAAATTGATTCATATATATATATATATATATATATATATATATATATATATATATATATATACACATATACTTTGAAACTATTTTCAAAGTCAATCGGGTCATAAATAAAATTAAAATATGCAAATATTATGACCAAATCTAAAAGATCATATCCGATATTGAAACTCTTTCAATATCATGATTCTTTTAAATTAGAAACAAATTATGTTAACATCGTGCAAATATTTAAATAAATTCAAAATCATACATGACATTGAAACTATTTCAAATCATGACATTTTAAATTTACTATCAAATAAGGATCGTTTACTACCATTTCAAACAACTTTTGAAAAACAATCCAAAAAGGTAGAATTTTTATTTATTTAATTATAGTAATATTGACACTCAATAATTATTATAATTAAATCTGCTTTATTTAGGCAATCAATTTGTTTCCAAAACAAATTATGGTGCTAAAATAATGCAAATATTTTACTACCGAATTCAAAAGATCATATCTGATATTGAAACTTTTCGAAATCATGATCCTTTTAAATTGGAAATAAATTAAACTAAAGATATGACAATCTTTAATTACCAAATTCAAAAGATCATATCTGATATTGAAACCCTTTCAAAATCATGATCTTTTAAATCTACTACCTTTCTCCAATTGAATAAATTAATTAAACATTATGATTGATCACACTACGCAGGTCACACTACATCAATATTTTCAAGGATTGTTTGTTTAGCATGAACAATCGGATCTTTGATGCTTCACCAGATTCGGATATCGAAGCTCAATCTCACGAATTGTTCAAATTCACAACAATCTTTTTGAAAACAATTGACGAATGATACAACCATAATAATACAACTCTTGTATAGTTAGATAACCTAATACGACGATCAAACATCAATAGTTTTAACAATTGTTTGCTCAGTATGGACAACCAGATCTTTGATGCTTCACCAGAATCGGATATCGAAGCTCAATCTCACGAATTGTCTACAAATTCACAATCAATCATATAAAACCTATTGAACAAATGATACAATCAATATATCACATATACTGATGTCGTATCAGAATCATATATCACATATATGATATCGATCAATCAATTTTAATTAATTCATATTTAAAAACGAGTTTATACGATTCAATTATGGCTAGAGAAAAATAGTTTTGCGCATGAATACATTAATCACACAAATCAAAACTAACTAATTCAAAACCTTTTGAATTCAGAGAGGCCTCTTTTTTTTTTTGTGTTACAAAGGCTAAAGAGAAGCCTCGTTTAGTAACAAAATTTAATTAAAAGATGTTGTAATTTTGAAACTATTTCAAAATCGCATATACCATGTCTAAAATAAATTTGTTTTAAATAGATTGGAATAAACAAATTACGTTAAAGTGTTTGTTACGTATCTCTTTGGCAATGAGCTTATCATGTGCATCGATTCAAAGAAACGATAACTTGCTAGTCTATTTGAATCATATTCAAAATCGACAAAGCATCTAATCATATTATGCAAATAACAACAAATTTGAATTAATGATTTAACCAGAACCAGGCTCTGACACTACTAGAAACTCTCGATTTTCCTGCGGAATTTCCTGCGGATTTTGCTGGAATTTCCGCAGGAAACCTGTTTCCTGCGGATTTTGCCAAGGAATAAGGTTCCCAGGTAATACCTTCGTGGGTAATTGTTTCCTGAGGATTTTATGATCCGCAGGAAACTTACCTGCGGAAATTTCCTCAGGAATTGTGACAAAAATCCGCAGGTAACTTTCGGTCAGAATTAAATGAGTTTTCCTTGCCCGTGTCACGTTTTCTTCAAACAAAATCGCAGGAAAATCGGCAGGAAAATGTTATCCGCAGATAAAACCGCAGGAAAGTTTATCTTTCCACAGGAAAATCCGCAGGAACGGAGATGTAAAACAAAGCCAAATTAATGGCATAGAAAGAATCATTTTCTTTAGATTTTTGAGAAAAATCATTTTTACTTATTTGTATGATAAAAAAAAGTATCTTTTTTGAAGTATAAATTGTAATACAAAAATTGGAATCAATATTAAACATCAAAATATTCACAAAAGAGTTAATTCAAAGTATTTTTAGTACCATAATTCAAGAAACAAATCCTAAACAAAGTATCTTAAGTACTACAAGAGTATAAACAAAAGTACTAATGTCTTCTTCATCAATTAGTTGTCATCTTCATTAATGTCTTCATCAAATTCATTGCCGCCATCCTCATTAGTGAACTCATTTGATTCTTTGTTCGGGTGTGGTGGATGGGAAGAAGATCCAGCAAACCCTAATATCATTAGACAACCATATTTCTTTTAGTTATTTAATCGTCTTGACAGCCACCGCATAATTCAATATCATTTCAGTTTTGAAGATTTACCTTATCTTTCCATGTAGTGTTGGGTAGAATTTGCTGCAACCTACACAAGATAAAATTAATAAATTAATCGATGTTATCTTCAGCAAAAGACCCTTAGAGGAAGCACTAGTCTTCTTTGGGAGCAACAAGTTGTGAATAATGGGCATGACACCACCACTGGCAATGGTATCTTAACCAATAAGTTTGCTCAATTATTCATCATTTCTAATAGTCAATTGAATATTTTAGGCACAATTCTAACTTAAACATAGCATGCTTTAAATGTACAAAGTGAGAAACATGCAACTGTCTTCCTTCAAATGTAATTAAGAAAATTGAAATTGAAACAATAAATAAAAACATGTCTTCCAACAGTATCATTAAACCTACTAGTCTTCCTACATTTTGATCCCTAATACACATTTATTACTTAACCAATTGATCGAGATCTGAAATTAAACCAGAAAAGAGAGGACACAAAGAGTCCAATAGAGAAACATACCAAAATTTGAGGTTGAAGTTGAGTGGGTACACAACCCGTGTTCTTCTTCTTGTTTGTCGTTTTGGGTGACGCCATCTTGTTCTTCTTCTTGTTTGTCTTTTTGGGTGGCTCCATAGTTGGATGTAATCCAAGTTGTCTGGAATCAGAAATGTAAATCCTGGAAAAGAATGCAAAACATGAAAATAAGAACAAAAGTACAAATTCAAGAAGATGCTTACAAGAACTTACCATTCTTAAATGCAAAAGCAGAAAATGAATAGAACAAGACAGAAAATTAACAGAAACATTTTTCCTTTTTTAATCAAAGATAGCAAATACAAAGGCAGAAAATAAACACTGAACTATTATTGGCAAATTAACCTCTTCACCATCATTTTCATCATCTCCCATCATAGGCAAAGTAACCTCTTCATTTTCCTCTTGATCTTCACCATTTTCATCTTCTTCCATTATAGGCAGATTAACCTCTTGTAGGTGATCAATTGGGTCATCTTCAATTGTTGCACCAGCTTGTGACTCTTGCACTTGAAAAGCAATTTCCAATGTATGACTATCATCAACAACCCCTCTTGGCTTTGTCTTCATATAATTACCAACCAATCAATCTTATTCTTTTGGCGCCCATGATAAGGTGAATAACAAACACTTAACAATATCGGCGTAGTTGACGCCGATATTGTTGGTAGTTATACGCACTAATATAAGCTATAGAAATAAAAATTAAAACATATTCCATCACATATGAAAATAAAAACTAAAACGTTTCAAAAACATAGTCAATGGCACAATTAACATATTCAAAAACATAGTCAATAGCACAAAGATAAGCACTTATGCTATAAGCTGCAAGTAAGTTTTTAATCCAAACAGTGCCTAACAATATATTTTCTCACAGTGCCTAAAGATACGCTTTCTCATTTTCTTTGTGTAGACAACAAATAAATTCAAAGTTAAAAGGAAGCATCACATATGAAAATCAAAATACTCTATTCTAACACTAACAAAGACAGTTCACACGCCTCAAAGACAACAATAAACATGACTCCAATTCAAAAACCACGGCTTACCGCTTGTAAGAACAGTAGCTGCTGAAACAACCGATGTTAAAGCCTTGTTAACAACCGAAGTTAAATGACAATATAGAATAATTTTAAAATAGTGACTACAACATACTTTAGAACTATACTCAAAGAAGGGACAATTTCAAGGCTGATTAAGATTCTAAAAAAAACATGAATATCAAGTGTTGAACATGTGCTGGAGCCTATAAACTGCACAATTATGTTAAAAGTTGCTGGTAACAAGTATGACAAAGCCGGCATGATTCTATTAGAGGATTGTGTACAGGCTTTTACTTGAACACTCTAAAACACATGAATATGATATTACATATAGATATAGATATAGATATAAATATTGATTCGTTCACGTTGTGGGTAGATTAATTTCTTCCACTAAACTTACCTCAACAGTTTATTTCTATTCCATGCAATTTACTAACTAACGATTGTGAGTGTGTCATGTGTGATATAGATGTATGGTGAGAGTGAGTTCAACCAATTTGGATTCGTACATGTGTTGATTTGTACAAAAAATCCAACAAGATATTTATGAAAAGACAAAGGCAAATTCAAATTCAAGATAACATCATATTTGGATTAATAAACTAGCACTACATCAGTACCATATTTTCTACTATGATTGGGATTATATCAGTACCATATTGTGACTTTGGACCATGCTTAGAAGAACTGAACATGCTTACAATGCAAAAATCAATTCACAAATGAAATTAAAAATTAATTCAACTAATTGAGGAACAAAAATCAACAATCTAGATGCAAAATTAAAAGTCAAAATCAATAGAAACACGTTAATACAACACATCAATGAAAACTAAATCAAAAGCCAATTTCAAAATCCATGAAAACTAAATCAGAATCAATAGAAATTTCATTTTGCGGCGGCGAACTCGAGGGAATTGCATGTTGCAGTGATGAATCATCAGAGTTATAGATGAAAACACATCAATTTCAAACTACTCTTTTACAACATCAACATCAGATAAATTTCAAAATGAATTTCAAACCTAGCAATAACACATCGATTTCAACATCAACATTGACACAACAATTTCAAAATCAATAACGTGAATCTCAGAATATGAGAACCAAACAATCAACAACGTGAATCTCAGATAATATATGCATAAAAAAGAACAATCACTACAAAGTAGGAAAAATGATTACAAATCCATCACACAATTTCAATGCAAAAAAGAATAAACAAGCTCAATTGAAAATCCAGTAACCACCAACAAATTGAATTGAAATCATAGAAAATTTCAAAAAATAATAAATCAAACCTACCAAATCTCAGATTAGTAGAAGAATCTATCAGAACCTCGTGATAGTATCTGCAAATTGAACAAAAATTAGAAAATCAGCATAAAGCAATCGAAGTTGGAAGAATGGACGAGAATCGAAGTTGGAAAGGAAGAACACGAACACTAAGAACATAAACCCTAAAAACAAAATTCAAAACCGTAGAAAGAGATGTGCTCGACGGTGCAGAGATTCTCGTCGATGAGTAGATCCATGCGTTGGAGCACAGTGAGATTGAGCTAATGATTCCGTGACATCGATCGATAATGGTGACAAATCTAAAATCGTGGTGGCTGCGAACAGAAGAACGATGAGGTTGTGTTTGGTGGCTGAAGCACGATGATAAGTTCCTTTTAGCCTTTGGAGAAATGAAGAATCTTCATTTTAGCCTTTGGATTTTTTTCTTTATTTATTTAATTCATTTACTAGTTATATTATATTTTAAATTTTACCACCCAATTAGGTATTTACATAAATAAGGAATAAATTTTTACATAATTTTTTAGAGAAAAAAAAGTTTATAGGGATTGGGTAGTTCAATTGATTTGAGCTAGAAGACAATGAGTTGAAGAAGTTGTTTCAACTTTCGCAAAGAAGTAAAAACTAATCCAACAACTAATTACTAACCTTTGTTCTTAAAAAAATATAAACAAAATTATAATTAAATTTATTTTAGACTTTTTTACGCGAGCCTCCAATCAAATCACATAATAGTGTCACTTTTTGTTATATTGTGGATACTTTATGGTTCATTTTAGATCTTGTCTTTTTTTTAATTCTATAAAGATGTAAGAATTATTTATCACATGGACTATATATTCCGTTTTTAAATATTGTCAGAAACCTAATTGTCCTTTTTTTAAATAAAAGAGAGAAAATCATTAAATTGATCTTACACACACATGTGACCTATTCCACACACAGTGTCCATGTATTTTGTTAATATTTGTGTGCCAATATTATTTCTCAAAATTGGGTCAAAAAAATATTATTTTTCAAAAATAGTTTGACATTGCATTTGGACTTAAATCATTTTCACTATACAAGGAGAGAGAAAAAATAAGATACCCAAAATATTTCAATTTTTAAAATTACATGAAAAAACTAAAAATTTATTAAATCTGCAGAAAAATCCGCAGGAAAAGTGGTAAAAAATATTCCATGACTTCCGCAGGAAAAGCCTCAGCAAAGGTTAAAGTTACCTGCGGATATTTTTGCGGAGCGAAAATCTGCAGGAAATGTCCTCAGTGTAACTAAGACCGTAGGTAAATCCTCAGGGATTCCTGCGGATTTATTTGCGCAGGAAAATCCGCAGGAAAATCGATAGATTCTAATAGTGTGATACCACTGTAGGGATTTAAAGAGGGGTTTTTCAAAATTTTAATCCTCTTAACGGAACAAATCCCATTGAAACGGATCTTGATTAAATCATTAATCACAAATCAAACACATACTTAAACACTTTAAGGATTCATGTGTTTACCTCTTGAAGAGCAGAACCTTTGTGGCAGAATTGTTTCTGATCACGAGCAAAGCAACTTAGCGATGCCTCTATTCAGTCCATACGAACAGAACTTCTCCGATGACCGGAGCTAGCCAATTCCAACGGAGATTCAGAGAGAACAGGGTTTAGAGAGCGGTGGCTAGGGTTTCACAACTTTTGTGAATTAGGTTAAGCGTTTCAACAAAAGTCTATAATGCTTTACCACAAGGGTTCTATTTATAGAACCACTTGTGTGGTCAACAAGCCAAGCACTTAAATACATCGTACCTTTCGGTGCACCATATTTAACTTAAACACACCGTACCTTACGGTGGACCGCGTTTCTCTATTTTTCATAAATTAAATAATAAGTCATACTTAATTATTTAATTACTAATAAGTTCTACTTATTATTTTATAAATAAGTCTTACTTATTTATTTCTCTCATCTATCTGTCCTTTGTGTGTGACCCCTATAGGTTCCCGTAACGTTGGCAATAATATTAAATCACATATTTAATATTATAAACAGTGAGCGGTATCTAACAACACATCACTGCTACCCAAGTGACGAGAATGTCATGTGATCTGACGAAATCTTTCTGTGATATTGATCATGTGTATAATTACCTTTTTGCCCACATGTCTATATTGAACACAAGGCATAGACCGTGTCATCCTTGTCTAGTTCAATATTGGGCCCATAGACATTTCTCCTGTTATGTAGGAGGGGCAAATTCAATCTAGGTCACTCATGTCCCTTAGCATGATTCATGGAGTACCCATCAACCAACTTTATAGTCATCCTATTACAGACAACGTTTGAATGATGATAAAGCACTCGACTCCTACATCTAGGGTACATAGTGGTTTCAGGTCAAAGGGTGGAATACACCACTATCACTATGAGAATATCTTATGACACTTTTAATAACTTTTACTATGTAGTATTCTCATGGCGGGTCAATCCAGTATAAATATTACTCCTAATATTTATACCATGTGAAGACTTGATTACTCTTTATTTGTGATCCATGAGATGTGATCATCAGTCTACCCACATAATAGTCTCTATGCTTTAATGCTATCCCATTTCACAATAAAGCTTGACTACGGATACTTTAAGAATAATGTCCTTTCGTTTAATGTGTCTCACGATTAAGTCATACTTAATTCTCCATTAAACGGACTAATTATTCTAGGGAATTTATTATTTTGAAACTAAACAAAAGAATAAATAAATGCCTTATATATATTCATATATATATATATATATATATATATATATCAAAGTTATGATACAAAGCCAAATCCAATCAAAGTAGATTGGCTATTAGGGCTTACTCCAACACATACATGATCTACTTTAACCGTTCCTTTTGAGAGTAGCTAGCTCTCTAATTGTTATATGTATGTGGCTTAATTATCGTCTCTTACCATTGTAGTAACGATTCTCAATTTTTGTAATTGTTACAGTACTATCACAATGAGTTAACATTACTGGCAACGGTTTCACCCACTAGGGGTTCTCAGCTAGCAAGCATTTTCTCAACTTTCTTCTTCACTAGTTTTCTCTAGTATTCTCATCTCAGATTCATTCCACAGTGGACTGAGTCAATATCATCTGTTTCAACAAACAACTCCTCATAATGTGTAGCCACTGGTCGCTTAAGACTCGTCTGAAGGATGTTTTATTTTATATCTTGTACCATTCAAGTACAATAGGATACTTCTCATAATGTCAATGTTTATCATCCGTCTACTGGTAAACTTGCATAAGAGTACCACGACATAGACAATGTCGGGTCTAATACATTCAATGGCATACCTAAGGACTGTTAAAGATGCTCGCATATTTTGTTTGTCTAACACCATCTCAAGTGTTCTTGAAGATTTTTACACTTGGATCATAAGGTGTGCTTGCAAGTTTACAGTCAAAATAATTACATTTCCTTAAGATCTTCTCAACATAGTGAGATTGATCCAAAAATTTCTATTTTCTGATCTAGTAATCTTGAAACCAAGAATTACTTCAAATTCGCTTAGGTCTTTCTTATCAATGTTGTTGATAAACAATGATTTCACGTAATTTATATCATGAATCTTTGAACCAAATTTGATCAAGTCGTCTACATAGAGACATATGATCATGCAAATGTAATTTCCATATTTGTAGTAAATACATTTGTCACTTTCATTCAATTTATGCTCATTCGATATCCTTAGGTTGTCAAAATTTTCATGTTATTCCATATGAGCTTGTTTTAGATCATACAGAGAAATATCTAACTTACAGACCTTGTTTTCTTGTCCATGAGTCACAAAACCTTCAAGTTGTCCCATATAGATTTCTTCTTCTAGTTCACCATAAAACAAGCAACTTTCACATACATTTGGTGTACTGTCGAGTTATGAACAACGACTAAAGGGAGTAGCACCCTTATCGATATGATTCTAGTGACTGGTGAATGAATGTCGAAGAAATCTATATTTTTTCTTTTTGTCTAAAACCTTTGACTACAAGGCGAGCCTTGCATTCATCAACCGAACCATCAGGTTTTAGTTCCTTTTTCCAAAATTCAAATACAACTGATTGGTTTACAACCAGGAGGCAAGTCAACTAAGTGTCATGTTTCGTTAGACTCTAGAGAAACCATTTCATCGTTTATTGCTTCTTGCCATAATTCATCATCTAATAAGGATATAGCTTCATTATGGCTTAATGGATCTTCTTCAATGTATAGACCATATAACCAGGTTCATACTCTTTAGCAATTCTAGCTTTCTTACCTCTTCGAGGTTCTATGACATCTCGTTTGATGTTTTCATCACTAATTCTGATTACTGGAATGTGATCAGATGTAGTTCTCCCACTAGCTCTTAATTTAAAAGGGAATTTATTTTGTCCCCGCTAGTGCCCCCACTACTCTTTAATGGGGTACTAATTTTCATAGAAATCAACATTGTTTGATTCTATGATCACTTTAGCATTTAGGTCATAAAACCTATATGCTTCGCTATTTATAGAATACCCAATGAATACACATTCATAGGCTTTACTAGTGAGTTTAACTCTCTTGGGGTCCGGAATCCAACCATAGGTCAGACAATCCCAAGTTCAAAAAATAAGACAAGTTGGGATACAGTACTCAAATTAAAACTTCATAAGATGTTCTTAGACTTGAGTACTCATTTTAGCACATAACAAATAATTAATAAAAGATCCCTTAATGAGATACAATACCAAAATAAAACATGATTTAAACAACTAACTCGGTAAAGGTTTTAATTTTTTCCTTTTCAGCTTTACCGTTCATTTCAGGATAATAAGATGTAGTTGTTTCATGAATAATTCCGTACTCTTCATAAAACTCATTGAAAACGTGGGGATTATATTATATGCTTCTATCACCACGAAAATATTGATTTTCTTATTGAAATAATTTTCAATTCCTTTAGTGGTGTCATATTTCCCAACAAGAATAAATGACGTACAAGTCCCTCATTAAGTCTGAGTGAACTCAGTCTTGTTCAGTAAAAATCTGAAATTCAGATTCTTTCATATTTTTTGAGCTTACATCACGTCCTAGAGAATAATTTTCTTTTCTGACGTGAATTGCAACTTTATATCACCAATGCCAACTACTTTAGTGGTGTAAGAAGATTCTAACAACACTTTCTTATTCTCAATAGTAGCATATGTTTTTTGAAAATAGCATAATCAAAGCAAACATGGCGCGATGCGATAATGTTTATCCAACATTCGCTTAATTCACCAACTAGATTGATTTAACTAGTCATATCAATGAATTTCTTTTTAGTTAGGTTAGGCAACGGAGCAACAACTTACTTGTTCATATACTTGCGAGACATATGACCTGGTTTCTCACAATCATATTAAAAATAAATTGTGAATTAGTGTCATTTCTTGATGGTGGCTGCTGATTTTCATTTAGGACCATTTCAGAGTTCTTATTTGTTGGCAGTTTGAGTTACTTATTAACAGTGCGGTTCTGATAAATTTCAAATAGATTCAAAGTCGCATATGTGAATTTCTTAGTGTTGTTGCTATAACAACAAGCATTTCATCATGTTCAGTATATAGATGAATTTCTATAGTCTTTTTATCCTTCTTGTATTTTGTGTTGGATATCTGAATGTTGGCTACATGTTTGGTAAAATCAAAATGTGCAAGCAATGCGTCTCCAGAAGCTATTTATGTCTTCAGAAGCTAAAACTGGATTTACTGTTCATTAGAAGCAAAACTGGCCTTTAGACGCTAGAACTGTTCATCAAACGCAGAACTGTTCATCAGACGCTGAACTGGTCATCAGATGCACTGTTCAGACGTTGACTTCTGTTGACCTTCAGAAGCTGCCTTCAGACGTTGACTTTTGTTGACCTTCAGAAGCTGAATTTCAGAAGCTGAATTTCTGCGTATCTTTTGAAGATTTGTTGAAGATTTATCAAGGCTGATGTTTCCAGAAGGCTGATTATTTCGTGGGAAGATCTTTCTTGCAGATTTGTTTATTTTATTGATGAATATATTTTCAAAGGAATCTTTGCAAAATATATCTCAGAAATATATTTGCTTCTATGAGCTTCTAAAGTATTTCTGAACTATATCAATTGAAGATTATTGTGTTCAGAATTATGTTGCAGCTGAAGACTATTTAAAGAGGACATTTCTATTGCAGAAATTACGAATAAAAAACCAGAAATTAGAGTTTTAGAGTTTTAGTGTTTTTGAGTCTGTTAAGCTTAGTGCTTTGTTGTTTTGTACCACTCATCTGTTTAGAGTTGGTTGTTTTGTTTAGTTTGTTTTCACTTAAAGCTTTTAAGCACAAGTGAATGTTTGTTTTTGAAGAGTGTCTTCAATTTGTTGTTTTTTGTTGAGTCTGATAATCACTGGGCTGTGATTACTTGGTTAGGAAGTAAGTGGGTTCTTATACCTAGGTGTTCCTAGGTAGAAGTCTAGACGGGTGCAGATTAAGTGATAAGACTAGGAACAGGGGCTGTTGAGTCTTAGAATTAATTCTACTTAGTGGATTTCCTTCCTGGATTAGTATCCTCCAGATGTAGGTGAAGTTTGCACCGAACTGGGTTAACAAATTCATTGTGTTCTTTATCTTTCTGCACTTTATTTTTTGCTTCTGAACTGTTGTTTTCCATACTCTGTTTTTCGGGTTTAGAACTAGAATTGCCAGAATTTCAATTCGCATCAGAGCAGGCACCCTGCCTGTATTTGGGTGAGCTCCAGGGAAGATATTTTCTGGCTTTATGGAGAAAGAAGTAGGATTTGTTAACAGGCCACCTCTGCTGGATGGGACCAACTACAATTATTGGAAATCTCGTATGAGTGCTTTCCTAAAATCTATTGATAGCAAGACCTGGAAAGCTGTTCTGAAAGGTTGGGAACATCCTGTTGTGACTGACAAAGATGGTAAGAAGACAGCTGTTTTAAAACCAGAAGAAGATTGGTTCAATGATGAAGATGCATTATCTCTTGCAAATTCCAAAGCCCTGAATGCTATATTCAATGGAGTGGACAAGAATATATTCAGAATGATCAAGCAGTGCACAATTGCTAAGGATGCCTGGGAGATTCTCAAGACTACTCATGAAGGCACTTCAAAGGTAAAGTTGTCCAGACTTCAGCTTCTGACCACAAAATTTGAAAATCTCAGAATGCTGGAAGATGAGAACATATAAGGCTTTTACATGAATATTCTGGACATGACTAACTCTTTTGAATCACTTGGAGAAAAAGTATCAGATGAGAAGCTTGTAAGGAAAATTCTCAGATCCATACCCAAGAGGTTTGATATGAAGGTGACTGCAATTGAAGAAGCACATGACATCTCCAGCATGAAGGTTGAGTAATTGATTGGGTCTCTTCAAAACTTTGAAATAAGCAGGACTGATAAGAAGGCGAAATGTGTTGCCTTTGTAGCAAATGCTGAAAGTGTGGATGATGAAACCTCATAAGAAGCTCTTGTGATGCTGAGTAAACAATTTAAGAAGTTTCTTAAGAAGAAGACAAGAACTGATGAGAAAAGCAATGAATTAAAAAGAGTTCAGTGCTATGAGTGTGAGGGATTTGGTCATGTCAAGTCAGAATGTCCTATGTCAACTTTATTTTCTGCTTCTGAACTGTTGTTTTCCATACTCTGTTTTTCGGGTTCAGAACCAGAATTGCCAGAATTTCAATTGGCATCAGAGCAGGCACCCTGCCTGTATTTGGGTGAGCTCCAGGGAAGATATTTTCTGGCTTTATGGAGAAAGAAGGAGGATTTGTTAACAGGCCACCTCTGCTGGATGAGACCAACTATAATTATTGGAAATCTCGGATGAGTGCTTTCCTAAAATCTATTGATAGCAAGACCTGGAAAGTTGTTCTGAAAGGTTGGGAACATCCTGTTGTGACTGACAAAGATGGTAAGAAGACAGCTGTTTTAAAACCAGAAGAAGATTGGTCCAATGATGAAGATGCATTATCTCTTGCAAATTCCAAAGCCCTGAATGCTATATTCAATGGAGTGAACAAGAATATATTCAGAATGATCAAGCAGTGCACAATTGCTAAGGATGCCTGGGAGATTCTCAAGACTACTCATGAAGGCACTTCAAAGGTAAGGTTGTCCAGACTTCAGCTTCTGACCACAAAATTTGAAAATCTCAGAATGCTGGAGGATGAGAACATACAAGGCTTTTACATGAATATTCTGTACATGGCTAACTCTTTTGAATCACTTGGAGAAAAAGTATCAGATGAGAAGCTTGTAAGGAAAATTCTCAGATCCCTACCCAAGAGGTTTGATATGAAGGTGACTGCAATTGAAGAAGCACATGACATCTCCAGCATGAAGGTTGAGGAATTGATTGGGTCTCTTCAAAACTTTAAATAAGCAGGACTGATAAGAAGGGGAAATGTGTTGCTTTTGTAGGAGATGCTGAAAGTGTGGATGATGAAACCTCATCAGAAGCTCTTGTGATGCTGAGTAAACAATTTAAGAATTTTCTGAAGCAGAAGACAAGAACTGATGAGAAGAGCAATGAATCAAAAAGAGTTCAGTGTTATGAGTGTGAGGGATTTGGTCATGTCAAGTCAGAATGTCCTAATTATCTCAAGAAACAGAAGAAGAGTCTGATTGTGACTTGGTCTAATGAAGAGAACTCAGAAGGAGAAGTGGGGAATAAATCAGCCAGGCATGTTGCTGCCTTTACTGGAAGATGCATCCCTGATGATGGAGTTATGGGTTCAGAAACTTCTTCAGAGCCTGAATCAAGTAATGGAGAATCATCCTGTGAAGATCTGGCTACCTATTTACAAAGATCCTGTTGAGTTTTGCAAGAAGTTGCAATGTCAATTTGATGAAGTGTACAAGCAGATGGAAGAACAGAAGAGAACTATCACTCAACTTCAGATTAAAAGGGGTGAACATCTAGAGAAAATTTTTGTTGTCAATAATGAGGTAACTCAACTGAATTCCCAACTTGATCAGCTGAATGGATATCCCAAGCATTTTCACCACAGAAAAGTGGAACCAGCTGTGAACAAAAGCAAGATCAAGAAAGAATGGAGACTAAAGTGTGCAAGTGTTACTCAGAGGCTGAACAAAGGGAAAGGAAAGGCTGTTGCTGCTGACAGCAAGCCCATTCTTGTAAAACAGAAGAGTTCTGGTGCTGGACCATCTAAAGTCTGGAGCAAAGTGTTGGTTCCTACTCCTGTTCAGAAGGCACTGGTTTCTTGTGAGTCTGAAGATGTTGTTAAGCATGATACCATGCCCTGTGTTTAGAAGAGAATTGCTGATCTTGAGAAGCAGATTGCTGGGAAGAAGGTTCTGAATGTGCCTGAGGCACACATCAATTGAGCAGCATCTAATGATTGTGTCTAATGAAGACTAAGCAATTTCTAATGCTGAGTCTGAAGACTGCTAGTTGGTGACTCATGTTCTGGATTTCCTTTGTGTTTCTGGTTTGCAAGTGTGTTGTACTGAGTTCTGTGCTTCTAGTGTTGATGCTGATTTTTGATTGCTGTTTTGTGTTATGTTTCTCTGCTCCAGGTGTTTGCTGGTGTTTTGTCAAACTTGTTTGGCTAAAAAGGGGGAGAAATATGTGTGCTGATCTGTTCAGGAGCTGAGCTGTTCAGGGGGAGTTCCTGAGTGATGTGTTTTAGGGGGAGTAGTTGTACCTTCAGAAACTGCTGATGTATGTTGCAGGGGGAGTGTTTTGTGTTGTGGTGTTTGTGGTACTTCAGAAGTTGAAGTTGTTTGTGTTAACATAGCATTTTATCCGCTGCTGACTCTGGTGCTATGTTTAAATGTGTGTAGTTCTTCATGGTTGAGTACTTTTGTTGAGTGAAAAACTTGTCTTTGTGGACAATTTGATTTTAGCCAAATATTTGACAAAGGGGGAGATTGTTGGATATCTGAATGTTGGCTACATGTTTGGTAAAATCAAAATGTGCAAGCAATGCGTCTCCAGAAGCTATTTATGTCTTCAGAAGCTGAAAACTGGATTTGCTGTTCATCAGAAGCAAAACTGGCCTTCAGACGCTGGAATTGTTCATCATACGCAGAACTGTTCATCAGACGCTGAACTGGTCATCAGACGCACTGTTCAGACGTTGACTTCTGTTGACCTTCAGAAGCTGCCTTCAGACGTTGACTTTTGTTGACCTTTAGAAGCTGAATTTCTGCGTTTCTTTTGAAGATTTGTTGAAGATTTATCAAGGCTGATGTTTCCAGAAGGCTGATTATTTCGTGGGAAGATCTTTCTTGCAGATTTGTTTATTTTATTGATGAATATATTTTCAAAGGAATCTTTGCGAAATATATCTCAGAAATATATTTGCTTCTATGAGCTTCAAAAGTATTTCAGAACTATATCAATTGAAGATTATTGTGTTCAGAATTATGTTGCAGCTGAAGACTATTTAAAGAGGACATTGCTATTGCAGAAATTACGAATCAAAAACCAGAAATTAGAGTTTTAGAGTTTTAGTGTTTTTGAGTCTGTTAAGCTTAGTGCTTTGTTGTTTTGTACCACTCATCTGTTTAGAGTTGGTTGTTTTGTTTATTTTGTTTTCACTTAAAGCTTTTAAGCACAAGTGAATGTTTGTTTTTGAAGAGTGTCTTCAATTTGTTGTTTTTTGTTGAGTCTGATAATCACCGGGCTGTGATTACTTGGTTAGGAAGTAAGTGGGTTCTTATACCTAGGTGTTCCTGGGTAGAAGTCTAGAAGGGTGGAGATTAAGTGATAAGACTGGGAACAGGGGCTGTTGAGTCTTAGAATTAATTCTACTTAGTGGATTTCCTTCCTGGATTGGTATCCTCCAGATGTAGGTGAAGTTTGCACCAAACTGGGTTAACAAATTCATTGTGTTCTTTATCTTTCTGCACTTTATTTTCTGCTTCAGACTGTTGTTTTCCATACTCTGTTTTTCGGGTTCAGAACCAGATTTGCCAGAATTTCAATTGGCATCAGAGCAGGCACCCTGCCTGTATTTGGGTGAGCTCCAGGGAAGATATTTTCTGGCTTTATGGAGAAAGAAGGCGGATTTGTTAACATGCCACCTCTGCTGGATAGGACCAACTATAATTATTGGAAATCTCGTATGAGTGCTTTCCTAAAATCTATTGGTAGCAAGACCTGGAAAGTTGTTCTGAAAGGTTGGGAACATCCTGTTGTGACTGACAAAGATGGTAAGAACACATATGTTTTAAAACCAGAAGAACATTGGTCCAATGATGAAGATGCATTATCTCTTGCAAATTCTAAAGCCCTGAATGCTATATTCAATGGAGTGGACAAGAATATATTCAGAATGATCAAGCAGTGCACAATTGCCAAGGATGCCTGGGAGATTCTCAAGACTACTCATGAAGGCACTTCAAAGGTAAAGCTGTCCATACTTCAGCTTCTGACCACAAAATTTGAAAATCTCAGAATGCTGGAGGATGAGAACATACAAGGCTTTTACATGAATATTCTGGACATGGCTAACTCTTTTGAATGACTTGGAGACAAAGTATCAGATGAGAAGCTTGTAAGGAAAATTCTCAGATCCCTACCTAAGAGGTTTGATATGAAGGTAACTGCAATTGAAGAAGCACATGACATCTCCAGCATGAAGGTTGAGGAATTGATTGGGTCTCTTCAAAACTTTGAAATAAGCAGGACTGATAAGAAGGGGAAATGTGTTGCCTTTGTAGCAGATGCTGATAGTGTGGATGATGAAACCTCATAGAAGCTCTTGTGATGCTGAGTAAACAATTTAAGAAGTTTCTGAAGCAGTAGACAAGAACTGATGAGAAGAGCAATGAATCAAAAAGAGTTCAGTGCTATGAGTGTGAGGGATTTGGTCATGTCAAGTCAGAATGTCCTAATTATCTCAAGAAACAGAAGAAGAGTCTGACTGTGACTTGGTCTGATGAAGAGAACTCAGTAGGAGAAGTGGGGAATAAATCAGCCAGGCATGTTGCTGCCTTTACTGGAAGATGCATCCCTGATGATGGAGTTATGGGTTCAGAAACTTCTTCAGAGTCTGAATCAAGTGATGGAGAATCATCCTGTGAAGATCTGGCTACCTATTACAATGATCCTGCTGAGTTTTGCAAGAAGTTGCAATGTCAATTTGATGAAGTGTACAAGCAGATGGAAGAACAGAAGAGAACTATCACTCAACTTCAGATTGAAAGGGGTGAACATCTAGAGAAAATTTTTGTTCTCAATAATGAGGTAACTCAACTAAATTCCCAACTTGATCAGATGAAAAAGCAAGTTAGAATGATGAACTCTGCTACTGATGTGCTGGAAGAGATTCTGGAGAATCAGAATCAAGGAAAACCAAATGGCATTGGATTTGTTGATAAGAATCTAAGCATCAAACAACAAAATCCTGCTAAGAGGCTCATACCTGCTGCTATTCATGTTCCACTGATGAGGAAACCTAAAAACAAACCTCAGGATTCTAAAGACAAGAAAGCTTCTCATCCTTGGGTATGTCATCATTGTGGTAAAAAGGGACACATTAAACCTTTTTGTTACAAGCTGCATGGATATCACAAGCATTTTCACCACAGAAAAGTGGAACCAGCTGTGAACAAAAGCAAGATCAAGAAAGAATGGAGACCAAAGTGTGCAAGTGTTGCTCAGAGGCTGAACAAAGGGAAAGGAAAGGCTGTTGCTGCTGACAGCAAGCCCATTCCTATAGAACAGAAGAGTTCTGGTGCTGGACCATCTAAAGTCAGGAGCAAAGTGTTGGTTCCTGCTCCTGTTCAGAAGGCACTGATTTCTTGTGAGTCTGAAGATGTTGTTAAGCATGATACCATGCCCTGTGTTCAGAAGAGAATTGCTGATCTTGAGAAGCAGATTGATGGGAAGAAGGTTCTGAATGTGCCTGAGGCACACATCAATTGAGCAGCATCTGATGATTGTGTCTAATGAAGACTAAGCATTTTCTAATGTTGAGTCTGAAGACTGGCTAGTTGGTGACTGATGTTTTGGATTTCCTTTGTGTTTCTGGTTTGCAAGTGTGATGTACTGAGTTCTGTGCTTCTAGTGTTGATGCTGATTTTTTATTGCATTTCTGTGTTATGTTTCTCTGCTCTAGGTGTTTGCTGGTGTTTTGTCAAACTTGTTTGGCTAAAAAGGGGGAGAAATATGTGTGCTGATCTGTTCAGGAGCTGAGCTGTTCAGGGGGAGTTCCTGAGTGATGTGTTTTAGGGGGAGTAGTTGTACCTTCAGAAACTGCTACTGTATGTTGCAGGGGGAGTGTTTTGTGTTGTGGTGTTTGTGGTACTTCAGAAGTTGAAGTTGTTTGTGTTAACATAGCATTTTATTCGCTGCTGACTCTGGATGTTTAAATGTGTGTAGTTCTTCATGGTTGAGTACTTTTTTTGAGTGAAGAACTTGTCTTTGTGGACAATTTGACTTTAGCCAAATATTTGACAAAGGGGGAGATTGTTGGATATCTGAATGTTGGCTACATGTTTGGTAAAATCAAAATGTGCAAGCAATGCGTCTCCAGAAGCTATTTATGTCTTCAGAAGCTGAAAACTGGATTTACTGTTCATCAGAAGGAAAACTGGCCTTCAGATGCTGGAACTGTTCATCAGACGCTGAACTGGTCATCAGACGCACTGTTCAGACGTTGACTTCTGTTGACCTTCAGAAGCTGCCTTCAGACGTTGACTTTTGTTGACCTTCAGAAGCTGAATTTCTGCGTATCTTTTGAAGATTTGTTGAAGATTTATCAAGGCTGATGTTTCCCGAAGGCTGATTATTTCGTGGAAAGATCTTTCTTGCAGATTTGTTTATTTTATTGATGAATATATTTTCAAAAGAATCTTTGCAAAATATATCTCAGAAATATATTTGCTTCTATGAGCTTCTAAAGTATTTCAGAACTATATCAATTGAAGATTATTGTGTTCAGAATTATGTTGCAGCTGACGACTATTTAAAGAGGACATTGCTATTGCAGAAATTATGAATCAAAAACCAGAAATTAGAGTGTTAGAGTTTTAGTGTTTTTGAGTCTGTTAAGCTTAGTGCTTTGTTGTTTTGTACTACTCATCTGTTTAGAGTTGGTTGTTTTGTTTAGTTTGTTTTCACTTAAAGCTTTTAAGCACAAGTGAATGTTTGTTTTTGAAGAGTGTCTTCAATTTGTTGTTTTTTGTTGAGTCTGATAATCATTGGGCTGTGATTACTTTGTTAGGAAGTAAGTGGGTTCTTATACCTTGGTGTTCCTGGGTAGAAGTCTAGACGGGTGGAGATTAAGTGATAAGACTGGGAACATGTGCTGTTGAGTCTTAGAATTAATTCTACTTAGTGGATTTCCTTCCTGGATTGGTATCCTCCAGATGTAGGTGAAGTTTGCACCGAACTGGGTTAACAAATTCATTGTGTTCTTTATGTTTCTACACTTTATTTTCTGCTTCTGAACTGTTGTTTTCCATACTCTGTTTTTCGGGTTCAGAACCAGAATTGCCAGAATTTCATTTTGGGACAATAAAATTTGAGTTAGTAACTTATTTGGTAGACATGGTAGAAGGAAACGTCTTAAAATGATTGTTTTTGGATTTCCAAACTATTGTATTTGGATTTCTAAATTCTATTTTGAAAGAAAATATCTACCGAAGTTGTTACTAGGTTGAGTCACGACCAGGTCGCTCTCTTTAAGACGTTTCGTGGCACTCCCCAAAATTGTGCAAGGCAGATTATCAACCACGCCGCCTCCAAGATAAAACAAGTCCAGCTACAACTGTGAGGTTAACAACTACACTGTAGAAAACCGTTCGAGAATTACACCTCATATATGATACTAAGGCCACTCTTTTAATACTAAAACCACTCTAATGTGGTACTATGACCACTCTATTATGGTGCTGAGACCACTCAAATATGGTGTTATCACCATTCTAATTTTTAACTTCTCCAACTATGGTATTATGACCACTCAAATATGGTTTTACCACCATTCTAATTATTAACATTTCCAAATATCAATATGACATTTCAACCACTCAAAATATGGTGCTACCATCATTCTAGCATCTAACTTCTTCAAGAATTTAAGAAGAATATATTTTTAAGATCATTCTTATTATACCGAAAAAAGGACTATGATCTTAAAATATTACTTATTCCAAAGGGACATAAATTATCAAAGGGGCTATGCTCTTAAGACCATTCTTAATTCTGAAGGGACTTTTTACCTTAAGGGACTATGGTCTTAAGAAAACCCTTAAATCTGAAGGGACAAAAAGAGGAGATGAGGAGAAGAATATCTCGTTAACACAAACTGGATGGAGAAGAGAGAAAGAGTTCTCGACAACTCGATAGAACTCTTTGGTGTGTGGAATGCACTATGTAAGTTCTCTATTTATAGATAAAATTCACAACTAATAAGTGAGAAACTTTGGGAACAAGTAATACATTACTTTGGGATTAAGTAATTCACATATTAGATCTCGTACAAAAATATCTCAAATGAGTACCAAAATATATTATATTGAGTACAAACATATATTATATTATGCACCAATATATATTAGATTGCATACTATAATATTAAGATTGTGTTCCGAAATATTCTAGATTGTGTTCCAAAATATTTTAGCCAAAACTTGGGGACTAAAAAAGCACTTTCTAATAATGATTAAATTAATTACTTAATTTAACATTTCCAAAATAACAAAATATATAAATATTTTTTTCTTTAGTGCTTACTTCATTCACTTAATTATGCACCCCCTTAGAGGTACGCCCCCAATATATAAACACAACTAATGTGTGTTTCATCCGATGTGGGACTTCCACTTTTGTTCAATTCACACAATACTAATTCTACCCAACGTAAAAATTTGTGTTTAGTCTTTTAACTCAATTTTCACACATGTTCCAACATATTCTCATCTCCTATAAATAGAATGCTTGTAACATTTCCATTAACCATTCAATGCACAAGTTTCTCTGATTCATTTTTATCTTCTTTAATTCTCTGAGTTTCTACGTTTTTTTTTCATCTTTTATCATCTTTATGATGAACTTCATGAGGCGCCCCTCGTGTTCTGTTTCAATCATAAAAAATTAACCCCCTTAATCTATAACATTCAATATATAAGTATCATATCAATGGTGAGATTAAACATTGAATTTTTTTTAATTATCTATCAATAAAATGTGGAGATATATTATTCATCTGTGTCAATCAAAATCATTCATTTATCTTTCATAATTTATATAGAAGTCAAATGAAGTCAATTCAAATGAGTAATACATATCTACTTTTTGTTCGTGGATAATATAGTTACCATCTTACACATTTTCCATCATAGAAAAATTAATTGACATTCCGATTGTAAACGTCAGCTATATTATACATGGATGAAAAACCATGGCCATGAACATTTTATTCAAATTAAATAAAAGTGGTTTTGCACCGTGGTTTCACAAAAACCAATGCAATCATGTCACAGTCATATGGATAATTGACATAGTATAAAATTGTTTTACTTTTTATGGTCTCTAAAATTGTTTTACTTTTCATGGTGTCTCTTCATGACATCGGTGTCTTTCCGCTCCATTCTTTAGTTTTGCTCACTTTTATTATTTTTTAATAATAGATGTATGTTTTTATTATTACTTTTGAAGTACTCCCTTCATAACTTTTTATAAGCAAATTTGACCAATTCACATTTTTTAAGGAATGTGGTTTGTGTTATTTAATTTAAGTTAAATAACCTATTTTGCCCTCATTAATTGTGGTGTACAGTAGTATATTTTCAAGGTGTTGTTGTTAAACGTGTGTGCATTTAAAAAATTAAAGTAATGGTATTTCAGGTATATTATCCTTAAATATGACAAAAAAAGTCAATTTTGCTTATAATTAGTTACAACTGAAATGGTTGAATTTTGCTTATATTTTGTTATGGAGGAAGTATATTGTAAGATAAGTGGGACCAATTTTAAAATTTTGGAGAAGTGGTATGAATATTTAGAAAATGTAGTTGAGTGATTTAAATAATTTGAAAGTATAAATTAATATAATATATTATATGGGACTCATTTGCGTGGATGCGCATGTATGATTGATTGATATCTTCTGAAGCTTTGAGAAGCTAAGCTAACTACCATAAACTTAAAAGTAGCACTTTTATCATCTACTGTGACAGAAAAATAAAGTACGTTTTTCTTTGCCCATATATGGAAACGTAGCTCCTTTTTATTTTTAACAAAGTAGGGTATGGGGCAGGGAAAAAGGTTCCATCATAGAATATAGTATAGGGGTATTGAGGAACCATCCATTATCACCCTACAAAACATATCT
This sequence comes from Medicago ruthenica, assembly GCA_018208015.1. NCBI lineage: Eukaryota > Viridiplantae > Streptophyta > Magnoliopsida > Fabales > Fabaceae > Medicago > Medicago ruthenica. Next base: position 23,738,694 of record CM031376.1, read on the forward strand.
ATCGCATGACTAAGTAAACTACGTATGGAAAAAGGTAAAATACCTATGGCTAAATAAATATATCCTATCCTTTGGAGATATATTTATTTGTGACATGTGAGATATTAAATGCAAATATTTCTATTCATTGAGAGGTCTAAATTTTAATAACAATAAAAAAAAGTCACTCATATAAGTAAAAATCTACATTTTAAATTCGTTCAAATAATAATGTATATGATTTTTATTATAAACCACATATATCATTTAATAAATGAATTTTAAATTTTGATTTTTGTTTATAGTGGTGACTGAAGGATATATATATATATATATATATATATATATATATTAAATTGTTTTGTTAAGAGGTGGTTCAATCTAGTGTACAAAATCAAATATTTTGTCAATGATTTATAATTTTTTTAAAATGAAAAATATGAGCAATTTTTATGTTGAAAGTGGGGATCGAATAACCGACTTCTTATTATTAACCTTTGTAACTCTCACATGACATCTCTATCGTGGATTCTTTCAATAAAAAAATCTCTGTCATGGATTGTTGTAGAAGTTCAATTTAATTAAGACGTGTTAATATACGGAAATATAGAACACCCAATATATCATTTAAAAAGAACATAATGTATGTTAACTATATGCTTAATTTGCTAAAAAAAAACTATATGCTTAATAATGAGTGCTCCAATATGTAACGCTATTTTATTATTTTTCTTGATCTGATAACCATTCAAACCCCAATTTGTTTAAACTTTTCTATAAAAAATACTATTTTTCATATATTTACAATTCAATGCAAAATAATTAGTCTATGTTTCTTAGATCGTATATAATCTAATTTTCTTTTGGAATAAAAGGAGGAGATATATAGGTTAAATTATATTTTTTTTATCTTTTAAGCTTTTAGGTTTCACTTAAGTCTTATAAGTTTTTTCTATTACATTTTGGTCATTTTAGTTACTAATCTATCCACTCTCACCCCTTAAATTACAAACAATATGAACTTTGGTCTCTGTTTGAGATTATGCAGGATTTGGATCATAATCAACGGGCTAGCAACCGTGTTGGCATCATGATCGGCATTAGAGCTGATCAAGGGAGATTTGTGAAAGCCAAAATTGTTTGGTCATCGCCGCTTTTAGATGTTCGTGAGGGAGAAGCTCTTGGCCTACTTCATGCGCTCATATGGGTTAAAGAACATAAGATCAATAATGTCATTTTTGAGCTAGATCTCAAGAGAGTAGCGGATAGCTTCCATCAGGGGCGGAGTCATGAATTTAAAGTTAGGGAACCGAGTATAAGGAACATAATTTGATTAAAAAAATAATTTTTTAAATGCAAAAGATATATAAGAAACCCTAAAGGCCTAAACTAATATTTTCTTGTTTTTTAAAGAAATTTATAACTATATTCAGTATGAGAGACATTAATAGGTAAGTATAACTATCATACAAGTATTGATTTAATAGTAGAAAAAAATAACATTAAGTAGGAAGACAAAACAAAAACACCCTTGTAAAAAAAAAAGTAGAAAACTAATAGTGCATATGTTCTAGGGTTAAATGTGTTTTTAGTAAATGACAAATTATTCAGGATAACCTGAGTTCGATTCTTGAGTAGAACAATTTTTTGCCAAACTTTAGTTACCTCACGGCCGAACTCCGAATCACCATGATCGCTTTATCTTGAGAATCAAATGGTTAATACAAAAAGAGAACGACAATTGACTAAATAGAAGAAATTTTTTACGAGTGTGAAAGACATGAGATTTTTGTCATAGTAGAATAAAATTCATTAATGACTAAATTATATTTTAATCCATATTTTTAACTTGGGTTTTAATTTGCTCATTTTTTGCTTTAAAATGGTATTTTATTTTGCAAAGCTATATCATTGTGTTTCATTCCATTTAAAATATGTTGTGGAAAGGATCATATGAGATAATTTAAAAAAATATAACATATAAAATTAATGATATTAGTTGCCAATTAATCTAATAACATGGTGAGCATTTTATTTAGATTAATTGGGGGGACCATAGCCTAATATATATTTTATGAAACATTCTAATATAGTTTAATCGTAGTATATAACAAAAAATTATTAAAAATATAGGGGGGACCATGGCCTCCAAAGGCCCCTACTCTCCCTCTGCCACTGGCTTCCATTGTATGGAATGATGTATCTGATTTAGGAGCTATCGTCAGAGAAGCACATTCTCATCCTTTTTTACAAACTCGAAGGTAGAGTTTATTAGAAGACAAACTAATGAGGTTGCACATAGACTTGCTAGGGCGACCACATCTTATGTTAGTATCCACTACTTCAGTGAATTACCTTATTGTATTTATGATGTTTTATTAAATAAAATGAGATCGTTGAGTTTTCGTCAAAAAAAAAAACTTTGGTCTCTTAAATTATAAAGGTTAGACACTTAAATCTATTACATCGCTTGTAGCCAAGAGACCAACATGTTTAACATTTCTGATTTAAGTGGCTAAAGTTTTTAATATTTATAACTTAGGCTTAATTACACTTTTGGTTCCTTAAATATTTTGCAGGTTTCATATTGGTCCCCTAATTAATAAAAGTAACATTTTTGTCCCTTAAATCCTTCTCTGTTAGTCACTTTGGTCCCTTCCGTTAGTTTGTGTTAAAAAACGTTAGACTTAATTACACTTTTGGTCCCTTAAATATTTTTCAGGTTTCATATTGGTCCCCTAATTATAAAATCCTTCTCTGTTAGGGGACCAATATGAAACCTGAAAAATATTTAAGGGACCAAAAATGTAATTAAGCCTAACGTTTTTTAACACAAACTAACGAAAGGGACCTAACTGACTAACAGAGAAGGATTTAAGGGACCAAAACGTTATTTTATTAATTAGGGGACCAATATGAAAACTGAAAAATATTTAAGGGACCAAAAGTGTAATTAAGCCAATAACTTAAACTATGGAAGTGTAAACTAATTATAATTTAAGGGACCAAAAAGAAAGAGTAATATTTAAGGAACTCAAATTTGTAGTGTTTGTGAAATAAGTGACTAATATTCAAGGAAGAAATCTTAGAGCACCAATGTGAAGCTTTAAAACAACTTTGAGGGCTAAAAATATAATTTACTAAAATATATGTCAATTTGTCATTGATACCATATTTTGCTAGGCTGAGATTCCAAATTTGACCATATATCAAAAGGAGTAGAGAAATAAGGATCTAACTGAGTCTATGATAGTTTATTTATTATCTTGCTTAGAATCCAAATATAAAATTACACTTTTGCAACCTTTTTCCTTTTCGTGCACCACTTTCAATTACTTTAATTGTTCTCTAGAATGTCCCTAGCTTCCTTTTTCTACCCTTTCCTTATATGCATTACAGCATTACTTCCCCTTGATTGCTTTTTGACTTTGTTTATCGTATCTCATAAATTAATGAAGCTCATACGTCATAGATATTTTTTTTGAAAAACCAGCAAATTTATTTCATAACGTACAAAATACACAAGTGGTGTAAAGGCACCCGGGCAAAGATATTATTATTATTATTATTATTATTATTATTATTATTATTATTATTATTATTAATTGGTGAACCAAAAGTAAGATGAACGTCAAGGAAAAACTGGACACCCCAACTAGATCGGCACCCCCAAGAAACTCACATCATCTGCCAATCACTCATAATATATATATATATATATATATATATATATATATATATATATATATAGAGAGAGAGAGAGAGAGAGAGAGAGAGAGAGAGAGAGAGAGAGAGAGAGAGAGAGAGAGAGAGAGAGAGAGAGAGAGAGAGAGAGAGAGAGAGAGAGAGAGAGAGAGAGAGAGAGAGAGAGAGGGGGAAAAATTTGTACAAGACGGATATATATATATATATAGATAGATAAATTTTACATTTTACTGATTTCCTTAAGTCACTTGGTTGAAAATTAACTCTTTTCTTAAAAAAATGTGAAAAAAGACATTTCTTAGGATAATTTGGTAATATTAACCCACAAAATAGACATATTAATTACACTAACAACTTTTCTTAAGAAATGTTAAAAAAACAAAGGGGGCTTATATATTGTTATATATAGAGACAAAGGGAATATATATATATATATATATATATATATATATATAAAATCTTCATCTTCAATTTTAATTTTTCATTCAATTTTTTTTAGGAATAATTTTTCATTAATAAGAAGATATATTTCACAAATATACATAAAATTAATCAGAAGATAAAATCATATATATTTTTTATTATTTTATTCACAAAATTAATTTTTCTCATAAGAAAGGATTGCACCAAGTGTCAATCCTAAGTCCTTATTTATTTTACTTTAGTTTTGCATGTACTGGCGGAACACATCCAAGAGTTAACACCGAGATATATGCTTTTTGCAGATGATGTAGTCTTGATTGGTGAGTTGAGGGAGGAATTGAACGGGAGGCTAGAGACTTGGAGGCAAGCCTTAGAAGCGCATGATATTTGCCTGAGTAGAAGCAAGACGGAGTATATAGAATGTAACTTCAGCAAAAGGAGAAGTAGGTCTTCTTGGAGGTGAAAGTTGGAGATCATATCATACCCCAAGTTACACAGTTTAAATATCTTGGGTCCATAATAGAAAATGATGGAGAAATAGAAGCAGATGCAAATCATCGTATTCAAGCTGGGTGGTTGAAATGGAGAAGAACCTAAAGTGTTTTGTGTGATAAGAAATTACCACTTAAGTTGAAAGGAGAGTTCTATGAGACAGTAGTTAGATCGACGATGTTATATTGTACAAAGTGTTGGGCGGTTAAGAGCCAACACGAGAATCAAGTAAGTGTAGCGGAGATGAGGATGTTGCGCTGGATGAGTGGGAAGACTAGTTGAGATAAGATTAGGAATGACACCATTAGAGAGAGAGTGAGGGTACCACCTATAGTAGAAAAGTTAGTAGAAAATAGGTTTAGATGGTTTGGGCATGTAGAGAGAAGATCCGTAGATGCCGTCTTAATAAGAGTAGATCAGATGGAGGAGAATCAAATCAAAAGAGGTAGAAGAAGACCTAAAAAAACTATAAAAGAAACCATTAAAAAAGATTTAGAGGTCAATGAATTGGATCAAAATATGGTTTATAACAGAACATTGTAGTGTAATTAATGTATGTAGCAAGCCCCACTGGGTGGAATAAGGCTTAGTTTTTGTTGTTTAAAAATAATAATAACGACAAATGAAAAGAACTTTTCTTTTAACATAAAAAGGAAAGAACAATGCACTATCAATTATTCAACATGACTAATGACTAATGAACATGCATTATCATAATTTTTTTTTTTTTTTTGAGTTCACATGACTAATGACTATGAATCTTGATGTAAAATTAATTATAGGATTAATAAAATTCTAAACAATACAACAAAGGTACATCTACGGTCCCATAAGAAACTTCTGGGAATTGGTCCCATACGGTTAAACGACACACGTGACAACAACATTATCACGTGCATCTCCGCGTGCACACGTCTCAGATTCCCTACACCATCATTATCTCTATCTAACCTAAACCTGAATACGAATCCGCCACGTGTCATTTACACAAACTCTGATTCTTTCTACGACTCTGATTCAACCACGCTGTTCGATCATTATCACGATCCGAACAATCCAACGGTTCAGATTTAATGTCCGTAGAACTAGGTTGATGTAGCCGCAACAGTGTATCATCATCTCTTTCACCATTTTCACAACCGTTTTCTCTTACTCGTTTTGTTCCAATCGCCACACCGAAAAGCTTCGGATTCATTTCCTCGCCGGAGCTCCGTTTTGCCACCGCCGGCATCAAATCAAGCGCCGGTTTCGGATTCACCGCCGTCATACCGGACTCTCTACTTCCTTGAGCACCACCGTCTGTTTGACTGTTATTGTTTGCAAAATTTGATATTAGAGAGTATATATTGTTACAAAGCAATCTCATCTCAGCAAGCTCTTTATTCAATAAATTGTTCTCTTTCCTCAATCTGTCATTTTCGTCGAGAAGCTCCGCTGGTGCTCGTGCTGGCGAAGAACTCGACGATATCACCTGTTCTTCACCGGAGTTTGACGGCGAAATCATCGGCATCGCCGTTGGTATTACCGCCAGCGGCATCGGTGAAGGAACTGCAACCGTCGCTGTTGTAGTTTCTGTCGCTGCTGCAACGGCAGAAACCGACACAGACGACGGTGAAGGTGTTGGAGAACAGATCTTCCTCCGTTGAATCTCGCAAAGAAGACGTTTTTCTCCTCTTCGAAAATACTCGTTCGAGAATTCCCACCGGTCAGGTACTACTTTTCTAAATCCCTACAAATAAAAAAAATAATAAATCAAGATTCAGCCTTTGTCGCTTCAATTCGTTTAAAACTCATTGAAAACATAACATAAAATACAAACAAGAAATACAAGCACAAGAGAAAAGAGTTGAATTACGTAAGTATTGAGTTGACGAACGAAGCTGGAGAAATTATTGTGTTTGAAATATTTAGGAAGCAAATTACTAGCAAAGACGGTAGGGTTCCAAACGATAAACGTGGATCCATCTTCATTCCACGAAATAACCTCGTCGATACATTTATCATCGACGAGGTTATATGTTTTTGTAAGAAATGGGGTCGGAATAGATCTCTGAGACTCAAGGGTGGGTGTTGTAAAGGTGGCTGGGGCTGTGGTTGTGGTTGTTTGACTGTTGTTTTCAACCGGAGCTGGCGACGGAGCCATGCTGTTGAAGAGAGAATTTTGTTGTGTTATGGTGGTGGTTCTAGAAGGTTCGGTGGAGGATTAAAGGATGAGGAAGAGAGAGAAAGAGAGAAGAAAAAGAAAAGAAGGAACGAGAAGGTACTAGTTAGTTAGGTAAAATGTTTGAGAAGGTAAAATGTTTGAGAAAGTTCCGTGTAAATGAGGAAATTGGGTTTGATTAATTAATGTTTGTTAATAGAATTTGATTTGATGATGATGCGGATGGAATGGAAATGTGTTAACACCGTGAATGTAAAGATGGATACTACTTGCACGGCTCTTCGCAATCTAAGAAACTTCTACACTTTTTATTAGGAAGGAAAAATATTAGTAAATTAAAATTGAAAAAGAAAATAACAAAAGATGGTTCTAGTGCTGTTTTTTTATAACAAAAATAAAATATAAAAATGAAGCTGAGTTGTCATTTCTTGTTTTGGCTAAAGAAAAACAAGGGTGAGGAAAAAACTCCATGATAATGTATCCGGTTGAGTAGTTCCTTTTTCAAACAAAAAAGTGAACACATTAAACTCATTGTATTTGGTCGAATGTGTACCACATCTAATTAATCAATGTGTATCATATGTTTATATATATTTTTTAGACAAAAATAAAATATATTAAATAAAAATAAAGAGATACATAGACTAAGACATTAGACTTGACCCAGGTACAACCCAACTGCGAATAACACAAGACAATACAAACAAAGTAGATCAACCTTAATTAATCCAAACAAAAAGAGCACTCCTCACGAACGCTGTAACATCCTGATTTTTAGTATTAGATTTATTTAATATTATTATATTTTTTAATTGATTATTTTATTGGGAGAATTGATGAGTTAGTGGATTTTTAGTGTTTGAGGGAATTTTGGTCATTTGCGGGTAAATGATGTTTTTGTGATATGTTAGAAATTAGAAATTTAAGAATTTAGAGAATATAGGTGTGTGAGTAATTAGAAGGTTTAATGATTATTTTGGGTGAATGCGAATTGACTAAACCCATTAGTGTAAGTGACTCAAACCCATTAAATAAATAGAATAGTGTGTGTTGTGGTGGAATTAGGGTTAGATTATTTTGTCATAACAATAGAAGAGGCTAGAGAGATAATAGAGAAAGAAGATGAAGCTTTGAGAGAAAGAAGAGATGAGGCTCAAGAACAAGGGAGAAGAGGTAGATTTCAGTTGGGAAGCTAGTTTTGTGAAGAATTGAGGTAAGAGGGAAGATTACTTTCACCTTCAAGGGTTTATAAACAATTGGGTAGTTGTGGGTGTTTTAAATTATGTTTAATTTCATGAATTGATGATGATTATATGTGAATTTTGTGCTCCAATTATTGTGTTTAAAATGAGTAAGTGTTAATTGATGAAATCATGTTGTTTTTGTGTCAAAGTTCATGTTTGGTTATTATGATTTGGGTAACTTTGTGAATTTTGATGAAGTTGGTGAAGATCATGATAATTGATTATGATTGTAGTTTAATAAGTTGAATTTGATCATGGGAATGTGATTCTTTTGAGAATTCATGAGATTATGTTGGTTTTGTAATGTTGAAGTTGTTGTTGTAGCGTTTTATGAGAATTATGAATAAGTTAGTGAAATTGGTGAAGTTGTTGTTGAATTGATTAAGTTGGTGATTAAGTTGATTGAAATGGGTGAGTATGGTATGTTGAATTTGAAGAAGAAATGAAATTGTTTTTGTTGCTATGTTTGGGTATTAAGTGATTGTGTTAAAATGAGTTTTTGAGACGATAATTGAATTGATGGTAAAATGTGATGAAAGTGATTAGGATTAAGTTGTTTAAGCTAAGTTTGAGGTATAATTGATTTGATAAAATTGGTTTAAGGCTTTGGGATGATTTTGGTGCGAATTGGATCAGAAAATGATGTTAAAAACAGTATTTTCGCGAAAAACAACAAAAAGTCAGTTCTTCCTACCTGCATAACTGGCACGACCATGCCACCCTTCCTGAAGGGGGAATTGCATTTTTGTCGTATTTTGAGGTATCCAATGCACGTGAATGGGTCCCAAACCCCTAAACTTGATTATTAGAAATACAATGAGGATGTATATAATTGATTAACTTGGGGTTTGATGTAAGGAAACTTAGAGGTTAAAATGGTTAGAGAAGAACTTGTAAATTGTCGTTAATTGAGCTATGATATGTATGCAAACTTGTTAGTTAACTATCGAGGTATGAATGACAATGAAATATGATAAGAATGTGATGAGGATGTGATGACTTAGCTAATGATTAGATGAATGGAAAGACAAGTATGTAAAGATGAGGGGTAATCGATAATATAACTATGATTATCCAATTATGTAAAGACGAGGGATCACTCATTAACATAACTCTGATATCCAAAAATCAGTACCACATGCATGTAGAGCCGTATAGGTGCATTGCATGAACATGATGAGTCGTATGTGGCAATGTTTTGGTGTGAACTTGTGCATCTAATTGGTAATTGTATATATGATGATGTTGATGTGAGGTGATTGATGTGTGTTGACTTGGCGATTATTTGTTAATGAGAATATGTTATGTATGCCTTGTGGATCTTGTTTTAAAGCATCGTGGTAACCATGCTCTTAATTGGTTGGTAATGATTTTTATGCATGTTTGAGACTGAAGGTGAGAAAAACACACAAGAAGGGGGGGGGGTTGAATTGTGTGGGTAAATTCTTTTCTTTCTCAAAACTTATGTTAAGTTCAGATTCTGATATAGATCAGTTCTGAACCTATTTTCAGAGTTTGTTTCGCAGCGGGTAAGAGTAAAGAGAGAGGGAAAGAAAGACACAAGAGTTTTTATACTAGTTCCTTCCATAAACCGGAAGTAGTCTAGTCCCCCTGTCACTTACAAGGGATTTTAACTATAATCAATTGATTACAATTGCTCAAAGTACACAGCTAAGAGACTTCCAATGCTCAAGCACCTAGCAAGAGACTTCTATGCTCAAAACACAAAGTTAAGAGACTTCTATGCTCAAAACACAAAGTTAAGAGACTTCCCTGCTCAAGACACACAGTCAAGAGACTTCTAGTTGCTCAATACACAAAGTTATGAGACTTCTGGTTGCTCAAGCACGCAGGCTAGAGACTTTGGGTTCAAACAGATTTTACAACATAAAACAGTTTGAGTTGAACACTTGATATACAATCAGTGGTGTTCACAAAATACAACTCAAGTTTAAGACTCTACACTTAAGGAATTCTAAGATAAAAAGGTTTGTAAGAATTCCTAAGTTATTTGTGTTGGAACAAAATGTATGAACAACTCTCTTTTGGGTTTTGATGATAACAAAGTGTTAAAAAGAAAATTGGTATTGCTAATGCTTTGTTCTAAGTGTGCAGAACCATGTCCTTAATGCTTGGTATTTAACATTGGTTTTGGAAGAACAAGCTAAGAGCAAGAAGGAAAGCATAGAAGCTATGTTGCAAGTATGAAGCAATTCTCTGTCTAAAGCAGCTTCTGAAGACTGAGTCTGAAAGCAGCTTCTGAAGGCAGAGTCTGAAGACTGCGTCTGAAGGGTGCGTCTGAAGGGTGCGTCTGAAGACTGAGTCTGAAAGTCAACAGAAGTCAACGTCTGAAGGCTGAATCTGAAGGTCAACGAAAGTCAACGTCTGAAGGCTGAGTCTGAAGGTCAACAAAATTCAACGTCTGAAGAAGTGCGTCTGATGAACAGTGCTTCTGAAGGGTGCGTCTGAGACCTACGTCTGAAGAGTGCTTCTGATGAACAGTTCCTGAAGAAGCTTCTGAAGTCTGAGTTCTTAAGGAAAAGCAGCTGTCACTGTCAGCATTAAATGCCTGCAATGTCAGAACAGCTCAATGGAACAGTTGCCTCCTTCACAAAAACATTCTCCAGCTTTTAAGGAAAGAATTCAAAAATTGCGTGCTCTGTTTTCTGCAGTTCAGCACACAATTTCAGCTGACCTAGCTTCTAATTTGCAACGGCTCTTTGCTGGATTTCTGGGCAATTCTCAACAGCTCTTTTATCCTCTATAAAAGGGTGAAGATTTGAAGAAGAAAATTGCTAAGACTCAAGAAACTAAGGACTGAATATTTGTGCTCTGTTTTGCTGTCATAAATACGAAAGTCACCAAAACTCCTAGAAATTCTTACAAACTTCTCATCTTAGAATTTCTTAAGTTTAAAGTCTTAAACCTGAGTTGTATTTTGTGAACACCTCTGATATTTTATCAAGTGTTCAACTCAAACTTACTTTCTTTATAAATCAGTTTGATTCAAGTCTCAGCCTGCGTGCTGAGCAACCAGAAGTCTCTTTACTTTGTGTATTGAGCAATTAGAAGTCTCTTAGCTTTGTGCTTTGAGCAGGGAAGTCTCTTAACTTTGTGTTTTGAGCATAGAAGTCTCTTAACTTTGTGTTTTGAGCATAGAAGTCTCTTGCTAAGTGCTTGAGCATTTGAAGTCTCTTAACTTTGTGTTTTGAGCAATTGTAATCAGTTGATTATAGTTCAAATCTCCTGTAAGTGACAGGGGGACTAGACTACTTCCGGTTTGTGGAAGGAACTAGTATAAAAACCATTGTGTCTCTCTTTCCCTTTCTCTCATTTACTTTATCCGCTGCTATAACACTCTGAAAAAGTTTCAGAATCTGATTCTGAACTTAAACATAAGTTTTTGAGAAAAGAAAAACAACCCACACAATTCAACCCCCCCTTCTTGTGTGTTTTTCTCACCTTCAGTTGGTATCAGAGCTCCGGTTCTGATATTCAATCACTTAACAGTGAGTCAGTGAGATCCTGAGAAAAACATGTCATCTAGTGGTTCCCCTCCACCTCCTCCTTCTGGTAGTCACACTTCTGTATCATATGACTATGGTACAGATGATAGAAAATCTTGTTCACACAATAAACCCCCAATGTTTACTGGTGATCCTGAGAAGTTCTCATGGTGGAAAAGCAAGATGTACAGCCACATCATTGGTATTGATGATTCCTTATGGGATATTATAGAAGATGAAATCTCTATTCCAGTTGATGAAGAAGGTGTAGCTGTCAACAGAAGAGGCCTGAGTGATGCTAAAAGGAAGATATACAGAAAGCATCACAATGTTAGAGGTATCATTGTGGATTCTCTACCTCACACTGAGTATCAGAAGCTGAGTGATAAATCAACAGCCAAAGCCATCTTCAAATCCCTCTGCTCTAACTATGAAGGTAACAAAAAGGTTAGAGAAGCAAAAGCTAATATTCTTGTTCAGCAATATGAGCTGTTCAGAATGAAAGAGGATGAAAATATTGAGACAATGTTCTCAAGATTTCAGACTCTGGTTTCTGGACTTCAGATTCTGAAGAAGGGTTATACCACTGCTGATCATGTGAACAAAACTCTAAGAAGTCTGCCATCTAAATGGAGACCCAAAGTAACTGCTATTGAGGAAGCTAAAGATCTAAATACTCTAAGTATTGAAGATCTTATAAGCTCCCTCAAAGTGCATGAACTGGGACTTAATGAAGATGATTCTGTTAGAGAGTCTAAGTCAATAGCACTGAAATCCAAAAGAAAGTCTGTAAAAGCTCTGAAAGCTATTGAATCTGAAGAAGAATTTCCTGAGGGAAATTCTGAAGAAGATTCAGATGCTGAAGAGCTTGCAATGCTTTCCAAAAGATTTCAGTACTTAATGAAAAGACAGAAGAAATTCTCTAATAGAAGCAACAACTTTAAAGGATCTGGTTCAAAGAGGGAAGATCAGAAGGGTTGCTACAATTGCAAGAAGCCTGGTCATTTTATTGCTGATTGCCCTGAACTTCAGAAGGACAAGTCAAAGGAAAATCAAAGAAGACCAGTTCTAAAAGCAACTTCAGAAATAAACTCAAGAAGAGTCTTATGGCAACATGGGATGATCTTGACAATGATTCTGAGTCTGATGATGAAGAGGAAGCAAACCTGGCTTTAATGGCAACAACTTTCTCTGATGCAGAATCATGTTCAGACTCTGATGATGAAGATGAGGTATACTCTGAACTTACACATTCTAAACTGATTGAAATAATTAAAGATCTTATGAACCACCTCAAAAGCAAGTTAGGTGAACTAAAATCTTTGAAAAATAAACATAACTTGCTGAATGAGGAGAATCTCAAACTTCAGAATCACATCATTAAGATTGATGAAGAAGTTAGAGAACTCAGAGATGTGGCTCATAAGAAACCTGAAGAAATTCCAAATGAACATGAAATTGCTCTTCAGGATTTTATTTTAACTGGAATCAATAGAAGTAAGGTTGCTTCTATGATTTATAACATTTACAGAAACAGAGGTGAAGGTATTGGTTTTAATAATGATTCATTCAATCATTCAAATGAATCAACAATACCATCCTGTTCTGAAAATATTGTGAAAGGCACTGAGGTGTGCTTTGTGCCTGCTTCTGGCAGTTCTGAGAAACTGAATGTTACAGAAACTGAGACTGCTAAGTCTGAAGTTCTGAACTGCTCAGACTCTAAAGCTTCTGAACCTAAGGGAAAGATGAAGGCAAATTTCAAAACCTTGCCAAAGTCTAAACCAAAAGGTCCTAAGCCTAAGAGTATGAGAAAATCAGACTCTAAACCTGAAAATATTCAGAGTCTGAAGAGTTCAGAACCTAAGACAAATAAGTCTCAGAGTCTGAAAAATTCAAATTCAAATTTTACTAAGACTTGGTTTATGAAAACTTCAAAAACTACTAAACCAGTCTATTCAAAACCTTTCAAACCTCAAAATGTCAGACCCAAGGTGCACAAGAAACCTTATCCTTTCAAGACTAACCAGAGAGGACCCATGAAAATATGGGTACCTAAGTCTGAGATAATTTCTGTTGCAGATATGCTTGTCATCCAAAGAAAAGGAAAGGTCTTGGTACCTGGACAGTGGCTGCTCGCGTCATATGACAGGAGACAAGTCTATGTTCCAAACCCTGAACATGAAAGAGGGAGGAACTGTGGGGTTTGGAGGAAATCAGAAAGGAAGGATCATTGGTACTGGTAAGATAGGTAATTCTTCCCTGTCCATTGATGATGTTTGGTTGGTAGATTGACTTAGACATAATCTACTTAGCATAAGTCAATTATGTGACAGTAATTATGAAGTCCTGTTTAATAAGAACACTTGCACTGTAATCAACAACAAAGATAAATATGTTGTGTTCAAAGGAAACAGGAAAAACAATGTTTATAAAATCAATTTTTCAGAACTGGTTGAGCAGAAGGTAGTTTGCCTTCTGTATGTGAGTGATGAGAAATGGGTATGGCACAAAAGGTTGGGACATGCTAACTGGAGACTCATCTCTAAGCTTAGCAAGTTGCAACTGGACAGAGGCCTGCCAAACATTGACTATCACTCAGATGCTCTTTGTGGAGCATGCCAAATAGGAAAAATTTCTAAAACATCTTTTAAATCCAAAAACATTGTTTCCACCTCAAGACCTTTAGAACTGCTTCACAGTAGGTGGTTGCTCAATACACAAAGTTATGAGACTTCTGGTTGCTCAAGCACGCAGGCTAGAGACTTTGGGTTCAAACAGATTTTACAACATAAAACAGTTCGAGTTGAACACTTGATATACAATCAGTGGTGTTCACAAAATACAACTCAAGTTTAAGACTCTACAGTTAAGGAATTCTAAGATAAAAAGGTTTGTAAGAATTCCTAAGTTATTTGTGTTGGAACAAAATGTATGAACAACTCTCTTTCGGGTTTTGATGATAACAAAGTGTTAAAAAGAAAATTGGTATTGCTAATGCTTTGTTCTAAGTGTGCAGAACCATGTCCTTAATGCTTGGTATTTAACATTGGTTTTGGAAGAACAAGCTAAGAGCAAGAAGGAAAGCATAGAAGCTATGTTGCAAGTATGAAGCAATTATGTGTCTGAAGCAGCTTCTGAAGACTGAGTCTGAAAGCAGCTTCTGAAGGCAGAGTCTGAAGGGTGCGTCTGAAGACTGAGTCTGAAGGTCAACAGAAGTCAACGTCTGAAGGCTGAGTCTGAAGGTCAACGAAAGTCAATGTCTGAAGGCTGAGTCTGAAGGTCAACAAAAGTCAACGTCTGAAGAAGTGAGTCTGATGAACAGTGCTTCTGAAGGGTGCGTCTGAGACCTACGTCTGAAGAGTGCTTCTAATGAACAGTTCCTGAAGAAGCTTCTGAAGTCTGAGTTCTTAAGGAAAAGCAGCTGTCACTGTCAGCATTAAATTCCTGGAATGTTAGAACAGCTCAATGGAACAGTTGCCTCCTTCACAGAAACATTCTCCAGCTTTTAAGGAAAGAATTCAAAAATTGCGTGCTCTGTTTTCTGCAGTTCAGCACACAATTTCACCTGACCTAGCTTCTAATTTGCAACGGCTCTTTGCTGGATTTCTGGGCAATTCTCAACAGCTCTTTTATTCTCTATAAAAGGGTGAAGATTTGAAGAAGAAAATTGCTAAGACTCAAGAAACTAAGGACTGAATATTTGTGCTCTGTTTTGCTGTCAAAAATACGAAAGTCACCAAAACTCTTAGAAATTCTTACAAACTTATCATCTTAGAATTTCTTAAGTTTAGAGTCTTAAACCTGAGTTATATTTTGTGAACACCTCTGATATTTTATCAAGTGTTCAACTCAAACTTACTTTCTTTATAAATCAGTTTGATTCAAGTCTCAGCCTGCGTGCTGAGCAACCAGAAGTCTCTTTACTTTGTGTATTGAGCAATTAGAAGTCTCTTAGCTTTGTGCTTTGAGCAGGGAAGTCTCTTAATTTTGTGTTTTTAGCATAGAAGTCTCTTAACTTTGTGTTTTGAGCATAGAAGTCTCTTGCTAAGTGCTTGAGCATTTGAAGTCTCTTAACTTTGTGTTTTGAGCAATTGTAATCAGTTGATTATAGTTCAAATCTCCTATAAGTGACAGGGGGACTAGACTACTTCCGGTTTGTGGAAGGAACTAGTATAAAAACCATTGTGTCTCTCTTTCCCTTTCTCTCATTTACTTTATCCGCTGCTATAACACTCTGAAAAAGTTTCAGAATCTGATTCTGAACTTAAACATAAGTTTTTGAGAAAAGAAAAACAGCCCACACAATTCAACCCCCCCTTCTTGTGTGTTTTTCTCACCTTCAATTTGATGACTGATCACGTAAAACAGAGTATTGCAATTCTGATTTTTCTGGGACAGAGTCTTGGCTTTCTTCTTCAAATCTTCAATCCTTTATAGAAGAATTAAAGAGCTGTTGTAGAAGAGCCATGTCATCAAAAAGAGTTGTTGCAAATGAAGCTTTAGCCAGCAAAAATTCCTTCTGTTCTGACAGTGTATGCGCACAGAAAACAGAGCATGCCATTTTGAATGTTTCCTTAAAACCTGGCTGCGTGTTTCATCCAAGGAGACAGGGCTTGCAAAGAGCTGTTCTGACACAACAGTACTTTGACAGTTGCAAACGTTGACTGCTGAATCTCAGAAGCTTCTCTTCAGAACTGGCTTCAGAAGCTGGCATCAGATACTGTTCATCAGAAGCACTCCTTCAGAAGCACTGTTCATCAGACACACTTCTTCAGACGTTGACTTTCATTGACCTTCAGATGCAGTCTTCAGACGTTGACTTTCGTTGACCTTCAGACTCAGTCTTCAGACGCTGCCTTCAGAAGCTGCTTTCAGACGCACCTTCAGAAGCTGCCTTTAGTAGCTGCCTTCAGACACAGAATAGCTTCATACTTGCAACATAAGCTTCTATGCTTTCCTTCTTGCTCTTAGCTTGTTCTTCCATAACCAATGTTAAATACCAAACTTTAAGTACATGGTTCTGCACACTTAGAATCAAGCATTAGCAATTCCAATTTTCTTCTTAACACTTTGTTATCATCAAAACCCAAAAAAGAGTTGTTCATACATTTTGTTCCAACAATCTCCCCTTTTTTGATGATGACAAACATAAGTATTAATAGAAAATTGTTGTTAATTTAATTAACAAGTTGACTACAGGGTGTGAGGTTTGCAAGCTCCCCCTGAGTCTGATCCAGGTTAATTAAATTCAGTTTAAATGAAAAAGGTGATTATTTCATAATTGTTGTTAACTTTAATTAACAAGTTGACTTCAGGATGAGGTTTGCAAGCTCCCCCTAAGTCTGATAATCCTCAAGGTGAGGTTTGCAAGCTCCCCCTAAGTCAGAATTGTATTTCATGTTTCCTTTCAGAATACGTAAATGTATCTCAATAACAACCAAGCCTATTCTCATGGTTGATTGTTATTGAGACCCTTTAAGTGCGAATTTTATTGTCTCAAGACTTCACAAAACTATTCATCTGGGGTGTTCCCATCATGTTTTGTGCAGTCTTGTCTAATCTCATTTGTTCATATATCAAACTTCACCTTTCGATCTTTTGTTTGATATTTGAGATGATGAAATAACAACTATTAAACTTCACCTTTTGGTCCTTCGTTTAATACTTGTTACTGAGTTTAAAACGATGAGATTAGATTAGAAAATAGAATTTAAACAAAATAGATGTCTAGACTTGGTTTGAAAAGGATTAAGTCATTAGACTATTCCAACAATCCCAAGACTAGAAGGTCTACTCACTCATGATCATTGTAGACAAAAGTTTGGAATAAAAAGACATAAAAGTAAATTGCATAAAGATAAATGACTGAATATAAAGTGCAGAAATATAAATGACTGAAATGTAAAGTGCAGGAATATAAAGAACAAGATATGTAAAGATGCAGAAAAATAAAGAACAAGAAACTTAAAGAAAATATAAGAACTTTGAATAAACTTTGTAGCAAGTGTACAAGCCTTCCAAGATGATTACAAGTCTGATGGAGGACCTATTTATAGCCTAGACCCTTAAGACAAGGCATTAAACTCGAATTTACAAGCTTTAAAATAGGGAAAAACCAAAAAGTTTTGTAATAGCTCCAGCTTACAGCAAAAACGCACGGTCTGTGTTGTACCCTAATTTTGTCCAAGCCTTTTTCAAAAAAAGGAGAAAGGTCAACTTTTGTGTAAAAAATAATAAATAATAATAAAGTCTTATTATAATAATAATACCACTTGAACAAAAGAAAGAAAAAAAATAAAAAAAGTATGTCGCAGAGCGATGTTATAATCGCTCTGCGAACTTTGTGGTTTTTTATTTTCTTATTTATCTTTCTTTTATTATTATTATTATTATTATTATTATTATTATTATTATTATTATTATTATTATTATTATTATTATCATTTATTATTATTATTATTACTGTTATTATCATATTTTACTGTCTGATTCAACAAAGGAAGAAAAGAAACATGTGTCAATGCAAATCAAGGAAAGAAGAAACTTGTGCCAAGAGGGCATGTGCCAAGCAAGTTGGCTGCCTTTGGGCAGCACTTATCCCTACCATTTTGCCTGCTACTGACCCTGCTACTTTACAGCAAGCACCTTGCTCTTTTTCTTCCTTTCTTCTCCACCCAAAACCAGTCAAACATAGTTGCAAAATGCTTGCCCAAGGTCTGAAATTGCTGACCTTGTTCCAGCATTCCTTCTTTCCTTCTCAGAACAGCACACATGTTCCTTTTGTTTCTCCCAACCTCTGCACAAACAACACACTACTCTTTCTGTTTGTCTTCTCCAAATTGCAGGGATCAATCCCAAAGGGCATCTCAAGTTGCAAACAGCCCTGTTTTCATGTTTTCCAGCAATTTTCTATCAGAAATCAGCTTCATTGGGTTCTGAATTTGGCCAAAGTCTTGACCATGATCACAAGGCAAGGTCACCTCTTCCCTTTTGCATTAAATGCAAAGCAAATGTCCTTATCATAGCACACAAAACAGCCTGGTTTTAGGGGATTTTCATGATGACAATTGATCCTAATTTGCCTATTTAAGCAATGCAATGCATAAGGATTATGGGCAGTGAATTTTTACACAATTCAGACCTTCTTTGACATACATTTTAGACAGTTTCTTTTGATATTCAGAACTAAATCTTTTTGAGCAAGTTTAGAGAGAATTTTAAGAGGAAATTTTAGAGCAAATTCTATTGATTTCTTTACAAACAATCATAAACAAACCAAGCAACCAAAACAGCCACTAAACCTCATACAAAGAGGGAAGAACAATAGCATAATATCATTGTTCTTGCTGTTTGTATTCATCAACACTTCCAGCTTTGCAAAACCATCATCATCCAAGCCTCTTCCATTTTCTTGCAACAAAAGCTTTGGGCTAGGAGTTGGTAAGAATTCTAAACATTTTTACCTTTCATTTGCATTTGTCCTGCTGTTCCTGTTGATTCAGCAGCATTTTTTTTTTTGCATTTTTAGTGTTTGTTTAAACTCATTTTGCATTAAAAACATCTTTTGAAATTTCAAAGAAATCTCAAAGTTTGCCAAACATCAAAACTGAAGTGTTTTACTCCCTTTCTTGCTAATTTCAAAAGTTTTTTTCACTCCTCTTAAGGTTCTGAAGTTTGTTCAGAAGCAGCTTCTGAGTTCAAGCTTCTGAAGGGTTCGCAGAGCCAAGTTATGGTCGCTCTGCGACCATGACAGAACTCAGCTTCTGAGTTCAAGCTTCTGAAGGGTTCGCAGAGCCAAATTCAGGTCGCTCTGCAACCATGACAGAACTCAGTTTCTGAGTTCAAGCTTCTGAAAGCTAATTTTTGAGGTTCTGACTTGAAGATTCAGAATCTGAGAGGATTAAAACTCATTTTGGTTCAGAAACATAACAAGAGTTTTTGCATGTTATTTGAAATTTCATAAGTTTGAATAACAATTTTGAGTAACTTGAGCAACAAGCTATGCTCAATGAGTTTCAAAATCAAACTTGAGCAACAAGCACACATTGAATTTCAAAAGCAAATTTGAACAACAAGTTTTGTTCATTAAGTTTCAAACAACAATTTTGAGTAACTTGAGCAACAAGAAACTTGTTCTTTTTTTTCAACAATAAACTTGAAAACACTTGTTCATTTTTCAACAATAAATTTGAATAACAACTTGTTCAAGTTTCAAATACAAACTTGTTCTTAAGTTACAACATTTTTCAACAAACTATCACAAACTTGTTCATTTTGAACAAACTTTTTTTTTTAATAAATTTCAATAACCAAGTGTTTTGATTACTTTGGGATTTCTTAAGTTTCATTAATAAACTTGAATGAAAAAGGAGTGGTTTGACGTATGTCTCTCCATTCCCCGATTGAACGAACATTTGACGTATGTCTCGTTGTTTAGACAATCGTCATTCTTTTCAAACTTCAGCAAGAAAAAATACATTTTAAGTTTCAAACAATAAATTTGAATGAAAAAGGAATGGCTTGACGTATGTCTCTCCATTTCCTGGTTGCATGAATACTTGACGTATGTCTCGTTGTTCGGGCAATCGTCATTCTATTTTCAACGCATCCAGCACACCAAAAATTTTCTCGGTCCCCCGTGACCAATTGAATCAATGCTCGACCCGTTGGTCCATTGAACTTTTTCTCGGTCCCCCGTGACCTTTTGAATCAATGCTCGACTCCGTCGAGTCCATTGAACCTTTTCTTGACTCCGTTGAGTCAATTGAATCAATGCTTGATCCCATTGGATCCATTGAACCCTTTCTTGGTCCCCCGTGATCATTTGAATCAATGCTCGACTCCGTTGAGTCCATTGAACCTTTCTTGGCCCCCCGTGGTCAATTGAAAACCTCTTTTCCCCAACGGACATGTTTTTATTCTAAACGTGATATAAACAAACGCTTAAGTCTCCCACGCGCGAGCATGCAAGCAACGTTTAACCGCAAAGAATACGATCAAAACATCGTTCTTTAAAAATAACCAACAAATATACGTTTTTCTTACAAAGAACTACGTAGCTTTGAATTCTCCATCGCACCAGGAGATACGTAGGAGCAAGATTCACATCTTGTCAAGCACAATAATAAAAAATATCATTTTTCCCTTTTATTCTTCCCATTTATATATTCAAGCATGCAAGCAAAACTTTAAAAACACTTTTAGCCTTAACTAACTAGGAGGTTCCCGTTGAGTACAACAGACGTGAGGGGTGCTAATACCTTCCCCTTGCGTAATCGACTCCCGAACCCGGTAATGGTTGCGATGACCATCCTTTCCTCATCGTCAAGGGTTTTATTATCGTTTCCCTTTAATAAAAAAAACTAAAGGGTTTATCAACGTTCCCTTTAAACAAAAACTTTGGTGGAGACTCCGCATCTTCTTTCCCGAGCATTCGTACACGCTCGAGGATCGCGTTTTTTTAGAGAGCGCACAGCTGGCGATTCCGCTGAGGACACTTCCTCACTAGCGAGTCAAGCCTATCCTAGTTAGCTTTTATGCTAAGGGTTTTTTTGTTTTGCTTGCATGCTTTTGTTTTATTATCTTTATCTGTTTTTCTTCTCTTGCTTTATATTTATATGCTTCATTATGCTTTATGTTCATATGGGGATGTCAACTGTGTGTTGTCACATTGTTCGGGTTAATGCCGAACGTGTGAAGCTCTCTACCCGAGCTTTGAGAGAAAATTAAGATAAGATGGTGGTTGCGTAGCAGAGGCCCTCTTGACGTATGTCTTGTAGGGATGATGCGAAAACCCCGCCTAGAGTAGATTTCACTTGGAATTTATTGAGGTCTTGCGAGTAATTTGCAATTGACGGCAATATTTCCCTGTGAGATCCGTGACTCTAGGGACCTTTTAGAAAATCTCTAGAGCCTACATGTGAGAATGGGGGAAGTTTTGAACATTCCTATATTACACCCCTACATATCATAACATTTGCATTCATGAAAATAATTTTTCGCATATACGTTTTGCTTTATCGGGAATTAAAAAGGCAATCAGTAATTAAGCAAAAGAAATATGACTTCCGGGAAGAGAAACACACTTGCTTTCAAGGTCAAGGCTCCCAAGGTCGAAAGCCTGCAAGTTTTGAGTAATCAACTCTCTTTGGTCGACAAGAGTAACTTCTAAACAAGTTATGGATTGTTACTTGATCTCCTGCGCGTAAAGGTGGATACAATGGCTTTAACCACATTGGCTCAGTTCTATGACCCACCTCTTCGATGCTTCACATTCCAGGATTTCCAGTTAGCCCCAACCTTGGAAGAATTCGAGAAGATTTCGGGATGTAGTTTGAAAGATCATGGGCCTTACCTCGGTTTGAGAGAGGACCCTACTTTAGAAGTCATCGCCGAATCTTTACACCTTAGTGTCCCAGAAATAACACCACACTTGGAAACAAGAGGAAACACTAAGGGATTTACAAGAAGGTTTTTGGAGGCCAAGGCTCGGGTTTTGTTGGCCAACAAAGAGGGGAGGGCGTTCAATGCAATCCTAGATCTCTTGATATATGGATTAGTTTTGTTCCCTAATATGGAGGATTTCATAGATCTTCCGGCTATAGGGGTATTCATGACTAAGAATCTTGTACCTACACTTCTAGAGGATTTCCATTACTCTCTTTATGCTAGGCATGAAAAAGGGAAAGGAGGCACGATTCCCTGCTGTACTCCTTTAATACAAATATGGTTAATGTCCCACATGCCAAGAGACCGGGATTTTGTGGAAAACCGAGCCAAGCTCAAGTGGTCACAAAGAATGACGGCTCTCACCAAGGAGGATATCCATTGGTTTTCTCGAGATTTGGAGGATCCGGAAGTCATTTTTAGTTGCGGTGAATTCCCCAATGTACCCCTCATAGGTACTAAGGGATGTATCAATTATAACCCGGTCCTTTCTCTCCGCCAATTAGGTTATCCAATGGAGGACAAGCCCGATGACCTCTTGTTGGAAGCTTTTTTTCTAAGAGAAGGAGATAAAGACTCGACATTGCTAGAAAAAATCCAAAGAGCTTGGAGCCAAGTACATAAGAGAAACGTCGACAAAAAGCATTGTGTAGCCAAACCTCCCTACACTCAATGGGTGAAAGAAAGGGTCAAAATAATCAAGCTACCCTTTGCGGTTGTATGCCCTCCTAAACCTCTCGCGCCTAAGCCAATTTTAACCATTTCCATTAAAGAGGCAGAAGAGCTTAAAGCCAAGAATCAAGAGCTCCGAAGCAAAAATGGGAAGTTAGAATTAAAGCGCCTTCAAGCTTTGGGAGAGGTCGCTCGAGCAAAGAGAGATCGAGAGGAAACAACAAAATCTCTCCAAGAGTGTAGAAAAAGGCTAAGAATCTCCGAGGGGAAAAGAGAATGGATCGGAGGTGGTTTGGTTAGTGCCGACGCTAACCTCATAGCCAAGGACGAAGAGTTGGAGAAAGTCTTGCATTCCAACCAAGAACTCAAAAAGTTCGGGGAATTAGCCATTGAAGCTCAAAGAAAATGGAGGTTGAAATATCAAGAGAAAAATCAACAACTCCAAGAGGTCGTCAAGGACTACAAAGAGCGGCTACAAACCGAACGCGTCCAAAAGCAAGAATATGAGAACCTTTCTCTTCAAGGGAAGCTTAAGTGCAATCATCTCAAAGCCGATATCAAGAAATATGAAGAATATTTCGACCATATTGCAAGAGAGCACGGGGACCATATCACACAACTACACGATGAGATTAGAAGTGTGAACACCAAGCTAGCTCAACGCAAGGAGGTGATTGAGTTTGTGTGGCAAGACGCCGTCCGATTAAGTGAAGACTTCACAAAATTGGTCGCTTTCTCAAACATGGTCATTGTCAAACTTCCGAAGAAGCTAGCAAAAGCCGAGATGGTCATGCCATACTTTGTCATACCTAAGAAGATCCAGAAATTCATGAAGTTCTGCAAAGACACAGTAGACTTCTATAGGGAAGAAATGGACAAAGCGGAAAAAAGAGCGGCCGTTTGATTTGTATTAGCATTAGTTACATCTTGTAATTTGAATGTTATTCAATCAAATAATAATTTTGAAGCAATATTAATTTCCCGGCCTTTAATATTTACGATTGCTAATATTAACTGCGCGCCTTTAATTTCCTCGCAAAGCAAAATGAAAAAACGCATGTTTTTCATATCCATCGCATACATGCATTTACATGCATTTTCATGCATTTTTCTTAAATAAAAGGAAAAACACTCATTCATTTCCTAAAAATAGTTTGAAGCAATCATAGCCAGAAAACCCAATAAGCCATCGGCCCAAGAGCCAGATCTCCAACACTCGTACGGAACACGCGCTAACAAGCAAAGAATCATGGATAACTTGGAACAAAATCAAGCTGCTTTGAGAGGAGAGGTTGATGAAATGAAAGGAAAAATGGACCAACTGCTAGAGTTAATGCAAGCTCTGTCTAACCGTGAAAACAACCCTCGTCCAACTGTGGATGCGGCCAATGTGACATGGCCCCCTTACGGTCTACCTCAAGGTTACACCCCACCCGAAGGTGATAGCCTTGTGCCACCTCCTCAACCACAGCTTACCATCCCCGTTAGGAACGAAGAGCATCGTCCTCAAGGGAATTCCACCACTCAACATGAGATTGTTTCTCATAATGTGGAAGACACTCAGCCTAGGCATTCTGCTCCCGGCAACACCCACCAAGACAACGATTCTGCTCAAATATATCGTGTTTTGGAAGAAAGGTTGAAAGTTGTCGAAGGATCCAGCTCATATGGTGCTTACAATGCCTTGGATATGTGTTTGGTGCCTGATGTGGTAATCCCTCTGAAGTTCAAAGTACCGGACTTTGAGAGGTACAAAGGTATTCAATGCCCTAGAAATCATCTGCGGATGTTTTGTAGGAAGATGGCGGCCTACGCTACAAACAAGAAACTCATGATCCATGTGTTTCAAGACAGTTTGAGTGGAGCGTCGTTAGATTGGTACATGCAATTGGAGCATACCCACATCCAAACTTGGAAAGACTTAGCCGATGCTTTCTTAAAGCAATACAAGTACAATTTGGATATGGCTCCAAATAGGATGCAGTTGCAGAACCTTGTGCAAAGGAGTAACGAGTCCTTCAAAGAATACACTCAAAGGTGGAGGGAACTAGCATCTCGCGTGCAGCCACCGCTTTTGGAAAGAGAGCTTGTTGACACCTTCATGGGCACACTACAAGGCCCATATTATGACAAAATGATTGGAAGCACATCATCTGGGTTCTCCGATCTAGTCATAATCGGTGAAAGAATAGAAGATGGAGTGAAGAGGGGAAAGATTCAAGGCCCTCCTGAAGCTCAAAGTGGAGCTAGAAGACCCCCTAGTAACTTCCATAAAAAGAAAGAGGGGGAAGCGAACGCTGTTTTAGTGGGCCCATCTCGGGTACCCTCAACGCAAATGTCTCGCTACCATTATCCTTATGTGGCAGCAGCAGCAGTTCAGGGGCAGTACTCACCTCAAGTAATTCCCACGACTCCACCTCAACAGCCAGCAGTTTTGCCTCAGCAAAATCAACAGCAGCAACAAAGTGGGTATCCGCCGAGGAATCAAACGGGCCCAAAGAATAACTTTAGAAACGTGCAGTTTGATCCTGTACCCATGCCATACAGTCAGATCTTGCCGTACTTAATCCAAAAGGGGATGGTTGAGCTAAAACCACTACCACCTTTGGTGCCACCATATCCACCTATGTATGATGCAAATGCAAGGTGCGAGTACCACGCGGGGTCACCGGGGCACAACATCGAAGGCTGTAAAGCTTTCAAATACAAGGTCCAGAATCTCAATGACCGGAAGCTGCTATCCTTCAAGGAGGAGAACCCAAACGTGAAAAACAATCCATTGTCGGGTGTCATACCCCATTTTTGACCCACTTTCAATTCGTTTTTTCTCGTATGTTAAGCCAGAAATTTTCGTCGTTTCAGACGAAATTTCGGCAGGGAGGTATTTTAAAATACCTCATATTTTGTTCCGAAGGCGACCGTTTTATTTATTTATTTTGTTATTATTATTATTAGTTTTTTTTTTCTCTTTTATTATTTATTTTATTCTTTTCTTAATTTCTTTTATTATTAGTGTTCTGTCTTTTTATTTATTTTCGTTTTTTTGATTATTACTATTTTTACTGTGGTATTTATTTTTTCTCAAGTTTTTATCCAATTTCAGTCCAGGGGCAATATTGTCCAGTTTTTTTCATCAAACCCTAGTTTTGGTCCTTTAAATAGTGCACTTAATGCACAGTGCCCGGGGAGAACAGTGGAGAACAACAGTGAAAATCGGCCACCACAATCATCCAAAAAACCCTAAATCTTTTTCTTTCACAAGATCAACATAACCAACACATATCCAGCAGGCCAAAACCAACACAAAAACAACACAACTCAGCAAATAACCAAGCCAAAGCAACACGCACAGACCTTCACAACACACAACCCAAACGAAATCCAAAGCCCAAACGCCCCTAACACAAAAACCAGCTACAACCACACGGCACACAACAACACCAAAACAGAACCTAACCCACACGACCCAACACAATAACCCACGCACACACCACACAAACCCACACCACTCAAACCGCAAACAGCCCAGCACCACGCAACAAACACACACGACACACACCAAGCCAAAGCTAGCAAAGCCGAGCCAAAAACAAGGAAAAGGTAAAAAAATTTTGGTTGTTTTAAAACCTAGATCTAGGTTGTTTTAAACGGAGTTTGAAAATTTGAAGTGTGGATTTGAAGAGAGTGAAGAAAAAGATTTCATAAAACGCGTTTTTTTTAAAAAAGGTGGTGTTTTGTTTTTCCGGCACGGTGGCGCCGCCCCCTGGGCCGGCCAACCACCGCGCCGGAGAAGCTTGGCCGGCCAACTGTTTTTAGAGAGAGGTGGGAGAAGAAGTGAGGAAGAGAGAGGTAGAAGAGTGAAAATGAGGAAAAATGCTGAAAAAAAACACATATATAACCAGACCCAACCCAGGCCTAGCTCGGCCCATTCCACAATTTCATCTTCTCTCTTTTCAGATCGCTAAGCGCACCCCCATGTTTACTCTTGCACCCCCTTCTTCTATTTTATTTTCTTTTGCTTATTTCTTGCATTTTCTTTCCTTTTTTTTCTTTTTATTACTTGTTGGCTTTTATATTTTCATGTCATTTTACCTTTACTCTATTTATTTATTTTTATTTTGCTTTCTTTATTTATTTATTTATTTTTATGTCATTTTTTTTTCCTTTGTAACTTAGATTTATTTTAACGCATTTTCCTTTTCTTTTGTAGTATGGTTTATTTTCATTTTTTTATTTTTGCACTTTTATCTTATGTTTTACATTTCATGCATTTTTTTTTATTTTCTATATTTATTTTATGTCTGGCATATCTTGCACTTTTATTCTTTTATTTATTTATGCTACATATTTATCTAATGTTTTGCATATCATGCATCTTTTTATTTATTTATTCCAATGCATCTTTTTATTTATTCTTTTATTTATTTATGCTACATATTTATCTAATGTTTTGCATATCATGCATCTTTTTATTTATTTATTCCAATGCATCTTTTTATTTATTCTTTTATTTATTTATGCTACATATTTATCTAATGTTTTGC
Organism: Medicago ruthenica; assembly: GCA_018208015.1. Classification (NCBI taxonomy): domain Eukaryota; kingdom Viridiplantae; phylum Streptophyta; class Magnoliopsida; order Fabales; family Fabaceae; genus Medicago; species Medicago ruthenica. Next base: position 23,765,869 of record CM031376.1, read on the forward strand.
ATATCATGCATCTTTTTATTTATTTATTCCAATGCATCTTTTTATTTATTCTTTTATTTATTTATGCTACATATTTATCTAATGTTTTGCATATCATGCATCTTTTTATTTATTTATTCCAATGCATCTTTTTATTTATTCTTTTATTTATTTATGCTACATATTTATTTAATGTCTTGCATATCATGCATCTTTTATTCCAATGCAACATATTTATGTTATGTCCAATATTTCATGCATTTTTATTTGTTTTTTTTATTTTTATTTTATGTAGCATGTTTACTTAATGTAAAGTCCATCTCATGCATTTTTATTTTTATTTATTTTTTGTTTATTTTGCATATTTATTTATTTATGCACTTGCAATTTATTTTTCTTTATTTATTGCTTTATTATTTTTACTTTGTTATTGATACTTAGAATGTATTTAGGAACAATGTAAAATATAAATGAGAATATTGCACCGACACTCACATTTATTTATTCCGCTTTATGTTTAAAATGCAAAGGTAACGAACGTATCCGAGGAAAAGGGGGATCTCACTTTGATTCAACGTCTTTGTGAGAAAACTCCCGCGCTTATTTTATTTCGACCACCGCTTAGTTTATTTTTGTTAATTAACTTAATCAAAAATCAAAAAACATTTCAAATAACAAAAAACCAAAAAAATCTCTTCTCAATCAAATTTCATTTTCAAGTCAATTAATTCCTACATTTTCTTCAAAAACAATTTCAATCAATTTTTAATTATTTCAAACCTTTTTTTCAAATTAAAATCAATCAAACTCACATCTTTATCCTTCCACGCCATTTCGGCCTCTTATCTTTCTCAAAACTTTTTTTTTCAAGCTTTAAAATCAATCAAAACAAATCACTCGGCTTTTTAACCCGAACTACATCGGTTTTGATCCCATTTGGGTATGTAGGCAAAGGACCTTGTCCTTCCAAACCAACTAAACAAAAATCAATAAAAAACACAAACATTTTCTTTTCTTTTAAAACTCATCACTTTAATTTTTCACACTTAAGCATCTGTTTACAAACAAATAATCAATTTTAGCATAAAGATAAATAAAAAACAAGAGGTTCCTATAGAGTACTATAGACGTTTAGGGTGCTAACACCTTCCCTTTGCGTAACCAACCCCCGGACCTTTGATCTCTTAAAAATAGGGTTTTTCGAACTTTCTCCCTTTTCCTCGGAAAAATAAAAGATCGGTGGTGATCTCAAAAATGCGAGTCAACGCTAAGTAATAGCTTGATATCCTAAAATCACCGCGACAAAAATGGCGACTTCACTGGGGACCAAAATCCTAAGTGGGTTAAACCTATCTTGCTTTTCTTTATCTTTATGTTTTATTATTATTTGTAATTGTAAATATGTGCTTAAGTGTTTATCTTTTTTCGTGAGTGGTGAGATAAGTCCTACACCCGGACTTGAGGGAAACATAAGATAGGATGGTGGTATAATCAAAGTGTCTTTCCGAGAGTAAATTTCGGATGTGGCACATGTGATAACCCCGCTCAATGAAGGAATCTTGGAAGTATTATTATGTCAGCATGAGTAAGTCGTGTTCGGCATTGATATTTTCAAGTGACCTATGAAGTTGAGGACCTTTAGTTACCTTTAACCCATCTTGGCCTTTTAGGACGTAGTGCGGTGGCTAACCAAGAGTAATCTTGAATTAGTTGATACGCGATACTACACTCAAACGAGACTTCCTTACGAATATTATTGGACCGGGAGTCAATCTCGCAACCCGACGATATTTGGAAGGGGTTGAGGACTTTGGGAACTTGGTAGAACCCGTGATACAGGTACATGTGAAACCATAGTCCTTACCAAATGGCGTGTTTACCCTTGACTCCAACATTATGGACCTAAACTCACCATGTTTTCTCCGCTCTTTAGCATAATCATGCATACATGCATTCTTTCATAAACATTTCTTTCATTAAGTATCAAAGGACTTAGACAAGTTTTGTTGTGAACATCGTAGGAATGAACTTCACAAAGAGAAACACTCAGAAATGCAATTTCAAAAGCTCGGATTTGACAAACTTAAGGAAGCTAGGATCTTTAGTGACTAGTCCAGAGGATTTTCCCGAGCTCGTTATGAGAAATCACTTGGCATCCTCAAGTTTGAAATATCGGGACTTTTTTAAGATTTCTACTGACAAATTTCTAAGCATATCCCTTGGCTTTGTTCCTAGACAAGGGGATTGTTTGTAATATTTTAAATGAAACGTTCAAACTATGATGTTTACAATTACTTCGACAAGCCCTTCGATAACAAAACTTTTTTGCATAAGCATAATCATGCATCATCCTGCATTCATAGTTTCCAATCGAGTCTTACATTTTGTTCACCAATAAAAGGTCAATCTGCCGCAGTCAAAGGAAGTGGCCCGGCGTATTCATTCCAAGCCTATTCGCATTCACAACACTCGAAGCACATCAGAGAAAAAGAATGGATCTGTTAGAGCAAGAAAACCAGAACCTCCGGGAAGAGGTGGCCAATCTCCGGGAAGGGATGGAGAAGTTGACCTCCATGATGAATGCTCTGTTAGCTTCCCAAGCCCAAACGTCAGTTCCTCAGCCTGCTGTCACTGCTCTTGAGCAACCAATCTCGATTGCTTTGCCAACCTCTACTGTGCTTACTCCTCCGCCCGGTCTGTCGTTCACTCAAGCGGTTGCAACAAATTCAACACCTCTTATCCACACCGTCCAACAGGAGGCCGTACCTATCTTTCGTGCTAAAAGTGTTGGAAATTTTGACAGGATGGTTGAACTTCAGGAGAAATTTGACGGAATGCAACGAGAGATTGAAGCCCTCCGTGGAAGAGATTTGTTTGGCAAAGATGCTCGAGAACTCTGCTTGGTTCCTAACGTTGTAATACCGCCTAAGTTCAAAGTCCCTGACTTTGAAAAGTACAAAGGGAACACATGTCCACGAAGCCACTTGGTGATGTACGCAAGGAGGATGTCTGCACACACCAACAATCATAAGCTCCTCATCCATTTCTTCCAGGACAGCTTGACTGGGGCCGCTCTGATGTGGTACATGAATTTAGAAAGCGCTAATATCAGAACTTTCAATGACTTGGGGGAAGCCTTCATTCGCCAGTACAAGTACAATCTGGACATGGCCCCCGACAGAGACCAGCTTCAGGCTATGGCCCAAAAAGAAAAGGAAACCTTCAAGGAATACGCCCAGCGTTGGAGAGAGATTGCTGCACAAGTCAACCCGCCTCTAGAAGAGAAGGAGATGACAAAGGTTTTCTTGAAGACTCTCGGCCAATTTTACTATGAGAAAATGGTTGCCAGTGCGCCGACGGATTTTACAGAGATGGTTAATATGGGAATGCGTCTGGAGGAAGGAGTCCGAGAGGGACGTTTGGTTATGGAAAGTGATTTTGCTGCCAACAGTACAGAGGGGTTTGGGAATGGCTTTTTAGGATAAGAGGAGCAAGAGGTAAGTATGGCGGCCCATATGCAGCCTCAGCAACAGTATCAACAACAGCCTCGACAACAGAATCAATTTCAGTGGATATCCCATTTTGATCCAATCCCTATGGCATATGCAGAGTTGCTCCCCGCTTTGCTTGATAAAAACCTTGTTCAAACTAAGGCACCCCCTCGGGTACCTGAAAAGTTGCCACGTGGGCATAGACCTGATCTCTCTTGTGCTTTCCATCAAGGGGCACCCGGTCATGACATTGAGCGCTGTTACGCCTTGAAAGCTGAAGTCCAGAAGTTGATACAGGCTAATATCTTATCCTTCAAAGAGTCATGCTCCAATGTGCAAGCTAATCCATCACCGGATCATGGGACCTCATCTGTTAATTTGATGCAAGATTGTTCAGAAACTCACCCTGTTGAAGAAGGTGGCAGTTAATTTTGTGACACATGGCAGAATTTACCGCAATTGGATCGCCGTAGACGTTCCTTTTCGCTTTTCTTTTTTCCGAATAACAGTTTGTTGTTTTCGCTTTTAGTTTTTATAAAAAAATCCTTTCGTTTCGCCCGAGATGAAAGTGAACTTTTAGGGCTTTTGTTTCATGCATTCCCATCATCAAATAAGAAGTCGTTTTGTTCCTGACTATGTTTTTATTGTTCTTAGCTTTTTCTGGAAAATGGTAACACAAAAAACCAAAAAGTTAATTATCTTTCTTTTATTTGTTTTCCTTTTAATCATTTTCAAATGTATGCATTAACTCATTTTCTCAAATCAATCAATCATCAATCATATGTAGACTAAACATCAATAAACCCGTTGAACACTGTAACCCTATGCTCTCTCCCGACTCTGAGCTCCCTGTTTACGAAGCTGAAGAGGAGGAGGACGAAGGGATCTCTCGGTTACTAGAATACAAAAAGAACATCATTCAGCCACATGAAGAAGCACTGGAAATGATTAACTTGGTTTCCGAAGAGCTGCCAATACGGTACTCCTACCCTTATCCCAGATGAATGGTGCCGTTGAAAAAGGACAAAAAAAAAACAAAAAAGAAAAGCAAAACAAAAAAAACAGAAAAAAACACAAAAACAAAAAGAAAATATATCAAGAAGATTGTCCAAAAGACGGTAGTCACCTACAAGGACTGACATGAGATGTTACCGTACGCTTTGCGCGGGTATCGTGCTTCAGTACGCACTTCAACAGGGGCAACCCCCTTCTCTTTGGTATATGTCTAGAAGCAGTGCTCCCCGAAGAGGTCGAGATCCCATCAATGAGAATTCTAATGGAAGCCAAATTATCAGAGGCTGAATGATGTCCAAACAAATATGATCAGTTCAAACTTGATTGAAGAGAAACGCACGAATGCTTTGTGTCACGGGCAGTCCTCGTGTGCTCCAAGAAGGAGGTCTTGTGCTCAAGAAGATCCAATCTTTTCAACCTGATTCCAGGGGCAAATGGACGCCCAATTATGAAGGCCCATATGTCGTCAAGAGAGCTTTCTCCGGTGACGCTTTGACTCTTACGACCATGGATGGTGACGAGCTTCCCCGTCCTGTGAATGCTGATGCAGTCAAGAAATACTTTGTCTAAAAAATAAAAGAACAGCTCGGTAAGTCGAAAACCCGAAAGGGCGGCTTAGGCAAAAATGAGCGTCTCGGTGGATCGAAAACCTGAAAGGGCGGTCCAGGCAAAAATTAGAGACATGAAACAGAAAATAATCATCCTGATAGGTCGAAAACCCGAAAGGGCGATCTATGCAAAAGTTAAGGATCCAAAGACAAAGTAACTGCATTAGTCTGATCTCTACTCACTTGGGGCACATCAGCGGTCAAAGAAACTCTGATTCTGAAGCATCTAAACGGTGGAATTCAAAGTTGTCAGGGAGAATAGCGGTTATTGTGTTCAATGTACCTTCCCCTTTATATTTACCATTTTCCAAACTCTTTAAGATCCGTGGAGCCATGCCATTGGCGGGCCACCACTCTTTTAAATAAATTTGAGCATGTTGCCTTTCATTTGTAATTCTCATTTATTCAGTTTATAAAAACTTCTTTTATTTTTGATGGTAGTACTTGAAACAAAATCTTTTTCAAAATCATAAATATTTTTTTTCATGTCTTTTTGAAAAGCACAAACAACAAACACATTTTCTTTGAACTCCTGAATAAGTGAAGGGTGTGTCAACAGCTATCCTGAGAACGGATAAACTCTGCAGTGCTGAACATGGTCAATTGCTTAAAAAAAAAAAGAAAAAAGAAATATATGAAAAGAGAAAAAGAAAGAGCTCGGTAAGTCGAAAACCCGAAAGGGCGGCTTAAGCAAAAGTGAGCGTCCCGGTGGATCGAAAACCCGAAAGGGCGATCCAGGCAAAAATTAGGGGCATACAAAAGAATACATTCCCGGTGGATCGAAAACCCGAAAGGGCGGTCCAGGCAAAAATTAGGGATTCAAAAAAGGCAAAACAAAAATAAGCATGACCACAGAAGCACCAGTTCTTCTACCATGGTTTTTGGATTGGCACGCTCTCCCCAGGAAGTGTCTACTCCCCATCAGTTGTTGCATATGTCGGGCTTTACCTCGTCATTGTTTTGATATGCCCCCAGTGGCATCATCCCCATTGAAGATTACCGAGTGTTTGTGATGCGACGTCAGGTCACTTTCCATTTTATCCGTCCAATCTTGTCTCATCAAGTCAATCCTACATACAATCATACCAGTCAATCCTACATACAATCATACCAGTCAATCCTTCATACAATCATACCAGTCAACCCTTCATGCAATCACAAGTTAATCAGTCATGCCAGTCATACAAGTCGTGTCATCATTCATGCATTCATACATTCATGCATATACACATTCATGCATAAACAATAAAGACAATATCATTGATACATGGTCGCGTTCACCACTCTGAGTCTTGTTTTGAATATCTTTCCATGCCAATCAATCGTGAATAATTTGTAACACTCTTTTCCCCAAATGTCATCCCCAGTATTTCATCCTAAGATGTCACTCTCTTTTCGCCGAGTGGCAGTTCCTTAACGAACAGTTTGTGCATTGTCTTATCCAGGCTTTTGTCGTTAGTGGCAAGTTCGGCAACAATCCGAACAGCTGACATTTATCTTTCATCCAACTCTTATCTTTCATCCAGTTTTATGTTTCATCCAGCATTCATCTTTCATCAAGCATTTATCTTTTATCCAGCATTTATTTTTCATCCAGCATTTATTTCATCCAGCTTTTATATTTCGTCCAGCTTTTAAATTTCATCCAGCTTTTAAATTTCATCCAGCTCCTAAATTTCATCTAGCTTTTTATATTTTATCCTGCTTTTATATTCCATCCAGCATTTATCTTTCATCCAGTATTTATCTTTCATCCAGCATTTACTTTTCATCCGGCTTTTATTTTTCATCCAGCATTTATCTTTCATCCAGCATTTATTTTTCATCCAGCATTTATTTCCTCATCCAGTTTTATCTTTCATCCAGCATTTATTTTTCATCCAGCCTTTATCTTTCATCCAGCTTTTATTTTTCATCCAGCATTTATCTTTCATCCAACATTTATTTTTCATCCAGCATTTATTTTTCATCCAGCATTTATCTTTCATCCAGCATTCATTTTTCATCCAGTTTTATCTTTCATCCGGCGTTTATTTTTCATCCAGCATTTATCTCTTCATCCAGCTTTTATCTTTTCATCCAGCTTTTACTTCTCATCTAGCTTTCACCTTTCATCCGACATTTACCCTTTTATCATGTCGTCAGTGGCAAGTTCGGCAACAACCCGAACAGCTGACATTTATCCTTTTATCATGTCGTCAGTGGCAAGTTCGGCAACAACCCGGACAGCTGACATTTACCTCTGTTTCTTGTTGTCAGTGGCAGTTCGGCATTAACCCGAACAGCTGACATCTATCCCCAGTGAAACCATTTTATCCCCAGTAGAGTCGGACCCCGTTTCTTTTAACAGACTCGGGTATCCTTTTGTTTTGTTATCCCCAGTCGAGCTGTCCTCGTCGTCTTGCATTCATACTTGCATCGCGAGCACTCACGATATTACATGCACAACATCACGTGCATAGCATCACATGCACAGCATTGCTTTCATAGCATTTTACAGTCGAAATTGGTCAAAAATGGTGTACTCTGTATTTAAGTCTCTTCGACCCGTCGATTTAAAATTTCACTTTTAAATCTCCGTAACGAAGAAACTTAAATAGGGGCATCTGTCATACCCCATTTTTGACCCACTTTCAATTCGTTTTTTCTCGTATGTTAAGCCAGAAATTTTCGTCGTTTCAGACGAAATTTCGGCAGGGAGGTATTTTAAAATACCTCATATTTTGTTCCGAAGGCGACCGTTTTATTTATTTATTTTGTTATTATTATTATTAGTTTTTTTTTTCTCTTTTATTATTTATTTTATTCTTTTCTTAATTTCTTTTATTATTAGTGTTCTGTCTTTTTATTTATTTTCGTTTTTTTGATTATTACTATTTTTACTGTGGTATTTATTTTTTCTCAAGTTTTTATCCAATTTCAGTCCAGGGGCAATATTGTCCAGTTTTTTTCATCAAACCCTAGTTTTGGTCCTTTAAATAGTGCACTTAATGCACAGTGCCCGGGGAGAACAGTGGAGAACAACAGTGAAAATCGGCCACCACAATCATCCAAAAAACCCTAAATCTTTTTCTTTCACAAGATCAACATAACCAACACATATCCAGCAGGCCAAAACCAACACAAAAACAACACAACTCAGCAAATAACCAAGCCAAAGCAACACGCACAGACCTTCACAACACACAACCCAAACGAAATCCAAAGCCCAAACGCCCCTAACACAAAAACCAGCTACAACCACACGGCACACAACAACACCAAAACAGAACCTAACCCACACGACCCAACACAATAACCCACGCACACACCACACAAACCCACACCACTCAAACCGCAAACAGCCCAGCACCACGCAACAAACACACACGACACACACCAAGCCAAAGCTAGCAAAGCCGAGCCAAAAACAAGGAAAAGGTAAAAAAATTTTGGTTGTTTTAAAACCTAGATCTAGGTTGTTTTAAACGGAGTTTGAAAATTTGAAGTGTGGATTTGAAGAGAGTGAAGAAAAAGATTTCATAAAACGCGTTTTTTTTTAAAAAAGGTGGTGTTTTGTTTTTCCGGCACGGTGGCGCCGCCCCCTGGGCCGGCCAACCACCGCGCCGGAGAAGCTTGGCCGGCCAACTGTTTTTAGAGAGAGGTGGGAGAAGAAGTGAGGAAGAGAGAGGTAGAAGAGTGAAAATGAGGAAAAATGCTGAAAAAAAACACATATATAACCAGACCCAACCCAGGCCTAGCTCGGCCCATTCCACAATTTCATCTTCTCTCTTTTCAGATCGCTAAGCGCACCCCCATGTTTACTCTTGCACCCCCTTCTTCTATTTTATTTTCTTTTGCTTATTTCTTGCATTTTCTTTCCTTTTTTTTCTTTTTATTACTTGTTGGCTTTTATATTTTCATGTCATTTTACCTTTACTCTATTTATTTATTTTTATTTTGCTTTCTTTATTTATTTATTTTTATGTCATTTTTTTTTTCCTTTGTAACTTAGATTTATTTTAACGCATTTTCCTTTTCTTTTGTAGTATGGTTTATTTTCATTTTTTTATTTTTGCACTTTTATCTTATGTTTTACATTTCATGCATTTTTTTTTATTTTCTATATTTATTTTATGTCTGGCATATCTTGCACTTTTATTCTTTTATTTATTTATGCTACATATTTATCTAATGTTTTGCATATCATGCATCTTTTTATTTATTTATTCCAATGCATCTTTTTATTTATTCTTTTATTTATTTATGCTACATATTTATCTAATGTTTTGCATATCATGCATCTTTTTATTTATTTATTCCAATGCATCTTTTTATTTATTCTTTTATTTATTTATGCTACATATTTATCTAATGTTTTGCATATCATGCATCTTTTTATTTATTTATTCCAATGCATCTTTTTATTTATTCTTTTATTTATTTATGCTACATATTTATCTAATGTTTTGCATATCATGCATCTTTTTATTTATTTATTCCAATGCATCTTTTTATTTATTCTTTTATTTATTTATGCTACATATTTATTTAATGTCTTGCATATCATGCATCTTTTATTCCAATGCAACATATTTATGTTATGTCCAATATTTCATGCATTTTTATTTGTTTTTTTTATTTTTATTTTATGTAGCATGTTTACTTAATGTAAAGTCCATCTCATGCATTTTTATTTTTATTTATTTTTTGTTTATTTTGCATATTTATTTATTTATGCACTTGCAATTTATTTTTCTTTATTTATTGCTTTATTATTTTTACTTTGTTATTGATACTTAGAATGTATTTAGGAACAATGTAAAATATAAATGAGAATATTGCACCGACACTCACATTTATTTATTCCGCTTTATGTTTAAAATGCAAAGGTAACGAACGTATCCGAGGAAAAGGGGGATCTCACTTTGATTCAACGTCTTTGTGAGAAAACTCCCGCGCTTATTTTATTTCGACCACCGCTTAGTTTATTTTTGTTAATTAACTTAATCAAAAATCAAAAAACATTTCAAATAACAAAAAACCAAAAAAATCTCTTCTCAATCAAATTTCATTTTCAAGTCAATTAATTCCTACATTTTCTTCAAAAACAATTTCAATCAATTTTTAATTATTTCAAACCTTTTTTTCAAATTAAAATCAATCAAACTCACATCTTTATCCTTCCACGCCATTTCGGCCTCTTATCTTTCTCAAAACTTTTTTTTTCAAGCTTTAAAATCAATCAAAACAAATCACTCGGCTTTTTAACCCGAACTACATCGGTTTTGATCCCATTTGGGTATGTAGGCAAAGGACCTTGTCCTTCCAAACCAACTAAACAAAAATCAATAAAAAACACAAACATTTTCTTTTCTTTTAAAACTCATCACTTTAATTTTTCACACTTAAGCATCTGTTTACAAACAAATAATCAATTTTAGCATAAAGATAAATAAAAAACAAGAGGTTCCTATAGAGTACTATAGACGTTTAGGGTGCTAACACCTTCCCTTTGCGTAACCAACCCCCGGACCTTTGATCTCTTAAAAATAGGGTTTTTCGAACTTTCTCCCTTTTCCTCGGAAAAATAAAAGATCGGTGGTGATCTCAAAAATGCGAGTCAACGCTAAGTAATAGCTTGATATCCTAAAATCACCGCGACATCGGGGCATGCGGGTCCCTCTGTGAACGCAGTGGAAGAGCAAGAAAACTTTGGCCCGATCCAAGAGGTGGTCAATGTAAAAACCCCCATGTCGATCATAAGGCAAAAATTGATCGGCTTTGTTTTGTTCGAAGAGATGCACGCCAACTGCGAAGCCTGCATAATTAATCCCGACGAGTGCGAAGAATTGAAGAAATGTCTTCAAGAGCTGATGGATCAAGGTTGGATCCAAATGGGCTATGCAAAAGATAGCACGGACATTGCTACCTTGGAGTCTCATGACCCAAAACCTCTCGAAATCCCATACCAAAGGAGAGAGGTATAAATACCTGTGAGGCCCATAACATTCCATGTGCCGGCACCTTTCCCTTTTGAGAGTACAAAGAAAGTGCCGTGGAATTACCAACCTGTCGCCTATATGGAGGGAAAGCCCTTGGCAAAATTAGAATCCAGCGTCACTAACATTGTCGGCGTTGGAGGAATGACAAGGAGTGGTAGAGTCTTCGCTCCGAAAGAGCTCGGGAAGACACCAGCGGAGCTACCAAGAGAACCCCTCAAAGAAAAGAACGTGGAAGAGGATGAAAACCAAGCAGGACCCTCTCATAAAACAGCCCTGCAAAAAGAGGCCGAGGAGTTCCTAAGGATAATCCAAAAGAGCGAGTATAAGATAATTGACCAGTTGGGTCAAACTCCCTCCAAAATCTCCATGTTATCTTTATTGCTAAGCTCGGAGGCTCACCGAGAAGCATTACTGCGGATCCTTAGTGAAACACATGTCACTAAGGATATCCCTGTGGACCAATTCGATGGGATAGTCGCAAACATTACCTCAAGTAGGTATTTGGGTTTCAACAACGACGAGCTACCCGACGAGGGGCATATTCACAACTACGCTTTGCATATCTCCGTGAAGTGCATGGACCACATCCTCTTTCGAGTGTTAGTGGACACAAGATCATCATTAAACGTCATGCCCAAGACTACCCTTCTAAAGCTATCATGTGAAGGGACAGTAATGAAGCCAAGCGCTTTAGTGGTAAAAGCTTTTGACGGGTCAAGAAGGGCCGTCATAGGAGAGATTGACCTACCAGTTCAAATCGGGCCTAAGGTTTTCTCCATCACCTTCCAAGTCATGGACATTAATCCAGCTTACAGTTGTCTTCTCGGACGACCATGGATTCACATCGCCGGAGCCATCACCTCCACCCTACACCAGAAACTCAAGTTCATTGTCGATGACAAGATGATTGTAGTTTCCGGACAAGAGGATATGATGGTAAGTCATCTTTCGTCATTCCGTTACATAGAAACGGACGAAGAAGCTGTTGATATTCCCTTCCAATCTTTGGAAGTGGCAAATGTCGTGACCATGAGCTCACAACGCAAGAGGGAGGCAAGAACAGCCATGTCATCGTGGAGGGCAGTAAGAGAAGCTCTAGAAGAGAGTAGACCCACCGGATGGTTTAAGCTGGTGGACATACCAGAGAAGAAGAACCGTTTTGGGCTAGGATATCAACCATCAGCGGAAACCTCCTCAAAGCCTCCAAAGCAAGCGATCCCTCCTATTTTAGAGACCTTTCACAGCGCAGGTTTTAGCTACGAAGACCAAGGGGCTCTGTTGGAAGACGAGGATGAAGAAGTGCCCGACTTGGTGCACCGATGTACTTCGGATGAAATCTTGAACAATTGGAGTGCCATCGAAATTCCCGAAATCATTTCCAGTTTCAAGTAATTTACCATGTTTGTTTTTGTTTTTTTAAAAAAATCATTCTGCTCTGCCCAAGGCAAATGATTAGTTGTGTGGGCCCCCATGTTTTAAAGTTATTTCAATCATAAATAAAATTGCATTTTATGTTCAATTGAGTTCATTTTCTTTCTTTTGTTCTTTAATAGCAATTTATTTTTTTAAAAAAAATTTCTGCAAAAACCTAAAATCAAATCATACTCATGCAGATCCACAAATCCACCAACCAAAAACAACACTGCCTTAATCCCTTATGACTTCAATTTCCCGATTAACCAAACGGAGGACGATGAAGAGGACGATTATGAACTGCCTGAAGAATTGTCCAAGCTTGGGGATCAAGAGGATAGGGTGATACAACCTCATCAAGAACCGATTGAAATGATCAACTTGGGGACTGAAGAAGATAAGAAAGAGGTCAAAGTGGGAGCCTCCCTGCAAGAGGATGTGAAGGAAAAGCTGGTTAAACTATTGCAAGAGTATGTGGATGTGTTCGCTTGGTCGTATCAAGACATGCCAGGTTTAGACCCCAACATTGTCGTGCATAAACTACCCCTCAAGCCAGAATGCCCACCAGTAAAGCAGAAGTTGAGAAGAACCCGACCCGACATGGCTCTCAAGATTAGAGAGGAGGTCAAAAAGCAGTTCGATGCCGGTTTCTTAGCAGTAACCAAGTATCCGCAATGGGTTGCTAACATTATGCCAATCCCAAATAAGGATGGCAAAGTCAGGATGTGTGTGGATTACCGGGACTTGAATAGAGCAAGCCTAAAGGATGATTTCCCACTACCACATATTGATATTTTGGTAGACAACACCGCCCAATTCTCAGTATTCTCCTTCATGGACGGTTTCTCGGGATACAACCAAATTAAAATGGCTCCAGAAGACATGGAGAAAACTACATTCATCACCCCATGGGGAACTTTCTGCTATAAGGTAATGCCCTTCGGATTAACAAATGCCGGGGCAATATATCAAAGAGCAATGGTGACTCTTTTCCATGATATGATTCATAAGGAAATAGAGGTCTACGTTGATGATATGATTGCCAAATCCCAGACGGAAGAAGATCACCTGGTCCATTTGCAAAAGCTATTCGAACGCCTGAGAAGGTTCAAGCTGCGCTTAAATCCTAACAAGTGCACATTTGGGGTTAGATCCGGAAAGTTATTGGGTTTCATCGTCAGTGTAGTACCCCAATTTTGTCCTAAGCCTTTTCAAAACAAAAATAAAAAAAAAATCAAAGAGAGGGAAAAAGTCAAAGTCAACAAAAGTCAACAAAAAAGTCAACATTTCAAAAATGATGACTTCGCAGTGCGAAGTTCACTTAGCAGTGCGAAGCCTGCGATTTTTCTGCAGATTTTTGGTTTCTTTGATTTAATTCCAGTTTTTGTTACACATCATTTTCATTATTATTTTCATCAGCATTCATGGCTAATTGGGTTCAGCAAAGCCAGAGTTGAGAGACTTGCCATTAATGCCAAGGAAAGAAGCTTTTTCTTCCAACCTAGCATGTGGCAAGCAAGTGGGCTTGCCCTTGGGCAGCTCTTGTCCCTCCCAAGTGACCTGCTACTGACCCTAGGGTTGCCAGCCACCAGCTTGAGGACTTTCTTCCTGCTTGCTCCCCCAAAACCAGTCAAACCCAGCTGGTTTTCACTTGCAAAAGCCATGATTGCTTGCCCTGTTTTTCAGCAGCTTTTCATCCCTCTCACACCAGCCACATGTTGCCTTTTGCATCCCCCAACCTCTGCACATCACAGTGCACGTTTTCATTGTCCAACCATTGAGATTGCAAGGATTAATCCCCAAGCATAGCCAATTGCAATCCAGCCATGTTTCATCATCATTTCTATCCAAAGACCATTGAATTTGTGGCTGAAATCAGTCAAGGCTTTAACCCTTGGCACAAGGCAAGGTTGCCTCTATCCATTAGCATTAAATACAAAGCCATTTAGCCTGAATTTAGCCCACAAATCAGCTAGGTCCTATGGATTTTCCATCATTGCATTGGATTGCATTTTGGCCTATAAATAGAGATGCAAGGCAAGAAGGTTTGCAGCATTAATATACCACTACTCATCCATTATTCCAGCTTACAAACACTTGCAAATAACCAGAGAAAAACCAGCCAAAACACTAGCAAAAACCAATCCCAATACAAAGCTTTGCACAAGTTCAAAGTTCATCACCAACATTCAAAACCTTTGCAAGAACTTTCAACCAATCCAAGTTCATTGCAGCAGGAGCTTTGCTAAGGATTTCTGTAAGTTTCTAAGTCATTATCTTGCATCTATAATTGTGCTTGCATATCAATTTTGGTCCAAAACCTTTTTGTTCTAAAAATCCCTTTTGAATTTCAAAAGAAATCCCAAGGTTTGCAAAACATCAAAACTGGTTTGTCCAGCTCTTTTCATTGCCAAAACTCAAATCTTTTCACCCTCCTAAAAGGTCCTGAGTGTGTTTAGAAGTTGTTTCTGAACAACAGTTCAGAAACAACTTCTGAACTCAAAAATTCGCATTGTTCGCAGTGCGAAGTCATGGTCGCAGAGCGACCATGACAGAACTCAGAATCTGAGTTTAGGCCCCCAAATGGCCAATTTTTGAGGTTCTAGCCCAAGAGCTCAGAACCTAGGAGTTTTAAAACTCATGTTATTCAAACCAGTTCAAGGATTTTGCATAATATTGGAAAATTCGCAAGTTCGGGTAACACTTTTGTGGATAACTTGCAAAACAAGTTATGTCCCCAAACTTTCAAAACAACTTGAACAAACCAGCTATGTTCATCACTTTCAAATCCAAACTTGAACAATAAACATTGTTCATGATTTTCAAAACCAAACGTGAACATAAGCCGAATTTGTTCGCTTTTCAAAATCATTCGCAAAATGAGCCGAACTTGTGCGTTTTCTAACAAAATTGCTAAAACCTCTTCATCTTGGGTTTCAAACCAAATGTTTTGATAAACTTTGGGATTTCTAAGAAATTCAAAACAAAAAAAACCTGAATGAAAAAGGGATGGTGTGACGTATGTCTCTCCATTGCCCCGATTGTACGAATGCGTGACGTATGTCTCGTCGTTCGGACAATCGTCATTCCATTTTCAACGCATCCGACCATACCAAACCAATTCTTGGCCCCCTTGTGGTCAATCCGAACCTTTTGGTCCCCCGTGGCCACTAGATTCAATCCCTCGACTCGTTTGAGTCACTTCGGTCAATGTTCGACTCGTTCGAGTCCATTGTACCCGTTCTTGATCCCGTTGGATCAATCGAACCTTTCCCCGACTCGTTGGAGTCACTTCGGTCAATGATCGACTCGTTTGAGTCCATTGCACCCTTTTTGGTCCCATAGCGACCAATTCGAACCCTTTTACCCAACGGACATGCCTTTTAACATTCTAGCGCGATTTTAAACAAACGCTTAATAAGTCTCCCATGCGCGAGCATACAAGCTACGTTTAATCGCAAGAATTCGGTTAAAACATCGTCCATTTAAAAATAACCAACATATGTACGTTTTTCTACCAAAGAACTACGTACGCTTTGAATTCTCCGACTACCGGGAGATACGTAGGAGCAAGATCGACATCTTGTCAAGCGCAATAATAAAAAAAACTTTCCTTTTCCCTTTCGTTTGTTTTTATCTCTTTTTCCCCCTTTTAGTATATTTTCTTTTGACATAGATAAGCATGCGCGCAAAACATTTAAAAACATTTTAAGCTTTAGCCAAATAGAAGGTTCCCGTTGAGTACAACGGACGTGAGGGGTGCTAATACCTTCCCCTTGCGTAATTGACTCCCGAACCCGACAATGGTTGCGATGACCAGTCCTTTTCCTCATCGTCAAGGGTTTTATTATCGTTTCCCTTCAAACAAAAAACTTAAGGGTTTATCAACGTTCCCTTTACACAAAAACTTTGGTGGCGACTTCACAAGGCCTTCCGAGCGTTCGTACACGTCCTCGGAAGATTGCGCGTTTTTAACGAGAGCGCACAGTCAGCCAGAGGGGAATTGAAGTGGATCCTGACAAGGTAAAGGCCATACAAGATATGCCGGCGCCAAATACCGAAAAGGAGGTTCGTGGGTTCTTAGGGAGATTGAACTACATTGCTAGATTCATCTCACATATGACAGCCACCTACGAACCAATCTTCAAACTGCTAAAGAAAAATCAAGCCGTTCAGTGGAACGAGGACTGCCAAGAGGCGTTTGACAAGATCAAGCAATACCTACAAGAACCACCAATTTTAATACCTCCGGTTCCGGGTAAACCCCTCATCTTATACCTAACCGTGCTTGAGGGATCAATGGGTTGCGTGTTAGGACAACAAGATGAAACGGGAAGAAAAGAGCACGCAATCTACTACCTAAGCAAGAAGTTCACCGACTGTGAATCAAGGTATACTTCGCTTGAAAAGACTTGCTGCGCTTTAACATGGGCTGCTCGACGCTTAAGACAGTACATGTTGACCCACACCACTTGGTTGATATCAAAGATGGATCCCGTCAAATACATCTTTGAAAAGCCTGCCCTCACGGGAAAGATAGCCCGTTGGCAAATGTTGCTGTCTGAGTACGACATCCAGTATGTCACTCAAAAGGCTATAAAAGGGAGTGTTTTATTCGAGCACCTTGCTCACCAACCATTGGAGGATTATCAACCCATACAATTTGACTTCCCCGATGAAGACGTTGTAGCCTTGAATGATGAAAAGATCATAAGTGATGACGAAGGGCCAGAACCAGGAGCTCGGTGGAAGCTCGCTTTCGATGGTGCCTCAAATGCCATGGGGCACGTGATCGGGGCAGTCCTAATATCACCAAGAAATGGGTATCAACCCTTCACAGCAAGGTTATGCTTTGACTGCACCAATAACATGGCAGAGTATGAAGCGTGCATCTTGGGCCTCGAAGCGGCAATTGACCTAAGGATCAAAGTCCTTGAAGTATACGGGGACTCAGCACTAGTCATCTATCAAGTGAAAGGAGAATGGGAAACAAAACATCCCAATTTGATTCCCTACCGTGCCCGGGTTGTAGAGTTGATTGAGCATTTCAATGAGATCACATTTCACCACATACCTCGAGAAGAGAATCAGGTAGCGGATGCCTTGGCTACATTATCATCAATGTACCAAGTAAATTTCCACAACGAGGCGCCAATCATAAAGATGGATCGTAGGGATAAACCAGTTGTGTGTGCAGTAGTCGAAGAAGAACTCGACAACAAACCCTGGTTTTACGACATCCAACGATACCTCGAAGAGCAAGAGTATCCAGAGAATGTCTCACAAACAGACAAGAGAACCCTCAGGAGATTGGCATCCCAGTTCTTCCTCAGCGGGAACACCCTCTACAAAAGAAACTATGACCTGGTCTTGCTCAGGTGTGTGGATAAACATGAAGCGGACATGCTCATCAAAGAAATCCACGAGGGATCCTTTGGAACCCATGCCAATGGGCATGCAATGGCAAAGAAAATCCTAAGGGGGGGCTATTACTGGCTAACCATGGAAGCTGACTGTTTCCGCTATGCCAAGACTTGTCACAAATGCCAAATTTACGCCGACAAGGTGCATGTGCCACCAACTCCTCTGAACGTCATGACGTCACCCTGGCCATTCTCTATGTGGGGCATAGACATGATTGGAATGATTGAGCCAAAGGCTTCAAACGTACACCGGTTTATCTTGGTTGCCATCGACTATTTCACCAAGTGGGTTGAAGCTGCTTCCTATGCAAACGTAACAAAACAAGTGGTAGCCCGATTCATCAAGAAGGAAATCATTTGCCGTTACGGCACTCCCCACAAAATCATCACAGATAATGGGGAAAACCTAAACAACAACACAATGAAGGATTTGTGCAAAGACTTCAAAATCGAGCACCATAATTCCTCACCATATCGGCCAAAGATGAACGGTGCAGTAGAAGCGGCCAACAAGAACATCAAGAAAATCATCCAGAAGATGGTGAAAACATACAAGGATTGGCATGAGATGCTTCCCTTTGCGCTTCATGGCTACAGAACGTCAGTGCGCACTTCAACTGGGGCAACCCCTTTTTCCTTAGTATACGGTATGGAGGTTGTGCTTCCCATTGAGGTTGAAATCCCCCTCATTAAGGGTCTTGATGGAAACTAAGCTAGAAGAAGCCGAATGGGTCCAAACAAGGTTCGACCAACTGAACCTCATAGAGGAAAAGCGTCTAACAGCGTTATGTCATGGACAGCTGTACCAAAGGAGGCTCAAGAGGGCATTCGACAAAAAAGTTCGTCCTCGAGAATTCAGAGAGGGAGACTTAGTATTGAAAAATATATTACCTATCCACAAGGATCCCCGCGGGAAGTGGACTCCTAGCTATGAAGGACCATATGTGGTAAAGAAAGCCTTCTCTGGTGGAGCTTTAATCATCACCACTATGGACGGAGAGGAGTTTCCCCTCTCGATAAACTCCGACGCAGTCAGGAAGTACTATGCCTAAAAAGAAAAAAGCTTGCTAAATCGAAAACCCGAAAAGGCAGTTTAGGCAATAGAGAGCGTCCTGGTAGATCGAAAACCTGAAAAGGCGGTCTTGGCAAAAATTAAGGACATCAAAAAAGGAAATATACCCCAGCGGACTGAAAACTCGAAAGAGCGGTCCAGGTAAAAATTAGGGGTTTCAAAACAAATAAGAAAGGCAAAGGGCTGCTGCATTCAAGACCCGGACAGGATTGAAGAGGGGAAGAATCGGTCTCGTCATCATCTTTCAAAAGCAAAGGGATTTCGAAGTCATAGAGAAAATAGCACGTGATGTATTGAAACAACACTCAAACAAATTTCCTTTTGTTTTTTGTTTTTTCTTGTCTTTCTCTATTTTATTTTTCCCCAGCAAAGTAATCACTTCTTACTAGGATTACATCTTCATATGTTGTTACCCATTCAAGGGATCAAATCTGCATTGAATAAATTCACCTTTAAACCTTTTCATTGTTTTGTGTTCTCATTAACGCATAAAATGTTATTTTTATTTGTGATAAATAATGCATTGAAACATGGGAAATAATAACAAAAACTTGCAAAAACAAATGTGTGTTTTACTTGAATTTCGTAAATGTCGAAAGAATTTCGTTGGTCTCCAGTATTGCATCAAAGGACTCAAAGCCTGAAACTGTTGGTCAGTCATTTTAAGACTCATGCTCTTCAGCAGAAATAAGTGCGTAGCTCACGGCACGTGAAACGCAAAGATCCCGAGTGTCGGAGGAACAAAATTCCCCAAATAAAGCACACCCCATGCATCTTTTTCATCCACTAAGGCTGGATATCGATCATGCTTCCAAAATGATCCTTATATCCCCAGTGAGGTCACAAATAAAGCCCAATCATCATTGGCACTCACAAACATAATTTCCAACCAAAGCCCAATCATCATTGGCACAATCACAACCAAAGCCCGACCTTGCTCGGCATACAATTATAATCCCCAGCATTCAACATGTCATCCCACATGTCAGCATATGCATGCATCATATCAAACTCATTCATATACATGCATCTCATATTCATATCATGCTCCCCAGCAAGCATTCCCCAGTGAATATCCCATATTCACCAAAGTTAAACAGTGTTCCCCAGTGGACCTCCTTCAAGGGCTTCCTCAACAGGTTTCTTCAAAAAAAAAAAAAGAACCAATGGGTCCTTTCACAAACTATCCTAATTTCCATTGAGATTACTTTCATCCACCAAGTTTCCCCAGCAGAAACTCCTGATTGAGTCTACCTCATATCATAACATACTGCATAAGGCAACATGAAGCATATCATGCATCAACAATCATGTTTTCCTTTTCAACAATCTAAGTACTAGCCACGTCTAGAGACGATTACATTTATCCCCACAGCAGTATATTTTATTTCCCCAGAGAAGTCTAAGCACCCATCGAGGCGACGACTTGTCAGATCTAAGGACCCACCGAGGCGACGATCTTTTACCTTTTCAGTCTAAGCACCCACCGAGGTGACGACTTGTCAGATCTAAGCACCCACCGAGGCGACGATCTTTTACCTTTTCAGTCTAAGCACCCACCGAGGCGACGACTTGTCAGATCTAAGCACCCACCGAGGCGACGATCTTTTACCTTTTCAGTCTAAGCACCCACCGAGGCGACGACTTGTCAGATCCAAGCACCCACCGAGGTGACGATCTATTTTTAATTCCCCAAGCGAGTCTAAGCACCCCCCGAGGCGACGACTTGTCAGATCCAAGCACCCACCGAGGCGACGATCTATTTTTAATTCCCCAAGCGAGTCTAAGCACCCCCCGAGGCGACGACTTGTCTTCTAGATCTAAACACCCCCCGAGGCGACGATCTATCTTTTTTATCCCTAGCCAGTCTAAGCACCCACCGAGGCGACGACTTGTCAGATCTAAGCACCCACCGAGGCGACGATCTATTTTTAATTCCCCAAGCGAGTCTAAGCACCCCCCGAGGCGACGACTTGTCTTCTAGATCTAAGCACCCCCCGAGGCGACGATCTATCTTTTTTATCCCCAGCCAGTCTAAGCACCCCCCGAGGCGACGACTTGTCTATTTCATTCTTAGTTTATGCACCAGTAGCCAAACCAGGTGACCCTGCATTTACTTTTGTTCATTGCATTTGCATATCAATATTTTCATTATTTACTACAGTCTTTTCTCACTTTAAAGGACAAAATTTGGATCCTTTATACTTAAATTCTCCTCACAAAGAGTCTACGTGATGCCATTGGCACTCACATTCTCTATGCGAAGACACAATTAAGTAGGGGCAGCTGTTGTACCCTAATTTTGTCCAAGCCTTTTTCAAAAAAAGGAGAAGGGTCAACTTTTGTGTAAAAAATAATAAATAATAATAAAGTCTTATTATTATTTATTATCCTTCCTTTTACTTTTTTCCCTATTTAAATAAATGATAAATAATAATATTAAAGTTTTATTATTATTTGTCTTTATTTTTATCATTTATTTTTATTATTATTTGAGTTTTATTTTCAAAAAGAAAACAAAACAAAACAGAAAAGAGAAAAGAAAAAGAAAGGGGGAAGAGAAGAAAGAAAGAAAATTGGGCACGGCCCAACCCACTTGAACAAAAGAAAGAAAAAAAGAAAAAAAAGGATGTCGTAGAGCGATGTTATAATCGCTCTGCGAACTTTGCGGTTTTTTATTTTCTTATTTATCTTTCTTTTATTTTTATTATTATTATTATTATTATTATTATTATTATTATTATTATTATTATTATTATTATCATCATTTATTATTATTATTATTACTGTTATTATCATATTTTACTATCTGATTCAACAAAGAAAGAAAAGAAACATGTGTCAATGCAAATCAAGGAAAGAAGAAACTTGTGCCAAGAGGGCATGTGCCAAGCAAGTTGGCTGCCTTTGGGCAGCACTTATCCCTACCATTTTGCCTGCTACTGACCCTGCTACTTTCCAGCAAGCACCTTGCTCTTTTTCTTCCTTTCTTCTCCACCCAAAACCAGTCAAACATAGCTGCAAAATGCTTGCCCAAGGTCTGAAATTGCTGACCCTGTTCCAGCATTCCTTCTTTCCTTCTCAGAACAGCACACATGTTCCTTTTGTTTCTCCCAACCTCTGCACAAACAACACACTACTCTTTCTGTTTGTCTTCTCAAAATTGCAGGGATCAATCCCAAAGGGCATCTCAAGTTGCAAACAGCCCTGTTTTCATATTTTCCAGCAATTTTCTGTCAGAAATCAGCTTCATTGGGTTTTGAATTTGGCCAAAGTCTTGACCATGATCACAAGGCAAGGTCACCTCTTCCCTTTTGCATTAAATGCAAATCAAATGTCCTGATTATAGCACACAAAACAGCCTGGTTTTAGGGGATTTTCATGATGACAATTGATCCTAATTTGCCTATTTAAGCAATGCAATGCATAAGGATTATGGGCAGTGAATTTTTACACAATTCAGACCTTCTTTGACATACATTTCAGACAGTTTCTTTTGATATTCAGAACTAAATCTTTTTGAGCAAGTTTAGAGAGAATTTTAAGAGGAAATTTTAGAGCAAATTCTATTGATTTCTTTACAAACAATCATAAACAAACCAAGCAACCAAAACAGCCATTAAACCTCATACAAAGAGGGAAGAACAATAGCACAATATCATTGTTCTTGCTGTTTGTATTCATCAACACTTCCAGCTTTGCAAAACCATCATCATCCAAGCCTCTTCCATTTTCTTGCAACAAAAGCTTTGGGCTAGGAGTTAGTAAGCATTCTAAACATTTTTACCTTTCATTTGCATTTGCATTTGTCCTGCTGTTCCTGTTGATTCAGCAGCATTTTTTTTGCATTTTTAGTGTTTGTTTAAACTCATTTTGCACTAAAAACATCTTTTGAAATTTCAAAGAAATCTCAAAGTTTGCCAAACATCAAAACTGAAGTGTTTTACTCCCTTTCTTGCTAATTTCAAAAGTTTTTTTCACTCCTCTTAAGGTTCTGAAGTTTGTTCAGAAGCAGCTTCTGAACAGTAGTTCAGAAGCAGCTTCTGAACAGTAGTTCAGAAGCAGCTTCTGAGTTCAAGCTTCTGAAGGGTTCGCAGAGCCAAGTTATGGTCGCTCTGCGACCATGACAGAACTCAGCTTCTGAGTTCAAACTTCTGAAGGGTTCGCAGAGCCAAATTCAGGTTGCTCTGCGACCATGACAGAACTCAGTTTCTGAGTTCAAGCTTCTGAAAGCTAATTTTTGAGGTTCTGACTTGAAGATTCAGAATCTGAGAGGATTAAAACTCATTTTGGTTCAGAAACATAACAAGAGTTTTTGCATGTTATTTGAAATTTCATAAGTTTGAATAACAATTTTGAGTAACTTGAGCAACAAGCTATGTTCAATGAGTTTCAAAATCAAACTTGAGCAACAAGCACACATTGAATTTCAAAAGCAAATTTGAACAACAAGTTTTGTTCATTAAGTTTCAAACAACAATTTTGAGTAACTTGAGCAACAAGAAACTTGTTCTTTTTTTTCAACAATAAACTTGAAAACACTTGTTCATTTTTCAACAATAAATTTGAATAACAACTTGTTCAAGTTTCAAATACAAACTTGTTCTTAAGTTACAACATTTTTCAACAAACTATCACAAACTTGTTCATTTTGAACAAACTTTTTTTTTTTAATAAATTTCAATAACCAAGTGTTTTGATTACTTTGGGATTTCTTAAGTTTCATTAATAAACTTGAATGAAAAAGGAGTGGTTTGACGTATGTCTCTCCATTCCCCGATTGAACGAACACTTGACGTATGTCTCGTTGTTTAGACAATCGTCATTCTTTTCAAACTTCACCAAGAAAAAATACATTTTAAGTTTCAAACAATAAATTTGAATGAAAAAGGAATGGTTTGACGTATGTCTCTCCATTTCCTGGTTGCACGAATACTTGATGTATGTCTCGTTGTTCGGGCAATCGTC
Source organism: Medicago ruthenica (assembly GCA_018208015.1). Taxonomy (NCBI): domain Eukaryota; kingdom Viridiplantae; phylum Streptophyta; class Magnoliopsida; order Fabales; family Fabaceae; genus Medicago; species Medicago ruthenica. The sequence continues at coordinate 23,789,821 of CM031376.1, forward strand.
ATTCTATTTTCAACGCATCCAACACACCAAAAATATTCTCGGTCCCCCGTGACCAATTGAATCAATGCTCGACCCGTTGGTCCATTGAACTTTTTCTCGGTCCCCCGTGACCTTTTGAATCAATGCTCGACTCCGTTGAGTCCATTGAACCTTTTCTTGACTCCGTTGAGTCAATTGAATCAATGCTCGATCCCGTTGGATCCATTGAACCCTTTCTTGGTCCCCCGTGATCATTTGAATCAATGCTCGACTCCGTTGAGTCCATTGAACCTTTCTTGGCCCCCCGTGGTCAATTGAAAACCTCTTTTCCCCAACGGACATGTTTTTATTCTAAACGTGATATAAACAAACGCTTAAGTCTCCCACGCGCGAGCATGCAAGCAACGTTTAACCGCAAAGAATACGATCAAAACATCGTTCTTTAAAAATAACCAACAAATATATGTTTTTCTTACATAGAACTACGTAGCTTTGAATTCTCCATCGCACCAGGAGATACGTAGGAGCAAGATTCACATCTTGTCAAGCACAATAATAAAAAAATATCATTTTTCCCTTTTATTCTTCCCATTTATATATTCAAGCATGCAAGCAAAACTTTAAAAACACTTTTAGCCTTAACTAACTAGGAGGTTCCCCTTGAGTACAACAGACGTGAGGGGTGCTAATACCTTCCCCTTGCGTAATCGACTCCCGAACCCGGTAATGGTTGCGATGACCATCCTTTCCTCATCGTCAAGGGTTTTATTATCGTTTCCCTTTAATAAAAAAAAACTAAAGAGTTTATCAACGTTCCCTTTAAACAAAAACTTTGGTGGCGACTCCGCATCTTCTTTCCCGAGCGTTCGTACACGCTCGAGGATCGCGTTTTTTTAGAGAGCGCACAGTCTGCACAGCAGACCGTGCACTTTTTGGCTTCTAAGTGTTAAAAAATGCACGGTTTGGAAGGAAAATGCACGGTCTTGTTCCATGGAGAAACACACGGTTCGTGCGTTTTCAAAGCCAGACCGTGCATTTTGTTTTTCAAGTTTTCCACCCCTTTCTGTTCCAAATTGAGCTTATGTGTCTTCATGAAAGTTGTAGATATGGATGTTAGCTTTCATTTGCCTTTGGTTTGACTCCTTTTGGACATCTAGAAATTAATTTACCAAATATCTTGTGTTCTTACTTTCATGCACTTTACTTTGTTGCTATTTATTATTTATTGTTTTACGGTTTCATAACCAAGTGTCCATGACATCACATAAGACATTTCGAGTGTCTAGGACATCTTGTAGGACATTTGTCCACTGTGTGCCAGAATTTCAATTGGCATCAGAGCAGGCACCCTGTTCTGTTTTTGGGTGAGCTCCAAGGTTAGACAAATTCTGGTCATATGGAAGGATAGGGTCTATCATTAGACCACTAATTTTGGATGGTACAAACTATGATTATTGGAAGGCTCGAATGGCGTCTTTTCTTAAATCCATGGACAACAAAACATGGAAAGCTAGCCTAAAAGGTTGGCAACATCCTATTGTTGTTGATAAAGATGAGAAGACTACATCTACCTTGAAGGCAGAAGAAGACTGGTCCAAAGAAGAGGATGACCTATCTCTTGGAAACTCTAAAGCATTGAATGCATTATTTAATGGTGTTGACAAGAACATGTTTATATTGATAAACACTTGCACTGTTGCTAAAGATGCTTGGGAGATTCTCAAAATTGCTCATGAAGGCATGCTAAAGTTCGTATGTCAAGACTCAAGCTTCTTACGACAAAGTTTGAGAGCCTCATAATGAATGATTATGAAACCATTCATGACTTTCACATGCACATTCTTGATATTGCTAATACATCATGTGGCTTAGGTGAAAAAAATGTCTGAAGAGAAACTTGTAAGAAAAATTCTTAGATCTTTACCTAAGAAGTATGATATGAAAGTCACAACCATTGAGGAAGCTCAAGATAAAAGCAACATGAAGGTAGATGAACTCATTGGATCACTACAAACCTTTGAGTTAGTCATCAATGATAGACTAGAGAAGAAGAATAAAAGCATAGCCTTCATATCCAACACTGATGATGATGAAGTTCAATATGAAATGGATACTGATGAAAGCATTCAGATGCAATTGTGCTCCTTGGTAGAGAAATTAAGAAAGTATTGAAGAGATGGAACAACTTGTCGAGGAAAAATGCCAAGGACAACACGTCTGACAACTTCAAGAACATTGTTTTTTCACACAAAGACAAAATAATTCAATGTCAGGAATGTGAGAGTTATGGTCATGTCAAAGCTAAGTGTCCCACGTTTTTAATAAATAAAAAAAAAAGGAATGTTTTCCTCTTATTCTGATGAAGATTCTGAAGGAGAATGTGAAGATGAGACATCAAAACATGTGATCGCTTTGACTAGAAAGTATGAATCTGATGAAGATTCTTGTGATGAGGATTCTTGTGATGAAGATCTCTCTTATGAAGAACATTCTGAATCATACAAACTCTTGTATGCCAAATGTAAGGAGATTTTTCAAGCAGGAGAGAAGCTGAAGAAAATCATTGCTAATTTACACCTTGAAAAGGAAAAACTCCAATCAAGAATTGAGGTAAGAGGAAAGATTATTTTCACCATATGGGTTGTTAATAAGCAAATGGGTAGTTGGGTGGTTTTAGCTTATGCTTAAATTCATGAACTTACGATTATGTGTGCTAAATTCGTGTTCCTTTTTTATGGTTAAACTAAGCATGTGTTAAGTTGATGAATTCATGTTGTTGTTTTATCAAAATCCATGTTTGATTATGTTGTTTTGGTAACTTTATGAATTTTGATGAATTTGATGAAGAACAAGGTGATTGATGGTGATTATGCTTAATTAAGTTGATTTTGAACATGGGTATGTGTTTAGTTTGTGAATTCATGAGATTATGATGTTTGGGTTATATTGAAGTTGTTGTTGTTGTTGTTTATGAGAATTTTGATCAAATTGGTGGAAGTGATTAAGTTGGTTCATGCTAGTTGAATTAAGTGATTTTGATTAGGTTAAGTTGGAATGAAAGTTGGAATTGTTGTTGTAATCTCCTGTTTGGATAATTAAGTTGTTTTGGAAAGAAATGAGTTTTTGAGACGTTAATTGAACTAAGTTGATTAAGCTGGAAATAAGTGATTATGATTAAGTTGTTTAAGCTGGTATAAATTGGTAATAATTGGATATGACTGGTTTAAAGCTTTGGGACACATTTGTTGCGAATTGGATTGAAAAACTATGTTGAAGACGGTATTTTTGCGAAAAACGCAAAAATTAGAAAAATCATATTCTGGTGCATATGCACGACCGTGCACCCCTGGGGTACAGACCGTGCGTAGCTCTCGACGTTGGTCAGCACGAACGTGCGCCTCCTAGGCACGACCTTGCGACCCAATTTTGTGAGGAAACCCTATTTTTTGTGACTTTTGTGGTATCCAATGCACACGAATGGTTCCCAAATCCTTAAACTTGATTAATAGGTGTTTAATGATAATGTAATTGATGGATTAACTTGGACTTAAGTATAAGAAAGTTTAGAAGTTAATTGATTAGAAACGAACTTGTAATTGATCTTTAAAATGAGATATGATATTGATGTAGACTTAGTAATCAAGTGAATGGTTAAGAATGATGATGAGTTAATAGGTTAAAGTAGCCTTGATTGATTGGATGTATGTTGTGAGTTATGTGCATGAAGTTAAAATGAAGGTGTGATGTTATGATGTAATAGCGATGTTATGTGATAAGTGACGATGATATATGATATATTATAAGTGACAGTGAAGTGACGATGGTCATATGTATGATGATGTTAGAGTCGAGTCATATGTATGTATGTGATGTTGAGTTATAATGTATAAACATGCATTCATTCATGAGTCAAGTCCAGTGACGATGAAAGTGACAATGGGATCCCTCGGATAAAAGAACTCTGATATTCAACCCGGTACCACATGCATGTATAGTCTTTTAGGCGCACTACATAGACATGATGAGTCGTATGTGGCAATGTTTGGTGTGAACTTGTGCATCTAATTGCTAATTGCGTAATTGATGATTGTGATGAGATGAAGTTGATATAACTTGAGTTGGTAATCGATTATTGCTAAGGATATGTGATGTTTGTTTGAGAATCTTAATTTGAGTATCCTTGTAACCAAGTTTATGAATGATTGTGAATATGCTATGCATGTTTTGTAAGTTAAACCATTCTTTATTGATATATGATTATATGATGATGTTGTTGTTGTTTTGCCTGAACTTACATGTGTTTATTAATCATTTATGTTGAACATATATTTTACCCTCCAGTGACTTTTTGGTCGCCTCATCCTTGTGATGTAGACGTGCAGGTTGAGGAGTAGCTCTTGTTCTGAGTATTGATGAGGACCGCGTGATGCCTACTCATGTTTATTGCTTTCTTGAGGATGTCTAGATTAGGAGCTCTGAACTAGGATTCTGGGATCTCTCTTATGTTGTTATTTATGCTATTGGATCTTTATGATCAAACTGTCGTTGCTATATTTATGTTGAGATGTTTTATGTTTTGGTCTGAGACATGACATTTATGATATGATGTGATATGATTTTATTCCGATGTGATCTGAGTATAATTGATGAAGTTTTTATATTGAAGAATTTGTATGAGCTGTATGTTGAGTAGTAACACCTTGATTTATGATAAATGCATGATTTATCGTTTACAAATGTTTCTCGGGGATCGGCGTGTTATAATGTGGTATCAGAGCTGGTCGATCTAGTCTGGGCCAACACTTGGTTATTGTCCTGTTGTATGCGACATGTATGTGTGTATACTGTCAATGTTTTTCTTGTCTAACTAGGTGGTACCTGTTGTGTAGTGGAGAGATGACCGGTAGGAATGATGCTACGATTGCGGAGGCGATGACGGCGATGGCCCAGACACTAGCTCAGGCTAATGCTGCAGCCCACGTTCATCAGAACCATCAGGGAGGAGCCGACGAGTTACGGAGGTGTTCTTAAAAGCTTAATATATAATTTGTCATGTTGCAGTTTTAATGATTTGTATATATTTGTTTTTTCTATGTAGTTTTAAGGTAGAATGACTAACTCAAGAACTATTTGATACTATCAAACATTATGTGATAGTAAATTAACTATCATAGTGTTAACTATATTTTTAATCAATCAATTGTTCATTAAGCTAACCTATTATCTATTATCTATTCAGCTCCTAAGTTTATCCTGCTGCCAACTCAGCTTTATTTGCGCCATGTACTCTGTTTTGTGCCAAATCAACAAAAATCCGATGTATCTATCTCAAATATCTCGGAATGCATATACTCCACTCTATGCTCTTAATTCTTATTCCAACGAAGTTAAAAGCTCATTTATTGATTATAAAAAGCTCATTTGATATTTGGTTGTTACTCTTGCTCATACCAATTAATCTTTAATTAAATGTGCAACGGCACATAAATATTTAGGCTTAAACGCACTTTTGACCTCTAACTTTGCAGTAGTTGTGATTTTGACCCCCTATTAAAAAAACCACATTCCAACTCCTAAGTTTCTCTTTTGTTACAACTTTAAATTTTGATCATTCAAAATCAACCATTCAAGACAGTAGAAGATCAAGAAACCAGTTCCAAGACATATTTTTTGCGTTATAAATCTAAAACTTGCTCAACAAAACACTTCACTTGTTTTTTATGTCTTGAATGGTTGATTTTGAATGATCGAAATTGAAAGCTGCAACAGAAAGGAAACTTAGGGGACTGGAATGTGGTTTTTTTTAATAGGGGACCAAAATCGCAACTAGTGCAAAGTTATGGGGCCAAAAGTATGTTTAAGCCAAATATTTACTCCCCATTCCAATGCAGAAACCATCACATTTACCCCTTTATTATACCAGAAAAAATATCTCTCTGCAAGACACACCCTGTGAAAACAAATGGTCTCAGCGTACTCGCAACGTACATCCATCTAATGACAAACCACAAGAAACGTAAGTCCTGAATCACACACCACTTTTTGCAACTTCGGCCCTCTCTGTTCCGTCACCACCATGTCGATACGGTGTGCTTCTACTGTCATGACTCACATCTGTCGGCATTCGTTTGCCTCTGTTAATTTGTGGATGTATGTGTTCGGTATATTCTGCTTCTAATGAACATTTTCTGTTTTAATAATTGAGTGCCACTCCATTTACATTCGAAATTTGATCTCAGATGTTAGAAGGGAGGCATACAAGTAAGTAATAATAAGGTAATCATTTTGTCTATATAATGAATCGTTCAAATTACTATTTATATGGTTTTTCTTATGTCCTAATGAAGTTTTTGGAAACCCATTTGTGTTTGTCTTTGCAGAACCGGGAATACCTTTTTGGCTTTGATAAATTCCTATCACTACATTCGGTGTGTGATACAATTTTAATGTATGATTTTCATTAGTGGTTACTTTAGATTCCTGTGATTTTAGCACTTACTTCTTGCAAGTTAAATATATATTTTTTAAGTTTAAGTTGCATTGAAGTTTCATAAAAATTTCAAGTTAGGTGTAGTTACATAATCCATGCATCCTTGCACTACATAGTTATTCTTTTTTTACTTCCACCATCTTTTCATCCGGCTAATATATTACCTTACATAGTTATTCTTGTTAAGAGTCCCACATCGGATAGAAGATGATGTTTATAAGTGGGACAATCCTCACCTTACAAGCCGATTTTGTGGGGTTGTATTAGGTGCAACCACGATTTCTAAGAATTCTCCTTATAAATGATTTGTATTCTAGGGAGTGTGTATACTTCTTAAGTGATTGTTTAATGAAATTGCCATATCATCCACAGTTTTATATAGATAGTATACCATGCAGCTTATAATACACGATTTGCACATTGGTACAATGGTTGTATGTATCTTTATATTTTGGCCCCTCATAAATTATGTCAAACTCTATCACTGATTGTGGTTCAAATATCGTTCTCTTAATCGGGGTTATGGCAAGCCATGTGGTTGTCGAAACCACAAAGTAAGAAATAAACACTAGATCTTTTTTCTCTTGATATTGTTTTTGGTGAATATGATCTTTTTTTTATCTTGATTGATGCAAAAATGTTAGGAATTAAGATTACGGTACTCCTTTTTTTTTTATGGTAATTTAGAACTATTTATGTCTTTCTTTAACATTGCATTTTAAGACTTTTCAAAAGACAAATTAATATTTCTCCCTTACTCATGTCGTACGTTTTTCATTTGTAGCTTGAATATATCTCACTTGTTGTCTTGATAAAAGCTGAAATTTAGAGTACAAAATGTATTTTCTTTTTGGTTGTGAGAAATTAGAGAGTTGATTTTACCATCACAACTGTTATACATTTATTTTCCTGCTCTTTCCTCATTGTGCTTCTCTGATCTGGACAAGAAGGGCAGGAGGAAAGTTGAATCCAGTTAATTGGATGGCTTAGTGTATGAGGAATAAAGATGCCAAAGTACACAGTGCATGTTTAAATGGCCAGCTCTAATGATTAGAGTAAACATGTTCAGATTCCAACAAGTAATTTTGATCCTTTTGCAAAAAGATCCGGATTCTTGGAGTTTATAAGAAAGTGGAGTGGTTAAGTGGGGTATTTAGTTTTTGTTTTTTTGACTAAGTGGGGTATTTAATTAGTTTTTTTACTAAGTGGGTATTTAATTATCAAATAGTTGAAGTAGTTAAGTTTCACTTGTATAAATTTGTACTGGATGAGAGTACAATCAAGGAAAACTAGGGTTTCCAGGGTCTGTTTAGGTCATCTCTTGGGAGTGATCCCAAGGTTACTATTTGTAACCCCACTTTGGGTCTACCCGATTATGGTTTTGGGCCCAAATCATAAAGGGCCAAAACCATGACTAGGGCGCCCTCATAGGCTGTTGAGGTGGGTCTTGTGCCCTTCTGGAGGGCGCCCAACCTTACTCTAAGGGTTCAAGCCCTGTCTGTAGGGCTCTAGGCCTGAATGGTAAGATTTATGGTCCACAGCCCAACAAGCACGAGCTTTGGAACAAGGCGAAGTGATTAAACTGTCTGGGGATTTGTCTATGATTTTTTGCCTAGCAAGTAAGACTTACTGGACATTAAGCTTATGTGAAAATTTTATGGGTACTAGTGTTGAGGCAAAAATCCCAAATTAATTTTAAAGATAACAAACCCTAAATGATTAAAGGATTAATGGACTTTGATTAGTTTCTTGGTATTTAACTTGTGCTCTTGAGTGTTTAATTAAGACAGGAACAAGAGATAAACCATACCAAGATACAAGGAATCAAAGAAAGAACTTTGTCATAGTTCAGAAAGTTGAACTCAGTTCAGAATGTTGGACTCAGTTCAGAAGCTAAAATGAAGTCCAGAAGCTGAACATAGTTCAGAAGCCAAAATAAAGATCAGAAGCTGTAACACAGTTCAGAAGGTGAAATCCTGTTCAGTAGCAGCAATGTTGATCAGAAGCTGAACACAGTTCAGAAGCTGATATGCAGTTCAGAAGGTTGTTCACAGGTTCTGAAACCTTGTCATAAAGCTGCTCATACACCAACCCAGAAATTCAAGAACATGCATGCCACACGTGACATAAATAAATGTCCAAGAAAAACATACTTGCATGGATCAATCAAGAAATAAAGGCATCTACAAAATGAATGTCAAAAAGGATATTCAATGTTCATTTAAGACTATGAACATTGAATTAACAGGAATATTCCAAAAGGGAATATCATCCTAGATAATCAAATTGCCTCACTTCATTTATGTTTCACTATTAGGATTTGATTACATCAAATGGAAGTCTTACAAGTCATTCTAAGTGAAACAAAAAGGATATTCTGAAGTTCAGAATGTTCAATACAGCACATGCTTCAATTCTGACAAGCTACAGTAAAGCAGTTGGAAAAGTTAAGCAAAAAGCCAAATCACAATCTCAAAGTCAGAATCCATGAGATCTTGACACCTAAGGGGTTGGTACTGTTACAGATCAGCAAAATCCCCTAAAGCATGGGCATGAAGTGATGGTTCCACTTTCCTCTCTCCTGCACACAATCCAAGACTGATTTGCAAAGCTCTTGGCACAGCAACATTCTGATGCACTGCACGCATAAACAAGAGTCTATCAGCAAATCCAGAAATTCATATGTTCATTCATACATGATGAACCCAGATGAATGTCATCAAGAATGCAACAACATTCTGAAATATTCTCAAGAACAGAACAACATTCTGAAAGTCAGAATGTTCACCCAGATTTTCAAGTAAAAGTCAGTGGGGCCCAGGACACATGGCACAAGACCATTGGTCACCCTCCAACGGTTACAAGAGACCAAGAACTCTATAAATAGAAGTGAAGAGCTCAGCATTACACACACAATTGCAAAGCATACAAGAAAACATTTACAAAGTGTTTGAAGCTTTAGCATCTCAAATTGATCATCACTCTAAGTGTAAATCAATTCTCTTTATCTTGTCAAAGATAAACTCTCCCCCTCCTCTTCTGAAAGTCCTCTTCTTAACCTCACTTCTTAAATTCTCAAATCAATTGTAAAGAGCAAATCTCATCTAGTTTTAAGGGTATTAAAGTCTAGGTTGAGTAATTTGGTACAAAGTCTGGTGTGACTTAGTACAGAAGGTTGAGAGCCTGCTGAGGCTTAGAGAATACAGGTTGTAACCGTTCCAAGTGGACAAGATTGTAAGGTGCAGGATTTGAGAGGGTATCTCAAGCATCATAGTGGAAAACTCTCACAAGATTGTGAGGAGTGGACTAACCCACATTGGGTGAACCACTATAAAACTCTGTGTGTCTTTCTTCTCTCCCTATACTCTTTATATTACTGCATACACATCACACACACAACACTGAAGTTAAATATCTTATTCTGCAACTGACACTTCAGAACGTTCTGAAGTCTGTTTAACTTTGTTCTTCCAAGAAACAACTTGAGAAGTAATTTTTTTAAGTACAGGATTAAATTTTAAAAAGGGTCACAATTCAAACCCCCCCTTTCTTGTGACTATATTATCTACTTCAATTGGCATCAGAGCGTTGGCTCTAAGGGTTTGAACACTTACACAAGTGTTAGAGAAAAGATCCAGGAAGAAGTATGTCAAAGGCTAAGTATATCACAGAAGGAGGATCAGCAAACAGACCTCCATTGTTTGATGGCACAAACTACTACTTCTGGAAAGGCAAGATGGAACTTTTTCTTAGATCTCAAGATACGGACATGTGGGCCGTAATCTCTGAAGGAGATCATGTTCCAATGAACAGAGATGGAGGTATAAAAGAAAAAAGTGCATGGACACCAGAGGATAAAGCTAAGGTATTACTAAACTCTAAAGCTAGATTATTTTTATCATGCGCACTAACCATGGAAGAAAGTGAAAGAGTTGATGAATGCCAAAATGCTAAAGAAGTATGGGACACTTTAAAAATACACCATGAAGGAACATCTCATGTCAAAGAAACTAGAATTGACATTGGAGTCAGAAAGTTTGAAATCTTTGAAATGAGTGAAAATGAAACTATTGATGAAATGTATGCTAGATTCACAACAATAGTAAATGAAATGAGATCTCTTGGAAAGATATATTCCACTCATGATAGAATCAGGAAAATATTAAGATCTCTTCCAAGCACATGGAGACCTATGGTCACAGCTATTACCCAGGCCAAAGATCTAAACTCTCTGACCTTGGAGGAACTTATTGGTTCACTGAGAGCTCATGAAGTCATACTTCAAGAAGACAAACCAGTGAAAAAGGTAAAAACTCTTGCCTTGAAGGCCTCCCAAGAAACATCATCAGCAACTCAAGATGATGTGGAAGAACTGGATGAAATAGAAGAAGTCCAGGAAGAAGAAGCTGAAGATGAACTTGCACTCATCTCCAAGAAAATTCAAAGAATGATGATGAGAAGAAATCAGCTCAGAAAGAAGTTTCCCAACACTAATACTAACAAAACTGAGACTGACAAAAGTCAAGTCACCTGTTTTGGATGCAACAAGCTTGGACACTACAAGAATGAGTGTCCTGATCTCAAGAAACAGCAAAGGAGACCTCCCTTCAAAAAGAAAGCCATGATCACCTGGGATGATCTAGAAGAAGCAGAACCAGAAGATGAGGAAGCAAACCTGAGTTTGATGGCTAAATCAGAAGATGAGGAAGAGGTAATTATCTATGAACCTAACTCTTTGCAAAAAGAACTTGAAAGAAAAATTGACAGTCTTATATATGATTCAAATTTTCTATCTAACAAATGTCAATCATTGATAAAAGAACTTTCTGAACTAAAAGCTGAAAAAGATAAACTTCAAATTAAATATGATGAATCCAGAAGAACCATACAAACTTTGCAAGACTCTCATTTTAAAATGTCTGAACAACAAAGAGAGCTAAATAAAAAGCAAAAAGGAATTTTGTCTAAACCTTCTGAAGTACAAAAAGAAAACATTCTTTTGAAAACAGAAGTTGAAGGACTAAAAAATGATCTCTCACGTTTTATAAAATCCACAGAAACTTTTCAAAATATTCTGGGATCACAAGCTGGAACAAATGAAAAATCTGGATTAGGATTCAAAGATCCAAACAAAAATCTTCTTAAAACTGTTCTTTTGCCAAAAGAAACTGAAATAAAAATGAAGATAAAATGCTCATACTGTAACAAGCTAGGGCATCTTGACTCAGCATGTTTTCATAAAAAACATTTTGAAAAAAATAGGTTAAATAATCTTAGCTCAGAACGTTCTCATCTCAATAGATCAGAAAGTTCACAAAAGGCTGAAAAGGCTAAGAAGATATGCTCTTACTGTAACAAATCTGGTCATACAATAACAGAATGTTACAATAAGAAAAGATCTCTTAGAAAGACTAACCCTCAAGGACCCAACATTACATGGGTACCTAAGATTTTGTTCATGTCAAGTGTAGGTCTCTTCTCAAAATGCAAAGACAAAGCCATGGTACTTGGACAGTGGCTGCTCAAGACACATGACAGGAGATAGGAATTGCTTTCTAACCTTTGAAAGTAGAGATGGAGGACTAGTCATATTTGGAAACAATGACAAAGGCAAAATCAGAGGTAAAGGAACAATAGGTAAAACTAACTCTGCCAAGATAGAAAATGTTCAGTTTGTAGAAGGGTTGAAACACAATCTACTTAGCATAAGCCAATTATGTGATAGTGGTTTTGAAGTTATTTTTAAACCCAACATATGTGAAATAAGACAAGCCTCCTCTAAGAAATTAATTTTCTCTGGATCAAGGAAAAAGAACTTGTATGTTTTGGACTTAAATGAAATTCCAGCTGAATCATGTTTTATGTCTCTTGAAAAAGATAAGTGGATTTGGCACAAAAGAGCTGGTCACATTAGTATGAAAACTATTGCTAAACTTTCTCAACTTGATCTAGTTAGAGGTTTGCCAAAGATTAACTTTGAAAAGGACAAGATCTGTGAAGCTTGTATTAAAGGAAAACAAGTTAAAAGCAGTTTTAAAACAATTGAATATATTTCAACTCAAAAACCTTTAGAGCTTCTTCACATTGATCTCTTTGGTCCTGTTCAAACTGCAAGTCTTAGTGGCAAAAGATATGGATTTGTTATTGTTGATGATTTCTCAAGATTTACATGGGTGTTATTTTTAAAACATAAAGATGAATCATTTGAAGCATTTCAAAACTTTTGCAAAAAGATTCAAAATGAAAAAGGTTCTAATATCATATCTGTGAGGAGTGATCATGGAGGAGAATTTGAAAATGCTTCCTTCAAGACATTCTTTGATGAATGTGGTATTACACATAATTTTTCTTGTGCAAGAACTCCACAGCAAAATGGAGTTGTTGAGAGGAAAAATAGAACCTTGCAAGAAATGGCTAGGACTATGCTAAACGAATCAAATGTTGAAGATTACTTTTGGGCAGAAGCCATCAATACATCTTGCTACATTTTGAATAGAGTTTCAATAAGAAACACTCTAAATAAAACCCCATATGAATTATGGAAAAACATCAAACCTAGCATATCTTATTTTCACATATTTGGTTGCTACTGTTACATTCTGAACACAAAAGAAAAATTGGGTAAGTTTGATCCTAAATCAGATAAAGCTATCTTTTTGGGATACTCTACAACATCCAAAGGTTATAGAGTGTACAACTTAAAAACCCAAACAGTTGAAGTCAGTATGCATGTCATATTTGATGAATATGATGAACCTTCTCAACTCCAAGAAAAGGAAGATACTGAAGATCAGACACTTCAGAATGTTAACAATCAGAACAATGTAAGTTCTGTAGAAAAAGAAGATGATCAGAATGTTCAGGACTCATCTCTACAAAGCCCTCCTAGAAGTTGGAGAATGATAGGAGATCATCCTGTAGATCAAATCATTGGAAGCACAACTGATGGTGTAAGAACCAGAATGTCCTTTCAAGGGAACAATATGGCTATGATCTCTCAAATGGAACCCAAGTCAATAAATGAAGCCATAATAGATGATTCATGGATTGAGGCCATGAAAGATGAACTGTCTCAGTTTGAAAGGAACAAAGTGTGGAACCTGGTTCCAGATGATCAAGGGAAGACAATCATTGGAACAAGATGGGTGTTTAGAAATAAACTTGATGAAGATGGCAAAGTTGTCAGAAATAAAGCAAGGTTGGTTGCTCAAGGATACAACCAACAAGAAGGTATTGACTATGATGAGACTTTTGCACCAGTGGCAAGGTTAGAAGCTATTAGAATCCTTCTTGCATATGCTGCACATAAAAGCATCAAACTTTTTCAAATGGATGTTAAAAGTGCCTTTTTAAATGGATTTTTAAATGAAGAGGTTTATGTAAGTCAACCTCCTGGCTTCATAAATAAAGAAAAACCTAATCATGTTTTCAAACTCACTAAAGCACTTTATGGTCTTAAGCAAGCTCCTAGAGCTTGGTATGAAAGACTTAGCACATTTCTCATTAACAATGGATTTTCTAGAGGAAAAATTGATACCACACTTTTTAGAAAAACTCAGAACACAGATTTGCTAATAGTTCAAGTCTATGTAGATGATATTATTTTTGGTTCAACCAAAGAGAAAATGTGTGAAGACTTTTCAAAACTCATGCAAAGTGAATTTGAAATGAGCATGATGGGTGAACTTGGTTTCTTTCTTGGTTTGCAAATCAAACAATTTCCAAATGGCATTTTCATAAATCAAGAAAAATATGTCAAAGATATTCTTAAAAAATATAAAATGAATGAAGCAAAGATAATGGCCACTCCCATGCATCCATCATCCAGCTTGGATAAAGATGAAAATGGAAAATCAGTCTCTGAAAAAGAATATAGAGGCATGATAGGATCATTGCTTTATTTAACTGCTAGCAGACCTGACATAATGTATGCAGTAGGCTTATGTGCTAGATTTCAAACATGTGCAAAAGAATCTCATCTAACTGCTGTAAAAAGGATCTTAAGATACCTAGTAGGTACTACTGATCTTGGTCTTTGGTATAGAAAAGGCTGTAGTTTTGATCTTGTAGCCTATTGTGATGCTGATTATGCTGGAGACAAAGTTGAGAGAAAGAGTACAAGTGGATCTTGTCAATTCCTAGGACAAGCCCTGATTGGATGGTCCTGTAGAAAACAAAATACCATTGCACTCTCTACAACAGAAGCTGAGTATGTATCTGCAGCCAGTTGTTGCTCTCAAGTTTTGTGGATCAGAAATCAGTTGGAAGATTACTCACTAAGGTACTTAAATGTTCCAATTCTCTGTGATAACACAAGTGCAATTAATTTGTCAAAAAATCCTATTCAACACTCTAGGTCTAAGCATATTGAAATTAAGCATCATTTCATACGTGATCATGTTCAGAAAAAGGACATTGAATTGAAATTCATTGATACAGAAAATCAATTAGCTGATATTTTCACAAAACCATTAGTTGAGGATAGATTCAATTTTATCAAAGAAA